>OX424574.1:12225671-12835630 GCA_949152435.1 Gastracanthus pulcherrimus | reverse complement strand
GTGTGGATGTGTTTCTACTTTTATGTTTACGTATGCATATGTATAGCGGAGTGTGCAACGTATTGTTGGATTTCATAGTTGAGATTGAAATTTGAATGCAAACTAAGACTCAAATTGTTTGATAACTTGTTTAGTTGATAACTAAAATGAAATCGATTTCTGGATACTGACCGGAAACTGTTAAAAAATCAAGATGATCTACTTAATTTAAAAGCAGGTTCGCGTGTAAGTTTGATATTAAAACCGAGTTACGGCTATGAATAGTCAGACCGCAGACTTAAACTCATTTAAACTTTAGCAGCCGATTGGATTGTTTGATAGCTTATCGTCAAAGTGCAATAAAATCCTCGATAAAATCTATTAATCGATATTGACCACAAACTATCAACTAATCAAAATGATCGTCTAGTGTGGTCTGAGTTTAATTTTCAATTTGAGATTGAGTTACAATTATGAATTCGAACCTTAGACTTAAATTCATACTAAAACTTAGACGATCCAAATTATTTGATAGCTTGTGATCAAACTCGATTGGTCAATATTGACCACAAACTATTAAATAATTAGGATGGTCTATAAACAATAAGTTAGAATTTGAATTTGAGATTAGGTAACGACTGCGAAAGTCATAACTTAACCCCAAACAAACTTATGCTTAGACTTAATTTTAGACTCTAACTAGTTATTTTATGATTTATGGTCCATTGTACCGAGCAGTAATTTCGTTATAGTTTGACCACAATCTATCAAGTAATCTGGATCAAATGTTAAGCTTAATTGTGAGTTTGAATTTGAGTCCAAGTTTGGGTTTAAAATTAAATTGAAATATTAACTAAATTTTGAATTAAAAAAAACATCTGAAATTGTCAAATTGGGTAGTAAATATTTAGGTACATAGAGTAAAGTAATGCATTGCAACGAGAATTTGGTAAAATAATCGTAAAAGCGTTATTATATTTATGATAAGTGTAATACGTTTTGAGTAGTTGGTTTTGTTTGAGAACAAACAAACAAATAAACCTTGAATTCCTAATCCCTTATTATTACTTATGATGCGTTTACGCATTGTTATAAAAGATAAGTGCCCGAATAAAAATCCATAATAGCGAAAGTTCAAGCTACACGCAAATCGTAAATCCTACAACATAAGTAGTCACTACTGCTCCATTGTTTTCTCGTCCGCTCCACAATACCATTTCACATTCTTTATTTCCCGAATTATTAAAACATTTTTCTATATAAATAACGCAGTTGCCCCGCGCACATTCTCCCGTTATTTATTAAATACACTCAGCCCGAGACCACGGGGGAGACTCGACACGAGCAGCGAAAATAAAATGTCCTCTCATTGTGCTTTTCGCAGCGGAGCGTATACAGCGAAGGGGGCGCGGAAATGTTGTTTCTCTTTCATGAGGTCGTGATGCGGATTACGGAATCGATATATCGAGAGAGGAGGGAAGAATAACGGGGGAGCGATTACGACGGTTTCTCTACATAATTTCTGCCCTCGCGCTGCGCTGCGTCTAGTTTTTTTTCTTCTTTTATACGCGGCTTATCGAATCGAGTTTGCCTGCAGTTTAATGTCCTTACGGCGGATTAAAAGTGAAGACGTTGCTGAGCGAGAAACGTCTGGAAAGATAATGAGAGAAGAGTAAGAAAGTGGGTGAGAGAGAAAGAGATAGAGACAGAGAGAGAGAGATAATGTGTATGCTAGTTGGAAAGTTTCACTGAATACTATTTTGTAGGATGTCGGTTATTATTGTATTATTTTATTGAGTTAATTATTAAAAATACAAAGATGAATGAAGTAATTATGAGTCTTATCGAAAAATCGTTTACTTTTAATGTAAATAATTCTACATTTGATAAAATTGAATTATTAGACATCTTCATTCTGTATTTACATTGTTTATACTTATTTTTATTTAGATTTATTAGACTAAAAGAAAATATAATGCCTTTGGGAATATTTAGTTTGCTTTATAAACCTCGTGGGAAAAATACCGTTAGTGTATTCTTGCAGCTGTGACAAGAGAAATAGTGTTTGCAATTGTAGAGACTTTTTTTTGATAAATTATAACAAACAGATAACTATTTAATCATGCTATTGACAATCAACAACTGATAACTATGATGCAATTGCAATAAAATATACCACGCCTGACTGGTAGCTGATATTAACTACTTATCATTGCTTGCATATATGTTTTAACATCTTTAACGTTTTTTTATTAAATTATAATAATAATTAATAACAACTAAAAAAAACATAAAATTAAATGATACATTGCAACTTTGACTAATATCTGACATTAACAACTAATTATTTTACTTTTATTAATTCATCTTTGACATCTTTCACATTTTTTTATATAATTACAATAAAAATATTACGTTACAAATAACAACTGGCATAAGTATAATTCTCACAACTATTATTAAAACCCTCTTTGCTACAGTTAACAAAAAGCTTTATGAATATTCTGAATACATCACATGTACACTAATATTGCACTTACGAACTCTAAAACTTGATTTTAAAGTTGTCGCTAACTACTTATCAGTATTTCTATAAATATATTTTTGGCATTTTTATTTCTTATCAAATTACAATAAATAAATTATAAATAACAAGGTCAACAGCTATATAATTATTTGATACATCACAAGTCTGATTAATAACGAACATTATCATCTTCTTATTATCATATCCTTCTCCTATAATATTAAGATCATAAAAGTCTCCGGTCTCCGGTCTCTAGTCTCCGGTCTCCGGTCACATCAGTAAGTTCATATCTTTCTTTGAAAGTTTATCATATATGTGCGCGAGTGTGGGTGGATTATTGGGAGGGTGGAAGTATGGACAGATGAGTTTGTAGGTAGATCAATAGCTATAGGTGGATGGATGTGTGGGTGAATGATTTGGTGAGTTAGTGGGTGATTAGCTTCCGAAGAATGTGTTGTCAAACAGTATTTTTAGGCTTGATAATGTTTAACACATCATAATTTTTAGGCATTATAAATTTTTGAGCATTATCATTTTTGGGCATTATTTCTTTTGCACATTATAATTTTTTCGTATTAGAATGTTTGGGCATTATACATTTTTGGGTCTTATAATTTGTTGGGTTTTATGGGTTTATGATGTTTATGATTTTTATGGGTTTTATGGGGCTTATGAGTTTATGGGTTGTACGATGCCTATGGGTTTTATGGATTTTATGGGGTTTAAAATGTTTATGGATTTATTGGGTTTATGAGTATATGAGGTTTACGATATTTATGGGTCTTGTGGCGGAATGGGGTTTACGATTTTTATGGGTTTTGTAAGATGTGGTTTAGGGGACAGATACACCTTTAAATTTTAAATTAATTGATAATACATTTTAATGTCAAAATAAGACACTTGTAAATTTAAACATTTTATCAAAATATAACTAAAAAATTAAAAAAAAAATTATTTGACGGTTGTTTAATTGGTTAGGTCGCTTTGATTGGCTATTATGAAAATCTCTATCGAATTTACGCTTTCAAGGTTTTATTATGTGCAAAATACATGTAGTTATGATATGAGTGTGGGAAATTGTATATAAAAATTATTGACCAAAGTTATAGTCTATTAAACGAAAATTCTTCACTGTTTTAAAATTTCATTATAAAACATAGCTTAAATAGACTATAACTTTGGTCAATAATTTTGATATACAAATTCCCACACTCATATCATAACAACATGTATTTCGAACATAATTAAACCTTGAAAGTGTCAATTCGATCACATCAACACTCTAAACCTTGCGGTAGCCCAAGAAATATAGAGTTTTTCATTAAAGCCAATCAAAGGGTCCTAACAATCTAAAAAAAAAATTTGTTTTTATATTTCAATAAAATATTCAAAATTACCGAACAAAACAGGTAATGTATGATTATTGACTTATTTTTACCTTAAAATGTATTATCAATTAATTTAAAATTTGCAGGTTTATGGTGTTTATGATTTTTATGACTTTCATGGGGTTTATGTGGTTCACGTTCTTAGTGGGTTTTATGGATTTTTATGGGGCTTATGGTTTTTAATGGATTTTATAGGGTTTGCATTTTTAATGGTTTTTATAATTTTTATATGGTTTATGATTTGTATGGGTTTTATGGGGTTTATGGATTTATGGGGTTTGCAAAAAAAATGATTGAATTAATAATTGCGAGCGTAAATAATTTTTAATTTCATTTTATTAAATCGTTAATGCACATATTGATCCGAACGACGTTAGGAGCCAGAATTATTTCGCTAGTCCTTGTATTAACTTCTTTGACGTCTTTAACATCCTTCTATTAATTTCTTTGACATCTTCAACATCCTTCTATTAATTCCTTTGGTGCCTCTAACATTCTTTTATAACATTACATATGGAACTTTACAAATAACAGCGAGTATGAAATTCTCGCAACTTTCATTAAAAAACTTTTTTTGTTTCCGCCAACAAAAAGCTTTATAAATATTCCGCATACATCGCGCATGCACATCGACATCGCATACACAGACTCTGAAAACTTCATTTTAAAGTTGCCTCTGTACCTTCGTTTCGGCCTAGATTTCCCAGCGACGATATAGAGCGATCCTTTCATCATCCAGCAAAAAGCGAACGCGCGACGCCGTTACATCTGCTCTCTCTATCTCTCTATATACATATATCTCTCTATCTCTCTCTCTCTGTGTCATTGTTTTTAAAAACACTTACTTTTGAAAATATGACTCACTGTCTTTTGCCCCTCTCCGGTAAACGACTGCGCGCAGCTGCTACCGCTATCACGGCCACGATGGAAAAAGGGAAAAAATGCATTTATAAAAAAAAAATATATATAATATAGGTCTGCTTGTGTGCATTAGCGGTGTTCTATTTTTGGAAGGGTATATACGTATTTCTATTAGTTTTAAAGAGGAACATCTATAAGATATAATATTGACTGAAGTTGCTCAAGAAAATTAAACGGAAAAAGGCCTATTTCTGGTTGATTAAGGGGATAAAATAAT
Organism: Gastracanthus pulcherrimus; assembly: GCA_949152435.1. Lineage (NCBI taxonomy): Eukaryota > Metazoa > Arthropoda > Insecta > Hymenoptera > Pteromalidae > Gastracanthus > Gastracanthus pulcherrimus. The sequence continues at coordinate 12,830,598 of OX424574.1, read as the reverse complement.
AGTACATCTAAAGAATTTTGCGAGATAATATACGCAATTTATTGTTGTTTTAACCTGTATCTTATCGAATAAATAAATAACTGAAAATTGAACACACATGCATACATATTGTGCACGTATACATGCACATCCATATAGGCGTTTTTAAAAAATAGTGTATTTTGATTCCTAAAGAACATATTTCGATGAGAAATCAGTATCAATAGTTTATTAAAATACTTTTAACGTCATGAAATTGGATATGTAACTGGAAAACTACATGCTCTATCTTATCCTAAATAAAATACTTTCTATTAATTTGCTTCTCAAACCAGTTTCACCATCCCCATCCCCATTCCACTTAACAAACTTTCAAATTAAAAGAAAGTCCCAACGAACCCGCGCCAAACGTCACCCTAAATCACCCCTCCGCGATAAGCATCAAATTAAACCCTCGCCCATTTCAAAACTGACTCCGTCCTTTCATCTCTATTCGCATATCTCGCCTGCGCGCGAAAAAAGGGCCAACAGCTCCACCGTCAAAAAAATCTGCAAAAAGCCGATTCCCCTTAAAACTCGAATCAACTGTCTCGGGAAAAAAGCACGAGATAGAGCGCCTACGTCAAAGGCTCGGGTCCTCCATAAAAGACAAAGCGAGAGAGCGAGAGAGACACGAACGTGTTTAAAATCATCGCGCCGTTAAAGTCACAGCGGCAGCGCGGCGGTAGCACTCGTAAAACGCGCGAGCGACTCACTTACAACTGATTACGACCTTGTTCTCTCTTTCTCGCTCGTGCGAGTATATGTACACTGGCGCATAACGTGTGTGTCTGTGTGCAGCTATTTTTAAAAAGGGAGAGAGAGAGCGTGGCTTTATCGCGCATGTCCTTTTTTGCCGTTCATATCTCTCTCTCTCTGTCTCTCTCTTTCTCTGGGAGAGCGAGCCGCGGTACTTCTTAGCCTCTAACGAGGCCACTAGAACTGCGAGAGAGAGAGAGAGAGAGAGAGAGAGAGCGAGCTGTGCAGCGCGCACACGTGTGCGAGTGGACGGATGGATAGATGTGGCGGTGGAAAAGCTTGATGAATGTTGGCGCATGTGGCGGCGCGACCGGATTAAGATTTTAGACGGAAATAGAGACAATTATGCTTTTACAAGAGGATTTTTGCTCGCTCGTGACTCGGGGTGTGGACGAGAGGGCGGAGAAATGGGGTATGATGCAGATTTTGAAAAGCGTGCATTAGTGCTTTGTTGTGTATTTTTGGTTTTGTGTGCACATTGTTTTTGATACAATGGTTTAGGATTGATAACTCTGTACTTTGAAATTGAAAAAAAAGGATATTGATATAGATAAGTAGATCAGAGTGAGACTCGATATTTTCCTGGTAGAACCGATTCGAATTTCTGGTTCGATTCTAAAATTAAGGTTCAGAATCGGTTTTCGTTTTCAATATCACTTTATTTTTAAATAATAAAGGGCGATACGATCCGAATGCAAGGTAAATCGATATACAAATGTTTCATTTTATTTTTATCATACCAAAATGTAGGTACGTATCTGATTAAACTTTCTTTTTCAGTATTGCTGTATTTGCTAAAAATGAAAAGCGATATGTCCAATTGTAATAGAGATAGACAAAATGAAAACTTCTTCGTTTTGTGAAAATAGGGTATGTGTGTAAGGTACTATGCCCCTAAGCAGACGACGTGCATCAATTACTGTGGGTTTTATTCTAACTAATATAAAAAGTTAGTGCATCATTTATGATTCATCATATGCTATACTGATTTTTTTATTGACTCTTCTCTTGTTAAGCATTTTTTGCTTTACGAAAAAATACGCTAAAAGCACAGTAATTGGAGGGGGTACAGTAACTGATACCCTTACCCTAGTATTTGCGGTAATAACCTTTATTATTTTTAATTAGAATATTCCTGAAAATAAAAATCGATTCTGATTCATCAAGTTCTAGTTGTCTGCACTCGGTCTGCATAACAAAGTTTAAACTCTAATTACTAAAATACCTAATTACCATAAGTTTGTCCACAATTTGTAATCAATTGTTTACTCGCTATGTAACTGCAATTAAACGATCGAAAAATAGATTATTATGCAATTATCCAATATTGAATATACCGGCCATATCATCTATGAGACTTTGAGCTATTCTAGTTTTTTTTCTTAACTTCGCATTGTTTATGCTCCCATACGGTACTAATCAACGACGGGGGTCTGCGGTGTGTTTGTATACTCAGCACATGCAATTTTTACAGAGGTGCTTGTATCAATCTAGAGACTAGGAATCGAACCCGTTTCACCGGCGTTAAAATTAAAAAAAGAACTTCTGTAAGTTTCCAACTGTAACTCCTTAACAAAACTCTACTTTTTTATCACGAGTAAACATCCTTCTCTCTATTTTGCCATTTGCATTTTATTGTCATTGAAAGCCTTTAATTTATATACATTATTGTACCTCAAAAAAACATTCAAGCAAATCTTGTAGTTTTGAAACAGCGTAAAGTCACTGCACCAGTGACAGCTAAGGATTTGTCTAATTGTGACAATTTTATAAACTAGTAGGATAAAATATATAATTAAGTACCTAATAAAGGTCAATTGATTTACAAGAATGTAAAGACAAAAACTATTAAATGTATTAACAAATGTAAAATATGCGAAAGTACCAATGAATGACCACCCTCTATATGTATATTTTAACATACAATTTTCTACGTTGCACATAAAATTACGAAATAATGTTTAAAAATGTTATTGTTTACAATAAGAAAAGATAAATAAATTTATACTTCTAGACTTTCAGTGAAAATGCACGGATGCCTGGTCATTCACCTGCGTACTAACCCCATGTACAAAAATATTTCCAAAAAACGCCACAGAACTATTTATTTACAAAATAAAGAAACTTGTTTTGCTTTCTCAAAGAGAAAGCTTTGTGGTGGTAAAAAATATTGTTGTGTTTTTTAAGATTGAATGTTTCCGCTAGCAACGCATATTCAAAATTGAAAAAATTCTAACGTACACGCTATTAATTCGAAAAAACACTATTCAAAAAATTCTCAATCGCACGTAAATAAACAGTCCACTGTGACAAAAAACAGTCCACCTCAGCATAAAACACGATAAAATTCTTTCAGTTACACAAACTAAAATTCCACCGTACACGAAAAAAATTAAAAAATCTACGACGTCATTATCCATCTCTCTCTCTCTTTTTCTCTTTGTCTCTCTTACATACACATACAATGTTTCCACCATTCAAATTCATCCACGCTATCCGCAGAACGCGCTGTTCGACCTCCACATCCCTACAACAACAGGCAGATTCTCTATACGAACTCGCTGCTGCTGCTGTTGCCGCCGAGGCCAAGAGTCGTAACCGCGACCTTAGCGCCGCGCGCTGCCTCTCTCTCTCTCTCTCTCTCTAAACCCCCTCTCCTCGGCGTCTCTATGGCGCGCGCGCGTCCCGGTCGATATCGACCTACCGCGCCGCTGCCACCGGCGCGACGCGGCTAGGGGAGGAAGAAGCAGCGGCGCGCGTGGAGGTACAGCGGCGCAGCATCCGCGCCGAGAAGAACGAAGCTTTGGGAGGCTCGGTTTTGCTTGGGAATTCGGGTGATATAGTTTTGTTGCTCGGGTGTGTTTGAGGCGCTTGCTGGGAGGTGGGTTTTTTTGGTTGGTGGTGGTGTTGATCGAAGGTTTTAGTTGTTTTTGGTTGGAATGTGGAAAAGCGTCGAGTGTCTTTGTTATTTCGCTGTAAGCGAGTCGTACGTGAGAAACTCGAAGCGACTGGAGTGAAAATATCGCATTTTTTTAGATGGTAGGTGTGTATCTGGAGTTAAACTTAAACGTAAATATTTCTGGTAGGCAATTGTCTGTAAACGAGGAGTGTACATAGACATTTTACAATTATGTCAATGACGAACGATTCAGTGACAAAAATCTTTACAGTTTACACACGTGCTTTTTACCATGTAATAACAATTTTTTTTTAAGCCAAAAATAAACCTGTTTACAGCTAAACCATTTTTAAGTACCATGAGGTTTTCTTAACCGAATGAACTCAAAATATTTTGCACGTGCTTTTCATGAAAGAATATTCGATAAAAAATACAATTAAATAAAATTAAGAGGCTAAATCGATCTCCACGAACTATCTTTTATTTATTTTAGTCAGTTGACATATAAAAAAATACAACTGTACAAACACGATGATATATTTAGCACTAATTACTTTTTTCACACAATGTTTACGTCCTATGTATAAATAAACTAACCGAGTTAACCAAATAAAATGCGGTTGTACTCTCGCATTTAGGAGCTTGCATTATAACTATCTTTGGTTCTTGTTTACAGTATTTTAAATCTTAAATTAATTAAAGTGAGCCTATGTATAAAGTATCGATATCGTTGCTTAATATATTAATATAAGCCATAATGTAAAATAAGATGTAGCAGAAAAACATTATGCAGTGAAGCAAGGAGAAAATTAAAGTGCAGCTTAAGTGAATAAATAACTTTCAAAATTCAGTGTACTCCACTCCTTGTACTTAACGAAAAACTGGATTAAGTTTGTTACGGCAAAAAATCTTCTACTCTCGAAGAGAAGATTGTAAATATGTAAATTTATGAAAGGATGCATGTAAAATTTAACCTTAGCTTCCTCTTTACTAATTCATGCACTTATTTAAGCACATTTAATATTCGCTAAGATTATGCATCTGTAAACTCACTTTTTTATGAAAACTGCTAAAGACTTACTATTGAATTAATATTCATAGTCTCATACACTTTTGATTTTCACCAAAAGCAAATACATTTACAAGCATTACTATTTCCTAAATCTTGCTACACATGTTTTATAATATTATAAATATTAACGTTACTACATTTTTCATAGTAAAGAAAATATGTTGCTTACGCACGCATACACGTCCGACACACCCTGACCATTACTACTTGCTACATACGATTATAGCGTTAATAAGAGAATACCAAAAATATAAAATAATTTTGTTTGAGATGACTCGAGCAAACATCTATACATTGTACACGCTACAGCCATTTTCCGAATATTCTTCGAATATTTCCTTAAATATTTATTAACGTAAAATGAATTTGTTGTTATAGAAACTAATATATTATATTTTGTCATTATTATATTACATTTTGTTCATTATTTCACCATTAAAAAGCATGCTAACGTTATATGTTCCTACATGTAAACAATGCGAAAGACGTTTACTCATAATTTTATTGTTACACTTAGTAAATTTGCTATTAAAAAACATTTATTTCTCACCATTATTAATTTTTCAATTCATCACACTGCACTGACTTACGAACAACCGTCACCCCTCCATTTCTCAAAAAATCCAACCGTCACCTTGAAAAACCTCTCCACAAAAAAACATCCAGCAACTTCCACCTCCCAAAAAAAGACGTCACCCGCTTCATTAATCTCCGACCCCAGTTTCAGCCCCGTAAAACAATACACGCAATCCTTTCCAAACATTTTAATCACCATCCATCATCCATCCCGCTCTTGCTCTCTTTCACTCCACTACTCTCCCGTTCCCATTCACTTTCCTCGAGCCCCGTACCTCTGCTCTCGAACGCACTGTACACGATCTCTCGTTCGTTCGTCTCAACCTGCAGCGCAACTTGGCTCATTACGTCTTGCTCTCTCGCGCTGCGCTGCGATCCGTCTTTCTACGGTTACACGATAGCGAGTAGACGAAGAAACGCAGTTGCAACTGTAGTCGTAACAGACGAAATCTTCGAGTGCTGCAGGGAGTTTGAGCTCTTCTACTCGACGGTCGAAGGTTTTGACTTTATGAGGCTCGTACAAATGGAGGTGAGTTGCAGGAGTATGGTTTTTTTTTAAAGAAATTGATATTTTGACGTTTAACGCAAAAGTATAAAACAGCTGCCAATTCATTGGCACTTAGCTTTCTCAGACTAAATTAATTGTTATATGAAATTCTTTGTTCTAATAAATTAATGTTAAACTGCTTTATCTCTTTCTAATTAATAGCTCAAGAAATGTGTGCTTTTTATCATAGAGGGTTTGTCAAAAGATAATATTTTACTAAAATTACACAAAGATGGGTAATAATCCTTATCGCAGCTATTTTTTCTCTGTACGTAATTTATCAAATACTGAAGAATGAGCCCCATTTGGTAAAATATGGCCCCGCCGTTCTCCAGATATAAGCAATCAAAACGAAATTTCAAAAAAGCACACAACCTCACATATCTCAGTAAATAAAACATCTAATGATCTAGACAAACATATAGGTCATGAGACAGTAAAAAGGCACTTTTTTAGAAAGTTTCAGATGAAATGCTGCCGATTTACTCCAGTTATCTTAAGAGAAGCAAAATTGATTTTTTTCACAAAATTATTTTTTTCTCTACAAAAGAAAAAGCTCAAGATTCAACAATTTTACTAAATATTCTTCTCCATATTCCTAATTATCACAAAAATTTTCAAAAATTTTACGTCATATATTTCCGAGATATAACAGTTTTAAAAAACATTATGTTTCCGTGTATAACAAAACAAGTGAATGACCTTATCCAAACTTTAAGGTAGGAAAAGTAAGGTAATTTTATGCTCTTTGTAAATTTAATTGTTATATTTGTTTATTTTATTTTCGCTGAATCGATGTTTGTAATGCGCCAAAAAAAACTGAGAAACTAAAATCCAAAAAATGAAAAAACAAAAAAAAATTATTTTTGCACACACACACACGCACACGCGCATGTATACGCACATGCACAAGCACATGCATATGCACAAGCACACGCACACACACAGATACGTACGTTCGCACGCTTTTCTAAAAATAGTGTATTTTGATTTCTAATGTCTCTAAACAGATTTTTAGAAAAACTTTCTTTTACTATCACAAAAAAAGACATGATACTTTTATTAACAATTTTTTCGTTAATTAATTTCAAAATTCAGATTTTTGTTAATCTTATGTAAAAACAAACTTTTTCCATGGATTAAAATGCTTAAACTTGAATTTTATTATTAATGCATTCAAATTAGGCTGAAAAATGTTTTAAATGCCATAGTTTTGCTCTGAGTTTGTGACATAGCATTATTGTACATACATTCTTAAAAATAATTTATACACATAAGAACTTACGAATTAACGGTTTCTGATGAGTAAGAAGTTAATAGGCACATACCTAAAACAAAAAAAAAAGAAATAATTTATTATATGAATTTGTACATAATATAATAAAAATTTCAAATATTATATAATAAATATATATAGAACTATAATTTATATCTAAAATTTTCTTTGTATTCTTCAAATATGTTTCATTGCTTAACCATTTTTATTATTATGCGAATACAATATGCTCTCGTAAACTCATTCTTATTTATATTCTTTCATACTTTGCTCAAAAGTTCAATTCTTCGTTAGCACATAAACCGATTCGAGCAAGTCATTGTTTTGCAGTTACTCCTGACGAACCATCCCATCGAACTCCTCCCCTCCACATTCGCATCCGCACCCCTTCCAAAAATTTTCAGTCCACCATATCCGCAGCGAACGGTACTTGTGTATCCCAAACGCACCGAACACACCATAGCCATTTCGGCATCCCACCACCACCACCTCGAAGTAAACAATTCCCCGAAAATGACCCCCCAGAGGAGTGAAATTATGCACATCATCGCATTATCGCGCTCGCACGCATCCTCACACACACACACACACACACACACACACACACACACACACACACACACACACGAGCTGAATAAATCAACTCCGCACGCATAACCTTGTATGTATTCATCTCCCTTATCTATTTTGCACGAACGAGATCTCTATCGTACGGCTCTCTCGGCTCTCTCGGCTCCTCCCTTCGTCCCTCGCTTTATCTTTATTTCTCACGCGCGCGCGCCGGCGGATCATGACTCGCGAGATTAAGGTTGAGGAGTGGAAGAGAGAGAGAGAGTGACGAGCGCCTCTGGTTTTATATATATACGGGATCGGAGAGGCTCGAGAGGATTTCCGCTGCTGCTGGCTTGTGCGACGATGCGTTATGGCTAAGCGGACTAATGATGAGTTTTTTTTTGCAAAGGATGAGTTGGAGAATGAGTTTGGTTCGTCGATTGGTTATTTTTAAGGTTGTAAAGATAAAATAAAACTAACGGTTTTTAACCCATTTCTTCCCAAGCGGCCATTTTATAGTCGACTGGGTTTTTGCCTAAAACTGCCATTTTGAAATTTTCCAACGGAAATTTCAAAATTCTGACTTCAGAATCGGAAAGAGCAGACAATTTTACTTCAGAAAAGTGCTAGTGGATATTATTATTTTTTTTCGACGATTTTTTAGGCAAAAAACCAATTGACTATAAAATGGCCGCTTGGGAAGAAATGGGTTAATGAACGAAAAAATGTGTGCTTTAAAAGGTTCATGAGGGCAAAGAGCAACAATAGAGGAGTAAAATATAGAATGAATAAATACAAAAATAGAGAAAACATATACACGGCTAAGCAAGCAATCAAGCGATTTTGAATTTTTCTAGAAAGTCAGCTTAAAGGCACATAAAAGTTGATTTTATCCAATGAGATTGAACCATATCAAAAACGTTCCACTAGCTGTTTACACCACCAAACGTACTTTGTCTACCGTCTAGGTCGCACACAATATGCTCATACCTCCAGCTCAAACAGACTCCCAATGGTAACGATATCAGCGATGGGGAGAAAGTCGAGCGGAGGAAAGATAAGCCATGAAAAATCATGACTCGAATACCACGCGCTTCGCCGTTCATAAATCTTGCAATTCGCGCGGGGGGCGACCGCGCCACGAACCAAAGCGAATTTTAATACACCGTAGCGCGCGGGCGAATACAAATTGTTCCATTAAATTCTTCGTATCGCGCGGGGATGTCGATTCTCGCGTTCGTTTTATTTATATCGCGCGCCGGCGGTGCGTCGAACGCGCGTGTCTATAATTCAGTTTATGTTGTGGGTTACGTTGGTTGGGATGTTGCCGCTGATGCAGATCAATGATTCAGGATGGAGTTGCAAGAGAGTGAATTATTGGAAGAATCATGTTTTGCCGTTCGTCGTGCTGGTTCTTTATTTTCTGTATGATAATAGCGTCTGCACGCTTAACGCGCATAATGATGTACGTAGTCATTTCGTGAATAATTTATTTATTACTTGGCGTAATGTTTTTTGTTATAAGTAAGAGAATGATAAGGTAATATCATGATATATTATCATACCCTGGTAGAAAATAAAACAGTTCTTCTTAGCAGTTGTTAATCCACTTTTTTATATTTTTAAAAAAATGCCTTTAATGAAAAGAGAGAAATTCTATAAATGTTTATTACAAGACTTGCTTTTATAAAATAATTAGTTCATTTATAGTTACAGTATTTTGAATACATACACTTGAGAAATGCAATACATATTAACATTATTTATTTAACTAATACTTCATTTATTAGCAAAAGAATATTATTTGCTAGCAAAATAATATTTTCTATATAAAGCGCTCAGAAAATGTCCAGGGAAACCGTTTCATCAGGGTAATTTTTTACATTCTGCGTACCCCAAAAAAAAATTCAGATCAACGGCAAATGCATTACCATAAGCATTTCTTTATCAACGTAATATAATCCACAAAATGAATTGACCGAATCCTTCACCGACAACCTCATAATACCATCCCCAAGCAACCATCTCCACCAACGTCATAAAACCCTAAATCGCCGCCATACACTCATCGTTACACGTACGCAACCTCATCGATAAATCTCCTCTCTTCTTCTCTCTTTCTCTCCCGTGTCAACGATAAAGAAGAGCTAAAAAAACTACGAAGCAGCAGTAGCAGCAGCAAAGAGCGAAGAGCGAAAAAAGTAGCCAAGGGAAGCACACACATCGCTCGCGTGTGAAAAACGAATTACCCGCAACGTTTTACTCCTCCTTCCTCTTTTTTCTCCGCTCGCTGCTCTGAAAAATTCATTAATAAATAACGACACGCGCTGCGTGTACAGGAACTGCGAAGGGGCTATTATCGCTTCCGCAGTGCGAGAGGGGACCTTGGGATCAATGCTTGGGGGGGAGAATAGTTAGTGGAGCGGTGTGTAGGGGAGAGCGAGAAACGCAAAAAAGAAAGACAAGAAAGAGAGCGGATGGAAAAACTATTTAGCGAGAGAGAGAGGAGATAACGAGGTTCCCATGATGTGGAAGTTGCGCGCGTGGCGAGAGGGCGAAATTCATAGAGGACGATGATGAGGCGCAAGTGTGTAGACACGCGATAATGCAGTTTCGCCGGACCTCGCGACTATATGCACGCGCAAACTTTATTGTCGGGCCGCGCGCGAAAGATTCGATTATCGCGCTTGGGAATCTTGCGTGGAGGTCCGGAGGACTCGTGAAGATGTTGATGACTGGAGGCTTTTTCTAGATACTTCAACGAGACTAGAAGTTTATAGCGTGGTTTGCGCACCTGTCTTCGCTTGTGCACTTTTTATACTATGGTATAGTAGAATTTCGCGCTAAATGGGGCGAGCTCCTTTTTAGGGTAGGATATGACTACTGAGTATGTAGAAAGAACTTTAAGGCAGTTATATTGCGATAGGAGCGACATCTAGCGGTATATATTTGGACCTAAATTGCGCAAGTTCTTTAATATTTTAAATTGTATTAAGTTAGTGATTGAAATAATCGATTTTTTATGCCTGTCATTAGCAAGTATGATCAGGACAGAATCTTGAACTATATTCGTTGCCAGCAGTCATCATAGGTAAGTATTTTCTTTCGCAAGGCACTTTATGTGTTGCGATTTCTCTGTAGAAAAGGAGCAAAAGCTTTTAAAACTTTAATATTATGATTATAGTGTTAAAAGTAAAGTATACTCAATTTTTAAATTACTTCTGTAAATTATTACAACAGTTATAATTAAATAAGTCGTTCACCTCGGTCGTCACCGTCCTATACCCCCATATACTCTCTATATCAAACAAGACAAGCTTCATCGTTAATAACTTAAAAAATACGCGGAAAAACATTTTCAAAAGTCACAAAGCAACTGTTGGAAACGTAATCATACGAAGGATTTTGTTAAAATAATTGATACGCAATTTTTATTTAAAGTAGTTATTATTATATACATTGGCCGGGTTGTTACAACGCGCGTTGAAACTGCTGTTCTGTACAAGGGCTAAAGTACATCTGACCTCTGCGTCATTCTTTTTTGAGCTAGAAATGAGTCGCTCTTCGCGCCGCCGAAAGTCTCGAGAACGTTATCGCGTTTGAACTATACACAACGTTTTAGAGTCCTTTCGCAAAGCAACTTCTTATACAGCTACATTTTCTTATTACGAATAAATTCTATCCGTAACAGGAACGCAAAATCACTATAACTATCGTCACGCAAAATTTCATTTACACCCGTAAATGTTCATTTCGCGATACAATTACCATAACTAAGCCATTTTTCTGCATATACATAATACAAGAAACTACCGACACTCGCAATAAAAGACGATGGGACGAGATGTAATGGCGCAGCTCGTTTATGCACGTGCTTGAATTCTCCGCGGAATTGCAATTGCGCCAGCACTCTTGTGCAGCTTGCGCGGGCGATTTTCCGGCTGTCGCGCGCCAACGCGCGTAACCTGCCCCTCCCCCCTCCCCCCCCGTATGCGAAGAGGGTCCTTTACGGCTGGTGAACAAGCTGATTGTCCGCGCTGACTTTTCACATTCAATTGTACGTAATGGTCGAGGGTGCTCGCGAAAAACAGGAGAAAATTCTCGCTGGATACTCGGATACATATGAGTTTTACTTTACTTTGCACCGATGACGCAAAAAAAATTCAAGACAATGATGGGAATAAAAGTGTATTGCTTCTGCGTCATTTGCAATAACGGGGAAAACTAGTTTTGTAAAATCGAAAATTCGCAATGGAAGAAAAATGCATCGGCAATGAGAAAAATCATTTTTGTTCTTAATTCGCGAAATGAAAACCGTTAAAGAGACTTGTTGAATCTAAATTGGCTGAGTAGTTCATAAGACCTGAGACCTTATATATACATACGTATATATAATATACACATGCACTGTACACGCATATACATACCCGCATGTACACACACACATGCACACACACATGCACACACACACATGCACACACACACATATACACATTGACATATGCTCCTGCACACTCATATACACACACCTGCACGCACACACGCATACATACACGCATACATGTATACACACACGCACACACACATACACACTCGCACACACATGTACACGCACGTGCACACACATATACACACACACGTAGTCTCTCTCAGTCATGAGCTACACTGACTGTTTTCATAGGGTAGGAACGGGAAAAAATAACTTGAGAAAATTGTGATTAAGGACACTTATATTAAAAACTTAGCAGAAAAAGGAGAATACATAGTGCAACGCATGTCGATGCTGAGACTGCCGGAGCTTTCGCACTCCGGCTTACATGATACCATGGGCCAATGGCCCTTACTACCTGGCCCAGACGTACTTGTATCGTCAACGAAGCAGACGACGGGCCTGACTGTGTTTCCCCAGCCACAAACTGAAAGTGCGCAGCACCGTGTTCCGCAGATCTTACCGCAATAAAAGAATATACGCGTCATTGGCGACACCCTTTTATAAATCGACCTAGCTTAAAAATATTAGGCCGGAAAAATACGCATCTAAATGGTCATCCTCGACGACCTCATACTTAGCACGTACAAATAAAAAAATAAAAATATTCTACCGGACACACTCAATTTCACACTGACAGTTTGAAAAGAGTCTTCCAATTGATTTCCAACTTGAGGCTATACATATCCATGACTATCACAGGCAATTTTGTATCAACCATACATTTACATTCCCCCCAAATGACACTACCACGCGAAAACGCACTTTCTTCTATGTGCACACCTCTGCACAAGCTCGCAACCTATATCGATCCCCGTCCACCATTAGAACCCAATCATGCACCACCACCACCACCAATACCACCAGCTGATGCGAATCCTCTTCTCCAGCACCTCTCTTATTATGCGCCGCCTCGCTCGCAATGATATATATTCGCCCGTGTACGTAAACACGCGCGACAACGTCGAGCCCTGCGCGCCAGCAGGAACCCGCGCAGATTAAACAATCCTTTGTTGCGCAAAGTCATTAAGGATTTCATTAAATATTAATAAGGAATGCGCGTCGCTTGGCGAGCTATAAGCTGGCATTGCCATTCGTTGTAAACCGCATAGAGTGAGAGAGATCCGCCTCGTTAAACACCGTAATTATTCGATACAGGCGCGTTAGTTCGGTAGCGGTGTACGCGAGTTTTATCATATGATGTGGGTGGTGTGTGTATGTGTGAGTGGGTGTGCGTGTGAATGCACGTGTATTTGTGGATGGATGGAGGCTTTGAAGATCATAGAGCCGCGGGTGAGCGATATTCCGAGAATTTCGAGTGATGTAGGGGTGAGCTGATGAGCATGCGCTTTTGACTTTAGTTAATTTTGATATTAATTCGTTTGAGGAGAATTTGGGAATTTGTATAATATACGTGCAATTATTTATTGCGGCGTGGAATTAATGTTGACGAATCAAATGTCGTTGAAGTAACATAGATCAAAATTAATATTTCTTTAATTAATATTCTTAATGAATATTAATGTTATTTATTCGCTGTATGTAAAGTAGTAATTTATAATTATTTATAATTCTTTAATTTTAATGCAAAAAGAAAACACTTTTACGAAAAATAATAATTTCGAAATCAAGTTAACGTTATTTTAATTAAACGAAATTTCACATTCTCCCTTCCGATGTCGGCTACTAATTACACGTTACGCTCTGCATTTAAAACAACCAAAACATTGTAGCAATTTCGTACAAATATTTCATTAAAAATCTGAAAGAATAAAGAATCCAGATGTATAGTAAAGAATGACGTCACATATAGATATAGATATACGCAAAACCATAATGTTGAATATTTATAATCATATATATTGACATTTTGAAACCGTATGAAAGTGTACATAAGCAATTATTGAATTGTACGGGTATATGACAAGAAAATTGATAGTATATGATTGCACAGTTCAACAAATGAACATCAGAATTTACCCTAACGTGTTCGTTTTAGGAATAAATGATTTCCTTGTTATTTTAATGTACACAAAATGTTCTGTCTAGAAACAATATCTTTATGGGTAAATATTACAAAATCTGAGATTTTAAAATATTACAAAATCTGAGATTTTAAAATATCAAAATTTTGAAAAATGTTTATAAAGAGAAGACTCGATTGAATTTAATTAAACTCTCAAGTGCAAACGTCACCTCTGTAACCAACATCTCAGCAAAAAGGTTTAGTGGCCTGGAAATTGTCATGAGATACAAGCTACCTCAACACATACACACACGCACATGTTCACACACGTGCGCACACTCGCACGCACATACGTTAATAGATACGCACATTATTTTAGAGTAGCAAATAGGCCCTCCCGAAGTCTTAAAACATGTTTACCTATACATTGAAAAGTCACAATAAAAATTTCGCGTCATTACGAAGCTTTTTCATAGGTTAATCAAAACCAATAATGGTACGTTAAATTTAAAAATCATCAAACCAACGAGAAAACTACACATTCAACCAAAAAAAACCTGGTGTACTTACAACGGCCCAACACAAATAAAATCCCCAAAAGAATAACAAAGAACTAGAAAAACCGGGCTGAAGAACAGAAGCACTCGAGAGAACTCGCGCATCGCTCGTTCGGCTGCATCGCGCGAGAATTCAATGACTCGGTCGCGCACACGTTGTACGCAATGCGACGAGCAGCTCTCTCTCTCCCTCCCTAGTATTTCGTATATACATATATATGTATCCGCAGGGAAGTAAGGGAAAAGCGGCTGCCCGCCGCCACCACCGGAGTCTAATGGCTTCAAGGGCTGGCTTGCGCGAGCTGAAATTTTCATGAAACCCAGAGGGCGCGCGAGCGAGCCGGAACAAAAATGGGGAATAAGATGAATTAGGGCCGAGGGAGGTTGCCCGGGCCAGCGTTCAGCCTGCGTTATTTCGCCGTTTTAATTTTGGTGCTGAGTCGCGGGAGAGAGAAAGAGAAAGAGAGAGATAGAGAGTGGTAGTTTGGGAATTTTTGCGTTAATGGCGTGACGTTTGTTGAGGAGGGAGTGAGATGTAGAATTTTGCGGAGAATCGAAAATTGATCGCTCTTTATATAAAGGTTTTGTAAGTGAATGGTGGTGTGTTTTTCGGTGGAAAATGAATACTCAAAAATGTGGAATTGAAATTATTGGTTAAAGTATTTTATAAAAAAGGATTTACAATATTTATGATGCAAGAAAATAAAAAGCACAAAATTCAATGTATGGGTGACAATAATCAGATAATGTAACATTTTTATCTGCTGATATTTAAATATTTAAAGCATCTAACCAATAAAGTCGACTGGCTACTTATTTTTATTTTATAAGCTTTATAAATGACAAATTCGAAGAGATTCTTTTCGAATTAAAATATATTCTCAAAAGTAATAACTTGGTAATGGTTCATCTTTGAGTGGCACAAACTTACCGCAAAAAAGTTTCTGACCGCACTATCATTATCATTTTGGAGAATATTATAACAATTCCAAAAGGTTTCCAAGATCTTCTCGTATGCCATATTAGAATACGCTTTTAGCTGAAAATGAATTTACAAAAGCTGTACACGTATTTTCGCGTTTATACAACTATTAAATTTCCTCTGCGTCATTCATAGTTAGGCACAGCAAAAGTTCGTTTTCTACAACTATCAATTCTACGCTATAATTCGTATTCTTATTCAAGTATCGCCACAATTCACCCCACATATATCTAACAGCACACACATTTTCCAAAATTCAAACAACACAAAACACAACCCATTAACACCCCCCCCCCCCACACCCCAAGATCCCACCCTCCTCCCGTACCTCCTCCACGCCTTACATCAACTCGCACTCTATCCACATAATTAATTATACGTGCCCTCGCAAATCCGCGCCCCCGCATATAATACACCCCATCCCACCCGCCCCCATCCGGCTCCCAGCGCACTTTAATCGGCGACCCACTTCGGGCACGGCGTCGCGTCGCGCACGTCTGCCGTCGCGCGCGCGTATGTGTGTGACGACGAGGAAAGGCTCGTTATAAGACGATACCGCGGAGAGGCAAGCTGCTGTATCCAAGTTGAGAGCGTGCGCGCGGGTGTGGCAGGCGGCAAAGTCTGAAGAGAGAGAGAGGGAGGCTGCTGTATACGAACTGCATGTAGAGTAGAGTAGCAGAGAGGTGAGCGGACAGGTGAGCTCGGGTGGAGGAGGTAAGGCGAGGTTAAGAGGTTGCGGGATTAAAGGGGTGGGTTGGGGATGAGTTTGGGGTAGAGAGGTGTGAGGTTACGCAGGGAATTTTGGGGTTCTTTTGGGGCGAGGTGTAAAGGCTTTGTAAAGTTGAGGAACTTTTTGATGAAGACGTTTCGTGAATAAAGAAACATATTTTTACGTGTCTATTTTAAAGGTTTATGTGTATATGTATGGGTGATTATGTGTGCTTGTGTGTGTATGCACATCTATCTTGAGAATGGTTCATATTCGAAATTAGTCAATGTTAAGTTGTTACAATCTTGACAAGTTTGATTCGATTTTAATAGTATCCTGAATTAAAGATGATGTAAATAAGGAAGATATATGTGGGACAACACGTAATACATGCGATCACATACTTCAGTGTAAGTTCATAACGCTAATGTAATCGTTAATATTACTTCAAAAGATCTATAAGATGTCGGTGCTCTCCTACATTAGAATTTATTAGATACAAAGTAAAACAAATTAAATTAAAAGAAGAGACTTAATATAAAATATATTTAATATAAAACGATTTTATATTGTATATTTATTAATTGAAAAAATAAAATTTTATTAATCGAAAGAATAAAGCTAACAAAATTTAAGTATATTTTTGGAGATGACATATTCTTTGAATAAGAAGATCGTGTTCTGAGTTTTAGGATTTTTAAATGAAATACATTTTCGAATCTGATTGTACTTATTTAACTCTTTCGGCTCAGACACTCTTCAAATAGTAATGTTTTTCTTAAAGATACTGCACACCGTAAGGTTAAATAGAATTTACGCATTACTAACAGTTTTCTAGACAATTATGAAAAATTCAAGATCGTAACATATGTACATTTAAAAATTTCTAGAGTACTCTTTTTGAATTTTAGAACAATTCTTTAAGGACTAATGTAATACATTACACTATTCTCAATTCATTCTTCGAGTAATTTATGAACCAGCCTTTCTATTCATAGAGATTTATAATATGACAATACATTTTTATATCTGCATAATATCATCCGTAGTATTTGCAGTTCGTGTAACATTATTAATTACTGATTGCTCTTTCCTCAAATCTATAAATAAAAGCAAATATCGTACGCGACGAGTCTCCCATAACATAAAATGCAAATTATAAATTGAGTATACTCGAGAGATATCGGTCGTCTCTCCATACCTCATATCTTTCCAAGGAAAAAAGTAAAAATAGCCCGTACGGCGTATAAGTCAATAAGCGCAACACCACAACGCGAGAGAGCTGCGAGAATGAGTGTAGGTACGACGAATTTCGTTATCATGCCATGAGTAATAAATGAAATAGACGACTGATCCAATTCGACGACCCAAAATACCAGCCCGATTCGCGACGCTGAGTGCATATACGTTCGGTCAATACTAAATTCGATTTGAATTATCCATATTTGCTCGACGCGGCGCGCCGCAAAGAAGTCTTTCGCAGAGAGAAATCGTTAATATTGAATAATTTTTGTTTATCGTCAAATAAGTGTTTTGGAATGAAGCTTTTGTTCGAGATTTTGCTGACCTCTCGAATAGTACTTATCGATATATAAGAAAAAAAAAGACAAATTTATTTTACCGTTTTCCTCATTATTTTTGATGAACGTATTATCTTGGATGTAGCAGTCGTGCAAAAGTAGGTCGAGTCTTTGAAAAATGAGAAAACATTGATTCCGTCCTACAGGATACTAGATGTAAATTTTGAGGCAGTATAATTAATGATGAAGTTCTGAAGACGACGCAGGGAGTGAAGAGAAAAAAAATTTGCCTAGCAAGTCATGTTACAAAATGTAACGATCTAATTCAAGTTTTCAGAATAAGTTGTTCCAGTATTACTGCCATATTTCTAGATTTTAGATGAAACAAAGAGAGTTTTTATAAAATCAATATAAAATTGCATTAATAATTAGAACTTTGCGTAAAAAGACCAGTTGGTTTCAGATACTTTAGTTTTTAATGCTACCTAATTAAAAAGTATCACTAATTGTGTCTCCCTCATATACATCTCCTCTACCCAATTCAAAAATCTCAAAATGTCAAACTTTACAACCATCCACCTCAATTTCCTGCAAATCCCCCCACCCTCTAAAATTAAAAGTAAACCCGTATCCAAAATAATTCCACCTGAAACACGAATTTTCCATAACACAAAAAAGTGATCGTTAACCCGATGAAAATACACGGCTCAGAGGATGAAACAAGCAAAGAACCCCCTCCTTGTAACAAACAAGCTCCTTAAGGAGGGTCTTTCGCTAGATATAGGGCATAAAACGAAAATTATATGAGAGTTTATAAATGTCCTATGATAATACTAATGATATGTACTTAATAATAGTTTATAACTACATGAAAAAAAAATTGTTCCATAAAAATCGTGACGTCACAAGTGTAAATATTGTCAATTTAAAAAATATTTAGTTAAACCCCAATTAATTTTTTTTATACATTATTTTATACATATCTTTCGTTAACTTTGTAGATAAATGTTTAAAGAAAAGAATAACCCACAAAACATTAAAAGTGATTACAAAATAAAAAAAGTATTGGGGTTTAACTAAATATTTCTTAAATTGACAATATTTACACTTGTGACGTCATGATCTTTTAGAACAATTTTCTTTTTATATAGTTATGGACTATTATTAAGTACGTTTCACAAGTTATATCATAGGACCTTTATAAACTCTCATATAATTTTTTTGGTTTTATGTCCTACATCTAGCGAAAGACCTTCATTAAACTGCGCGCCCGCTACAAGACTGGGGCGTGTATTATCCGCACCGTGAGAGGCAAACAAAAACATTTGTCTGATGGGCGCGCGACGAGTGTGTCCCGACAATTATTGTCCCGTCGCTCGTCCCTGCAGCCGGAGCTGAAGAAAAGTCTTGCTTGTGCACGTCGTTACCGGAGTAATGAAAACGAAGGATATATTGTTGAATGTTTAAAATAATAGTTTAGATGAATTTTTGATGGAGAATGTTTTAATGTACGGCAATCGTGAGTGTCGATTATTTTGAATCCTGGCTGTACCTCATGATATATACGCAAATGAAAATATCTTAACGAGTAAATCGTTGCTATTGAAAATATTTTACAATATAATATAAACTGTTTTTAAAAATTTTACTAATTTTGCGAAAGACTTTTCTAAAATTTTTCCAGTTTATTGTCGAGTATTAATGATGTGAATAAATGATAGATGATATAGATTGTAGAGAACTTGCAAGAATATTCATTTTAATTTTATTCAATAATATACTTAAAAGTAATAAAATCGTTTTTCTTAACATTACTTATATATTTATTTATTTATTTATTTATCTATAGTAAAAGTTTAGATTGCTGTTTGCATCGATACCACGTGACATCGTGAATGCAAACGACGAACACGGTGGAACACCACAAAGCTAGCGCCCCTGCAGCAATTGTAGGTACTAAACAGTAGACCTATGAAGCTGAAGCATTGCTGCAATCCGCTTAGTACATATAGTCACCACAACGGCGCTGGCTTTGTGGTGTTCGACGTTTGTGTTGACTGTGTCACGTGAAATCGATTCAAATAGCGATCTAAAATAGTACTGTTTACAATGGGTTATAAATAAATAAATATGGTTTATAAAAATAAAACTTTCAACTACGTACGTTTTACTTTTTCATGTTAGTTCATTGATTATAAGTGTTAAAACAGAAGTATTAAGGCCCATACAACTCATGTAAACTCAATTTACTCTAAGCGTGTTAATCAGATGACTACTTCCAAACATTACGACCATATATATTGCATACGAGACAACAAATTTGAATACAATTTAATGTAACACAATATATCTATTTATCTATATTATTACTGAGCTGCAGCTCAGAGGCGTATTAGGTTGCTATGTGGTGGATACTAATTTTATTCCTTGACTGTTACACGTACCATAATATATGTAGTCATAAATTTCTTTTCTCTGGTGTTACATGTAGTACCATATGAATTTGTTCTATGGTTGATCTAGCACGTTTAAATTTTCTAAAAATTGGAACGATTAATGCCTGACGTAAAAGTAACCTTTATTTCACGTTACCAATAAATCTGTTAAAATCCATTTACCCTACCCCTAATCCGAAGCCTAGCTCTCTTCTATACAAAAACAGCGCATGTTTTAAAGGAATGTTGCTTCTTTTGCCCCTCCTATAGTACTTAATCGCCACCTATCAAGTAAATTAATTCAAAGAAATAATAAACTTTCACACTCTCGCAATCAAAATTCACACACTGCTCGAATGTCATTGAGTCCCCCCGTAAAAAAATCATGCGCGACACGAGTGTACATGCATATCGCATTGCCTCGTCATGTGCGTCACTCGTATCACAGAAGAGAGCGCGCAGGCCCAGTACAGCACCCCGCATTACCGTATTATCATAATATATGCGAAAATACGTTCCACCTCTCTCTCGCATCGCCATGCGCATAAAAATCACTCTCTCCCCGCGCGCATAAATATGCATGAAGTCACACACTCGTCGCGCGTCATGCGCGCGACGCTGCAGGTACACCTTGTACCACCCTTTTCGAGTGGCCGTGTATAGACACGTACTGATCATCGTCGTCATTAGTAACCTCGTTATCGCGCTGATTAATGCGAGGATACGGATTCTGCGAACGGGCGGACTCGTTATAATTTCGACGGGGATAATCGATACGCGCGCGCGCGCGTACGGGATCGAAAATATGATATCATAGGAGTGTTGTGCGCGAGGGACGTGGTGCTTTAAGCCAAATGAAAATGAATATTTCAGGAGGCTCGGGAATAAGACCCGTATAAGCGCGGATTAGAAGCGAACTGTGCGCGCGGGAGTGTTTAAATATAGCGAGCGAGAGCGTTTAGACACACTTGCTGGAAGTGTCACTTCTGTATAACTGGAGTTGTATGCACTGAGAGAATGGTTCAGTTAGACTTGCCGAAGTCGCACTGCTAAGTTTGTGGAGGCCATAGTCTGTTATTCTTACTGAGGAGTTCGGTAAAAACTGCGGAACAGTTCGGCTGTTTTGGCGGATGTGTATTAAAAGTGATGTGTGGTGTTGCGCTTTATTGTAGCCTCATTATCACGTTTGTGATAAGGTAATACAGAAGTAAGGTTAAAGTAGAACATCGAAAATGTAACTTAGACTAACTAATCGTATATAAAAAGGTTAGAGTAAGAAAAAAATAAGAAATTCATTAAAATATTCATTATTTGTGAAAAGGTGAGGTTAGGAGTGTAGCTCGACGCACGGAGACTTAGCTGCCGAACTTGTTCCGCTATTCTTGCCGTATACATACTACCGAACTCACTTCGGTCAAAACTACCGAACAGTTCAGCAAGTCTGACCGATGTATTCTCTCAGTGTGGGTCTGACTCAGAGGAGAGATGTAGGTGTTCACGACGTTGGATTGAGTTATTGCAGGCTGGCGGTCGTGGTTTTATTGCTTCGCATCGCTCGCTGGTGTTGATATTTTATAAGTTTATGATTTGCATAAGGAACCTGTGTATATAAACTAAAAATATAGATTATGTATGTATATACGAAAACATTTCTTGTAAAGGGGAGATGTGAATATTAGCATCCATAGCCCTAGTCGAAAAATATTAAGTAACCTGTAGTTAAAATTTTAACTATAGTTTTATTCATATTCATAAAAAAATAGATTCGACAGGTACTCATTCACGTTACGATTACAAGTTACTAATTTAAAGGATTGTTGTATAATTTTTCTAAACGATATAGCGTTGTGGATGTTAGCTAATGTACGAATAAAACATGTCGTATATTCGTACTAAATTCCGATATCAAGAATACCATATATTCTTTTATTCGTAATTATCGCATGCATACTTCGATATTTCATAGTGATTTTTCACAATAGAAGTATTATAAAATGCTTCGCGATTGCATTGTATTCTCTCGCGATTCCATTCTACTCTAAATCTGATCAGATTGGAAACGGGCACACGCGCTCGATACTATCTAAATTATGGGGCTCGTAGATATTGCAACCAATATAGATCATCGATACGATGGTCTACGATCGGGTAAACATAGCAATAGATTGCTGATAGTTGGATACGCACTGCTTATGCACGCGCACACCTGACCGCATAGTAGCTTATAACCACGCTGATACCTAATCAGATGCATGTAAATACGTTCGCACGTACTCAATTTATTTATCTAGTCGTGTCGCATAATTTCAAGTGCAAATGTAATCGCTATTGCACTTCTTTGATTAAAATATATATTTTGTGTTGTAAATTTGAAATCCTTCATCATATGATCATCTTCAACCACTGAAGTTAAAGCTGAATAATGCTGCTTCAGTTCAATAGGTTACTTATGTTTACAATGCATAACGTTGCGGAATTACACTCGAATTCCACATATTCTAAAATAAATTACTGCACAAGAGGGTTAATTTGATTAATTAATTATTTATTTGACGTGCCCAATGCTCTTTTACAATATTTACATAATTGTTAAAAGATGAACTAGCAGTATATAACGTAGTAATATTTTATTAACTACAGAGAAATTTATAATTGTATAATGACAGTCAATGGCGTATGTCGAGAACGGGCTTTAACGCATAACTATGTAAAATAATTTATTTCGACAGTAACATACTGACAGTAACATAGAATTAACAGAATCTGTAACGTACAAGTGACGAATGTCGCTTTTGAAAAAATTAATCGTATCTATAGACAAGATGATTGTAGTGGAGACTACATCAATTTTATTGTGTTTCTTGATTTAAAAAGCTGATTCCAATTACGGATTCCAAAAAAGATCATCTTTAATACTATATATACTTAGAATATATAAAATAAACAATTGGGTCAGCTATACATTTTTAGATAACAGAATATTCTGATATATTGTACGATACTTTGTTTTAAAACTTATAGAATTTTTATTCTATCCTTAAATTAACAAGGACTGTGGTGTCTAATATGTTAGTGACATAACTGTGTTGCTTCGGTATCCTTCGTGCTTAAACCAAAGTGAAGTCACCTAAAGAACCTTTAACAATCCCTTGTAAACATATTATAATTAAAACATTTCAAATAAATACGAATCTTACAGGTAATCCATCAATACTACACAAACCGCTTGCAAGCTAAATTTGAATACACCCAAACCTATTGCGAAACACATAAAACATCCTTCAAACGACGAAGATCGATTAGAGCAAAAAGCGTAGACATTCCAACTACACCAAACTCCTTAACCATAAATTCCAATTACCCATCTGCACCAGCCGAAAGCACCTACAGTATGCACCCCCAACCATTTATATCCAACGATTGGTCAAACACTTCCGCGTAAACACACATCCCCCAATAATGCACGCTCCGTGTGTGCACAAATTACAATGCGCACACATCCACACTATCGACCTGTGCCTCGCGCGGGGCACGATCAAGCCGGAGCACCGCTGCACAGCCCGGCTGCTACTGTACAGCTGGAGCCGTGCAGCGCATGCAGCCGCACTCTCGAAGGCCCCTCGAGTGCACAGCCAACAGCGGCGACGCGGCGGTTCCGCGAGGGATGCGCAACAGTGTGCATGGAGCGTCAAAATGTTGATCGGCTGAGTTGCCTCGCTCGCTCTCTCGATGGTTCTCGATACACACTCGCGCAGAGGCTTGCTTCTATTTTTATTTTATCGCGAGCCTTTTATATAACGACGCCCTGGAATGTGTGTGTGTGTGTGTGTGTGTGTGTGTGTGTATGCTCTGTCCTTGTTGGCGAGGTTGTAAGAAGCTTCTGGAGGAGGTAGAGGTGCACTCGTGAGAAGCTGAAGATGATCCACGACGATGCTTTAGCTGAGGTTGCCTCGCTGGTTTGCTTTATCTGTTTACGGGTTTTTTTGAGGAGGGGAGGGGGTGGGGCTGGTTCTTTTGTCTTGAGGAGGCGGGTCGGTGACTCGTTCGGGTGGGATACTTGGGTAGGTATACGCGAGAGGGGTTTCTTAGGTCTCTTGACTCTTCTTGTCTGCTACGGCGATCTCATTGTCTTTTTACCGAGGAGTACACAGTGGATATTGAATAAATGGTGGTGTAACTGGAAGGTTGGTTCTTTTAGGTAGGAATGGCTTGGACTTTTGCTCTTTTGTTCTCTGTTTTGAGAAGCTGGGGCACGATAGTATTTATGGTGGATTTAACTAGAATACGGAGGAAACGTTGGCATAGAGGTACAATGAAGAAATAATGGTTCTTAGCAATCCTGATATATATCTTTCAAAGTGTTTTTACTTATTTATGAACACTTGACATGGTTTTTACTTTATAACAAAAAATTAATGAAGATATTATAAATCTTTCAGTCAAAATGAATAATATAACATAACTGATTTAATTATCCTGTAAGTCTTTGTGCTAATAATTTCTCTACGATTTCAGAATTTGATCCGATTCTTTGGTATAGCCTACATTATACAAAACCTACATTATATATTACACATTGAAAAATAAAAGTTAAGTACATGTTTAACAAACCTAATCACTATTTGCATTATTATTTGCCAACGATCTTCTGCTTTGAATATAATCTACTTAGGGATCATTCACAAATTACGTCACTCTTGGAGGGGGCAGTGGGTCTTTATTAGCATGTCGTTGTGTACAAATAACATAGGTAAATCAGTGGGTGTATTAATTATAAATAACTTTTTTCAGTTTTGAGAATTTTTATAGAAGAAATGTTTTGAAAAAATATAATAATACAATTTTAATCTAATTTCTCATTATTTTGATTTTTTCTCACATTTGTTTATAGCTATTTACAATTTATAAAAACTTTATTAATGGGATGCATCAGCCCTACTGTACCGACCGAAAATCATCAACCAGAATTCTTTGCTCCATTCGAAAAATACGCAACCGAATCGATTTTCCTTTACAGGATCACTTAATTTTGTGAAAGTGGAGAGCGGATCATGTCAATGCTTCTAGAGTCAGCCAGTCGCGTAGCTAACTTTACTCGTATCGTAAAACAGATTATTATAATTAAAATTATTTTTTAACACTCCGTGCACGAAACACGATTTTTCGTGCTTATTTTCCGTGTGCGAAACAGTCGATTTTTTCATCGAGTGTGAAACATACTTGAAATTATGCGCTCGTTTCGTCAGAATGATACGCAATTGTTTTTATTATTATATACATAACTTGGTTAGGATTTTGACTGAGACTTCTCTCATCATTGAATCGTCTAGCTTTTAGTAGCTCTAAGTAATTGTAAAAAAAAATGAGTTCAAAGAGTGATTCGAACACAACTTATGATGATACAATACATAAGAGCAGTCGATAAATTCGGCTAACCAACAATTCGTCACAAGAAATCTTTTGAACAATGAGCGTTTTAATTTGCAATTTAATAATTGTTCAGTCAAAATTTATTATAAATGAGAATTATTATAATTCTGAACTATAGATAAAAGTTTGTACTCATAAATCAATATATTTTTTACAAGTTATTATGTTAATAATGTAGTTGTAGATATTTGATATTTAACTTTTTTCAGTTATCGTCTGTTTGTCACCCGAGCTACGCTCGGGTGACAAACTAACTCCCCTTGCACTGCTTGGATGATAAAGTCGGCTCTTCATCTTTTTTGTTTAATTTCAGAAAATAACCGTGTTTGACTCACGGTGTGTTAAAAAATAGTATATGCACTAGTTGCGTAATGAACTATACTATTGAAGTGATCCAAAAAAGAAACTAAAGGCCAAACCAAATGTTTACTTTGCAACTGATAACATCGATTCATTAGTTAAAATAAATTATTATCTTTAATATATTATTTCTTCTCACATTTAATTAAAAACTCAAATATTAATGTTGAAAGTATTAATAAAATTTGTTTCATTAAAGAAACGGTTAACCAGAAATTAATAAAAGATTTTATGGATTAAAAGTGACATCTGTAGAATTTCAATTCGCGCGACATTTGAATTCTAATTTCATTTCAACACAAACTATAAACATAAAGCGCTACGCATTCCTTCCACTAAAAGAATATTCAAATAACGCCGCACTATAAACAGCAACAAAGTCAAACTACACACCCAAACTCCCCATCGCCCAAGATTTCCCAAAATTGCCTGCAAAATCCAATATATACACACACACACCACCGCCATCAAAACCAATCAGCATTCCGCGCGATCGGCTACGTGCCTCCGTACCTACCCCTCGTCCCTGCACTGCTGCAGAGCTTCATCCTCGATCAGCCTTGCCGCGCTACACGCGCATATCCCCCAAGACGCCGAGAAGGCCTCAGCTTCTGCCGAAGCTAATTTGCGCTCGCAGCGAGTGGCGCGGCGTCGGCGCGCATTAGATTAATTGAAATCGCTCGCGCCAAGTTCGGCAATTAATTTTCAGTGCGTGCGTGGCGCGAGTTTCGGCCACTTGAGAATTCGATGACTAGGCGCTGGAATTCGATTGAAGCCGATGGAGAGGAGCAGTGTCTTGAGGATGCAGAGGGATGGAGTTTTGATTGACGCGTGCGGTTGGATGTGTGTTCGAGTTGGCATTCATGTGTGGGGTTTTAATGTAATTGCGGAAGGGGTGAGTTGTTGTATTTGATTTATTGGAGAAGAAAGAGTTGTGCGTTGATTGATAACTTTCTTTTAATTCAAAATTTGTAATTCCTTACAACCTCATTCGGAAAATTGAGATGGAATGAAATGGATTTTATGGCAGAATGAATGCCTAAAAGAGTTATATTTCTGAAAATAGAAATATCCTTTTCGGTGTAAAATTGCACGGCTAAAATAGGAAATTCTATTACTGAAAAAAGTTCTTGTTTCAGTTACCGCGTCGATACTGGTCCATATTGATACAAAATAATGAAAAAACGTTAAGGTGGGGTTATAGCAAAAATGAAAACTTTTTTAATATCTATCTTTTTTCCCCAAACTTTGTACACAAATATAGCATCAACAAATATAATTTTGATAAATTCTTGAGCTATTTTTATTGAATATTTTAAGCATTACTACAGATAATGCATTAATTTTTAATAAAATTGCACAAAAATGCTCAAGTTCTGCGCATTAGATTTCAAATCAGGCCAACAAAAAAATCTGTATGTATTTTTTAAAGAATAGTGTAACTGTAACTGCACTGTAACAATCTCAGAATTTTCTTTTATACCCGAATACTGGTTTTAAAAATACAGGACTGTAATAAACAATTTAGATAGCAGAAAAACACTGATTTTGAAATTATTTTTTTAAAGAACGTAGCATATGAATGTATAATAAAGAATAATGTTTTTCTGTTATCTAAATTGTTTATTACAGTCCTGTATTTGTAAAACCAGTGTTCGGGTATAAAAGAAAATTCTGAGATTGTTACAGTGTTCAATCTCTGATTTTGAAATTATCTTTTTTAATGAACGTAGCATATGAATGTATAATAAAGAATAGAGATTGATACTACGTTGTAACTATGTTTAAGAAAGTATGTGAAAGTTTTAGCTGGATCTGTTGAACCGTAATGCGCAGAAGACTACTAGAGTAATGCAAAATGTAGTTTTGAGCCAAACACACTTTTGTAAAGAAAAAAGCTATTTCCCAACAATAATTTTTATTTATACTTTACAATCATCCTTACAATCATATTTTACTTTTATTTTACTTGGAAATATACTCCTCTTCTGTGTAAAAATGTCCAAGAATAACAAAATAAAAATAAAGGCGAAAAAATTGACAAAATTTCATTATAGGCATCAACAAAGTTTTCGTAGTCACAGTTATTGACCATAAATTTGAAAGAGACATGACCGAGAATCAAGCCGAGTCGCAAAATTGAACAAAACCTAACATGACTGAGAACCGAATCCCAGTCGAAGGTTTTGGAAAATCAAAGTTTACATACATTATACTATCAAGCATACACCTTAAGATGTTTACTACAAAACATTAATACTGTTACGGACCATATTGAGGATTAGAGCCTGTATATTATTATGAAAATTTAGCAGAACTTTTTTTTAATTTGATAGTATTCTTTTCTAATCGTTCAATATAAGAAAATAAATATAATGCAAAACTTCCATAATAATTATTTAAATCCAAACAATTCTCAATAGAGGCACTGATCCACAATAGGATCCGTGGCGGTATATGTTAAAATACCAAACACTTACACAACGAGACAAATTTTAATCCCGATCAGAGGATACATTGATTATACTTTTGAAAAGAGGAAAATCCTTTCCGAATAAGTAGCTTCTTAATACAAGCACCATTCCACTAATCGTCTTAAAATACCCTTTTTCTCAACATTCCACAACTCATTTCCAATCCAATCCCTTACACTACCAATCACCACCCTTCACTCCACCTTCCGCGCAACCAAAAGAAGAAAAGAATCATCAACAATCCACCCTTTCACTCCTCGCAGACAGTTGAACCAACCGGCCACGTCCAGAACACGACAAAACACTTTACTCCTCGCGCAAATCACGCGTCCGAAAGGCGAAACAACTCTTGCAAAGCCGCGCAACTGCGCGCCGATATCGAACCTGTCGTACTAATGAGAAAGCCGATACACGAGACTCGGCTGCTGCCGCGCTTTTTTGCCTTTTGACTCGCGGCCGAAAGGCGCGCAATTAAGGTCAAAGGATCGTTACGCTCGTGTGTAGCGCGCGAACTTTACCCGGCTGAAATTTCGGAATCGTTTGTTCGCGTTCGGCGGCCAGACCGCCGCGGGAAATTGGAATCCGACCCGCTGCGTTCGACACGCGTCGCGGCAGCGAAGCTCCTTTATCCAATCGGAAGAAAGGAAAGTGGGGATGGAGGTGGGCATTTTTTTGTACGGAGGGGGAGGGGTGACGATTGAATGATAATTGGGAGATCGATGGGTGGGAATGCGAGTGTTTTGTTTTGCGTGTGTGGGGGGACTGACTGTACTTTGGGATGAAAGTGGAAATGAGGTATGAAATTTTTTAAGTAATTGTGTATTGGATTTTACTTTGTAAAGTTTTTAAAGTCTTAAACTACTGAAAGCAAAATATACATAAAGTAATTCTTTGTTTACGAAGCCTAACTAGAACAATAAAATATTAAAAGTGGAATTAAGTAAAAGTTTTAAACTTTAAGCCTGACCGTGTTTTCGTTGAAACCGCAAATTCAAAGTCGCGCAAGCCGCAATATTTCAGCTTTACGTAAGAAAGTTTAAATCCGATGATTTATACGCCACAATATTATTCTGTATAAATAACTTCTTTACTAAATTTAGTATTGTACAATTTTAAAAAAACAAATAATAGAATGTTTTATTATACATCTGTAACAAATCTTATGACTCTTTAAAATTAGGAAGCAGAGAAAAAGTAATACAATCCCATCTGTTTTGATTTTTCTCTCATTTATATTGCAAACTTTTAACGAGCATTCCATCTCTGTTCTAGACCGAAACGCTCGTACAATCCATCTTCATCTGTCCGTATCTTTGATTAATTTATTTTAATTACAGGACGGAAATGCAAGGTGTAAAAACAGTTTTTAACATTTTGTATATTAGTAAAGTTATTATATTTTAGCTAATTACAAGCCCTATATGCATAATTTAATGTGATTATATATGAAGAGGCGTTATTCATTACTAATGGAATTGAGCATAACTCGATACCTTTGATAATTACTGTAAAGTTAAGCAAATACACAAATAAGCAGATTACTGTACCAGTAGTATAAAGTACCATCATGTCTGTAACACTGACGCCTATCATGTACTTATTACACTTTACTATTTGTATGGCAAATTAAAATATAAAACGAAATAGCTGTTCTGGTCATAATAGTACAAACAAATCCATTATTAAACTCACACAGTTATACAAACGTGCGGAAATATATAGAGAAATACTGGTTTTGTAAACCAATATTCAAACACACGATTCAAACACGATCGTTATTTGCACGTTAGGAAACCAAAGTAAAGTACCGCGAATTTACGCTAAGCAAATATTGCCTCGCGGTGAAAAATAAACCTCTTTCAACTCGATTCTTGAAATGAACAAGTTAAAACAAATACAATAGAAGATCGCGTTATAAAATTCCTTCTATGCCCAGCGGGCAGCAGTTGGACTTCGGTCTCTGATAATAATCAAGAAAATCATGTGAAACTGAAATATATTGTTGATAATAACATTTATTTATCATAAATCCACAAAATTTCAAGTTAGGTTATTATCAAATATGCGAGATAAATTAGTTTGAGAATCAAGTTGTGGGCAGAATTGCGGCCGATTTCGATGCATTTTGTTAATTTGAAAAATACATAGGTATTATATATTTGTTCAAGACATGATTATGCGCATATTCTGCTACTGATCACCGAACATTCAAATTTACTTTAAAAATTTATAATTTATTACAGGTTTGCAGAACCTATATTGCCTTAAAGCATAAAATTAACATAAAAACTTGAATACGCAAGTTTTAACAGCTTTAAAGTTTCTTAAATTGTTAGTAAATCTTTATTTTATCAAATAATTTGTATGTAAAAGATATAAAGTTTTAATTCACATTATAATTTGAAAATCCATAAAAAAAAATTGTACACATTTATACCCACTTGCCATAACTATCTTAACACTTTAACGCCGAAATGTTCTGACTTTTTTGTTGACTTCAGCCTCTTTTTTTACGAAAATATGATTTAGGGTTTTCAAGGTTGCTTTTCCGAACAGCTTTTAGAACTTAAAAGGTAATTTTTTTTTCGTCTTTCGCAATATTTTCGGTAAGAAACGTACTCTATCATCCTAAAAACTATCTAAAATCAGTTCCTATACTTGTATTTAAAAAATATTCTACGTGATTTTTGTATTATATAGTATAGCAATACCAAAATGACGGCTTGTATGAAGTGAATTTCGTTGAACCCTAACTCTCCGTATCCTTTACCCTTTGAACCGCGACGTTTATCACCAATGCTCAAAGCTTTGTGTTCGCATCCACACATAGTCCTCGCACACATCCTTCTCTCTCTCTCTCTCTCTCTTCCTTATTGCCTCTCACCCTCTCTATCTCTGTGTCTGTATCTTACTACGTCCACATCCCTCCATCTCTTACTCTCTTGTCTACTTCATTCTCTCCCTTTTGTCCTTAACCCTATCTCCTCGCTCATCCTAGTTAGGTTACTCTCTCCGTGTGTACCCGCGCTTCTCATTGCATCCCGGCCGTACGTTTAATGGATATATACTCGCGAGGGAGAGCGATAATTCTGTTTAGCCTCTATCCTCTCTTCGCGCACGTCCTTCACGCGCGAGAGAGAGAGAGACGACGACGTCTTTAACTCGGCAGTAAGCAGCAGTAGCGAAACATGCGTCTTTCGAACTATGATCCGTTATACGTGTAGGCGTGAATGCGTATATGTATGTGTGCGCTCGAGTTAGTTGCTCGAGGGGACGAGGGGACGAGCAATCAGCGAATTTGTCTTGTTAAGACACATTGATATAGGACTTTTGATTTTTAGAGGTCTAGAGGTGAGCTTTATTGTGAAAATGTTCTGGTCATTGGGGACATTTGAAAATATTGAGAGAAAGTTTTGTTGCTGTAAGAGGTTGCTGGTGGAGTAAGCGAAATTTACTTTGATATGTTGGTTTGAGGCGGCGAGCTCAACTGATTGCCAAGTAAATATTAACTTTGCTTGCAGTGATAAAAGCAAATAGTGAATGCGCTAATAGCTATCGTAACACTAAGGTTATTTCAATTTTAATTGATAGTGATTTTCACCGTAACGTTTGATGAAGACGATGTCTTATAACAACTGTCGTTATTTTGTAACAGCTAATTCGTATACCTACCCTGCGAATCTCCATTGAACTCTCTCTACAACGTAATAATGACGTTCCAAATACGTGACCTTAAAGACGTGCTTAGAACTTGCTTAGAACGTCGCTAACAACTGCCGAACTTGTCCGGGTCCATCTAACACATTGCAGACACGTTGCCAGTACGTTCTAACAGCAACGTACAGTAATTGAATTATAAAATTTTATCAAAAGGGAAGATAGACAGGTTTATAGATATAAAATTTACCATATGAGCTGTGTCACTCGGTTGGTACTTTGCAATATCGAAGTCTCACCATCCGCCTTACTAAATTTTCATTTATTATATTTTTTCTTTATTATTAGAAATAAAAGTATTAGAAATTAAAATGCTGTTGCAAGGTTCTGGCAATGTTCCTGCAAAATATAAGATGATCCAAGACAAATTCAGGAGTTGTTTGTGACGTTTTCAAAATATTTTAAGCTCGTCTTTAAGGAGACAAGCCTGAATTAAACCCCCTTAATATCATGTTCTTGGAATATTGTTACAACGTTATAGACACGTTCCGGTATCATTCCTAGAACCTGCAAGTGGAACATTCTATAGTTGCTAAACGTTCGCGGAACGTACTCAGAACGTACTGTGTTTTGCGGATCGGATGTTTCATATATGAAGCATTCAGAACCATAACGGAAACTGTTTGTAAATCACGTTATTATTCATCTGAATTGAATTATGCAATTGATAAATAGTATATACAAGTATTAATTACCTTAATAAAATTCATAAAATTTCCCTTTCTTATTTTACTAATGTTGAAATGTTTGCAACGTTTTGCAAGATTTCTAAAATTGACTTATTTCGTTATGGTATTAACCCCCCTTATTTTCCAATTTGTAGCGTTCCCATTGTAAAAATCAAAATAACAAGACAAACCATAAGATCAATCTACCCACAAAAGATTGAGTTATCTTTTATTTCATTTTGTGAATCATACGTCAGAACGCAAAAGCGCAACATTACTTTTCGAAATCCCCCTTAATATCCAGCCAAGCTTTGCACCTATCCAACGCGTCCCACCGCGTTTATCGCGCACCGTTAATTATGCGCGAGCTCGACGCAAAAAGTCCCACAACATTTACGACGCCGCGCCTTATGAATGCCCGCGGAGAACGACCGGCGGTGGCGGCGCCCGCGAAGCGGCGCTAATACTATACGTTATAGGTCTAACCGAGTAATTCCGCGAAGGCACGAGGTGCCGGGGGCTTTGTTATACCGGCGCTTCGTGTTTTATTGAGGATGGATTAAGGCGCGCGAGGCGCAGAAGGCGGAAGTTGAGTTTGTATTATGATTGAAC
Source organism: Gastracanthus pulcherrimus (assembly GCA_949152435.1). Taxonomy (NCBI): domain Eukaryota; kingdom Metazoa; phylum Arthropoda; class Insecta; order Hymenoptera; family Pteromalidae; genus Gastracanthus; species Gastracanthus pulcherrimus. Next base: position 12,796,980 of record OX424574.1, on the reverse strand, counting down.
GCGATTAAGGAATGTAATGGAGGGGGCTGACGCTGGTGGTAATTGCGCGAGATGGGTGTTGGGTAAATTGATGATTTGTGTAAAGAGTGAAAAGCGTAAACACTACGTAAGGATTGTAAAGAAATGGAATGCGATGATGATATTCTAGAGTATATTTTGTCTACTTGTAGCTGAATGACGAAGGATGGATTGGTATAAACTATATTTGGAATGCCTGCTTTATGCCGAAAAACGAAGAACAACGTGAATATGAAATATTTTGCAATTTTTGGAAATGTATAGTTTCATCACTGGTTAGCAAGTGCATATTATGAGGCTCTTACGTTGCATCTGTTATAATCTTTGTCTTAGCCTAGCCAGCTCAAGCACAAAGTTATCGAAGTCCTTTCGTATTATGGACACGACACGGCTGTCGCTAAATAATGAACACAATTATTAGTATTAAACGTTAATAATATTTATTTAACTAGAAGGGTAAATATAAATGGAAAATAGTGGACACATTCACTCACGCTTCTCAGAATCAGAGTTTATGGCTCGCGTCTCTCGAACGGCACGTTTGCCTCAAAGTTTATACTTATCTTTAGCACTAATCCGCGATCTAGTACTTCTTGTACCCTAGAGAGTCGAATCCACGCACTCTCCCTGTACACGACAATCGTCAATACTCGAAGCCCCTTTCACACATTTCTGCTTGCATACAACTACACACACACACTATAAAAATACTTATATGTAACGAAACAATATTGAATATAACACACCCACAAAATACGAGTGAGTATTCTATCCTTTTTTTCTACTTATAGCTAGTTATACTTTTGATTTGACATCTTAGAGAAAGGTTTTATTAGAATGTTGTATTTTATGGGCACATCGTAGCAGCCATATACAGTTCTACTGTTTCTGCATAAATTGTAGCATTCTAACGCAATTAAAATCAGTGAAATTGGCATTTAGCCTTTATTTATGACGTTAATTAATTTTAACTTTTTCAAGTTTTCGTTGACATTTTTTTTTTTTTTTGTGAATACGGTTTCCTGGTATAGTTCTTAGAATATGTATCTAATTTGTTCTCAAAAAATTTAGGGTAGAACAATCTTCATTATCCATGATTATATAATAAAAAAATAGCGATTTGCAAGAGAAAAAAAATGAATGTTTAACAATATTATTTGTGTTTATTTGGTCGTTAACCTCCCCTACAATTTTGCAGAACTAATATTAATAACATTTAAATAAATCCACAAATAACATATACACTCTATTAATGAAAATACCTTTCTACTACTCTCTGTTCACATTCACGCGCGCGTTAACAAGTGCCAAATCCTCAATTTCTCCAACAACCCTTTTCTCGCCCTCCATCCCACGAATCTATTCCTCGTCCTAACAGAGTAGGCTGCAGTATCAGCACTTACGCAATGTTTACAAACTTACAAACCGCCCGAAATCAGCCGCAAAACAAACCAATGATTAAAACAAACTCTCCAACACAACGTACACGAGGAAACGATAAACGGAGACCAAGTTCAGTAACCTCGCGCGTATAACACGTCAACTTGCGAATTCCGCCGCTGCTCTTCGACTACCTCCGCCCTCAAAGGGAATGCGACGCGCGCGGATAGCCCTTCGCGGTATAATTCCCTCCTCTCTACCTTCCTCGGCTAACTAAACAGACTTTCTTGATTATACAGCTGTAATTAGCCAACTTTTGTCTCTTTTCTCTCGCTCGCTTTCTTTTCTTCTCTACTTTCTTGGTCCACTTCATTCGCAGTGCTTTCTTTTGTGCGCGGCGCGCGCGTCTGCTCGATTCCTTTTTTCTTTCTTTCTTTCTCCTTCTTTGCTCGAGATTTTCTTGGCTGGCGCGGATGCACAGGAGGGGAGCGAATCGTTTCGCGGCGACGGCGAGTGCATTCGAAGTGGCGCGGAGTGGGTAGTACGCGGTTTTATTTTGGGGGAGGGAAAAGAAACGCGCTGGGGTATTTTTAAGCGTATCTGGAGTAGAAGTAGTTTGCGCGACTATTTTTGGATCGGCTGATAGAGCTATTTTTTACTCGGCTTTCTCTGTGTAGTATTTAAAACGTATTTTTCATGCTATTTTATGTATTGTTGGGGAAGGTTTGTGTTAGTAGAGAAGTTTTTTTTTAATAGAGAAATTTTTTTATTGTTAAAGATAAAATTCAATTATTATTTATGACCTGAATGTTACAGTGAAATTAAATACTTTGGATTTTTTCAGTAATACGGGTAAATGATACAATAAAATTAAATACTTTGGATTTTATCAGCATTACGGATAATTTTCTACAAAAGAAACATTCCTACATTTCTCTCACCTTTGTGAAGATTTTAATTACGCTTCTAATGCTACTTGTTCAAAGGAGCGGATGGTTAATCATTTTCAGCTTTACGTACTTTTTCTTTTCATGAAAAAATGTCATCTTTTGAATCAAACGCGCGTCTTCTACTTTCTATTACTTTTTACTTTCTAAAGGAAACGTACTTTTCTATTTATATAGAAGCAGTAACGAATACCTTGTTTTTCCACTGAGTTTCCGATACGCCACAAAATGTAGCAATATAAAAATAATATTAATTGAAGTTAGTAGTGGAAAAATAGGTCAAGTGGATATCAACTTGGGATCGGAAAAATAAAAATTCAGATATCGTCGTCTGTCATGCATGAAAGAATTCGAATGAAACTTCGTTTCAATACTTTTTGTCATATTCAGATAACGTAAAAATAACTCATTATTATGGATGAATATCAAAATCTCTTTGACCTATATGTATACAGTCGCTGATCAGTATTGATGATAAGATACGCTGTTTTATTGTAACAATAATGTTCTAACCAATATTTTATATTAATAAAATAATTTCTCAATGTCGTAATCATTAAATAAGTTAGAAATTTTTAAATAAAATTAGATTTTGCTAATCACAGTAAGCGATGAAAGTTTGTGTATGAAATTCTAAGCACGAGTTTTTTAACAGTCCTGTTTCATTCAAAATATTAAGGTGCTGAAATAAAAAGTTGTTTTAATTTATGAATTTATGATAAATATAGTGTTTTAATGTATGTAATTCATTTATTTATTTTAATTTTTACGGGATAAGTCCTTTTTTCATTCTTTAACCTTTATTTTTAACCAATTTTGCATTAAAGTTAAAAATAAGTTTAAGAGAAATTGATACTTATTCCAAATTAGACTGTTATAATTACAATACTAAACGCAAAATATATAAATGCTTCTTTGCTCGATTCACCAGACATCAAAAAAACTACCAACGTAACCATCTACGCTATTGAGAAAATAACGATAATATATACACACACGTACACACACACACACACACACACACACAAACGTCCACACACACGCACACACATATACACACACATTGCACTATATACCTTAACTGCATTTGCCGGTTCTCTTTTCAAGAAAAACATGTATTATCATACAATCTTTTAATAAATAGCCTAAAAAAATCAACAAAGAAATAAAATAAAAGTCCTTTCAAACGTCCCACAAAGTTCATCGTTTCTCTCCGTATTTATCTAAAACTACCGTACCGTAAATGCCCCAAAAACTCCGCCATTCATCCCCAACTCAAAGTCCAGCAGTGCGACATTCCTGAAATTCATTTGCCGCTCTCTCGGCACGATACGACCTCGTGCGCGCGCGCGCGCGCTCCGCAACTTTTGCCCCTGCCCGCCTCGCGGAGCTTATCTCCGGCTGGCGCGGATCAGCTGCTTCCGAGCCGCTTGTCTTCGAGATCTTCCCCGCGTCTCCGTTTCTTTGTTCATTTTATTATCCTCCTTTTCTCCCTTGCTTTCCTCTTTTTTGCGTCTCTACGTAAGCGAGGCACTTTGTAGCTCTAATTCTCCGGACTCGCTTTTCGACGGTGAAGCATTTTCTGGCAATTGAGAGTAAGGTGGTGGGTTCTTTTTTTTCTGTAAGAGGTTTAATTGAAGAATTAATTAATGTAGTTTATTGTGTTGGATCTGAAAGCTGGAAGGAGATCGTTAATTAAGGGAGTTGGATAATGGTGTCTTATTGATGTGTTTGAATTCTTTAGCTTGGAATACGGAGGAATTTTGTATTTGTACTGAACGTTAGTAGCACACTGGATTTGAAATACCTATATGAAAAGTTTGATCGCTCGTATTTTAGCTGGTGATACATCAGATTTCACTTTTTTCTCATTGATAATCCAGAATCTTAAAAAGATGATGCTGCAGGTAAACAATTATTAACGCGTATTTCGTTTTAATCCCCTTGAAACGTGTATTTCAATTATATTCTATTCATACAAATTCTCACTGATTCAAATTCACGTATATCTTTACATTAAGCAAACACTTCTCTCACTGCAGTAAATTAATTAGTTAATTAGCTATTTCATACCACTGGTCGCATCTTGTTTACTTGTCTGCTGCTCTCGAAATCAAAGTTACAATTCAATAGCTATACGTGTAGTTTTGATTCGAGAGATTGAGAGCAGTAATTACTAGTGGAAATGTAATGTTAAAGTAAGTTGGAAATTTGACAGGTGACATAAAGTAATTACACTTGAATTTCGTAGCTATATTGACAGCGCTAAATTGAATATCTGTCTAGCGCAGTAGGACAAAGTATCGACAAAGGTAGGTCACCAGTAAGTATGTGTAAAGTGTTAATAATATAATTTCTAATAGTCTTAACTTGATATAAAAGTAAATAAGATTAATTAGGTTTATGAAATTATCTTCTCGTATATGATTTTATAAATTAACGAGTTTTTAGTCAGTTACTAGGTACCGATATTTTTATCTAATATAAGCCGTTAAGGATAACATTCTCATCAGAGAGGTTAATTACAAATTCAATCAAATCAAGTTAGTTAATATTACGAAATTATTAATTCCATCTCTTACTTCAAAAGATAATTTGAAACTTTGTTTTCCTGGCTTAATACTTCTTTTAGCTTACGTGTACGCTATTCAACACTGGAAGCTCAAAAGATCTCTCGTTTCTGTTTTTGGCAAGCCGTCCTCGTCGAAGTCAAGCCACGTCATACATAACTCGCGCACTTCAATCTCTCACGAGACATCAGCTTCAGCATCCTATATATACATATACCCAGCCTTCGCTCGACCATCCGAGCAACAATCACAATCCACGCTATAAAACTAGTCCCTTCTTGTGCATTCATTACACAACCAAGTCCGTCCGTCCGTCTCTACTCTCCCGTCATCTTCTATATTATATTCATTCTTCCGCGTCGTTTCATTCTTATGCACTCCTTTATTTCTCTCTATCTCTATCTCTCTTTCTCTCTCTCTCGATCTCTTTATGTTTCTCGTTTTTCTTTTTGCTCGCTCGACTACAGCCCGCAGCGAGTAATTGTTGCATTTTCCTGCGCTGTCGAGGGACAGCGGCCTGAATGCACGTAGTTATGTATTCGCCGAGGAACGGGAAAGGGGAATGGAGAGGAAGCAAAGTAATCAAATTGCACTGCACGCGGCTGAACGTTCGTGCGGTAAAAGGTGTATGTTTTATATATCGTAATTTGAGATGAAGCGAGGTGATTGATTCGTTAGATAAGACGAGACCGATAAGCATTAAGTATAGATTCGTGTATAGATGTTGCCTTGCCTTCGTTTCTTGAATTCATGGGAAAAGTTTACAGTTTTCGATTGGATCAGTAGAGTAGGTACACGGTATAGTCAGACATTCCGCTTTCACAATAATTCATTTTTCGCTGCGTCTTACGTCCCGCATACATCTCAACTGCGGATTCTAAAATAATCTATTCTACTTTTTCTAATACTCATTTAATACTCATGTATATGTTTTAATATAATATTAGAACAAGATCTTTCTCAAGTTTTCAATAAAAATAGTAAGTATTAATTAATTATAGATAAATTCCTAGTTCCTGCTAACTTCTAAATATAAGAGATTGATGGATCTACATGCTTGAGCCCACTCTCAAATTGTTTAGTACAATAGCAACAATTGTAGTTACAGTTACAAGTTGCATATGGCCAAATAAACTAGAATTGTTTAGTACAATAGCAACAATTGAAGTTACAGTTACAAGTTGCATATGGCCAAATAAACTAGAATTTTTCTTGATAATTCAAACGTTCCTCAAAGACTTTGTATGTTCAAAACAAATAAAAAACGCAAAATTATTTATAAAAATCAATAATATTATAAATAAATATAAAATAAATCATTCATCATGTCATACTAGGTATCTATATACATTTATCCATATTTCACGAAAGCATAACAAAATTGCTAAATAAAAACTGTTTCGAAACGCAAAGCTGGTTACGTTCCTCTAATTACATTGCACCTGCAATCGTGAAAAATGAAAATCCTTCCAAACTCGCCATCCAAATATTCACACACCCTCCCAATCCCATCTCGATACGCCCTCGTGCACACCCGATCCCTGGACTACTCGATCGCCGATACTCTCCGCGGCGTTACTCTCGCGAGGATTCCACTCCTGTCGCGCATTCCCCATCGCGACCGGGGGGGGCAATCGATACGATGGTTACATACAGTCGAGCGATGACGCGCCGATAACAGCACGCGCAGCGTCTCGGGGGGCCGCCGCTGGCTCTACCTCTCTCTATCTATCTCTCTCTCTCTCTCTCTGCAAGCTTGTTTGACGTAATACTGAGAGAGAGAGAGCTCGGGGCTTTAGGGCTTTTTTGGATTTTTATCTTGCAACGAGAATGGTTAGAAGGTTTTGAAGTGCGTGCGAGAAAGGAAGTGCCGGAGTGAAGTTTTGAAGCGAGGGAGAGGTAGAAAAAAGGGCAGTCTGGATGAATGAGTGCTCTGGGTAGCACAAATGTAGTGCATAGTTGATGCGTGGGGTTGGGCTTTTGAGTAGAAATAAAAATAAGGATTAATGGGAATGGGATTGTATTCGAATTGTTAGGTGCAGGAAGCTTAAAATCAGTTCGTTATTGTAGCTTGATAGATTATTCTTTTGTGTTGAATGTTTGTCAAGGTAAGTTTAAAATTTAAGTTTTCCGCCTCAAATCTTATCGATCGAGACATAAACAATCGATTGGAATTTCCTCTCTTTCTTTTAAGACCGAGGTCTCTTTATTGTTGCGAACAGTTTAACATTGTAGATGATGTATTTTTTTTCCATAGCCCATAGAGTATTCAAACACCTCAAAGTACAATAACACTTAATAAGGCCTCAAATTTGTTTCGCATCGTCAAACATTATCGCATGAAAGAACGTTAGATAATCGAACCTATAAATGATTTATGCATGAATTACAATTAAAAGAAATTATAAGAAATTTTGTACAGTTTTTTATGCTCTAAAAAACTATGATACACGTATTATACTCATGTTTTTCACGTACATGGTGAGATGGCTTGATAATTGATATAAATTAATTTTTTGTAATAACATTGATGGAATAAATTTTCAAGTTGATATATTAACCATAACAGTATTATTTTAAACACCAGAGTCGTACCTATATATATATATATATATATATATATATATATATATATATATATATATATATATATATATATATATATATATATATATATATATATATATATATATATATATATATATATATATATATATATATATAGACTGTATTATGCAAAACTAGGACATCATTGTTCTTTGGTATCCATTATACAATTCCCATTCTACAGTTCTAAGTAAATATATTAATATTTTGATGAATGCCATTTGAACAAAAGTCTCGAGAGTCTACTCTGAAAATTTTGTTTTCATAACATTCGTAGAAGCGTTGAAATATTTGCTTTAAACTTTATGTAACGGTGAATATTATACAAGGAAGAGTAATGATCTCCTAGCTCCACATAATTATAACTATTTATTTAAAGCTTGCAGATGTATAAAAAAAATAAAAACGTCGTTTAAAGGTGTCCAAAGGTCTCTCAATATGACTCCCACCTCACTGTTGTCCTTTCTCAATATAGACCCCTTATTTTATTACACTTTTATTATGACTCATAATAGCGAAAAAATTTAAGTCAAACGTCGACTAAACCGCGTGTGGTGCGCCGAGGAATTCCCGAGCGAACGGATAGAGCATAGCTGCGTAGATCCGCCACTTTATCGTTTTCGCACGCTTCTTATCTTGGACGCTACGTCAGCGCCGACGTAGTCTTTCCGATTTAACACGAAATCAGCAAAATGCCAAAAAATCGATTATAATTTCTTACAATAATATATGTGCTAATATATTATTAAATATTAATCTTTGTATCTTTAAAAAGTAATTTTCATGATGATTATTATTATATAAATAATAATTAACAAAGTCTCGTTCGGTTCATACCATATAAATCACTTTAAAAAGTTTCAACAATATAAATTTATTATGGCTCTGTATTTATGACTTTCAAATCTTAACATTGTATAATTCAACATGTGAGTATAATTAATTTATTATCATTTATTGAATAATTTATTCGCTCTTTGATGCTTTTTTTTAAATAATACATTATTTTCATATTAATTAATTTCATTAATTAACAGAATGTTTTATGAATTTTAATAAAAAATGTTAATGTCATTAGCGTATAAAAAACAGATTCAGTTCTTTCCTGATTAATATAATGCAAGATAGTTAAAATGTTGCTTAAATATAAATATTTTTATGATTATTATCAATTATTTATATCTCGCTTGGTAAAATACGAGGCGGGAAATTGATGTTTTTAATTGTCTACCAAGCCCCTGTAGCCAATTATTATACTAATCCTAAACATTTATTATATGTTAATTTTATACTATTTCAAATATCGAATACAAACACTTAATTCGATCAATAAAAAGTCACGCACAATCGCAATTAAACTACCAATCACAAACCTCCACAAAACGCGACAAAAATCTTCATCGCGTGAAAGAGTCATTACACATCATTCGGCGAAAGTCATTCACAGACAGCGGAGCTAAAACTAGCGACAGACGCTACGCGGGAGACGAAATTCCTATATATATATATATATATATATATATATATATATATATATATATATATATATATATATATATATATATATATATATATCCGCAAAGGCGCGTGCTCGCGTGGGAATGGCTCTGATGCGTATCATTCCGTGAAGAGGCGCGTATGAGCAAATACCTTGGGGATCGATGAGCTGCCGCCGTTGCTGCTGCTGCTGCAGTCTCGCGACGACAACGACGACGACGACGAGAAGAGACAAAAGGAGGAGACGCGAAAAAAACGCGAGAGTGAGAGAGAGAGAGAGCCGCTCTGATGAATTAAAAATTGAAAAGCGCAGGGCCCTTTGTGCTCTCGGGCTTTTTTCTTGTGCGCGAGCGAGGTTTTTCAAAGCATTCTTTGTGTAATTGCATTTTTCTTGTGTGTCTTGTGCGACGAGAATGAGGAGTAAGGGATTTTGGATGATGCACTGAATTTGAGGTAGCGACATTTAATAAGGGGAGTGGGGAATAAAGAGCAGATGAAATTTTGTATTAGGCTTTTTGATAGTCTTTTTTTTAGATTGACAGAAGTAGTATTGAGGGTGGAGTTGAGAAAAAAACTACTTCTAAGTTATTGCTCAAAAAAGAAAGCGTGGCGAAAATAGTTCGGGATTTTCTACAAGAACGCAGAATTTCTTGAGTCCTTACACGCAAAGCTTCGATACTCAGAACGTACACCATATTACAAAACAGATTAATACGAATTTTATACATTCAAATGTACAGCAGTTAATCAATTTCGAATGATGCAAATTTATATCATTGAAAATCCGTCGCATATATACATGTATTTTCATATTCACTTAAAATAGCACATACACAAATTCTTAAAACATATTTTAATTTATTAAGTATTTATTTGTGTATAATATTTTATTATATATTATCTTATATGTACTTATACGACATAATACTATTAAATTAAAAAAAGATTAAATTAAATTAAAATAATGTAATATTTAATGAAAAACATTTATTTTCAGGTAACATTCAATGGAGTTATAATTCACTAGCTTCCAAGTATGTGTTTCAACCAAAAAACAATATTTTAATTATTATCTACTTGTACTTGTATGTAATTAAATTAGGAAATTATACTCTTCCATATCAAAATTAATTCAGTTTGCAAACATAGGCATTGAGAAAAAAATTGTTTACCTACTTAGAACGATCAATTTAATTCCAAATGAAAAGTTTCAATGTTCCGACATCAGACTCAGTAAAAACATATCTATTTCTTTCAGAAACCAACACGTTTCATCGTCTGTTTGATCTGTTTTCCACGTTTTCTACGCGAGAAGCAAATAGGCATGAAATTGATCGCTTTGAAACTACCATCTTAAACATCCTCTAATTTCCATATCTTACATTACCACCCTATTTTCCACCTTTTCCATTACTATTCATTCCTTTTCAAAAAACGCTTTCCAAAAATACACCCTACCCTCTGTCCCAACTCTTCAAGCAACCTCCTAAAATAGAACCTCAAAAGCTCTCCCCTTCCCCCGTCCCTCTCGTGCATACCTCTAAATTTGACGAATTCACGAAACCGCCTCGCCTTTTTTCGCCAGCCAGCATAACCTTACAAGGGAAAAAAGCGTCGACCCGCTCTCCGCGCCACATCCGCAGTGCACGCGGCCTTTTATTAAAGAACAAGAGACCGAGCAGAGATCGCGCTCGAAGGAAAAAAAGGACGAAACTCGGGCACTTTCCCGCGCTGTACACCTGCCGATGTACGCTACATTATTGACGCGCCAGGGGCAGGTGGAAAAACCTCGAGCCGTCTGCCTTTTTTGCATGTGCACGTGCACGGTCACGTGCACCGAAGCTCGGTGAAAGGGGCTCGTTTCCGAGAAGGAGAAGTGCGGGTTCACGGCTCTGTCCGAGGCTCTTTTATTTTCGCTTGCTCCGGCCTGTGTCTCTATTTCGAGCTTGGCTCGTTTAACGGACTTGCGCGCTCGGCTCGGCGCTTTTTTGACAGATGGTTTTCTGGAGATTACGACGGCGCGATGTTGTCGAACGATTGCTCATTGGAAGAGTTTTTAGGGAACGATGTAATGTATAGTCGTAAAAGTAAGTGTAAAACACTGCTTGAAATTATTAATATTTTAGCTGTGAAATTTTAGGGTAAGTCGCTGATCATAAAATGCAGAAGAATACGCGATGTATAATAGTTTACTATATTAGAGTCTTATGATAGTTGAATAATTTACGCGAGTTTTTGTAAATGATTATACATTTTAACATAGATGTTAGAAGATAAGAATAGGAAGCTATAAGTATATAAAGGATATACATAATAAAGAATATAAATAAATGTATTAGAAATTTGAATTACAAATAAGTCAGTGCGAATTATTTTGTATTTAATTTTCAGCTTTCATTCTTGCACAAATAACTTAAAGATATCTTTACAAAACTTCTAAAGAGACGTCGATATTGAAAGAAGAAGATAATAGCTCGGGCTCTAATTGTTCTAAATATTTCATCCCTTTAAAAGATTCACATTATAAGCAAATAATATTCTACAAACCTAAATTGTCAAAATTGGCAAAAAATCACCCTATAATCTCTCAAAATAGCCCAATAAATTACTGTAATAAATAACACCCGAACAATTCACTTTCTCATCACAACAAATTGTGATCGCGCTTTATCGCTTCCCCATAAACCAAACGACGCTCCGATCATTCTCCGAGCAAAAAAAGCATCGCTTATTCCTCGAATCAGCCCTACTCCATATCTCCTCCTTCTCGTCCTCCTTGACGTCGGGAGGTCGTAAAAAGGAATCGTCAAGTGGCGACTTATGCCGTTCTCACGGGAGATTTTCGGGTTCTAAGAGCGCACTTCCTTATGTAAGCAGCACACTTACGGACACAGACACGTACGCCAACATACACATAGACACACATACATAATACCCATTCATACATGCATACATACACATATACGTACACACACACACACACACACGCATACACACACACGCAAATGTTCCTAGAAAATCGTCTCCGTCTGTCTTCGTCTTTTTATCAGGCATATAGAGCCGCGTCTGCAGCGAAGACGACGATTGGTCGCCTCGGGGAATAATTTATCGGCTGAGCTCACACCGCGCCGCCTCGCTCCGAAGAATCGTTCTCTCTCTCTTTTTCCTCCTCTCTCTGGTGCAGATGCAGATGTAGATGTATAGGTATATATATATATATATATATATATATATATATATATATATATATATATATATATATATATATATATATATATATATATAGGATTAGATATTCCTAGCTGGAGACTTGGATTTCGAGCGAGAGAGGACGGGGATGAGGGAATTATATTTCTGGCGCCCCGGAGGAGCAGAAGAAGCGAATAGTCGAGACGCTATATCTCCGAGCGCTTCGCTTCTTTCGATTTGTCTCGAGCTCGAAATGTCTGTGCGGTATGCATTCAGGACGCGCAGTAGTCGTAGATGTAGCTGCATTCACTCGGATCTTAATGACACGTAGCCTCGAGGTGCAGCTTTTACGTTATCCGTATACTAAGATAAGGGTAGTGCACTTGGTCCGGACGTCTAAGACTCTGCGAAAAAAGTATTGTAGGGGAAACGACTATTATCGCTTACAAAGCGGGAATTTACATCTTCCGAGTTACAATTTAGCTCAAACTTGGAAGGAAGGATATTTTATAATAACTTTGGAATCAATCTAGATTTTAACATTGAATACTTTTTAAATCAATACTAACTAGACTTATTTTTTGTGTTGAGTCACAATAAAAATGAGTGATGGGTCAAGTAATTATCTTGTTATGATCGTTTTAAATTTAGATTAAATTTTCCGATGCAAGCGCAATCTCTAACTCAATTGCGAGATTGAACGGAAAAGATCTTGTTCTCAATAGTTGGTAGTAGTCATTAAAAATACCGAAATTACATCTTCATGCTTCTTCGTTATAATCAAATTTTCGACGACAGTGCTGCCAACTATCAAGTAATATTCAAACATCGAGCATCCGGTATTATTGGGACGCTTTCAGACTTATAAGTAACGCATATATCCTCATTAAGCATCAGTATTGTGTTTTAAGCGTAATACAGTTTTTGACAACTAAACCTATAAACAGAATCACTCGAATGCGCGATAAATATCCAATATCCCAAAGAAGCTAATCAGAGCGTACAGAAGTGGAAATAGGTTGACATAATCAGCTATGCGCGATCCGGCTCTCCGATATAATGAAGCCGATTTCCGACTACCAAAAGCCGATTATCCTCTAATACAACCGTCGCCTCGTTGTAATACGAAGCTTAATACGCAATCGATTCCCGTCTAAAGTTACACGATCAAAAGACCACCACCCAAATCATTCAACACAGACACACCACGTACAATTTCTCACCTCGCGTAAGACCAACGGGGCGCGCCTCTCGCTTAACTTTACGATTATTCGACTCCGCGCACACACGTTTTTCCAGCGGGGGCAAATACGATTTTCTCAATTTTCTTTCGCCGCGGGGGCTGCATAAAGAGAAAGAACGAAATCGAGGTCGACACTCGAGTCTCTCTCTCCGTGCGGCACGCGTATAAAATTCGTATACGAGCGCGCGAGTTTGACTTTTAAATGACGCACGATGCTGCTGCCGCTATGACTTCCGGACGGATTACGTTATACGGGGGAGGTTCTCTTGGCGGGAGGAAGACGATTCGTGAATGACTTTTTGAGAGTACGCGGATGGATCGATTTGTTTTGCGGGGGAGGCGGAGCGCTCCGGTATCTGTGTATTCGTTTGGGCATCGATGTGGATATAAAAGGGCTTGGAAAAGTGGTTCTGACAACTATGTGTTTTCAAATAGGACTATTATTTTAGTGAGTAATTTCAGAATAGTTGGTGTTTATTGAAGTTATTTAAATAAAAGTTACTGAGTGTACCTAATTCTGCTTACGTTTTTCTGTTTATAGGATATGTTGCTATTAATTGATTTTATAAATGTATTAAGAAGTGAAAAGATAACAATATGTATTATATGAGTGGAATTTTCTTTGATACAAATACACAGCTATTTTTTGTAAGCAGAATTTACAATATTCTGTATGCATTGGTTTCTTGCCTATTGTATCATATTTTACAACATTTTATAAGTTAACCCTTTGAATACTACTATATAAAAAATTTTATTTTCCCTAATAACTGTAGTACTAAAGAGAAACAGTTTCCATTTATTTCAGAAAAAGCATAACAATGGGAAATATTCAAAGTGAACTGAAATTAGATTTTTTTAAAAGTATAATATTACAAATTTTATTTTGTTTTTAAAAGCTCTTTCATCTTGTCAATATTTTCGTGCTTGTTAGTTTTTTGTTTAATACCGATATAATTTCATAAACAATAAAATATTTTTAGTTTCTTAATTTCAAACAAAATTCATAGGAACTCGAATACTCACCATTTTTAATGTCCAGTAACAGCTGTATCAAAGATTTTTTAACATTGGTCGCTACTTATTACAGTTGACATATTTAAATAAGAACATTTTTATCATCTTGTTCTATTTGTAAAAAAGGTTCTCAAAATTTTCGAGTACCCAGTTTTACTGTATCCAAACAAAAGATCTTTAAAAATTAGCTTTCTTTCAACCATCTATACGTAAATTCCCAGTAAACTTAAAACATTACAACGAACAATTCTTCTACAAAAAAAAAATTAAAGTAAATTAAATTTGCAGAGCACACCGATCTGTACGAACGAATTATCACCAATGCAGGGTACAGCAGGACTAAAAAATTCCTCCTCAACCGACGACATACAAAAAAAACATAAATAATACCACACCGCGAATAGCCGAGACGCATTTCTCGAGAGACCCCTCGATATTCGTCTGCATTTCTCCGCTATATCCTCTCTGCAGCGAAATATATTACATATATATACACGCGCGCGAGGATTCCAGGAGATACGACACGAACGAGGGACCATGGAGTCTTAGAATGCGCGACGGCGCGTGCACGGAGGAGGACTTGAATTTTCGGAGGGTAAGTAGTGTACGCGAATTTGGAATTTGAGGGACGAGCGCTTGACGAACGAGATTGTTGAGAAATGTTCCTGTAATTTGTTCGGAGAACGTTGATTATTTTAGTCCGAAGAGCGAAATGTAAACAGGGTACGTTTATTTTGGAGAGAATTGTGAGAGCAGTGTAATGCTCTCGAAGTTGGGAAACTTAAATGTGTAAGTCCTCAAGAAAATTGGAGCTTCCTTCGCAGAAAAGGAAAAATACCATGAAATCCTATTGTGAATAATACATACATTTTTTAGAAATTGAATTTAGAATATACGCAGTTAAACCTTGTAAACACTTTAAAGATCCCTATTAAAAAGATTGAGAGCACTTAGGCTCAAAACAGTGTAGAATTTATTTTTTAATACAAAAAATTGTAGTCATTTTTTAAATTCTGAAATAACTATCACACAGTTGACTACCTAATATTGCCATGTTACGTACAATACATTAAAATAACAAAAAGTCTACAACAAGCTTAAAATCAAACTGAGAAATGATAGACGACAACTTTCAATTTTCAAATAAATCCTACAAAAATCTACCCCCTCATCTCCACTAACAAACTCACACCCACCCTCAATGCTACCCCCTCCAACCTTAAAAACTACATCGCGACCTGCATTCTTATTCCACCCACATCTCCCAGTATCACCCACCATCGCCACAATAATCCCTTCCACCTCTTCCACCCACTACAGCCCCCTTGATATAAGTTCCACGCGCGCAACACCTCCAAGGAGCAGGAACTTCGTTGTACCTCCCTCTGTGCACTAACAATAATTCAGGCGCCTCGCGCTCGAGCGAACAAAGCACGCGCCCGGAACAAAGCGAGAGCGCGCGGCACCTTAGCTCGCGCCGCAGCGGTACACGGTTAATTGAGCCGACGCCAGAGAGGGAGACGCGACCACCCCGCGAGTTACGACGCGGTTGTAAGGTATCGCGCGTAGGAGGTGTGGTATGCGGAGATTCGTGCTTTTCAGGGAGAGGAGGCGAGTGATGTAGTTTTTGCGAGGATATTGGGTGGGGTTTGTGTGTACACTGAGAGAAAGGATTCTTTGCGACAAAGGATATTTCTTAATTGTTAAGTTGTGTGGATTTGAATACGGTCAAATGAATGTTTCTTAACAATTAAACGCATCGTCTTAATAGTTAAGAACTGAGTACTTGAGTCGCTTGCCAACCGCTGATCGCCTGACGTTAAGGTTAACTGAATTTTTCATATTTCTGCCACGATTATGTCTACGTATAGGATCTTTTTATATTTTAATGCTTGAAAAGCATTATTATATGTTAGAAAATCGTTAAATAACCTTTCGTACTCGACATGTTTATCTTATTCGTATAGACTTTTCTTAAGTTAGAGTTCTTAACTATTAAAAATTTAACATTTGCGGCAAGTACGTGAGAATTCGATTCCGCAAGTACACAATTCATTTGTCACAAGGAATCCTTTCTCTCAGTGTACGGTGTTTCAGTGATTGATTTTGGTTTGGATGTTAATTTTTAATTATAGTGTAATGAATACTAATTTTCTTCGGTAGATATGAATGCTATTCACAGACAGTAGTTTGTTAATACTCGTAGCTATTAATGACGGATTACTCGGTATAAATGAGATTTGAAGCAAAAGCAGGGTTCGCAGAATAAATAATCACGAGAGCTATTGTACTTAATATCTTGTTTATTATTTCACAAACTGAGATTCCTCGATCGTTAACGTTAACTCGGATTGATATAATCATTACTTTAAGTTTTATCTTCGTGAGATTTTGCGATCCGTGGACCATAATTGCATCGAGGATGAGAATTCGAATCTTCAATTTCATATTCGTAGAAATGCAATTACGGAAATGTTACAATTTACTACAAGCTGATATTCCTCGCTCGTTAACGACTCTTGGAATTGACAATTATCATTATATTACTTTACATTTTTATTCTTAAAAGTTGTGCGTATAATGGAAAATAATTCATAATTCAAACTAAGTAATATATATTATAAGATGAATTTCAAAATAATCATAAGTTTTGGTTGAGTTAGATGGTAAAAAATATATGTAAAACATATTATATATTAATAATAAATTAGAAGAGTGAAAAAAAGACAGTAAAGTCCGTCTAAGACGACAACTGCAGATGTGAAGCAATAATACAAACACTGAACCACACGGTCGACGACAATCCAAATTTAAACTAAAAGATTAACTATGCAAAACTAAAATAAAGAAATATCTAATGTGCAAACAACGTATGCAAAAAAAAAACTCAAGTACAATAGTATTTTATCATGAATAATGTTTTACAGTATATCAACCGCTGTCACACAGACCTTCATCTTATACTGGAAGCTACAATACATGTTAAACTTCCCGAGACTCAAGAGACTCGTGTACACATATCGACAGCCAAACAAGAAGCCAAGAAACCCAGAGAAACAAGAAAATCCATCCAGAGAAGCTCGACACGAGCCGCGTCTCGCCAGCTTTCAGCGCCATTTTTTCACGCGCCCGAGACGCTCGCCTCCAATTTTACGATCGCGAAGCCGGGGCAATTTCCAAGCTCTCGCTTTTTAATGCCCCGAAACGCGCTATATTTACGATTACACAAGCTGGCACCGAAGAGACGCGCGTGCGAGCAAAAAAATAAAGCGAATCGTTATCGGCCCGTTACGATTAAGGACGAGCGAGAGCAGAAGGGGGGACGAAAAGTTTTCGGTAAACTGGTTTATTGGCGCGAGACAAGTTGGCCGCCGGTGCCAGGGGAGAGGCTGCGAGAGTTCTTTCGCTGCTCGTGCGAAACGATCGTTTATAGTATCAAATTGAGGGTGGGTGGGGGGGAGTACGCGCGTCTGTGTTTTATTGTGTTTCGTCGTAGATTCGGGTTGAGGATCTTGCGAAATTGTGTGACAATGTTACGAAAGAGGACTTATTTAGTGATTAAGTCTTTGGGTAATATATTTTTTTATTCATTATAATGAAGCTATGAATGTGTAATTGAGATTAATGTACTGGGAAATAATACTTCTAGTAATAGTATATTATGTTAGTTTTTGAAATAAATATTGACGTGATTTTTGATTATAAGGTTACAAAATTTCACGACTTTTCCCTAATTAATCTATATGTGGGTAAATCATTCAAAAGTCAGACCCCCTAACGTTGTTCAAAACTGTAAAATGTGATTTCAAGTATTCATTCAAAATCTATTGTGACATATGAGATGACGACTAATTTTTGGTTTGGAACGGTTACTGATGCTAATTTTTAAAAACCTGTTTCACGAAACGACTAAGTAAATAAATTTTGAAACATGCAACCCCTATTTGTATATATACAGAGTGTCCTAATAATACTGATATAAGTTGGCAGGGTCAAGTTCTTATTCATGGGAAGAGTTGAAAACAAAAATTATCAGACTATTGCATTGAAGGTCAAATTCAAGGTCATGATTAATTGCGTCTCTTCAAGTCTGACGACTTTTGTATTTAATGTGTTCAATGAGAACTTGATCCTGCAAACTTATTCAAGGGTTTATGTCCTGACTGAATGTCTGACTGATGGACTGACTGACTGATTAACCAACGAACTAACTAATTCATCAACGCCCAATCAAAATCTGAATCCAGGGACTGAATTTGAAATTCGGATTGTGTATTTCTTCCAGTTTGTAAGTGACTTAGGAATGTAAGGAATACCCATCCTAATTTCTGAAAACCAATTTCACACTTTCCCTCTAATTATTACCTAAGTAGGTATATTTTTCAAAATTCAACCCATAAAGTGATTAATATCAATTAACATTACTTAGTTTTAAATGTAATAGGCACGCGTTAGTTCTGTATTCATATTGATTTATACCTATCCCAAAATAATCTTCCAACACCAAAAAACAAAAAAACCTCAAAGAAAACACGAGATTTACCATCCAACCCAGCCAACCACTCGACGAAACGCAGCAGTCCAAAACTTCCTCGGGCCAAAGTCCCCAAAAGAATCCCCACATCCAAGTCCAACCGAACTCGAACCACCCACCAGCACCACCAGCCTCGACGCAGTCAACACCCTGCGGAATTCGTCCTCCGCAGCGCGGGCGATTTGCATTTCGCGCAGATACATTATGCAAATGGCTGCGCTAGTCCCACCGCGCTGTATACTCGCCAAAAAATTTTACTGCGCGGAAGCGCTCTCGCGCCATCTTTATGGGCCGTGGGCGTGTACTTCGCGTGGGCTTGGTTTTTTTCCCTTGGTTGCTTTTCATTGGCGCTTCGTGAAGATTTTCTGCGAAGGCTGAGATAATATTCGAGGGCTGAATTGTTTACGAGTGGGGGAGAGGGAGCATTGTTGTTGATTGCAAAAGTGAATTGTTGGATTTTGCGCTGGAGATATTATGATTATGGAAATTTTATGATAAGTATATTGTTCGCGAGAAGGTGAGGGTAAGATTTGTGATTGGTTAGATGCTGAAGGTAATTGGATGGTTTACTGTATAATTGCATTTTGGAAGATAACGCGGGTTTTGTAAGTGAATAGTATACACGAAGTATAAAATAGCAAAATTAAGAATTGCATAAGTTTTCTTGTATAATACCTCGTTATATCACCGGTAATGTAACAAGAAAATACTTATAATATTTAATGAAAATATTAAATAAAAAATTAGCTCTCAGTGAGAAAACGTATTTGAGATAGTATATTATAAATCAATTGAAAGTTGTTTTAAAATAAATATTTTTTTTCAAAAATTACACTAGTATCTTTATATGTACATCGATCGGCGATAAAATGAGGCTCCAGATTTTCTTTCAAGTGCAAAGAAGTACTTTTTAACTTATTTCTTGTTAAGAATTGTTACTTTTTTCTCAAATCCCTTTCTTGGTATACCAATACATGATATTATTATTTTTTTCATTTTAATATTTACATTTTCTCAATACTATGTCAAAACTAAACTGATACTGTACAACACATATATATTACCTCAAATAAAAAGAATCTAACGAACTCCACATGCTTAGGTATCTGTAATAGATATTCTTTACATTACACTGATGTTCACAGGAACTACTGAACCCGAAACAGTTTTATAGCCTAGTTTTATTTTTAAAGAAACTTTCTTACTTGAGAAAAGTTGTAAGCTAAGAAAAAGTTCTTTACTTAATATTCTATTATCCTATTTCAAAATGCTTTCTTTCTTTCAATAATTCTCTTACAGTGGTAAACTGTTATAACAGAAAACATCTATTTCAATTGAAGAAAGCGGAATTACTAAACTTCGTATGAGCTGAATATAAATTCATGGCTCTTGGACTGCGATATATTATTTTTAATTTGATTAAATACCCACCGAGCGATCAGTTTTCATTTCATACTCTCTTACACAGAAGCAATAAAGCATTAAAACATAAATATCTCCTTAACATACTTCCCACCTCAGAACCCTTTGAATTATCGAGCACCTCCTGCCACCCGCCATCCGCAATACAGCGTCTCAATCCTCCGCAAACTTTCCACCTCCTCGACCTCGCCGCAAACAGATTCTCCCACACTTCCGCAAAATCTTTCAGAAAAATGCAGAAACCCACCCTGAAAGAACCCTTACAGCGTGAAAAGCACGCGCGTCTTCTTCTTTCTCTCGCGCCTCCGACGGCACCGGAGAACACGCTGAAAGCCGCTGCACGCAGAATGGCGTGTAAGGACAATGGGCCGAGAAGCCGGAGCGCGAAAATTCTCCGGAGGAGTTCTTCTTCCTCTTGTTTTTTTTTTTTACTTTATTATTTTTTTCTTGTCCTTTATCTTCGCCACGAGAATTGCCCGAGATATCGCGCACGCGGACTTCGCCTACTTACGGCGACGCCGAGGGATATTGCGCCGGAGGCGAAGGAGAAGAAAAAATGTCTCCGTGAAAGGATACGCTGCGGGTATAAGGGAATTTTGTAAGACGGCGTCTGGCTTTTGTGAGAGTGCAGGGCTTTACGGAAGTTTTGCGTGTGTGTATGTGTGTGTAAAGGAAGTAAGCTGGTTTTACTTCGAAATGCTGGTAAAGTCTTGATTTTTGAAGTCGAGATATAATTGAATGGAGAAGAATGAAAGTATAGTTAAGCGGTTGAAGATAGGGGCTTTTCAGATTTTACGGAATGTAGTTTTTGAAAGTTGAAATGCGATAGATAAGTGGAAAGTGTAACAAACATTTTTTTTTAACATTTTCACTCACGTCCTGATTTGTATACTTATATTTTTCTTATTAATATAGATTTTTTGTGATTATGTTTACCTACTATTAGTTGAGAGACATATAACTTTCAATATCAAGACTAAAATTATTGTCGCATTGAATCAATTAACATATATACGAAATATTGTAACATATGAAGAATTTTTCGCGAATAGAATTAGGTATATTTAGTGCTTTCTGTTATAGCTGTTATTAATATTGAATCTTATAAAATTATTTATTGGCCTTAGTTTTATATAATTCGAGTCACTGATTAGATATATTTCATTTTTCTTAACTGAATTGCTATTATGTAACTCTTTTAAACCTTTTTATATGCACATTGATACTTATGTAAATAGAAATTAGCACATTTACTTTAGAATACTCTATTTCTTCTGAAACCGATATTTTTCTAATTAACACATAAAAGATTGTTTGCAGTAAAATAGTAGTGAGTGTGTTGTGTGACTTTAATCCGTCTATTCATACTGTCGTGGATGCGCGCGATACGTTTTGTGTTCGTGAGCTTGTTGCGCAGCGGTTTTTTTCTTTTATTTCACTTGCGCTTGGGGGTGATTGCGTAAGCATGTAATTAAAAAGCGTGACTTGCACAACTTTTAACGAGACTTTTAATTAGTAATCTCTGAGTTTTATAACTCTTTGTTTGAAAAAATCGTTGCGGTTGACAAACAGAAAAATATCAATACAAAGGATTATTTATATAGGAAATTATCTAAAGAAATTTCTTCCAGTTTACCTCAAGCATAATTAGCCACAGTAAAATATTGATTGTTTCTGAGTAAAAATGATGCTAACATCATTCCAGTGAAATTTCACTGTATTTACATAAACAATCGCGAAAATTCTTTTATTTCACATATCAACGCCGAGAGCTCACAATAATTGGAAAAAACTTTGGAAGATTATTCGTAATAAAATACTTTCCTTAATTTTATTAGTTTTCTCGGGCTTTAAACGATCAAAAATTGTTTAGTCCCCTTTGTTATGAGATCGGAAATGTTCCACCTTGATATGCAGAATTTCGAGTTTACCACACAGAAATCTATGAAAAGAAAATGTTGTGAAATTCATTGATTATACACGCCCTTTCGGAAAAAGAAACCGTGAACTATAAATTCGAAAAAACGAGATTAATCTTTCTCACAACGGGAGAGAGTCAACGTAAAGACAAACAAACAAACAAACTCCCAAACAAACCGAATAACGAACTTCTAAAAAGCCCGGCGCCTCAATCTAATCTATCTCCAACAATACTCATCTCCTCTCCTTACTCCTTTCTCCTACACCCACTCCAATTGTACCCTTACTACCTACACGGCGATCTCTGTCCCTGCCCTGCACTGCACTGCACTGCCCGTAGGCCAGTAGGTGCACGCGCGCAGTTTGTTTAGTTTAGCCGCGCGGCGGTGCACGGCAAAATGAACCAGCAGCTGCTACGCCCGAGAGAACGAGAAAGACAAGCAGAGAGATAGAGAGAGAAGCTGGGCTCGGAATGAAAAGGATCTCGCGCAGACTGGCAACGGGGACAAAGACAAACCGAAGCCAGCGGCGAGGAAGAAAATAAGAAGAGCGGAAGGGGTGCAAGACAAACACGGGAGGAAAACACGTAGTTTTGAGGAGGAGAGAGAAAACTGATGTACTGGTGTACGTGGAGAAAACCAGGTGTCGATACGTTGGAGATCGTTGATGGTGTATCGACGGTTCTTGTGGACTGCACTTGCGTTGTATTGCGTTTTTCTACAAGTAGTGCAGTTTTAAGCTAACGTGAAGAAATATTACGTTTAAAAATTTAAAAATGAAGGTAATGTGTTCATTTTATCGGTTAATATGTTTTATTTTTGAATCTGCTTTGTTGGAAAATTTTGCTATTGCCCATGTTAATTATGTACCTAGTGAGAACTAGATAATGATGTAACAGAATCGGGATAGTCTACGTAAGAATTAAACCAAAATTTCAAAAAATTGTTTTATAACTTGGGTTATACAATTGTAGGTACTAAACCAATTGGCAGTATTATATATTTTAAAACGAAAAAAGAAAAATGCTTTAACTTACCTTGTACTATTTGTCAAAACTTAATGTGACTATTCGACATATCTGTATGCAATTACAATAGTTTTCGATTTGAAAATAAGGATAGAACACTAGTTGAAATGTTGTCAAAAGAAATTATATGAACATCTGACCGACTCATTAGCCATCGTTTTGTCGGCGGCGAAGATCGAATCAAAGCTCACTCGCCGGGTATACTCAAGACCCTGTGCAAAAGTTTACTTAAAAAATTTGAATTTTCAAAAAATCCTTCTGCCCGTTCCTCTCCTGTACCCAGCTTTACTCAATTACGAAGTGTCGATGGTTGTCTAATGCGGCGACCTCTGTGTCACTAGCTTGGTGCCAAAAATAGAAGAAGAAAAATAAATGATCGTTCCTATCCCAGTATTTGCAACATGAGCGAACGCAACTAAAACATTGTAATAATGTATGATGTTTTATAGAATTTTTCAGTTGCATAAACTAAAATTCCATTCATACACTGTACAGCAGAACCTGTCCTAGTGTCTACTCTCTAGGTTTACAGATCTATCTTATCGTCTTATCCTCTTTCAGCATATGGCACTATAGAAAACCAGATACTATAGAAAAAGAATTCCTAACCCAAGCAAATAATCTACTACTACTTCTTAAAAAGCAATCATGTAAATACATCATCGAAGAACTATTCCCATAAACACCCTGCGCCCCTCCATTCCCCAAAAAAAGATCCAAGACAAACAACCCTGGCCATATCTCACTTCTAACCTTAATAAAGCAGAAGCAGAAGCCGTACCATATGACGAGGCAAATCAAGCGCATTAGCGAGAAAAATGCTCCCCTCGAAAAAAACCTCCTTCTCCAACTACAGAACCCACGGAATCCCGCGAGAAAGCCCCGAGAACGAGACAAATAACCCAGCAGCAGCAGCCACTAGCAGGCAGCAGGATAAATAGCCGAGCTGCAATTTGTCCAGGATTACGCCTTCGACCCTCCGCCGCGATGCAGCATTCGCAACCGCGGCGTTAAAATCCTTTTCGCTGTATATGTGTGTGTGTGTGAACGGCGTTAGCTCGTTCGCCAATTTCCTGCGAGCATGGGGTGAACGGGGGTGAGGACGATTTGTCAACTCGGGGCGAGCGCGCACTCGATTTCTTGCCGCTCGATCTCCTCGACGACGACGACGAAGGCGCAGACGGAGACGGAGACGGAGGAAGAAGGTGTCTCGAGAAGTGCAGGAGAGAGGGTTTGTGGGTTAGGGGGTTGAAGGATGAGTGGATTGGTGAAGAGTGAGAGAAAGAGAGAGTTTGCGTGAATTTTAGGGGGGGAGGGGGCTTGGGGATGAGTGGTGGGAATTTTTTTGAGTGAAAGAGATCAGCTGGGTTTTGAGGAGTGTAGTCTGGTCTTTGAAGTGGGTATTTGAAATATTGCGCTGGGTTTGAGGAGTTCGGTCTCAACCTACATTAGCGCTTGTTCTCGTGAAAGCAAATTTTACTTAATGCCCCACCTTTTACATTTTCAATACACATTTTTAGATACCGGAATAATGATTGATCATTTCTTAAGTTTGATGGAGGTTGTGTGCGTGGGTAAATGTCATAAAAACAAACATTTTTTACTACAATTTAATCTCACATAATGATATGGAAGGCAATATATTATATAATAAGCGGTTTTTGTCAAACTAAAAAAAATTCTTTTATCGAAATTCCGTTATTGTAAAGTTAGATATCGTCAAATTTAGACTTTAGAAAAGAAAAAGTTGACAAAACAGTCGAGACTTCTTTATTTGTTATCCGATTTTAATTTTGAAGGTCTCATTTTGTTCCTTGAAAGATTTTAGGAGGACTTACATTATCCTAGATAAAAATTAAATAACATCGAATAACCTGCATAGTTACAGCCTATAGTACATACACGTGAGTTTGTAAGTTTGAGCGAGAGTAAGTATAAACTATACGCTGTAAGTTCACAGGTTATTCGACGTTATTCAAATTCTTGTATAGGTAACTCTCAATGCAACCTTTTAAGGAACAAAATGAGACTTTCAAAATTAAAATCGGATATCAAATACAAAAGTCTCCGCATTTGCTCAAGGAGCATTTTTAAAGCTAAAAATGAAGTGATGAGAAAAACGACTTTAAAGATTACAAATTGCACATAAGCCAATGTAATTAAATACTATAAAAATATTCAAAAAACTTATAGGATGCTTTAAGAAAGAATTTGGAGCTTTCTAACGTATGAGTGAGCCTCAAGGTATAGTTTTCTAAAAAAAAGTTCATTTTTTGACACCTTCATGTGTACTCTAGCCTTAACAAATTTGTAGGTACCACTATAAAGAATTCACTTTGATGATAAAATCAAATTCGACAATTTTTCTTTAATTGCTAATAATTTTGAAGGCAATATGGAGTAAATTTACTTGCATCATCCTACAATATACCTTAATTTAAAAAATCTAGCAAATACAAATCTCCTCTTAAAAGTATAAAATTTAACATATATACCCACGAATTTTTATTGCACTAATAGAGTTTAACTACATGAATATGCAAAAGCATTTAAATTGTACGCGGGAGAACAGGTAAATACTGCCCACTATGGAAATAAACATAAACTCTGTTCTATTCTATGCATAAAGCTTAACAAGATTATAATTTTATATACGATTTGGGAATAACGAATAGTAGTTTGTCCATTATTAGAATTAATGAAATATATATATATGCTATTAATTTATTTTGAGTACTTACATGAATCAGGGAAATAGGCAGAGATTATTATATTTGTGCATCAAACTTATAAATTATTCATATTTCTATTGGATAACTTAAGTAATAATTTAGCTATTACTACTTAACAAACTCATATATAAAGGCGGATTCCCATAGATGCGTAGCAAGTAGCAGAATGCAGGGGAACGTACAAAACTAACTCTATTGCTTGGAGCTTGCTAAAAATTAACAATTAATATAAAATTTAATGTAGAGAAATAAAGAGAAACTTTATAAGAAGAGGGTCCAATTCGACAAAATAATTGAAAAAAATCAAGATTTTATCACACATCCGTAGTAAAAATTTAGAAAAAAAAATCATTTATTTCGTATTTACATATCCGTTTTATAACTCAAGCAATTACTTTCAAAAGAAAAATCTCATTTATACCATTTACCCAACACTTAATCATCAACAGCGCAATGCTTAAGACATGAATTAATTATTGGAACTCTCACTTTGGTGGATCGGTAGAACTTACAACTTTTCATAAAAAAAAAGTGAAAAAAAAATTGTAAGCGCATTGTTGTTCTTTCTAACTGCACCAGTGCGTGAACTTACACTATCGAATAAACACTTCTTCAAAAAAATATTGAATTGAACACTGTGTTATACATTTGTTATATAACTTCTTGCTTACTCTTATCTCAAAATCATAAGAAAACCTATCTTTTAACAAGATAATAAGTAAGTAAATAATTTTAAAACAAGAATTCATATTTGTGCAATACTTTTTCAGATGTAATAAATACTTTACCGCTTACAGAATTATAAGATTACAAAAATAATTGATGCCGTGATTTTATTGTTGTTCATTTCGAAATGTTGCAACATATATGCATATGCACTTAATTAACATTTAATTTATTGAAGAACGTTTTAACCATTGTACGAAACTTGTTGACGAAACGTAGCTTACTCTGCTTTGATCCATAGAATAAGCCTAACTACGCGTATTTACCAATCTGATTCAAACCCCCCAAAATTAAAACCTCTCTAAACTCGTCCTTTAGCATTCCCACACGATCTGGCATAACGGGTTCTCCGATGCACTCATCCCCCCACCTCCATCCCCAACATTTCCGTTTCTATTCCTCACAACGTCTCCTCCTCCTCCTCCTCCTCCTCAATACCCTGTACACCGCTTGTTTATGTCGGTCCGCGCACACGTACCTACACCTATCATACTTCCGTATATCTCAGAGAGTCTCGTCACGTTTTTCGTCGACGTGCCGCGGGAAAAATATGACATCGATGCCGAGAGAGAGAGAGAGAGAGAGAGAGATTCTCTCGATACATATAAGTTCGAAGGAAGGTGGAGAGGATAGAGAGAGAGAGGCCTCGAGGAGATGTGTTTGTCGGCGGCGATCGGAGACAATCAGCGTTGTGTGTGCGAGAAACGAGGTGTACAGCGTTGACGGTGGGGGGTACTTTGATGCTCGACAGTTTGGATGCTGCACTGTTATTACGATGGATTGTGTTCTTTATTTTTTATTTATCGTTGATGAAAATGCTTATGTGTAATGAGGTACGCTGAAAAAAATAGAAAGCTATGTCAGCTTTGTGAACCCAAACAGTATCTACTTCTATAGGTGACAAGCTACTTTAACATAAAGTGGTATGATTTTTTATAATTTCAGAAAGAAGATTAAAATTTTGACAGATGTCAATACTGATTGTTAATCAATTGTATATTCTACGTGCTAAATTAACTCTGCGATTGATAGTTTTTTCGAATGCCAATTTTGACCAGATATGGATTCTACGTATAATACATTTATTTATCGAACAGTGATTTAAGGTGTGAAGGTACTTTTTAATGACGATTTACCATATAATTTACATGTAGGTATTTCAGAAACTTTGATTCACTTCATCTCGCAACTCAATATTTTGAGATTCAAAATGTTCTAACCAATTCATCTGAAACTGTACCCACGAGTTTGTATACATATTATTTGACCATTGACGGAGCGGTTTTAAAATTGGACGTATCTTTATCTACTTACAGCAACATTAGTTAGAAAAGTTGAGAATTTTTAAAATTGTCTATTTGATAGTTTATAAAAACCTATATAGAACCTGTTAATTTTTGAAAATCAAAAAAAGCTTCTGTTAATGCTAAAATAATAAAAAAATAAATAAAATAATATGTATACGAACTTGTGCGTAAATTTTAAGATGAATTGGTTAGAAACTGAGACTCGTTTAACACTTTGAATCTCAAAATATTGAGTTACAAACGAATTAAAGTTTCTGACACATATGTAAATCATATGGTAACTGGACAATAAAAAGAAGCTTATAAGGTTAATATTTTGTAAAATCAGTGACAATTTTTTAAAAATGTTCTAAAATAAAAAAAAACAATTTCTCTTATTTTTAAGAATCTGAGTACCATCCGACTTTAAGTATTTTTAACGTATAGATTACATACTATTGATTAAAGATGTCACCAGTATCTGCTAAAATCACAACGATTTTTATAAAATTATAAAAATAATACTTCTTTATTTATTTTTGTAAAGAATACCAGAATTATACCTTAACTTGAGCCAACTTGTAAACTAATGAAATAAATTATACTACTTTTTGGACTGACGACATATGTGAAATGTACAAGTGTGCTTTTAGTGTGAGATTCAAGAGTGTCGTTCAAATATACGTTTATTGCACGAAGTTGGACAAGGACCAAAAGTGGATTAGAGCTTGTAGAACTGTTGTATTACTAGGTTAATCGCGGTTAATACCCACTGCTACAAAGGTAAATAATATCATTTTAAAACAAACACTATTTTGAGAAACCAGTAATCATGTAATATAATTTTACAGCAACTTGTTGGACTATAATAGTTCAATTAATCTAAATAATCTAATCGTAACATATTTAATAGCTAGTAAACATTTAATTTAACTGTAGTTTTATAGTTTATAAACTGTACATATAACTAAACTACTCGTTTCATCAACAATTACTATGTTGGCTTTCAATATTTCAAAAAAGCTTCATAAATTGATAGAATACGACTCTTCTCCATCATTTAAAAAAATAAAAATAAAGAATACATATTTTCGTAAATAATAAGCTCTTCTCCCTTTCCCTCTACATGGCAAAATTCAGTCGTTAAAAATACTCCGGTCTAACCGCGAGTATCATATAATTTGCCACCCTTACACCCATCGCACGGATGAGTAAATGCAGCGATCGATCGTCACTATACTGCGCGCACACGCGATATAAAAAAAAAGGGGGGCAGGCCATTGGATCCGACGATTGTCCTTTGTGCGTGTTTACAGCGCCGCGTCGCTCTATATCCGCGAGCTTGGTGCCCCTTTCATGGCTTGCGAGTTTTATTTTATTGTGGGGGGCGTATGTAGGTAGCTCTTCGCGGTATGGCGTACAATGGATTCTTGTGTACCTGCGTATTTGCGCGCGTTTCTATGCGCTTTTAGAGGATTGATGTAAACAGTAAAGTGTAGTATGTTTAATTAGTGGGCGTTGTAGAGGTGAGAAGTTAAAGATGGTATTGTATATTCTATAATTTTACTGATATATTCTTATTTTATTGGCCTATTACTACTCAATCGATTGCATTATAAGAGCTGATTCTATTATTGCATAAAAAGGTAAACCAAAGTCATTAAATAATTAACTAAAATTGATTCTTCCGAAGGTTTTATACCTGCTTGTGTGTATATTCGAGTTTAATAATAAATTAAAATATAATTAAATAACTTATTACAATATCAATAAAGCTAATTTGAATAATAAATTGATCTTCAGTAACCTCAATAAAATAAAACAAATTATCTTGTTATAATTAAATAGTTTTGAATTTGAAAATGTACGTTAAAAGTTACTTATAATTTTATCATTTTTTGTCAATTTTGTCACTTTGAATTAATGATTTTATTGGGTTACTTACCTTCATTTAGTTAACGATTTTCATATATTCTATTAGATAATATCATAATTCTTTTGTAAACTTTTCCAATTCTTGCAATACAATGAAAATGAAAGATGCAGCGCTTTGACAATTCTCGTAACATCTACTTTAATAAGAGTCGTCTTTCGTATTGCATAAATCGTGATGCCATTAAAGAAGTTTCCGACAAATACACCCAACTTAATAGCTGTACTTCAAACCAATTAGTAAGTCATATTAATCTCACATTCAAATTCATCGACACCGCCAAAGCAAAAAGAATATAAAATAACCCGAACTAGTAAAATATCTACCTCTCACCACCTACATCTAAAAATAATACAGTATTATACAAACTTGACCTTTCTCAAAAACTACCGCCCACATCTCCATACTCACCCACACCCACTCCTCCAACATCTATCCAAAACCCACCCACCCACGTCTACACGAACAAACTAAACTACTCCCAAAAAGACTCTCGTCCAGAATTAGAAGCTCACGGACGACGACGTCGAGGAGCACGATCAGGAAGCACGCACATCGGCCGCGACGCATCGGGCATTGCGGGCACGTCGTCGCCGCGGCGGCATCGATCGGCGATTCTGGAAGAATTTCGAATTCACGACGAGAAGCCGGTGCGCGCGAGCGCCCCCGAGGAGTGTGTCTGCGGGAGTCTCTCTCTCTCTCTCTCTCTGTCTGTCTCTCTCGAGTTGAGTGGAGTCTCGAGAGTTCGACTCGCGAGGAGAGAGAAAGAGAGATAGAAAGAGAGAGCCCTTGATTTATTTATGCCGCCGACGAGGAAGAGGAAAAGAGGAAAAGGGAGTGGAGACGTTATGAGGATAGACGTTTGTTGATCGACAGTTCGAGGGGTGATGGGTGTAGTGGAGGTGGAGAATGTGTGTGTAGGTATGTGTGTTGATGTACCTGGGGGAGTTGTTCTGGGCGGGGAGAGGATTAATTTGGATGTTATGTTGAGAGAATGGAGACGGTGATTTTTGATTGGGGGCGTGCGTGTGAATAATCATGGGCAATTGTATATATATAAGTTTATCTAGATGTTGATCTATAGATAGCAAAGTATCTTTATTACAAAGTTATATGTACAGTATGATGATGCTCATATTTACGAGTAGCTATCTAGATAAATATATGTCTTCGACTATAAATATCTGGACATATATTTATCTAGATGACGTGTTATATAGACAAATATTTATGTAGATAGTAATTGAGATACATATTATTAAAAATGATCGTCTTTTTCTAGATAAACAGTAAATTATATTCCAAATTCATCTAGACAAATCGGTTTGTAGAATAATACAAATTAGATATTTTGTTTCGGTATTTTAAGTAGCTAATTTATTTAGATAATATGTTACCTGCATATCACATTATCTAGATTTATTATTGTTAACATTATTCGAAAACATAAAAGTAAAAAAAATTTCTAAATTTTTTGATAGCTAATTCCATTTATCTCTCTTTTTGCAAAAAGTAACATGTTGACTATGCTTTCATATATTATAAGCCATAATAAATAATATACTTCAACTTACGTATCGTAAAGAATATTTAGCAGTCCTAAAGTTTCTGTAACTCACCTGCAACAGAATGAAAGACAAAAATCACAATTACATAAAATTCAATTATAAGCAAAAAATGAAAATACATATTTCTTATCAAATTTATGCGCCATTCGCTATAACTCAACCCTTCCAACGGATATAAAACAGCAAGCAAGGAAGGGCACAATTTGGTATGGGTCAGACAAGCACACAACCCCATTGACGATTCTTCTTTGGTTTTTACGACAACTTGCAACGTCTGCGCTCGTTCTCTCGCACGATTAAATCTCGACAAAGGCCCAATTTGGCGGGACTGGACTCGCGTCGCACGTTAAAAGGGAAGACATAAATTCGCGAACATTGTATCGGAGAAAAGGAATAATAAGAATAAGAAGAAAGATGTAACGAATCGTGCGGCGCGCAGACTGAGGGACGCCCTCTTGGCTCTTATTTTTGGTACAGAAAGCGATTTGCGGGATTTGCAGAAGTGGATGTTTTGTTTGGAAGGAATGAAGCGTTATGTATGAGTTTTATATGGAACGCGGTTTAAGCTTGAATGGTATTTTATTGGTGCTTCGTGAAAATAGATTGAGAGATCTTGGGTAGCGATAAAAATGTTATTCATTGCAAATCGTATCACTTTTTACCGAGGTTTAAAAGTTCCAAATTCTTACGAAACTTGTGGTTGATCGGGAAATGTAAGCTTCTGTGTACACGTATATTTTCATTTATGATATTGAATGCAATATCTCAGTTCACTTGAAGAATTGCAGTAAATACAATTAAATGTAGAAAACATAGTAAAATTCTAATATATTCCAAAAAGTATGTCTGATACCCGATAAACTATATGTCTTTTACATTCAATTAGTTCGATTCTGAGGCTAACTAAAAAAGTTCTCATTTGTAGTAGTCACTCTGTAATAGTGCCCACCCCTCAGGAAATACTCGATCATCAAGTGTCCAGAATCAGGAATATCCAAATTGTGGTACATCTTCTTTTCGGCTTTAGATTGCTTTTATGTTCATTTATTACTTCTTGTTAATAGATTTTTAATACTGTCAGAGCCAGTGATACTAACAGAAAATACTCAAACGTCAAATGTTCAATATTAAATGGCGACTAATATTAGAATTAAGACGCATATCCACTATTATATCTAAATTATTTAACTCTTTAACGTGAATCGTGTATTAGTAGTAGTAAGTTGTGAATTTTTTAATTTCTAAGCTGAAAACGCCCTTAAATAATTGATCATACTTTACTGACTAGGAGAGTGTCATACCTCCGGGTCACGATATTTGATGGAACTTTGGGAGGTGCTTTCTGATACCAAAAATGAAGCCTAACACCCGTAATTCATTCTAATGGGCCCTTATATTCGAGATATAAGATTTTTTACTCCGAATATACGTTATTTTAGTGAAAAAAGGTACCTCTTCTAGTGATTATAACTATGCATGGGTTAGCCCTAGAAAATATTGTCCAAAATATAATAAATGTAGGCAAAAAGAGCTTTAATTTAAGACCTGTAACGTTAAAAAATATTAATCTGAGCCAAAATTATTAACAATTGAACATAGTGACTTAAAACGCATTAAAAATCAATAAAATTAAAACAGTTAAATTTCCTCGAATATTCACGCATTTTCAGTCACCATCTTTCATTATTAATAAAAAATATTATTTTCGTCTTGAATTAAAGCTCTTTTTGCCTATTTTTATTATCTTTTGAGATCTTTTTTCTAGTGCTAACCCATGCATAGTTATAATCACTATAAGAGGTACCCTTTTTCACTAAAATAACGTATATTCGGAGTAAAACAGCTTATATCTCGAACACAAGGGAAGGGCCCATTAGACTGAACTACGGTTGCTAGGCTTTATTTTAAGGTACCAGAAAGTACCTCCCAAAGTATCATCAAAATTCGTGTCCCATAGGTATGACACTCTCCTTGTGAGTATACATGAAAAGTAAAGTTATTAATATTTTAATTCGGCATTTAAGAAAATGCAGTAGAAACCATGATTTACACTGAGAGAAAGGAATTGTAATTGTTAATAAAATTTATTAACTATTAATAAATGGTTGACTGGGATATGGCAAAATAAAAGTGCGCATTATAATTACTCAATTATTTATTTGCTTGCATTCTATTGAACCAAGAAAATTATTTGTTAATAGTTAATAAATCATTCATTGTTTATCATATTTGAGCAACAATAAATTTCCGTTCAATACTTAAAATTAAGATGATATATTCACAGCACGTATAAGAAAATAAGTTCATCTTCGTATGTTTTAATTACGTTTATGTCTAATGCACATTCAAAGTCTAATTTTAAGTTCATTTATAGTGTTATTTTTCCTGCATGTTTGAAACTAATCTTCATGCGGCGACGTGCAAGTCGATGATCAATTGTTTAAACTATCTGTAATTCAAATAAGATTTGTTAATAGTTAACAAGTAAGTACATTTCTCATAGCAAAATTCAATTTATTCTATATAACAATTCCTTTATCTCAGCGTCCTAACACCAACGCGGGTCACAACTATACAGTCTCGGACATTGTCCACGTTAAGGTGATGCTAAACCCTCTTGTTACCGTAAAATACGGGGAACCACTTTTTTCATTCAATATTTAATTTTGAGAAAATATCTCTCTGAAAAGTTGTTGTTTTTGAGTAGGACAATAACGTTATATAGAGATATTTACTCAAAATTAAAAATAAAATAAGAAAAGTGGTTCCTCATATTTGTCGGTGACTGGTGGCTTTAGCATCACCTTAAAACCAAGCGTTGCTTCTTCCATCACAACCTCCCACTGCAATCGGCACCGCCAGTATCCGAAAACCACGCACACCTCCCCTACACCTCTAAAACTACAATCCCCCAAGATCCATCACCCACCCAATTCCCGCGTATCCCGTACCCCCACCCAAGCGAGAAACCACCCAATCGATCGCCGGCGCGCATATCTCCATCGAGCTTCGTAAAGCCGGCACGAGAACAAAGCGGCAGATGCCCTCTCTCCCCTCGGCGTTCCCCGTCCGCCGATCGATCTCGCCCTCGTCTTGGAAAGTCGCGTCGTCGATACCGTGCTCCGCGGCCCGCGCGCCGACGTCGAGGCATTGTTTTGCCGCCGCCGCCGCGCCGACGATGTGACATCCGGCGGTGGGTGTCTCTTGCGTCGGGAGTAGTTGTAAAGGGAAATGACGGAGGCGAGTCGTCGGGGGGTTGTGGAACAGTGGAAGGAGTGCGAGGAGATTAATGGTGCTTGGAGGACGAATTGCGGGGGGCGGTGTTTTGATTTTGATTGCTGGGTTTATCGGTGTGGTTGGGGTTTGTGGTCGGAACCTGATTACTGAGAATTACTTTTCTTGAATTAATTGTTATTGGGTTTGATTAGCTATTGCGAAAATTGTGTTTAAATGTGAATAAATAGCAACTGTTGCGGTTGGTCACGTGTAGGTTGTAAGGGACTTTAATATGAAAAATCAAGTTTCTACAGTATTGTGGCTTATAGTGTATCAAGAAAGTTCACGGCAGCGAACAATCGACAAGTCGATGAACTCTTCAATCTTTTCGGTAAAGGACACGAGAGCGTGGAATTCATTCGTACTTATATCTTACTCTACTACTTTTATGAGATTTATATATAGTTCTTAACATAACGTTAACACAATGCAAATAAATGAAAATTTTGGTTAATTTTTAATTATTAATTGTAGGGACACTTTAATTTTGAAGAATTTCGAAAAATCATAAAATTTATGTTTTAGTTGAAATATATTCAGCTTTACTTATTTTCAAGGGGTAATTAAAAGAAATCAGCTGTTTTCGTCATAAATTAATTATTCTAAAAATGTCAAAATTAATAACATCATTCTTGAAACTCTGAAATTTGCGTGGATAGCATTTTACATAATAAGTACTTATTGCAAAAATATGAATATACACGTCTTAATCATATTATTCTACAGATTGAATTTTACTGCAACATTGTTTCACAATTACAACACGTCAAGTATAATCAGTACTGATTTAAAACGGCCCTCAGGGGATAAAGTCACTTTTTAAATAGCAAATAATGAATTAATCGATTGTACGTGCAGTAATTTTGATAAATAAACTGATTTTTAAAAAAGAAGTCTATATCGAATAAAACTTTGTGAATATTTTCTGCAAAAATTATTAATTTATATAATAAATATAGCAATTAACCGCAAAAATGTACATATATTATCAAAGTACACATAAAAAATAAATATACGAAAATTGGAATAATTCCACACAATAAAGTCCACTCATTCACAAAATAAAAAGGCAATAATGAAATTTCCCTCCAATCTAAATAAAGCCGTCTCTAAATATAATCGATACTCCCGCCTATAATCCTAACAACCCTTCATCCATTACGCCATCGACGCGCTACTGCTACCCAACTTACTCTCCTCTCCTCTGTGCCTCTCTCTTCTACACACATCGACGAAACGATAAAAGCGAACGAGAGCCTCCGATAAGGTTCTTTAATAACGCCTCTCTCTCTCTCTCTCTCTCTCTCGATCGACCTACACTGCCTACGATGATTTTCCGCTCAGCCTTTTGTGCGCGGCACACGAGTTTTATACTCGTCTAGATAAAATGCGATTTCGCGCGACCGCTGACGACGATTCAAATGAGTCATGCGCGAGCGTGGTTTATGCGATTTCGCGAGAGAGGGGCAAGAGGGGGGGAGGTGATTGCAATCGAGAGGAGTATAAAGTGCCAGGTAGTTAGAGTTAGAGGTTCGAGGGCGATTATCGGGGGTAGATAGGTGGAAGGAAAGTGGATGACGGCGATGGCGATGGAGATTTAGGTTTTTATGGAGAAGCGGTTGTTTCGCCGAGTAGTGCGATTGATCTGTCGGGAATGGAGGTGGTTTATCGGGTCATTTGAATTTATGCGATAATCGTTAAAGTTTTGTAGTGAAGCCTTCCTCCATTTACATTAATTATATTAAATCGAATGCCATTTTACTAGTAAATTAATTCCAATGTTCATCCTAATTTTTATTGTTACTTTTTATATGCTTTTGAACCATCTAATCCGGAAGTGGATTGCAACTAAGTAGAAGAAGAGCGGAAGTGAATCGAAGATGATGAAATTAATGGCTGTTCTCAATTTAATTTTAAGCATATGGGGATATATCCCTGAATAGCCATCTCTAAAAATTATGTTAGACATGTCTAATTACTGTAAGAAAAAGCATTTCGTAAATGGATAAAGTGGGCACTTTTCTACCAGAAATTTAATTTGAGTTATGAAAAATTCTCCATTATGCACATAACTTATGTAAAAAATAAAATGTTACATACATGATAATTAATTCAGCTTGGTTCTAATTGGTCCGAAATAATCTGAAATATAAATGATCTTTTGTGTTCCATGAGTTACAAAGATGCAAATCATTCACTTACGCTAACGATTCTAGGTTTCTAAAAAGGAGGCGTAAATCCTAGGACTACGTAAGATCTGTACAGAACTCACTCTATTAGCACACATCAGAGCTAGTTTCAAAAGACAGAAAAGTACTAAGACCCTAAGACGATACTAAAGGTTTTTATACAAAGTGATGTTGTTTTTATACAATTGTTCTAAAATATTATCTAGAGAACTCAAGATGGTGAGTGTTACAACCAGAGCATAATTCGCTAAATAATCCTAAAAAGAAAGTTGATAAATCGTAACAGAACTGTTATTAATCCGAGGGATCGTTAGCAAGAAATCTTCAGCTAATCACAATAATTCTTATAGGTATATCCTATGATCCTACAAACGATACACCATCCAAATTAGTAACAAGCTTCCCCTGATTTACCGTATAAATTACCTCTCGCACTACTAAAATCAGTCATCCCGCAGGCCATTATACACTTCCTTTAATTAAATGCGAGAAGAAGAAGAAACACGCAGCAATCAAAATATCTCCTCCTCGCCGCTAACCTCCATTAATCACGTCGAAGTATCCTCTATTCACAAAACCACCACCACCACCATCCCAAACTGCCCCACATTAATAACCCATTCACCAGAGAGTCGCAACTTTCCCTCTCGCAGCCAGCGCGCGCTCGCGATACGAACGATTTGTCAATCGAAAAGGAAAACTCGCTCGTATATAAATCATCGTCCCCGCGTCTTATCGCCGTCTTTTCCAACATCCAACCGACCGACGTGCGTTATCTTCGACGAAACAAGTAGGAGCGAGAGAGGGGGGTAATGCGAGCAAACAGACGAGCAGAGCGGTACAAACTCGAGGACGACGAGGACGACCAATGGCCGCGCATTTGGCCCATACCTAATACTGAATAAGTCAGGTCAAACGGATTTGCTCAAACGCGAGGCGGATGCGTTGGTGCGCGTGGGCTTGGCATGCGTTCGTGTGTATAGATTCAGAGGCATTGGGACAGAAGCCATAGGGTACAAAGGGAAATCTAAATTGAGCTGGATGTACCAACAACTAAAAGCGTGTACCGATTGCTAAGCGTTGGTGCAAGTATTGTAATAAAGAAAAGTAAGAGGAAGTATGTGGTTAGTTATTAACACTTGAAGAACAAACTTAAATGGCCAGTATGTGACCTTGTATATGTTATAATATTTTGATATTATAAACATACTTTCGCAGAAATATGTTACGTACATTTTTCTGTGTATCCGAAAATAATTGGCGTGATATAGCAACCTTGGCAGAAAAGTGCCCATTTTGTTAAAATAATCATTCCTCAGAGTTTGAGTCAGATTCGTATTCAATGGATGCAGAGCCTTGTAAGTATCCGGTTATTCATTAATACTCGGTTACTCACATGCTTATACTTTCATAATCATCTCGTAGTCTCAAATAACGATACTACTGCTACCACAGTGTCCTGATAACAAGCCAAGTCTCATGGTGAAATTCGCATGAATAGCGGCATCATCGTGGCAACTATAACTGACGATTTCCTCAAAGCGACAGATTTCAAGGTTACGCTTCCATATCCAGGTCGGATTAAGTCACTATAACGACGAACCAATTGACGGCGCACCACACCAAAGTAAAGCCATTTACCTAATAGCGAAGCGCGGAGTCGACTCTCGGTGAACTATATACATAATATATACTTCAACACAGCAAAATACACGATTAGACGTATCCAAATGTACCCTCATTCCTTCCTTGGTCTCTCAAATGGTAAACCCAATACGGTCCACGTTTACTCGGCCATCACCACGCAAGAAACTACACACCCGACATCTTGGCAGAATCACCATCCCCCGGTTACGTATTAAATCTCTTCCTACGCAGCGGCGCCGTGCACCAAGCGGAAGCTCCTTCCTCTCGGCTGCTCCCTGGCACGCTTTCAACCCTTCCGCGCGGCCAGATAAGAAAAGCGCGCGCGACGCGGGATTTATCGCTGAATCGCGCCTTGGCGCAAAGACACTGCACAACCGGACACTCTCTCTCTCTGCTGCAGCTGCGAAAAGGATTCTCGCGGAAAAAAGGAACTTTTTTATCTTTGCGCCGGGGTGGAGTGTACGAGTGTGGGTGGATGTGCGTGATGAGTATTCGATTCAGTGGGTTCGAGGAGGAATTGGACGGGACGGTGAGAGACCGAGGGATTGAGCGTTGGGATGGGATGCGGTGGTGGTGATTATAGCTGGTAATGGCTGCTGGGGAAGGGTTATTTTAGGGAGAATTGGAGCGGGTTCGGAGGTGGTTTTTGGGGGGAGTAATTTTGGTTTGTGGGTTCGTGGAAGAATTGTTCCTCAAAGATGTGGGACTGTAAATAATGTGGTATAAAGTGAAGTGAATGAATTTTATATATGTGTTGGTCAACATCCGTTTATATTCAATAACGAAAGTTCTCCGTAATTTTAATTTCTGTAATTTAAAATTTCCATAATTTTTCTCTGCTTTGGAATATATGCAAAGCTCTGAGAAATGTTGAAGCTTCTGAAAAGATACAATTTTCTACTTTTAAATTACCCACCTGAACGAAGGATAGAAAACGCCTCAAATTAAGAACCTGTTCAATCGTCGAGTAAGCCATGTTTAAGTCGACGATAGACATTCAACGTATTAATTTAACGCGCCAGTTTTGGACTAGAACGTAAAATAAAATCAACATCAAATATCTGTTGAAAAATGAATACAAGAAAATAGAAATTTTCGACTCAACGAAGTTCCACTATTAGATTAGATTAGATTAGATGTTTATTCTGTGCAAGACAAAAACAGTAAAACTACATTCAATAATAATACATATTTATAGAGATCATTAGTATAGTCAATCATATCACAGCTCGACATTGCTCGTCATTAACTTACATATATTGCACAATATTATATCTGTCGTACATCAATCATGTCATTACACTTATCACATATTCATATCATTACGAATAATACATTTTTTGTGACTATCAAACTTCAATTTCTATTATGGTCAACATTCGTATGATTAGCGTCATTCTACATTAGATATACATGATCCATGTCCCTGGACTTACGTAGCAAATAGTCGCGAATTGTCGCTATAAATCTATCAACAATTTAAAACTATTAACATGTTTATGCAATAAACACCAACAACATCCCTCGATCCAACCGCTAAAAACTCCCTCCCTTCAAATGAACCTCAGCCCACATCTATCCAACACATCCCCTAAGTGCAAAAATAGTTCCCGCATCGAGCGCACTTCCTCCCTCCCTCCCTCCCTGAAAATCAGCCCACGTCGCGGCGCGTGTGCAACATCGGCTTACAGCCGCGGCCAAAGAAAATCCCCCGCAGCGGCGCGTGTTCCCTCGCGTTAACAGGCGATTCCACTCAGCAAAACCGCCTCGTCCGTCCGTCCGTCCGCCTGGAAAATCAATCTTCGCACGCTGCCCACTCTCCCGAGTGCCATGCTACTGCGCCTATGTGTACAAAAAGAGCATGTGCGGCTCACTCGAGATGTACGCGTATTATCGCGCGCGCGTTGTCGATCGATCGCGCGCGTGTGGGGAGGAGTGGGGGAGGAATTACGAGATGTGCTTGTATGGTGCATTAGCGAGAGTTGCGGTGACGTTGGTGTCGCGATGTATGCATACAGTGGGAATTATTGCTAATTTGAAGCCGAAGGGGTGAGGAAGTTTGTTGCAGGTTTTGAAGGGTATAAGGGGTTTTCGAATTGAGAAGGTTGAGTATTGGAAGAATTCGAATGGGGATTGTGCAAGGATTTTATTTTCTTTGGCGGTGTATGTTAGGTGGAGTAAGTAAGCCGATAAATTCGTTTAAATTCTTCAAATAGACAAGAAAAATCTATAATGGTTACAGCTTTATCAATTTTCTTTGACGACGTCATGCTGTTGTAAACTTCAAAGGTTCATATGCTGTAGCAGCATGACACCACGAATGTTTTCACAGCGCTGTACCTTTCGTAATTTTTTATATTTTGTAAAAATTTTAAAAGTTCACAAAGAAACTATACCATGAGCTGTCAAAATATGATAGAAATCATGCAATTTCTCTATTGTAGAGGTTCAGTATGTTTATTTAGTATATTTGTTCCAATATGCATACAAATCAAGCGGCGCAGTATAGTACCTATTTTCAAACATACATAGACTGTCCTAAACATTAATAGTCAAGAGGCATAGTTCATTATAATATTATTACATGTATTATATATATACTGGCACGACTTGATTCAAAACAATACCTAATAATTACTCACTTAAGTCACTTCATTTGAAATTTCGATCTACAAAGATTTTATCGTAAAAAGTACAAATTGTAGAGGTAAAGCACCTCCCAAACTACTTCGAATTATCTCCCTGTTTTTTTTTTGTCTCTTTCGAATTACAGAGGCTCTACTGCACATCGTGTATACCGTTGGGTTGCTAAGTAGGATCAGGCGCGGCGTTACGCTGTTAATGCGCGCCGCGGGGGTATGCGGGATGCTGACGCTGCTGACCTAGTCGCGATTAAAAGCGGCCTCTGGGTGAATGGGCGCGCGCAGCGCATAGCCGTGCTGATAAGAGAGTTTTCGGTGCGGGGTTGCGCGCGGGCGCTTTTATTTTAGAGTCGACGATCAGAGTGGTCGTGTTGCACGGTGTGTATGTAAATGCGTATCTAGATGATAAATAAAGTTGGGTCTTGTGTTGCTTCTTTTTTAGATAGCGTGCGATTGATGTAACGTTAAAACTGGTTTTTAAATTAAACGTGGATGTTATTGGCAAGAAAGTCGATATTTCGGGCATTTAAATGGATTGAGCTTCTTTTGGAAAATTATATTGATACTTCATAATGTATCTAGATATGATTATGTTTGATCATTCTATTAGCGAGAGCTTGAAATAGGATTATATGAAAAAGAATGTCTATTTTCTTAAAAATGCTTACATTATAGATTTGATACAATTAAAACTACGGTACATACATATTTTAAGCGATTTAGTTAGTAATGAGTACTGATTCAAAAACCAACAAGCTTAGTCTTTCTCGATAATACACGAGAGCACACATAAACAGTAGTACAGACCCAGAAACAAAAAATATATATTTTGATTTCAATTGTATTAAAACAAATTTCAATAGTTTTTCAAAGAAACTTTTATTTATGCAAAATAAAATTTTCTTATAAAAATTACATTGAAAATCAAAATTGTAATGAAAATATCGAAAAAAATGAACGTTACGTACATTAAAATTTTCTTATATTTATTATACAGAAATGTAAATTTTACCACATGTCAAGACAATCTTCACCGTTCAGTACAATACATTTTATCAAGAATTTGTGCCATCTACCATTCCAAACCTTCCTCAATATCGAAGCAAAAGAATCAACGAAAACTTATCTCTATGCGATTTTGCATCATATCACCTCTTTTTAATACACACCAATAACACAAATTATTTCTTCTTTTTCACTCTCTTTCTCTCTCCTACACACACGTACACACACACACAAACGCACACAAGCACGCACACACATACACACACACACTGACACACACTCACGCAAACACACACAGACATACACACACTCCGCATACACACACACACACACTCCACATACACAGTCCAACTTTTTTTCCTCGGCAGCCTTGCCCATTGGCCTGATTCTCACTTTAATTTCCCGCCGCAATTTTCGCTGCCCGCGCACATGCACACACGCACACACACACACACACACATAGTCCTTCGGCGCACCTGTCGCGGCACCTGCGCCTACCCCGCTTCTCCGCGATTTATCGGGAATATATACGCGCGCCGTATAATATAGCCGCTCGGCTATACGCATACAAATTTAATATATACGCGACGCCGGGGGCGCTAATTATGCGCCGCGCCCTTTGCCAGCCGACGCCGAGCGCGCAGCTGCCTTTCTACGTTGCGCCGCTGCAGTTTTATGTGTCGTGCGATTTCGCGATTTTTGCGGGCTTCGTAAAATATGCGCGGTATTTTAGTAATATCGTGTAGAGAGGGTGGGGGGCGGTACGGGGGGATGGAAATTATGCAGATGACGCGTTTCGGATGAACGAGTATAACGGTAAATCTGTTGGAGTGCAATTTTAGATTGAAGTTTGAGTTAATTGTGATTGCAGTGAATACTTCATTAATTAGTGTATAGGGTGAAACTTATAATAAAATACTATATGTGTATATTGTAGTTTTGATTGAATTTATTCTTTATTTCTATTAAAAACGAGTAGTCGTATATTAATGTTTGTATATGCAGCCTGGTTAAAGAAACTTCTGAGACCGGATTGTAAAATGAGGCTATACATTTATATACAGATTTCGTATCTTATCTTACCCGCATCAATACGGAAATGATTGATTTTCGAATGCGATCTGAGAAAATTAGATGCGTTCAATCAAATAATCCGATTCTATCCTAGAACAATCAGGATCATTCCAAACTTTGTTACATCGTAAACCGAGAGAAGGCTATGACAACGCGAAACTTTTTATAACTCAATTTTTCTGCACAAAATATACTCCGATGACATAACTTCCGACTCTTACACTTTTAACATGAATATTGCAATATACAATGAGAGCGAATTGCAAATAAAATGC
This sequence comes from Gastracanthus pulcherrimus, assembly GCA_949152435.1. NCBI lineage: Eukaryota > Metazoa > Arthropoda > Insecta > Hymenoptera > Pteromalidae > Gastracanthus > Gastracanthus pulcherrimus. The sequence continues at coordinate 12,753,256 of OX424574.1, read as the reverse complement.
GAGATCCATATTCGAGGACGATGCGCCATCAGCTTTACGTATAATTCAGGTAGTCGTCGAGCAGTTTGTCGTGTAAACTTCGTTTCTCTGTAACTGGGAAGGAGGGAGGGGGGCGAACTGAACTTAATTAATTACCAAGTGAACTCTCGGAGACGCGGAAGTGAATCTTGGCCAGGGAAGCAGCTTTAAAGCGCGCGCCCGGATTATTGCGCTTCGATTGCAGCCAGAAGTTCGCGCTTTTCTGGTCGTTTTGCATAGGCTGTATCTGCGCTGGGCGACGTTCTCTCGTTGGGGCGTAATTTATCGATGAGTCGGAGAATCCGATCGAGCTGTTTTGCTTTTTTTTTTGCTTCCTTTTTGTTTGGAGAGGGTGGATAATTGTGCATAGTTCGTTGAAGGAGAATAGTTAAGAAAGAATTGACGATTTGATTTGTTTATTTTGCATGTTTTTAATTTGCAAAAGCTTAATTAAATAGGTGCATTTTGAAAAATCTTTAATGGTTCATGATGAATTCATCATTTACAATTCATTACGTTATAATTTTGTTGATTTAATGATGGTCATTAATCCTCGTTTACAAAAGCAAATATTTAAATGGAACTTTTTCAATATTATTATAAATAATCAAATCGATACGTTATTAGAAATTTATCTTTATTTTTGTTTCAATCTTGTATGTCTCGTGGGCGACTTTCGATTACTTAATTTTAATAACTACATACTTTACTAATAAACAAAACTATTGCAAATCATCTGAACAATCATTGCAAATAATCAAATATGTGTATTATTTAGTTGTGTCTGGCCAATATCATACATTAATACTTAAACAATCTCCATAATCATTCCAAATTATTTTATACATTTTTAATTGTTTACTATATCTACTAATAGATTAGTCTGAAATCATGTATTATGAAGAAATTGAGTCTTATTTAATTCAACGCATGCTTTAATGAAAAGTGACACAATTTCAGCTTAAATAGCTAAAGTCTTCTAACGTTTTAAATATTGTTCGCTAAACATCTTTCCATTCTGAATAAACTGTTGCATAATTTTTCAACGTCTTTCATAGGTTAAGAAATAAAAATTCAAACAAAAACAAATTTTTTTTACCTATTTTATACAATTTTTTAATATGATAGTGTGGAAGCCCCTATTAGCAATTCATCAGAATTCGTGTATTTTGTGTATTTGATTATAATTTTTAAAACTCTTTCCTAATTATTTATTAAACGTAACGTCAAATAACGATATTTAGAGTAAGTAAGTTTTTTAGTAAAGTAAGTATTTTTTACAATTTTATTATTTAACAATTATTATTTATTTTTACAAATATATTTATAGTATATAAAATATAACATTATTATTTACAAAAACATCACGAGACTGTACCACCCCAGCTCCCTTAAAACTCGAACAACAAACAAGCTTGCAAGTTAAATCACTGAAACATCTTCACAAAAGCTGCAAACACCGAACAAAGGACTAGCGCTCCTTCAAATTCCACCAATCCAGCGACATCAAAGAGAAAGACCACAACCTCCACACACGCCGCCGCATCCTCTATAACAGCATAAACCCAACGCTCTTCCGTGCCACATCCCCAAAACAGAGAATAAAAATCCCTCAAACAAACACCCAACAAAGACACCGCTTCCTTATAAAACTACACCCACCCACCCCCGCACACAAAGCAAATCGCATATTCCACCTCCAGGAGAAAAAAAAATTAAGCCCCAGCCGTTGGCCACGTCGCATATCTCTCTCTTTTTCTCCAAAGAAAGCAGCAACGAGGACGACGACGACGAGCAGAGCGCAGAAGCGGCCCGAAATCCTCCCTATATAGAGCACAAAAGGGCAGCGGGAGCAGCGCACCAACACCGTCGAAAAGCTTTGCCGCAGAGCAGCTGCAGCTGAATAAGGGAGTATATATGTGTGTGTGTATGTGTAGAGAGATGTAAGACGAAGACGTCGCGCGTCCGCGGCGATCGATAAGGGGATGGACGGAGCACAGAGAAGAAGAGAGCGTGATGTAAGGGCGGAGAAGGAGGAAAATTGCATGGAGAGACGGGGAGGGATGGAGGATCGTTGGGAAGTTTCGTGGAGGACTGTTGTATTTATTAGATTGAGACGCGCGGGGTTGGGTGGATTGTTTTGAAAAGGGAGTTCGGAGGAACTTTCAAGCCCTTTTTGGGTGTGCGTTTTTGTATAAGATTGATATTTGGGAAAGTTTGTGGGGAGAGGTTCTTTGGGGCGCTGATTGCGAATCTGAAGTTGGATTTTCCAAAAATTTAAAACGATCGTTGGAATGTGGCGGACAGAAAGATTATTTCGTATGCCGTACTGAATCGGATATTTTGTATCTTCATCTCGAATTTAAAAATTTCTGTATATAGATTTTTACAAAAATATTTCTTTATATGATTTTGGAATAATTATACATATCTTTTGAAAGGTGCCATTTTTCATTTTATTTTTTAGAACGCTTCGACAATTGAAAAAGTTTATTTGTCTAACTTAATTATACATTATCCTAAGGCACATAAGTATACATAAAATATTAAAACATCAATGTAAGTGATTAAAATCCGTTATAAAATAGATGTATCATAAAATCTGTTACAGCATGGCTCGAATAACTTATCAAAGTTGTTGAAAAAATTAAATTTTTGTGTAGCATATTTTTTGTAACATCGATTTACGCTTACTCCAATTACAGGACGAAACGAGATCTCGACACCGGACGCTAATGTGAATCTGCATAATTAGATCACGAAAAATTCAATTTGTAATCTCACTCGAGATCAGCCCAGTTCTCTTCCTTTTCGCATCAACGAGCCCTCGAAAAAAACACACTTCGCAAACTTTTAATAAACTCGCAAACTATCTTCAAAAGGAACATCCCACCCAACATTAAAAAGAAGCCACCTTTGATCAGGCATCATCTCTGATCTTGCTGCACACGCGTAAAACACCCCGCGACAAGACTCCAAGCACATTTCCGCCAATGCGACGACGCGCCCGCCGGTCTCTCTATCTCCATCCCCCCCGTTCCCACCCCCGATGTCCATCTAATCCGAGACAGCCAGGCGTATGAAGACAAAAAGAACAGGGAGAAAGACGAAGGTGCGACGTAAATCAAGAGCGAGGCAAAAAAGAGTGAGACGAGGAGTGCGGGCGAGAAATACGCGCTGAGGCCGGCTTTTTACGCGTCGCCGTAAAAGCTGATCCCCCCCTCGACTGCGACGTCACCATCGTCGGCGTCGTCGTCGTCGCCGAGGTCAACCCACGCGAAGGGGTGGATTTTCTCTACGGCTATCGAGAGCTATGTAGCTCACCCTTTTCTTATGCGATTTTCGCCGTGGTAGCCTGTGCGTGCTGCTGTGTGGGAATAGAGGAGAAGGTTTTGGATGCGTTTGTAGGGAATGGTGAGTATTGTTGTGGTATTTCTTTGTAGAATAGTGAAGAGTATGGGAATTTCGGGGAATTGAAATATGTACAGTATTGATGATATAGATAATTATGACGTTGAGGATTTTCAGATTAGTTTATTGACCAGATGTTGAGATGTATGCGAGATAATCGAATTGAAGAGAAAACAGTTTTTCGGCAGATTGGTCGTATATGTTGCTATTTAGATATATAATTTTACCCAAAGGAATTTAAGAAAAACTATAGAAACATATATTTTAGCAATCATCTTAATCTCAAAGCTAGTTTAAAAATTATAAATCATTGAAGGTACGGAGAAGTTATTTGAGCTTACAGTCGTAAATTAACGTAAAATCGCGAATATGAAACATGTTGAACAGCTTAGAATTTTTAAATTGTTCGTAAATCTTAATTTTTAAATTGTTCGTAAATCTTAATTTTTAAATTGTTCGTAAATCTTAATTTTTAAATTGTTCGTAAATCTTAATTTTTAATTTGCCTTTGTAAATCCTTTAAAAACGAAGAAGAATGCCCACGCAATCTCAAGTAAAAGGTTAGTAGGGGACCTATAAAACTGTTATAAGCATAAAGAAAGCACTTAAACCAATATTTTGTTTTACATAAAATGAAAAACATGAAAATATTTTTTATTATTTGTACTACTAATGCCTGATAACATCTTGATTTTATCACTTAATCTATAGAATTTTATCCTCTTTATTCTTAAGCATTTATTTTCATCTCAGATCAAATTTCGTTGTTAACCGACTTCGAGAAAGGAGGAGGTTCTGAATTCGACCTCTATATATATATATATATATATATATATATATGTATATATATGTTTGTTCGCGCATTACTCCGAAACTAGTGGACCAATTTAAATAAACTTTCTCTTTTAATCGTCATATCGCTTCCTCATAGGGGAACCTATTTCTATAAGCTCTAAATAATACAGTTAGAGGTGAACATATCCCTGCACTTGCCTATACAGTCGACTTTCCATAATTCGAAGGTGAAGGTACCAAGAAAAATGTTCGAATTATGAAAAATTTGAATTATTGAATTTTTTAAATATTAGTACAAGACAGAAAGCGAGAAAAGACTTCGAATTATCGACAAAATTCGAATTAACATAACTAGATTTAGTAGGTACTCCGGCCACGTTTGCAAAATCGTAATAGTCTCTATAAATAATATGCAAGTTAGATGCTGCAATGCGCTTTCCTGCGAAAAGTATACACAAGTGCCAAAAGGCTCATGCTTCTTAAGATCTCAATCTTTGCGAAACGAGATTTTCCTAAAATGCTCGAGAGCTGGCTTAATCCTTACCAGGAGATCGTAATACAAAGAGCCGCTGCAAAAGCGCAGTTCTTCGAATAATTATATCTTCATCAAAGCGAACCCTTATCACGTAGTAATACCACTCCCCTATAAGAAATGAAGCGAACACGATTTCCCAGAAAAACAGCTTATTATTATCTCAACACCAAAAGGGCAAGGAAGAAAAATCCTTCAATAATTTATACCTAATCCACGTCCCAAAATATCCCCCCTAAGGTACATCTAATTTGTTATAAATATTAATCGACCCTCCCGTCAGCGACAATCATTCCGCTCCTCCTATACATTTCCAATTCCCATTCCAACCTCTCCCTCTCTCGCCCCCCGATACACATTCAACATCATCCCTTCTCAGTCCTCGAGAGAGAGAGAGGGAGAAACACAGACTCAAGCATGACCGCGCGTTGTTATGGTAAGCGTGATGGAGCGTTATGTACGAGGGGGGAGAGCGAATCGCCGAAAACACGACGAGGACGCCGTTCATGCGTGAGCATCGGATGTAGGAAAAAAAGCAAGAGAGAGAGACGAGGAGAAATCGCGCGTGGGGGATGGGAGCATCCGACTGAAAAGAAAAAGAAATGCGACTGCCATGCGCGCGAGTTGTGAGCGTTCGTGATTAGCTCGATTGGTCGTTAATGCGCTATGCGCCCGTGAGGAGTAATTGAGATGTTTGCGATGAGCGTTTGTTTTTCTTGATTATGGCGCGATGGAGGTGTGGATACAATTAACGTAACTGATGTCTAATCGAGTTTTCTTTTAATATCTAGTGAGGTTGACGCAACGAGCACTTCATCCAATGAAGTTGCAGTACTGAAAAGAAATTTAAGGAGATTCGAGCAGATATTTGTTTCGTCCTGTGCATAATGGCGATGATATAAGTTTAGGGATGAAAGAGTTTCTTTTCTCTTTAAATACAGTAAGATTCAATTATAAAAACAATTTTAATAAGAATTTTTGTAAATTTGATTTAAAAGGAAAACTCCGTTGTTAAGTGATTCAGCACACACACATGCATGCACTCGGATGCACTCAACATACACACGCATACATACATACGTACAAATATTTTTGAAAAATCTGTTTCTGTATTTGTTGAAATATAAAGAGATTATGACTTATGAGAAAGATAACATATTGTGTTTTTAGTACCGGATTTTTTGAAATATGCATAATTTGATATTCAGTAAAAGCAGTAGAATCCACGGATAGAAAGTTTGATTCACGAAGTGAAAAGTTAATCTCGTATTCGTGTGCAATATGAAATTCAAGCAGAAATGTAGAGTTAGAGAGGGTCGTCTAGGTGCAATAGGAAATGGGCTATTCGCGGCAATATGAGGAAATCTCTGGAGCTTTTAACTTCTGAGCACTGAATATTAGTGAGCATAAACGTAGCAGCATGTATGTGCCAGCTCTAAGTGTATTTCAAACTCAAAGTGAACGTTTATATTACCTGTAAATTACAGTAACATATGTAGTTTAATCTAACCTAAAGGTACCTGAGCAGAACTAGATTTAAAAGAAATGTTATTTTTTTAAGTTTTTATGAAATATATATACAAATATCTATGTCTAAAAACTAAATGATGTAAAAAAGATATTTCTTTTCAGTTTCCAATTAGTAAATAATTATTTATGTATACATAAAAATACATAAATAACTTTAGTCAATGATAGTTTAAATGATCACGTCAAGGTACATATGGTCTTACTTTGTTCAAAATACATACAGCTACATCATAAATATAGGAATTAAAGAAATAATTTGATTGAAAAGAGCGTTTCAAATCCCAAATAGTCCGATTCTTTTAATTTATTTATATAACATAAATCTCCAATCAAAATTTTGTTTAAGGAGATTCAAGCGTTACAAAAAAATACAGAAAACTTAATAAAATTAAAAACCATAATTCTGTAGAGTATCATTAAGTTGCCTGAATTTTTGCAATATTTTATACCGCACATATTTGAAAGATATTTTAATTAGAAGTTAATTAATTAGAAAGCTCGAGTCATAAAAACAGATTGACATAGGGTGCAACAGATTGGCATAGATTGCAATGTGTGTAAAAATGCAGAGACAATAGTGAAAAACTACATACTTATTAAGTGAATATTTAGAAATCTGCATGCGAAATTTCTACCCGTACTACCGCATTTAATTCGGAGAAATCAACGATAGCGTAAACAAAAACTCAAGCTTGTATAGGCTGCGCGAATTGTTGCGCGGGTAGCGGAGCTGCACACGGGGAAAGTGGGGAGTCCCTCTCTCTTCCCCGCACCCAGTAACACTCCTGAACCTCCTTAAATCTTGAATTCATGATCTAGCTATATGCATTTTGAACAAATAAATATATCTTATAGATTAAAACCCGATCATTTGGACTTTGCAGTGTATCAAACAAATTGCAAGTTATAACTACAGTTAATCGAGGATTAAATTGCGAATTTATTTAAATGTAAAAATAAATCATTATTTACAATTTTAAAGCAGATATAGGTATAGGATAATTATCATCTGTGATATAAGTACTGCACTTTTAGATACATATATATCCGAATGCAGAATAAAAACACCATCCAATAATGAAATACATTTCTATAACTACATACCTAAAACTACAATTAAAATTGATGAAGCTGCAATCCATTACGCCTAATATCGCGCATTCCGCATCGATCCGAAATCACAGGCCAAAAGCGCGACTGCACATCGAACGCCCCATAAACCACGTCGAAAAATATCGCCCCGCGTCCATGTACGCGCATCCTCTCGCGTTAATCCGGCTAATCGGCCATCCTAATAATCGCAAATCGTATAATTAACGACGAAGCGCTCGCGCGAGATCGCGCGTTCTAATTGCCCGGCTCGGCGGTAATTACTTTTTGATGAAAATCGCGCGAGCAGCGCGAAGCTACGCGCGCACTCGCGCGCGCTCGCGTTGTACGTTGTCGCGAGGGAGAGGTTTATAATTATTGCGCCTGGCAGCGAGAGCGTGCACGAAAAATTATAGGAGGTTGGAGAGTTTGTGTTATAGAGGGGAGAATGTGTTTAAATGCAGAAGAATGAATTTTCTTTTGCTAAAACGGTAAAAGGTTAAATTAATTGGTTTAGCTGACGGTTTTGCTGTTTTAGTTCGAAGGATATGGCTCTAGCTAATACATTCTCTGGCCTATGTAGTTGCAATGCGTACCCTAAGGCATAAAAATGTCTTACAGTAAAAAATAGTTAAAACTAGGGTTAGGTACTCTGCCAGTTTGTCAACGCTCGCCAATAAAAGAAAACGATTTTAACAAAATGTTGAATTGAACACTTTTTTATCATTCTGAGATATAGCAATTTTCATCTTCAGATCTTAAAACTTGCAATAATTTATAGTAGAATATAGGAAGCTGAATATATGTAGGAAGTATTATCCATCAGATCATGATACATCCAAGATTGTAAATTTAAATTAGGTAGATAAGTTGATTCGCCAGCTGATTTATCCGTTGATATTTTCAGCTAAGGAGACACTACAGTTAACAGAACCAACAAATTGTACACTAGCTTTTAAAAACATAAAAATAGAAGCAAAATTGATCATACTTAGTTAGCTGAGCGAATTCGTACATCCTCGACTATACAGTGAATACAATCAAATTTACACTGAAAATTGTAAAAACTCTCCTTTTGTAAACTAAAAAAAGACTAAAATGACCAAACCATAGAACCATAAGTATCAAGCTTTCAAACATTACAATTCTTCAATCCACCCATGTAACCGAAAATCGTCGGACCGAAGGTAATTATAGAATCGTCCCTTATAGACGAGAGTATGCGTTCATTTCCAGCACCTATGAATAATGGGATTCATCGCTGCAGCTCGCCGCAAAATCCGAAGCGCCGTCCTATATTTCCTTCTAGCAAAGCTCGTGAGATGCACCGGAAGGTTTTAACCGGCCAAGTTATTTTGAAAACGCGCGCAACCGAGTTGAACGGAACCGAAAGTTGAAGGTGCATACTGCACACAGTCGTGAGCTCTACGGAAGCAAGCTTGGATGTGTATAAATTGTTGGTTTTGTTTATGTGCACTTAGCCCAGTGCAGCTGGATTAGGTGTTCGCGCTTGAACTTTAATTTAAAGCTCGCTCGTATGTGTGTTATTACATTGCTTATAAAGGAACCACGTGAATACTGATTTAACGTTTGATTAGTAGAGTTATTTAAGAATGTATTTTGGATGGACAAAATTGTTAAAAGTTACATACAAAATAGTTTCTGGATGTGCAAATTGATTAATTTTATAATTCTAGCAGAAGAAAACAAATCCATATTCATATGGTTACTTCGGAAATAATGGTGTAGATGATCAATAACTCTATAATGTTAAAGTAATAAATTTTGAGTAATTAGTAATTCAAAACAGTTGCTTAATTTTCACTGTTTCAACTTCAGAGAGAAAATAATACACGTAATCGATTCACTATCACCCTCATAGAAAATTAATGATTTCCGGCTGAAAACTAGTTAAAAACTCGTAAATTTCGCTACATTAGCCAAAACCTAATTAAAACCCTGACAAACTTTCTACCACGACAAGTCAACAATCTAATAACCCAACAAAAGACCGACACAAACTCATCAAATCAAACTTTCACCTCGATCTCTCGTTACAAATTAGTCCAAATCGATCAATATCTCGTAAATTACGTAATATACCAACCTCCTCGCCCATTTTTTCCCATCATTCCACCCTCTACTCGAGAAAAGCTTCGTTATTTGTCTGGCGAATCGCGCTCGTTATTTCTCGCCGCGAGGAAGAAAAGACGCGACGATCGCGCCATTTTCCTCGCCTCTCTTCGCCTTTCTTTTCTTGTCTTATCGCGGAGAAGAGTCGCGGTTCGATCTTGAATCGAGATTTTCTCGCCCGCGCGCGCTCGTTACAAATCGTTGCGGATTATAATGCAGACCGAGATTTATCGCGAGTATTTGTATATAGAGGTTTTCTGCGCTTTTGTCTTGGGGGAGAAAGTGGAACGCGTGGATTTGATTTTTCGTCGGAAGGCGGTGAGCGTGTTTTCGATTTTTATTCGAATTAGAGTGTGTGTGTTGAAGATTGTTATGATAATGTGAGAATTTTTTGTATATTCGAAACTTGTAAAATTATAATAATTTTTTTCAGCAATGTATATTCTTATATTAAATTATAGGCAATATAAAAACTGAATAATGACAATTATATTTAAGAAGGATCTCTACCAATGTTTGATAATTTTCATAAATACATAAAATATGACGTTTTTATTCAATTTAAAATGAGCTTTTACACTATACGCTCTCCGGTCAACGATATTATCGAAGCTCTAACTTTATACAATGACATGCTTCAGCGCATGATAAATTGACCAATCTACTCGAAATTTTGTTCTATGACTGATTATAAATACATTATGAAACAAGTCATGAACTTTTGTTGAATTAATTATTTTAACTTTATGTTTATAACACGTTTATGATATTTACTAATAGTTTTCTTAAAAATAGTTATTACAAAAATATAACGATTAAAAATAATTGCGTTTTACCAAGGATATACTTTTACCAAAATATAACATGTACTCGAAAAAATTTTATATGAATTGTTCACAAGAATCATTTTGAAATTGGTCTATTTCATTTTATCTTATTTGTTAGTGAATAAAGTATTTTATAATGCGTGTAAAACATCATTTAAAACATTTTGTAATTGTAAATAGAATAAGAAATTAAATTTTTTCAAATTGTGTAAATAACTCAGTTAACTAGAAAATAAATATCCGCTTAAAATCAAAACAGTGTAGGTCTGAAAGTGCTTTCGATTCGTCGCAGGCACGTAAAATATGAAAAAACAACATTCTACGAGAAATCGAGTACGTCAGCCTCTGTTTACAAGTGGATTTTGAAGGAATAAGGAAGGGACGTCGACCGAACGTATGCAGCATTAATTCAAGACGACAAACCTATATTTCTTATATTTTATTGGGTACATATGACATTCTAATGTACAGAAAAAGTACTTTGTTTGCGTGCTTATTTATTAACGGGAGGAGGTATTTGTGTTATATGTGTGAATCTGACATGATTTTTTCTAAATTTTCGCTAATCTCCATTATTGAATTATGCCTTTTTACTACTTGACGCGGTTCTATTCTTCAAACGTGTACTCATGGATTTTTTAGTTTACATTTCTGAAAATAAAAACTACTTTTAATTGTTAGACACACATAATATATATCAGTAATATTTCTACGAACATACTACGATAATACTTTTGTTATGGATTTTTTAAAAACCTTTTTAGGAGACGAAATTGTATAAAAATATTAAAAATGATATGAAATTTTGCCTCAACTCAGATTACGTGAAAATATTTTTGCAGTCTATATAATGGATAGTGATTTTTTACAGGATTTTACTCTAGCTGACCTCCTTAAAGAAGTTTGTTATTTCTAGTTTGACATCTTTTGCGTCCCTTCATGACCTTTATTCCTTCCCAGTAAAGGCATAACAAAAGCTTAAAAGCGCAGCGCAAACTTTTTTCCCGCTGTTTTCCTAGAAAAAATATTTACTTTGCAAAGTTCCCTGGGTACATTTTTTTCTTAACTATATTCTCATTTATTTTCTTAGCTGCAATTTTATCACACTTCCTTATCAATACACATCTTTCTCGTACTTTATCGGTAAACTCCGGCGTAAACTTCGCGAAAATAACGTTGGCCTGATATCTCTTGATAAAAGAATTTCACGCAAGATAGGTTCTTAGAAACTAAATAGAAAACAGAAACAAAAGTGCCAATGATCCGCAAGCCGCTAAAAATACAATTACTGCACGCAGCAAAGTTTCAGCCGCCCAGTTATTTGTTAAATTTTCATTCATTAATTGGTGTATCATATGGATATTTGAAAACTAAATTACTGTTAATAAATATACTAATACTATACCCAATCTATATATGTCCCTTATCGAATATTACAACCCAAACAGGACAAGAGAGTATTTTTTTCATTATAATTTTTCACTAATATTGTGCAACCTTTAGTTGCAATATTGCGCATTGCCTGAAGCATTAATGTCACAATAACATAATGATATTGGAAAATAATGAAATAATACGATAATGAAAATGTAAAAAGCGGGAATATTATGTACATATTGTGGCAAAGCTGTATTTATACTATTGAAATTTACGAGAATCTTTTTATCGATGTCAAAATTAGAACTCATAATAACACAACCTATACCTAATAAATGAAACGTACTTGTATTCTGAAATTTTGAAATACGTCTTCATTCGCAAAATTTTTAAATAAGCATCTCCATCATTATAAGCCATCGTATTTAAAAACTAAAAATGAATTCCTTCACGCATATCATTACTTGCTTTTTCGCCAGCTTACCAAACGCAATCCAGTTTCGTTAAACTTTCACTCATTAACCCCCCACCTTGACGCGTAAACACGCTACGGCAAGGCTGCACCCGCGCGCGAATCTCGCTCTAATTCAATCTCCCCACACACAAACGCATCCCCCGCATAAAGAAATAACTCAACCCCGCACCGCCCGACGACCGAATCCAACAGCCACGCGCGCATTCTACAGCTGCACGCTCCGAAAAGTAACTTTCTCAATTAAACAAAATATTTGCGCTCGCGCGCGCATCGCGCTCAACTACATAACACAATAAAAGCCAAGTATAGAAGCTGCGCTGCAGCGCGAAAATGATTTCCCGCGTGTGCCACCGCCATCGCCGCAAAAGTTTGCCGCTCGCGCAGCAGCTCCGCTCGGGTTAATCTCGGGAATTTCGCCCGGCGAATCACGACCTCACACTTGTCAAATTAACGCGCGCGGACCGCGGGAAGCGCGCGATGCAATTTCCGCGCGGTGAAGTAAGTGTATACTTATAGTGGAGTTTCGATGGGGGGGGGGGGGTTGGGTGGCGATCGTGCGAATTGCGCGTGCACGGAGAGGGATTGCACGCGCGTTTCTATGTGGAGAGTTCTTTTTAAGGGGAGGGACGGGTTAAATAGTTTGGACATTATGGGAGGGATAATTAAGTTTGTTTTTGTGAGGAGTGGGGGTACGTGATGAGGAACATTTTTTTTCTTGTATAATGCTGAAAAGTAAAATTCCTTGGATTTTTTAACATTTCATCGTAAATATCGGGGACTTTCGATTTAGAAGGACTCTTGTTTATTTACTCTTCGAATTCTTGCATTCATAACCTAACTATATGCGGGTTTATGTATAAAGAAAATAAAACCGTGAAAGTTTTAAAGATATACTATTTAGACTCTCGAAACCTTTGCAGCTCAGAAGTAGATATAAACTGTCTTGTAGAAATTGCCGTGAATATCGCAGTACTTAATAGTACGTAATTCTTCGTAAAAGTCACTTGATACACGGTAAAACTGTCATTATTATAGGTAGAATTTACCCTACTTTACGGAAAAGATTAGGATAAATAACGTTAATTTTTATCGTGTATTATAATAATTTTTATTGTTCAATCAGCGTGTCTCGTCGCGTTTACGATGATTTTCATGGTAATTCGTAATAGAAAATTCTCTTTGTATGTACACTATAATCATTTTCTACTATTCTAAAACTTAAAAAGAATGTTTTAAAATATATATTGCTAGATTTCAAATCATATTTGAATTTATGCCGATGCGTTGCACTGGTCACATGAACTGCACGTACAGAGAAAATAATGCTGAATTATACGTGCATTTGTCGTGGAGCAGTGGTGATGGAACGAGGTTATTTTCTGGTGGGAATGAGAGGGATTAAAAAGTCTGGAAATGACGACGTGATAATTAAGTTTGTTTCGTGTGTGCGATGTTTTGTACGCAATAATAATTACGTTTCAACTTTAACTTTATCGATGACATTTTAATGTTAATTATAGGACTTGAATGTCAAATCTCCTTTCACAGTGAGAAAATGCATTCTAGATTTATTATAAATATTAAACGTAAATATTTTAACATTTGCGCTCCCAACGTAACAATATTTATAATGTATTTACTTTGCAAATATTGGTACAGAATAACATTTCAATAAATTACTGGAAGCTTCATTTCGAAAATATCGACTCCTGCATATTTATAGGCGTATAGATATAAACACGGAGCATTCTATTTCAAAATGGATATTAGCATACCCAATCGCTCAAGGTTTCACTATAAATTAAAAAAAAATATACATCTAAATGTTTTCATTTTCTTTATAATTTTTTATAAATAATTACACTTATGTATTCATTAAAATACACTTGAAAGTAAAAATATATCGAAGTATTTTGTAATATCGTGCACCGAGTTAATCACTCAAACGTCGGTTTAAAAAGAACATGATCAACAAAACGTTCAATCACGCAGAAATTAGCAAGAACGCAATAAACACAGCTTTTGATCGCGCGAACACGTGTTTTTCATCATCCGACGCATGTTAAACCAACGAAACGCGTCTGCATTTGACGGGGACGTGCACCAAAATCCTGACGGACCGCGCTAAAATTTCAACCCGATGCAAAGTATATATTGTGTACAGCGCGTTTCCTCCTGAAAAATGAAAAATAAATTTCAACGTGACGGATATTTTTCGGCCTGTCGAGTACGCAAATTGAGATGTACACGTGGGTTTACGTGTGTTTATAGATACTGTGGGTGCATATATGAGCAAATCGATAGAGTGATAGATATCAGTCAAGTGGCGTAAGACTTTGTGATGATAATGAGCCGTCTGTTTTGCGATCTAATCTGTTTTATGGGTTTCCCGAAATAATGAGTTTAAATATTAGATGAATTAGAAGAAAATGTTCAAAAAAAGCATGAAAATTCGGTACTGTTGTTCTATATAGAATGATTATAGTCATGTATAACTGTGTAGGATAATTTAAAATATAATCTGAAGATGATCTAAAACTTTGGTAGCTAGAATATTTATACACGAATAAAAAGCCTTGAATTTAAAAAAATGAACTTGTTGCGTACAGGGAAAATTGATAAAAATTTGATCAAATTTTCAAATTTCGAATTTCACCATTTTTTACTCTATTTCTTTCGCTTTACTTAATACTTAAGATAGTCAAAATATTTTTCTTTTCACATAAAATTTTTTTAATTTCCAATAGGGATTTCTCATAAAGCAGTATTCAAAAAGTTTACTTACTAGATTTTAAAACCTTTACCATAAACACAGCTGCGAAATTCAATTGAAAACATCTACAAAAGGATCGTATATCGTCGTATACCATCGCAAAACATCTATACATCTGTGTTAGTTATTGTGCTAGGGGTATAACAGCCAATTAACAATGAACATACTAAAGTAAATTTTCCCTCTATAGAAATAGGAAATTTCGTAACCCAATGTTCAGCAATTCCATTTTAAATTTCAACTCACCGAAGAGGCATAGTTCCAAACTCACCCTCCTCACGTTCTCTCCCCACAAATCTCAAGAGCCTTCCAGCGTGAAAATTTTTCTATAATTAAAATAGTTCCCAGGCCAAAATCGCCCCCCCCCCCCCAACTTTTTTCTTGCCCATCGGGCGAACCGTCCAAACTCGGCGAATTTTTGCCCATCCACATTGCTCGAATCCTCGCGCACACCAAACTATCGGATCAAAAACTAACTCTCCACTAGTGGAACACTCGCGCAACTATTTCCCGGACAAAAAATCGAGCGTGTAAACATCGATTCTCGCGGGCGGAACCTTCCGGCAAACAAAAGTACGCGTGTGGGTGTGTACACGCGCAGTGTAAACAAATAGTCCCGCGGGAGGACCGCGCTCGTAAATAACCCTCGGATATGCGCTCGGTGCAGTATTATCTGCGCTCGTTGCATTGGTTCTTTTTTTTCTTTTCGGGCTGGCGATGCTGAAACGCACCCACGAGGATCCGCGCTGCACTTTAATGTAGTGCAGCGGTACATCGTCGGTGTAATGCTAGTGGAAGAGCGAGCTGGTATTTCGACGAAATAAAAAGAGAGAGAGAGAGTGATTTCATCGATTTATTTTGCTGGAGTCTGGTGGGTGTGCTTTGATTGGGGATGAAAGGATGTGTGGAAATCAAGTTAGCTGGAGGTATGTGTTCTGATAAGACTCTTTCATTTTGATTTGGCTTATTCGAAGAAGGAGAAAGAAACATCGTATGTTGTGGTTATTTCAGAATCAAGATAACAGAATTATTGAATAAATTAATGTCTGAACAGTTCCATCTGTTTTCACTTGCGAAGAACTTATTTATAGAACCATGTATATAGTTGAATACAATGGACTCTTGATATATGACCGCTCGATATGAGATACGATTTTTAATAATAATTCATAATTGTATCCTTGAGAGATAATTTTTTGTAATCTAAATGTTGATTAATATTATTTGAATTATAAATAAGTTAACTAGCACGGACACAATTAAAAAAAGCCGCTGCCAATTCATTGGTACTTAACTTCCTCAAACTTGATTAATCATTCCAATATGAAACGATTAGTTCTAATATATAAAAATGAACAACGATCGTAATACTTAATGGCCCAAAGACCAAGAATAATTCTATTCAAATAATATACAAAAAAGTCTATGATTTATATTTTTTTACAGACGTACATTTATTCATCAAATTATTCCTTAAAAATTGTAAATATAAAATACAAGTAATAATAATTTTATGGACAAATAACTCTATTGCTCGGTATACATTCTCATCTAAATTGAGAAACTATTGATTGATCTTCATGAGCTAACAAAAAATATTCCTTCTCATAACTCTAGCGTAATGTGCGCTGTATAATGTACTCCAGCTTACATCGTTTGAGTGGAAGAAAAAGAAAAAAATATTTATACCAAAAATGGAGAAAATTAAATGGAAACCTTCGATAAATAGACATTAATGAAAATTTAAAAAAGAATAATAAAATAGCCTTATTGCCGAGATATTGGATGGCTTCATGAGGAAAGAGCTAAAGAATCCGATATTTCATCTTTATACGTAAACGGACAATAAACAAAATGGGTCAAACGTAAGCAAAGAAAGTCAGAGTTATATGTACAACCGAAAATATAATTATTGTACGTGAAAAGAAGAGAGGTATCCCCCTAGCTGTAAAGGCAACAACTAATTAACTCTGCTATGTTAGTCATATATAAGATATGTGCACAACCTAATGTCAGTGGTATGGACAAGTGACTTTATTACTAGAGACATATCCTCATTTTAATTACGAAGCTATTGGTCTTCACCAACTAACAGAAATAATTATTTTTGTCAGTTAACAAAAATAATTATTTTTTCTCAACACATGCAAGAAAAAGACCCTTTTCCATGCTTGCATCCCACTCCTGAATTCCTTAGTGGACGACTCGTAATGCCCATTTCCTTTGCACGCATGAAAAAGACCCTATTCTCACACTTATTAAAAAAATACGATGTGTAACACGGGTGAAAAGGGCTTTTCAGACTCGGATGCTGGTTTGAGCACTCGTGTTCGTATCGGGCGCCTCCGGCGCCCTCGACTTCCGCTTGTGCTCAATCATCATCCTCGCTTAGAAAAAAGCCAATTTTTTCTCCTACTTGCACAATGTACTATTGTAATAATTATTTTTCTGAACGCGGGCATGAAATGGGCCCTTTTTCATGCCTGAAACTGGGAGAGAAAATTACACATTTCGAGCGTGTTCGTAAAAAGTGGTGAGAAAAGTCATTTCTCACCTGTAAGCCCTCGGCGCCCTCAACTCCGACTCGTGCTAAACTCATCTCACCCTCGCTAGAAATGACCCATATCCTCCCCTAGTTGCACAATATACTATTTGCTACTCATAGAGGAAACTTTGCGATAGTAAATAAAAAAGTTTTGCTAAAAACACACTATTTTTTTATTATTATCTAATATACTATTTTTAGAAAATGTCTGCATCGATGTATGTGAGCGTGTGTATGTGTGTGTGTGTGTGTCTCTGGATGGATGTATGGGTGCGTGTGTGTGTGTCTGTCTGGATGTATGTGAGTGTGTGTGAGTGTGTGTGTATGTATGTGCGTGTGCGTGTACGCGTGTGTTTGCGTGTGCCTGTGCGTGTACGTGTGCGTATGCGTGTGCGTGTTCGTGCGCGTGTGGGTGTGATCGAATATACACGGAAGAATTAATGTTTCGGGGCTCATTTTTTTTGTTTTCTTTTTCAAGGAAGACGTCTAAAATATTCTTTTTTTGTTTTCAATGCGTTTTTGTTTTTTTAGCAGTTCTTCGATTTTTGAGTTTTAGTTTTTCGGGGTTTTTGATACCTTAGAAATAATATCATCGATTAAGTGATAATACACTTGAAAGAGCATAAAATTATCTATCTTTTTCCATACGAAAATATGAATAAGCTATTTCCCTTGTTTTGTTATTTATGAAATCGTAATTTTATTCAAACTGTTATATCTATGAAATATAAGAGTGAAATTTTTTGAAGAAAATGGAGATGATTAGGAATATGAATAAGAATATTCTGTAAAAATTTTGAGTCTATACCTTCTTTTGTGAAGGGAAAAAAATCTTTTTGTAAAAAAAATCGATTTTTATTCAGCTGCGAATACTGGAGTATATCGGCAGTATTTGATCTGAAACTTTCCAAAACGGTAGCACTATACTACCTCTTGAACGAGTTCTTTGCCCAGATCACAACGATCTTTATACTTCAAGATATTTGAGGTTATGTATTTTTAATATTCTTTTTGATTGCTTATATCTCAAGAATGGCACGGTTATTTTTTATCAAACAGGGCTAATTTTTTTCGTTTGGTAATAAAGATTCGAAATTGAAAAGAAATTTAAAAATTCATCGACTCATCTTCTTTATAACATTTTTTCTATTTTTGGATTTTTAGCTTTAGTTTTTCGAGTGTTTTGGTATGTTAGAAATATTATGATCAATTTAGTGTAAAGTCATTAAACAGAGCATTAAATTACCTATCTGTTACAACCGCAAATTTTAGATAGGCTCTTTCCCTTCTCTTGTTATACACGAAAAAAATCATATTTAGTTTAAACGGTTATATCTCGGATATCTATGATGGAACATTCTCCACAGAATTTTAGATGATTAGGAATTCAGTGAATCTACGTACTAACATCTGATTACAGTTAATTTAAATATTTAAATAACTTTAATAAATTACGCACAGAGAAAATTTCTGTGATAATGATTATTACCTATCGTTCTGTAATTTTAGTTAAAAAATATCTTTTGTCAAACCATCAATGATAAAAAAGCATACCCGTTTTGAAGTATTATTTAGAAAGAGATATAGCAATTTAAAATAAGTGCCAATGAATTGGCAGAGGTTTTTAGTTCGTGGATACCAATAGCTTTTTAATTTAGATGCAAAATAATGTTACATTACTAAAAAAACATTTACGAAGTCAATTTTCATTTTATTCTAGCTTTATTTACTATTAAAATTGCGTATGCCAGTTTATTCTGTTATATTTACATTGAAATGGATTATTATTACATGTATACGCAGACAATTTACATTATTTAATATTAAATCAAATTTAATAATTGTTAAATTTATATTTATAAAATCTATATATCATTTGTACATCATAAAAGTACGCTCAGACAAATACTAATCGTCGCACCGAGCCAATAAAACAAAAATCTACCACCATTGTTTACCACGAACGAAAGTCTCTTCGAAATCCCTGCTAAAATCCCTCAAATCCCCCAAAATTGGCCCCGAGCCTCAAACAACGAAAAAAATCCAAAATCGCGTGCGCAACCAGCCGCTTTTTCGGATGTCAGCACAGCCTTTTCCCTCCTCCCGCGCTACCTCATTACGGCTAATGGGATTTCGCCATCGCCAGCTGCCCGGGCTGTATACATACCTACGTACCTTTTTTTCCCGGATAGCGGCCGTAACTCTAATTACCTTCGGTGCGGAGCAGGACTTCGAAAGAACCGCAGATACTACGTAATACTTGCGCACTGTGTGGGAGGTATAAAACTTGGCGACGAAACTATTCGGAAAGTGGGATCGGCGCCGGCTGCGGGGCGAAATAATAACGACGGCTCTTTGTCTTCGTGGGTAGGCGAGTTTTGTATATGTATACGGGAGCGAGCTGTTGGGCCATGGTCTTTTTTTGTTTGAGTTGGGTGAGTTTGCGGGGGAAAGTTCGAGAGGGGGAGAGCGATTAAGGTGTTGCGGGAATTTGCATGTTGCGAGAGTTTTGCCGTGCAATGCTGGAGTTACATTTTGTGTTTTAGGGGTGTTGGTGGGACAGTACTACTGGGGTAAGATTTTTTATAGTGAATAGTGCGAAGATAACTAGAATTGATTGTGCATTTATTAATAATAATAGTTGAAAGGAATTTTAAATGTAAAATTTTTGAGAAATTAAAAAAAATCTGCCTATATTGATATCACTGATCTGGAGGTTTTTAGGTATGGTCTTTCGATTTAGTTTTCAAGATAACTTTTTTCGAAAACATTAATCTTATACACTTTATTTTGTATATATTCGTTTATGAAAAGAACACTTTAATCCAAGTAAACAAAATTACACCAAACTTTAATTATGTCATATAAACTGTTTCTATTCATTTTAGTTTGGTTTTGACGATGGTTAGTCTGTCATGGTAGAAATGATAAAATCAGTAAGATGAGACCTAAAATTATGCACAATATACTACGACCATAATTATGTATTATCGAAGTAGAGTGAAATTCGAACCCTCAAATTTTTAGTGTTAATTACTTACGGGCTTATTACGTATTTTCAGGTGCAGCACACGATGGGTTGAATCGAAAGATTGAAAGGAAGAATCGTAAATTTTCCTAAATCTTATTATTTCGAACTGAAAGTATGGTCCATGCTTTCAAGAGCTTTTTGAAGATGATCATTCAAAGAAGGATACTTATGCGGCCTCAATTAAAATGTTAGTTAAATAACAGACCTCTTAAACTGATATGAGCACGAAGAATACATAAAACTTTAAGGAGGAACTCCATTGATTTTTTACCAAGAAATCAACAAAATTTTGTTTCATATCTTTTATGTTTAGGTATAATTTTATGAATATTTCGAAACTTGCTCGATATCAAAACTATTAGTCACAATAAAGTTATAGCCTGTTGAATGAAACATGAAGCTTATTAAAGGGGCCAGCCTGAATTAAATCTTGTAATAAAACATTATCCATTCTATAAACTACAAGCATATATTAACGTAATCTAAGTTGATGCAAGATTTTATATCTTAAATATGTATGCTACGAGTTTGACCCCTCAAATTTCGAATATTAGTAAGCCTTTAAAAATATCCTACACGTTACACCCCATTTTTCCTACCACTGACATTTGAACAATCTGTCGATGCAAACAAAGTTCACGCGATCCCCTTGCAATTATCATACGCCAATATCCAACGTTCGCTCTACCCTCGCGCATCCTCGCGCGCATCTGAATATGCAATTCTTTTTTTCCGGGGAGAAAGAAAATTCGACGCGATATTTCACGAAGGAGCAACACCGCCGAGCGGCTTCGATCGTAAAAACTACACGCGATTCCCAGGGCAAAAATAAGATGCCGCATGCCCCGTAAAAACGTATCCGGCGACTCGACGCGGCCTCGGAGATTCGAGGGCGGTTTTATGCATGCGTTCTCTCATGAATAAGATTCGCATATCATTCGCAGTCTCCGAAATTTCCGCTCTCAATAAAATCCTCACGCTGACGTACACGCGCGATGGTTATTATACTCGTACTTATACTATTATACTTATATTATTCACGCCAAGTGTGGTGTGAAGTTTATTTCTGCGTACTTAATTTTTAATGATGATTATCTATCATTTTTTAAGGAATAGGAAAACGTAAAGTTACATTGGAAAATAGAAAGAAAAAAATCGCTGTATTAAATAACGCTTTAGGGTCTTGAAAATAAGATATAATTGACGTTATAATTATGTGATTTTTGAAAGGAAGTCGGACAGTCTTATCAAATTTCAAATAAACGTACACATCCGGAGCCTCAAAATCGATATCCCAGTAATTTTATAATTTAGCCACAAAAATTTCTCATAGTTACCTTACATTTTCAGGCATTTACTAAACATTTTCTCAAGTAACCCCAGTGTTATATTTAAAACTTTAATTCTTATTTAAAAACTACACAGCGCTTTATAAAGCAATACTTCTAACTACCTCCACTCTTCCTATCATACTCCAAAAAAAAAAACACCCAAACCCTGTCTCCCCTATACACCTCTTCCACACACGCGCGCCAAAAAGCGAAACCTTACAAAAACACGTCGCGCAGACTCGACTCCACCGCGAGTCCATCCATCTCCGTTCCATTCGTTCGATTAATCGACGGCCAATTGTCCGCCCCCGACAACGAACCACTCGTCCAACCTTTACACACACACGCACACACACCCTAGGAAAAAAATTCCGGAGGCTACACCCACGGCGACGTTCGATATCGCGCCGCGGAGAACATCAGAAAAGTCGTGTCTCGTCGCAACGAGAGAAAGAACAGAAAAAAAAGAGAGAGAGAGAAAGCTAAAGGGGAGAGGAGGCAAGCAAAGGCCCGCGGCGACAGCGCAGCGAGCAAAGAGAGATAGAGAGAGGCGGGCTGCAGGCTCTGGCTCTATGGCCCTTATTGCACGAGCGACGGGGGAAGATGCGACCCCGAGGCCGAGCTGAGAGGGAGGAATGGGAGCCGTGCAGTGGCGAGAGGGAAGTCGGAAAATCGAAACGAGCCCGCCCGGCGAGGAGGATTTTGTTGCTGGTGTTGGGTGGTTGGCGAAAATTGGACGTGCCGTTGGAAGGAGGCTGTGGGAACGCGGAGTTCTATGTGTTGCGAGGAATGTAAATTTATTACACTGTTACTAAAGCTTTTTTGACTAATTTTTAAAGTGTGCGAAGGGTTTTTATTCGCGTAAAAATTATTTTATGTATAAGAATCGGGTTGAAGTAATTTTAGGTTGGCATAGTCTTGTTATGAAGCTGCGGTATCTTTGCTTTGTAAAAACTGAACGGTAAAAAGCACGCTTGTAAACTGTGAACATTTTTTGTCAGTGAAAATGACAGACTAATTTAACAGGTATTTGATGATACAAATTGCATTACGTTACAAATGTTTGTGTTTGCGAGAACGTATCATTAATACTAGTACACATATCTGCTAATTATTAAAATAACCTATTGTGATGCCTAAACTCAAGGACATAGGTTATAGCCCAAGTATTTTATGTGTTTGTTTTCAGAAGACAAGCCGAATCATAAGCCGAAGCTTTTAGAGCTAAATTTCTGTTACACTTGAAATAATAAGTGTTGTTTGTATAATATTTACTATACATAAAAAGTTAATTATTTATTTGTTCTGTCCTATTTTAGTAATTTAATTAGTGCAGACAAATATAATGTTTACCTCGGATATCGAACTTAAGGATTAAAGTGTATATCATCCTTTAAGTACCCCATTCATTGTCATTTCTACCGTAAAATTTACTAAAATACATCTATTAACCTGTTTTAGCTAACATTTTTTACCGTGTGAAAACCCATAGCATTTTCCACCGTTTATATGTACCACCTTTCTATGACGAAGAATTATTTACGGTACTAATCGATACAGATGATCAATGTATTTGAAGTTCCTACTAAAATCTATAATTTTATCGATAAACAATAATACCGATGTTATTACTTTTTGCTGCGCTATGAAGACAAAAAGATACGACATAACGTTTGTCATATTTGCACATATAGGTACCGATTCTTCTTTTATGCAAAAAAGATCCTTCCTGCTACTATTAGATAAAATATGACATACCGTTTAAAAGATCTTGAGAAAATATATAATTTTATTCACCAGTCAAACCGGTTATTTCTTGCTCTACTGAGGACAAAAGCTGCGAACCACGTATTCGATTTTATTTTAAATTTTTTCAGTTCTAACACTTTGATACTAAATTTTGATATTGCTCTCAAATACCCCAACTAATAAAATGACCGAGTATATTGCTAATAAAATGGTACATCACTTTGAGTTTTCTCTAAAAGAACGATTTTTTGTAGATATAGAATACGATGGTATCATTTTATGAAATATGGAATTCAATAAATCTAGATCAGTGGATGAGTTTTTTGAAAGTTACATGAGTTACAAATAAAGGAAAAATTTAGTTTGGTAAACTCTGATGCCACAATATTCCAACTGGAAATCGCGGAAAATATGGAAAACTTTTGACGATATGAGGAAATGCTGAACAAAAATAATTATCATTTTTTCACGGAAATATATATCGACGGTTGATTCGAAGAAGAGGCTAACTCCTCCTTCGCTTAAAGAAGGGCTACTTTAACTAATTATTTCTTGTATTTAATTTTGTAAGGAGCAACAATAAAAAATAGTAAAACATATGGTTAGCAAAAACATCAATTTACCTATTTCATTGCTAATTTTTACAAAATTAAACGCGAGAAATAATTAAAATAATAGTTAAAGTAACCCTACTTTATGCAATTTCCGAGTTAACCTCTTCTTCAAGCGAACGCCGAGTTAGCCTCTTCTTCAAGCGAAATATGAGTTAGCCTCTTCTTCAAGCAAACGCCGAATTAGCCTCTTCTTCGACTCAACCGTCGATGTGTATAATAAGAGTTATAATATAGTTTTATGCACGTTTAAAATAGTTGGGTATTTTTACTTTAATAAGGTAAGTATGATAATATAATGTTTAAATTATATATAGTCTTTCAATCCTACTATATATGTCATCGTGTGTGCTGCGAACAATCAATACAATTTTTTAATATACTATTATTACTAATACTTTTATATAAAATAAAGATTGGTTCAGTGTAACTGCAAATAACTTGAATGAACTTAATGACTTTTTCACGTTTATTCTGATGTAGGTATAAAAACATTGGCATGTAAAAAGGTATACAAAATTAACTGAAAATATAATTCTTATTTTTCATACGTCAATCGTTATTATTGTAATAATTAAATAAAAAATGTATAAAAATATAAATAACCGAAGGTGAAGAACTTAAAACTCCGCAGCAGAATATTTTTTGTAATAACTTTATTAATAATTCTAAATATACGCCGATATTTTTATCATGTGCGATAATCAATAAATTACGTGAGCTAAACAGATGATAGAAGAAATCACGTATGTTCAAGTACACCTCGATATAACTAAGAAACTACGTTGTAAATACGTTGTAGTCTATCATTAAAAAATTATACCTGTAAATCAGCCATCAGAAGAAGATTTGTATTATAGTTCATTAAAATTGGATAATAATTGTATAAAAAGAGCATAGGTACTTCATGAAATGAAAAAAATTTTCAATAAAAGAAGGTTAATTAAAATGGTTAACTTCTTTTATCTTCTATTCGTTATTATTATCTCGGATCACATTTTACTCCTTAAATTGCTTACACTATAAATCGCCTTGAAAATTTTCTCAAATTATTGATGTGTTAGAAGAGAAAGATAATTGTTTATATATTTATATCAGTTTATGCATAAACAATTAGTTTTTTCTTCTTACTCATCAGCAATCTGATCATTCTTTTCAAGGCAATTTATAGTATACTATTTTAGAAGTAAAATGAGACCTAAAACATTGAAAGCGAATTAAAGATAAAGAATATTAACCAATTTAAGCAACGTCTTTTAATGGATAATAATAATAAACTAATTATTCTCATGACTTCATGATTTTATTAAAAATATATTTTCATTTTTTCATTTCATAGAGCACACATCTATTACATAATTACTGATGATGATATAAGCCAATCTTAATAAGCTGCAATACAATACTTTTCTCTATAGGCTAATTTATAGGTCAATTCACAGGTTTTATTTGGCTGCTGCTTTCAAATTGCACTTTTATATCGTATATTCTAACCTTCGCGAAATAAATTCAGAAAGTTATTAAAATGCATTTCCAAAGCAAGCTTCTGAGTTCTACAGATAATACAAAGCAAATATGTATGAGAATTTCTCCCTCCCAAAGACGCACATAATTTCGCAAACTTCCTTACGCAGAGGCACTCCAGAGCTCAGCCAAGCGCGTCATAACTCGCACTCATAATCTCCGAAAAATCGACGCTTGCGTGCACTTACTTCACATACAAAGAACTTTTTCAGGACTCGCACTTTCTCACGACACGCAAAACTTCTCGTGCATCCAGATTAAACGCAACACGTCTATGCGCGCGTTAATCCTCGTCCGAGTTTTCAGAGTCGCAGCGCGCCGCGGCGACAAAGGAAATTCCTCGCAAAGTGCAAAATTCTCTCCCTCTTTCTCTTGTGTGTTTCCTGAACTGTGCGGCGCGCATCTTCTCGCGCGGGCGCGTGCACGCTTGAAGACGCGCGCGAGAAAAAGCACGCTCAAAGGATACAAAGAATTAGCGGAGTCGGAAGGAGCGGGACAAAAGGCCCGTTGTGTAATTACAAAGGGGGACTAATTTGTTGAGAATTAGACGGAGAATAGTTAGTTAAATGAATGTGTCGCTTTGTTTTTTTTCTGCGCGCTTTTATTTGTTGTGGATGTTGATTGTTGGCGAATTATTGCGAATAATTAGGATGAATGCTGTGCGTTTGACGGGTGAAATGTAAAATGCTTTGTTCGTTTAATTGATACACGGGCAGTTGCTTGATTTAAAACAAGCGTTATTTGTTGGAAAATGATTAAGCGTATAATTGAATGAAATACAAAGAAACAAAATAAAAAGAACATTAATTAATGTTTTAGATTCGTTTTATGGAATGCTGTAATATGGCTGAATGTTGTTTTTGCAAAATAACTTAATTAAAATTTCAATTTAATTAAAATAGTTTACATCATAATTTTGTTACATCTAATGTTAAACATTTTGATTCTTTTACATAATCTTAAATGTGAATATTTTTCAAGCTCCTTTTTTTATTACGTTATTATTAGAATTTCGAATATTCTACAAAAACATTGAATCACATTACCAACCATGTATCATAATACTTAACTTAAAATTTATTAAATATTTGCTTTTTAACTTGACATTAAACAAACATTCATTCTTTAGTAAATAATCATCGTAACACTAACATTATTTCCAATTGGAGTGAAATTAAAATTATTCACGATCAGCCAACCAATACTTTTTGTAAGTTTAAAAGATATTTGTTTGAAAAGACGAATGTAGTAATTTCAATAGTTTACACTAAAATTATAGTTTACTTATAAAATTCTTCCTCTCAACAATGAAAGTAAGAATAAACCACACCTCAACGCGCAATCATTATAAAAACCTTCTATGCAGCCTCTTCACGCTTATCGACGATCTGTCTCTAGAAAATTAAACTCTCCTACATGCGCACACACAAACAGCCACGAGAAAATGAAAGCGAGCGCGTGGCGCGCGCCACTATACAAAGGACAGCAGCTGAGAGCGCCGCCGCGGCCAAGCACGAAGATTCTCGTAGAAACTCGTTGCGCTAACGCGAAAATAAGAAGGAGAAAAACACGCGCGAGAATCGAACAAAAAGCTTTGTGTACGCACGCACTCGTCGGAAGCTTATAAAGGCGAAAATTCGCGGCAAATATTGGCTCAGCGTTTACTCCGTCGTCGGCGAATTGATTAATCCAGTTAGAAGTTGAGAAGGAGGAAGTTTTAATAAATAGGAGAGAATTACTTTTTTTTCGCAGAATTGTCTGTAATGAGATTTTGCATTTATTCGCGAACTATCTTGCAAGGGAAATTCTGTTAAGACGAAGGGATTTTGTCATTTCAGAGAGATTTCCCCTTTAAGAGAATTTTAATAATATCGTTATACGTTGGATCGACAATGGAATGATTTTACCATTACAACAATTTTTTTATTACAAATTATTTTAAATTTTAACTGTTAGCGGTCTTCATTTTGCTAAACTTTCGTGAAAAATTGATAATTACAAAGATTTTATATTATTCTTCATTTATACAAAATTTACAAAGATATCATGTTTCTTCTTTTGTTGTTAAAATTGAATAAAAGAAATCTCCAGATTAAAATCACAAACATAATCATCAATATACACATATAAGTAGATAAGTTCCGAGCATGACAAGATACGTCGTATTTAATTACAATGTTAAATTACAAAAAATTAATTAGCTTGCATTAAGCAGGTTCTATTTATTCGCGGTAGAATTGAAATGGGTTTTCTCTCGGTTTTCCAGGGCAGTTTTTGAGCATTGTTACTTAGAATATTATTTTGCTCATAATTATAATAATGGCTAGATATTCAAATAATTGTTCCGAATTGTACATATAAATATAAAAATTTAGTCAATTGATTTTTGTTTAAAATTGCTGGAAACAGCTCGTAGGATTTCGTTAAATGATCAAATGATATAATTAATTGTATTTATAAACATGGTTGCGAGTTCAAGAAACGCCCAAGAAGTTTTAAAAAGGTCATGAAGAATTTTTTTTGTAACCCGGCACATAATTATAATACGTTTTCAGCTAAATACCTCTCTTACAATTATGCGTCTGAACTAAGCCATTTATTTACCTTGCACTAACTGAATGAAACGACTTAACAACAAAAATAGGAGAAAAAAAAGCTGAGTCTCTCCACACCTCTATAAAATAATACCTATTGCAAATGCTCTTACCAATGTGCTACCTAGATTGAATAAACCATCCCCTTATGAATTACGAGATCAGCATCGTGAAAATTACCTAATAAATTATCTTTTGTAGTTACCCGAAATCTGTAAACACGCTGAAACATAGCTCATTACAAATTCTTAATTTTAAGATATTTCATATCGCAAATTTTACGATGTTGGTTTCATCTTAACGAACGGGATTAAAGTTATCCTACTGGGCAAATTAACTTAATTTTACGTTACTATAAATACTGCAATTAAATCATTGTTTAACCAACATTTAATCATATCTATTTTATTTCAAATAGAATTCTCTCTCATTAAAAATTACAATCCACAAAAAGCCACATTTTCAACTAAACTACTGCAAACCCGCAAAAAACCAAACCTCCAACCTAATTCAACCTACATTCACTCCTATAACCCAGTAACTATTATCAACCCCTCGGACAACCCGGTCTATACACGATTCGCCACAGCCTATACGCATTCGATTATTTCTCTCTCTCTCTCTCTCTCTTCTCTCCCCGACGCACGAAATCCAGCATCCCCGCGTCGCGTAGCGAAAGCTCCTCTCTCCCCTCCCCCCCCCCACACTCTCTCGTGCGCAATCTCTCCCCTAGTCGCAGCCTCCCACACTCACGCACAGCCCGCGCACGAGCGGAGGGGAACCATACACACACGCAGACACACACAGGCTGCGAGATTTCCTCGAATGCGTATGGGGTATATATAACGGAGCGTCGCGACGCGCGCGCAGCCGCGCCGCTGCGTTCCAGCGAGAGGCTGTGTGTATAGGCTTGTGCGAGGGGGAGGGGGAGGAGGGGTTCCGCGCTCGACGAGGATACCGCGGAGGGGGCTGTGTAATTCGGAAATGCTGGCGCCACGAGTTGAGGAGCGTTTTGGAAGTTGCGGTGTCTTGGAAACGTCTTTTAGGTTAGGGTTTATGATGAAGTGCGTTTTGCCTGGTTTTCTTTTGGTGTAAAGGTTTGGGGAGTTTTCTTTGCACGATCACGTGGCGGATACTAAATCTTTAGAACTTGAATAAAAAATCTAACTGCATTCATTAATGCCATTCCGAAACACTCGATTCCATTCACGTTGGCTGGCGTCACGAGCTGTTAGTATTTTGAAACAAAGCCACTGATTCGTGTCGAAAGGTTTTTTGAATTTTGTTTCTTAAATTCTCCAATAACGTATTTTCACCTGTGGTTATAAACTTAATTTGACAGTCTGAGTTATGATGTTCCATAAACTTTGAGAACGATTTCGTTACCTCCCTAGTGGTCCTAAATTCAGAGCTATGGCAGTACGATAACTGTCTAAACTACTGTTGTTATCCCTCAGCGAATCACACCGCGTACAAAAATGCCCAATAAGATAAATCTTTGAGAAGCCCGTCAACTACGCTAAGGATCTGGGCACTGTGAGAAAGCAGGCACAGCGTAGAACACAAATATGGGTACTGTGAATGCGCACACATGTAAACACCGTTTAACGAAGGGTTCGATTTTTTATCGCGATTGATCGGAGCAAATAGACTTAGATCGGATACTCTCACTCCATTGAATTATCAGTTGGGTTAGGTTAGATCGTTTACAGTGCCCGTATCGTCCAATCCCGTCGTCTCACAGTGCCCGCAGCCTTTCACTAAAAGTCTTTCCACATTTTCCAAGTGTCTCAACGTGACAGGCTATGTAAGCATGTATTATTATCTTCAGCCGTCCCGTTAGAGGATTCAAGAATTAAAAAAAAATGTTCTCTAAAATTGAGGGTATGCATTATATCGAAGGATTCTTCAACTTATAGTTCCCGAAAAGTGTACGTGTATTCGTATACGTACATTCCCGGCTGCTGCGGCGCGGCAGCCCCCGCAGTAGTACGAGTCCGAGACTACTCCGGCACCGACGCACCTGCACCCACCAAACGTCTCTCGCATGCTCTTACCTGGCGTACGCGTAGGCAGGTTCCGTAGCAGAGGCTCAAGCTCGAGCGGCAACGCCGCTGGCGGTTCCCAGCTAACCGCCGGCCTTCCCTCGAGCGCACTAATCATGCTTCTCTTCCTCCTTCCCTCTCTTGACTTCTTCCTCACACAAATAACGATTTATACATCGGGCAAAAAAACGCACCACCGCGCACTGTTTCCTCTCTTCGAGAATCTTCTCGCCGCTTCTACTGCTGCTGCTGCTCCACACCTCGTGCCGTGTTTACCGCGGCGGCAGCATCTTCCCTCTCCCGTGCATATGTACGCGCGGTATATATTCCACACCGTTCACACCGGCGCCGCGCACACACTGGCTTGCTCGCGCCTTCGCGTTCCACCGAGCGAGCGCAGCAACGGAGACTCCACGAGCTGTGTATCCTCCAGGATACAAACGCGGAAGAGGAGAGAGAGAGAGAGAGAGAGAGCGCGATACGTGGCAGCGAGGGACGCACACGCGCACCAGACGAGTATAATATCATGTATCGATATACGCGGGGAGCCGAGAGCTTGCGTATATACACACGGACACACACGGAGAGAGAGAGAGAGAGAGAGCGAGACGCGCGCAAGAGGGAGAGAGATCCGGCAACACCCCGCGCGCGTCGCCGCCGCAAAGATTCTTCTTCCTCCCCTCCGCCCGCGGAGAAAGCCGCCGCTTCGTCGAACTTCCTCGCCCGCCCGCCTTCACCTTTTCTTCTCGGGGGGGATATCGCGGCAGCCCTCCCGACGACGGCGCTCGTTCGCCTGCAAATGCAGCCGCAGCTTCAGCCAGACAGAGAGAGAGGGGTCACACCGGGCAGCCCTCCCACCCCCTTTTCTCTATCTAAAACACACGCGCGCGCGCGCGCGCGAAGGTAAGGAGAGTGCGTGGAGCACCGATGCGAGGAACGCGCGCACACCTGCGACGACGAGGACGAAGGCTCGCGTCCGTCAACGGCGCTGCAGCATCCGGGGGGCCGCGGAGACGCGAAGGCCGCAGTGTATGCTCGCACACACGCGCGCGCGCGCGGGGGGGGGGGCGGCTCGTGTGTACGCGACGTGTGCGACACGCTGAGAGGCGCGCTACGCCCGTGGCAACGACTGGGCGACTACTGGCGACGCGCGCGCGCCTCATCTCGCGGGGAGGGTGAATTCGCCGGCGCAAGCTCTCCGTCCTTCTCTTGATACGGGGAGATGGAGATGGTGATCCGGTGGGTGTGTGAGAGAGAGAGAGAGAGAGAGAGGGTGCAAGGGGAGCGAGAGATGCGTGGACGTCGGTGCGGATGCCGAGCCGCCGGGGCAGAGAGAGAGAGGGGGGTGGATGCTGATGCTGATGCTCCTGGGTTGCCGTGATGGGGAGCGGGGAGTGGGGATGGAGCGCCGGAGAGCGAGGGCTTCGCTGCGGGGATGCTGCGGGGTTGGAGAGAGAGAGATAGAGCGTGAGCTTTTTTGGGAATTTTTAGAAGCGAAATTCGTATGTTGAGGTGGGTTGACCTTGGAACAGGAACAAGCAACTTTGTGCCCCCCGCCCCCCACGTGAATGTATATTCTTCTTTTTTAATTTGAGAACGAGAATTCAGGGAATGTATTTATTTTTTAGTATTTTATATCTATTTATAAGCGTAGAGCATAATTGAAGGGATTCAAAAATCCACAATTCTGTTTCTTTCTAGGTAAAAAAATATTTACTTGTAAGT
Organism: Gastracanthus pulcherrimus; assembly: GCA_949152435.1. Taxonomy (NCBI): domain Eukaryota; kingdom Metazoa; phylum Arthropoda; class Insecta; order Hymenoptera; family Pteromalidae; genus Gastracanthus; species Gastracanthus pulcherrimus. Next base: position 12,721,141 of record OX424574.1, on the reverse strand, counting down.
ATTTGTGATTATATATCGTTATATGTATACGCCAAATAAAACTATGTATACGCTGATTTTTTACATCTTTTATAAGGTTTTTTACTTTCATGCACACTTACAAACAGCACTTTGGAAAGTTCACAAAGTTTCAAACTTTTGCCACCAGGTAGGCGCCACATGTCGCGTAACATGAGCGCATTCAAATTTCAAGTTACCAAGTCCACCGGTTCTGCCTGTGTATTGATGACTTGTAAAATTACTTAATATTCTTAGGTATTTATTCTTTGCACATTGTAGAAAAGATATTACAATTCGTTTCGTTAGATTAATTGAAAATATCGCATAGTTGCTCGTCATGTATAAATAAGTTAGCATTGCACTTTATAATCTACCACATTCATAAAGCGCATTCATTCTGTTGGCACATCACTTGTACATACAATCATACAACTTACACGATTATAAATACAATCACTCACAGGCAATATATCGACACCCAATACGAAGAAAAACACGTTTCAGTTTTCCGAAAAAAGAGACTATTTCCTTTCATGTTTATAAACAAAATATTATGTTCGGAAGTTTTAAAACAATATCAACGTATTCACTTTATCGATATATTATAGTTTTTTATTTCGTTGCACATTTCTGCTTCCTCATAGAAGAAGCTTTGTGATGGTAAAAAGAAGTTTTGCTAAAAACATGTTAGAAACATGTTTTGAGATACTGCGAATCAAAATACACTATTGTTAGAAAATGTTCGTATGGATGTGCGTGTGTGTATGTGTATGTGTGTGTGTGCGTGTATGTGCGTGTGTGCGTGTACGCATGCGTGTGCGTGGGTGCGTGTGCGCGTGTGCGTGTGCGGGTGCGTGTGTGTCTGAATATACACAGGAGAATTAATGTTTCGGGGCTCATTTTTTTTGTGTTCTTTTTCAAGAAAGACGGTTCAAATAATTTTTTTTTTGGTTTTCAATGCGTTTTTGTTTTCTTTAGCGGTTTTTCAATTCTTGAGTTTTAGTTTTTCGGGGTTTTTTATACTTTAGAAATAATATTATCGATTCAGTGATAATGTATTTGAAAGAGTATAAAATTACCTATCTTTTCCGACTCCAAATTTTGAACAAGATACTTCCCTTGTTTTGTTATTCACAAAATCGTCATTTTTTTCAAACGGTTATTGTTCGGGATAAGGAGATGATAGTCATAAAAAATGATTTCATTCGGTATTAATACACTTTATTCTTTAAGTTGACCTGTAATGTGCTCGCTATATTATAGTCTCGTTTGTTAGAAATGATGCTATCGCGAATCCCTGCGTACGACGCATGCCTCTCGAAAGCCGAAGTTGAACTAAACTTTTCTTGCCCCCCGAAGGACCTCCAAATTTTCCCGTCGCTTTCATCTTTCCTCGTCTGCAGCCCAAGCTAGACTCCCCTTTTTGATCGCTTATAACTCGAGAACGGCACGGTCATATTTTACCAAACAGGGCTCATTTTCTTCGTTTTTTAATGAAGATTCGAAGTTAAAAATAAATTTAAAGATTCATTCACTCGTTTTTTTGTAACAGTTTTTCGTTTTTTTGATTTTTAATCTTTAGTTTTTCGAGTATTTTTGTATTTTAGAAATATTATGATCAATTTAGTGTAAATGCATGAAAAAGAGCATAAAATAACCTATCTTTAACAACCGCAAATTTTGGATTCCCCCTTCTTTTGTTATACACAAAAAAAGTCATATTTAGTTTAAATGGTTATATCTCGGAAATCTATGACGGCAAAACGTTCACAAAATTTTAGATGACTAGGAATTCAGGGAATCTACGTACACATCTGACTACATTTAATTTAAATATTTAAATAATTTAATAAATTACGTACAGAGAACAAATATCTGTGATAAGGAGTATTACCTATCGTTCTGTAATTTTAGTAATAAATTAGCTTTTGTGTTTTGTCAAACCATCAATGATAAGAAAGCAGACCCTTTTTGAGCTATTATTTAGAAAGCGATATAGCAATTTTAAATTAATTTATTATTACAACAAAGAATTTCGTATTGGAACAATTAATTTAGTTTGAGGAAGCTAAGTACCAATGAATTCGCAGCGGTCTTTTTGTTATTTTCATCAGTTTTTCAGCTCATGAAAATTAAACGATTTTGTTAAAAACTGAAACGCGTTAGTCTTCGTATTGGACGTCGATATGTACAAAATAAACAATAATAATAATATCAATAATAATAATAATAATAATAATTTGGAGCTATAATTACCTAAGCTTGCAGTCTCAAATTTACAGAGTAATGGTAGATTACAGTTACTGCAAGGAATAGAGGGTGCGCACCTTGTGTTTTAAGAGGGTAATCCACTTAAGAGTGTGTAACGGGCTAAAATACGCGTTTTATTAACACTGTTTTCACTTATATAATAATAATAAGAAGAAGAAGAAGAAGAAGAAGAAGATGAAGAAGAAGAAACTAAATCCATTTTCTGGCCATTTATTTATACAGATTTCAGCAGTGGTGTAGAATATTTTTAAATATTTTTATTTTATGCTTTTACAAAAATTTTCGGGTCATGAGTTTAAATTCCACCTATACTTAATATAATTTCTTTTATCTTTTTCTCAATTTATTTATAAAGGTAAATTCACATAATAATGTATAACGCTGTTAATTTTTGTTGAATTAGAAAAATTCGCATAAAACTTTTATTTTCACACATACAAATAGATTTGGTCAAAATTTACAACAAATTTGAATCATCCATGATAGAATGAAAAATAATGGCAAGATGACAGCAATCTTGGCCATTCATACATCTGCTCCTGACAGTAAAAATTGTCGTTAATTTTACTTCAAATTGATATTATGAAATGAAGGCAACTTATATATCGATGACTGAACGGAAGAATCGATCAACTCGGCGCGCACTCGAAGAAGAGGTTTACTCTGAGCGCGCCCCAAGAGTAGATCAACTCAGAATCGCGTAACGGACGACTTCTTGAGTCAATTATTCTTCGCTTTACGTATTGTTTTTGTAACTCTACAAAAATATGAGAACTAATATGACCGCAAAAAAGTAATTTACTATTTTTTTAGAGTTACAAAAACAAAACGTAAAGCGAAGAATAATTGGCTCAAGAAGCCGTCCTTTATGCGATATCTGAGTTGATCTACTCTCGGGACGTGCTCCGAGTAAACCTCTTCTTCGAGTGCGCGCCGAGTTGATCGGATTCTTCCGCTCAGCCGTCGATATGCTGACATATTTATGGCAAATAAGGAAGTAGTTTGACATCAATTTGACAAAATGTCCAGCAAAGTTATATACTTCAAATTGCTATCATTTTGCTATTCACTTGGTTATTGGGGCAGAGATACGTTGAGCGTGAGAGACACGCGAGACCCATCAGGAGTGCGAATAGTATGTATTTGGAATCGAATAAACGACGGCTGAAGGGGGAAGACAGATCGGAGAGACTAGAGACTACGGCTCCCCGATGGGGATATTAGTCGCGCAAAAAATAAAGTAATTTTAAGCAATTTTTTAAAAGAAATGTATACAACTTGAAGTAAAACAACTTTTTGGACTATATTTATAAATTATTTTAATGTATGAAAATAATTTTTTTGTTATTTTTAAAGCAGCAGTGTGATTTATAGATGGCTCTAGGTGCGTTGCCTCATAAAGAAACAATGCCCAGCATAATTCGACGTAGGATTGTCTAAACTCAAACGTCCAAAAACATTCTTCAATCTTACATCAATAACAATCGCAACTCGGAGCCGATTTGTAAAAAAAAACAAAAATAAAATGGCGGCATTTAGACATCATTTTATCATCTGACATCTGAATTTTTTTACTAAAACGTGCACCAAATGCCGTCATTTTATTTATTTACAAATCGGCTCCGTATTGCAATAGCTATTGATATAAGATTGAAGATTGTTTTTAGAATTTTATTTTTAGACAATGCTGCATCGAGTTATGCTGGGCACCGTTTCTTTACGAAGCCATGCACCCAGCGCCATCTATCTCTAAAATTACTTTTTTTTCGATTGTCTAGAGGTAAAAAGTCCCCTCAACTCCCAGATTTGTGAGTAGCCAATCAGAATGACCATTAATTTTAGTTCATTCACTCTTTGGACCCTTCCCGAGATATTGGAATTATACACATAACCACGCTGTGAGAGAACCTCATGCTAATCAACCTACGTTGAAGTCTTATCGAGGATATTGTATCAAAAAGCCTTAGTGAAATCGAAATGCAGTAATACTATCAATAACTTGTTCTTGCTGTTGATACCGGCCAGAATGTCCTGAGTTCGTTTAAGTAAGGTGGATCAAGTGCTATGTATGCTATCTAAAACCTGTATGTTAAAGAAAACTAGGGAGCGCTATAGGTCTAAAATTATAGATACTGAGATGGTGTTTAGACTTTTTTAGGGGTACGAGATTTGCCGTTTTCCAAGACGGATCCTGGAAAGATACCGTCACGGTCCCAGTTCCTGATCGTTTGGTTACATTTATTACTATTTTGACTTTAATGTATACAAAATTAGTTTTAAAAAAATAATTAGTAATAGTAAACTATTTCGTAGTCATATAAAAGAACTTTAAAAGTTACTAGTAAAATACATTTTTAAGATAAAAAATGTTAAAGTTAGACGTTGTTGGCAACGTCATGATTGACACCATCTTACTGCAGTTGACTACAAGTGAGCATGCAAAGAAATTTACATCATTTCTTTAAAATTTTGTAATAGATCGTAAAAAACTCATGTAATTAAGTTATTCAACAGTTGATTTGTATAAATCACTTAAAACATTCATATAAAATATTATTGATATTTGTAAAAACGTGTGATTAGAAATAGGGTCCAAATTCTTATCGTTTACCCAATTCCTGATCAGTATTAATAACATGTTTTATGTGTGTTTAAAAATCTTAAAATACACATATATTTGTAATAACATAATTCTATAAGTAGTTTTAATCCATGCGTAAATAATTTATCATGCAAAAGTCGCAGAAAACGTGACAATAAATCACAACACTATGTGCATTTTATAGGTTATAATATATGCTTGCACGCGAGTCTATATCCTGCAGTAGACAGAATATGAATAACCGAACCCTTTTACCTCGCTTACGTTTCAAATTTATAATCACACAACCAAAAAATGTTATATTTTAGTATATCTACTGTATTAGTATTGCTTAATAAGTTTTTGTTTATCATATAAAATGCTTATACGTCAATAATATATGTGATCAGGAATTGGGTCTTGATATGATCAAAAACTACTCCCATACAAATCTTAAGTAATCAGGAATTGCTCCCACAGCTTTGTTCCTTTGAGGCTATATATTTAACTTAATTTTGATTATTTATGTATTTTTTCAATTTTATATTATAGATTAACAGTTATATTTGTTATTAGAACTTTCATTTTCCATGAATACCTCATATTTACGCTTTGACACAACAAATAACGTGACGACGTGCCTTAACTGATCAGGAACTGGGTCCTTGACGGTAACTTTAGACAGAGAGGAGTTGAAGATGAGAGCCTTAGCCACTGCACTTTGCCAGATCCCGTCCTCATCCTTCGCCTGCGATGTAAAGTGAGCAACGACGAGGACAACGTCTATAAAGGTGACCTCTTTGAGTGAGAAGCCCTCTTCACTGGTTGACTCTACGGCATCGCTCAGTTCTCGCTCGCATTCACTCTGAGAGATCGACCCACCAGCTAAGCGAGCGCTAGCTCACTATAACTGTTAAGTTTATCAGGAGCAAAACTGTGGAGGTCCTCACCTCACTTATTAGTTATATTTGACGTAAAAATAAAACTAAATACTATTAGACAACATTACAATAATAATAACATAAACTAATCTTCTGAATTTTCATACATTGCGGACTATTAAATACACTTACCAGTTTCGACGACTTTGATCTTTCGTATTTCTAAAATCATTCATATAATCGACTTGAAGAATACCCTCGATGATTATATCGCCATTAGCTATCATTTAGACCACGACTGTATTAGATTCGTGAGATCTATACCAAGCGGGCGAAAAAACTAGGTTTTTTAGCGCTCACTCAAGAATCTGTATTTAATTTTCAGTTGAAATGTAAGACATGTAAGTATAAAGTTAATTTTTCACAGTTTATTCACCTGAAGTAATTTGAAGAATTGAACTTCAAGCATGAAAAATATAAAAACTTGATTTAATGAATACCACAAAAAAAACAGAATGCGCGAAGACTTTTCAGTTGAAGTTAATCGTGATCACCCATCTTGATATAAGTTTAATACTTTCAAACAAATGTTGTTTTATACAAGTTACGATATTTATATGATGTGTACCTATTATTTATTTATATAAGTTTATAATATTTTTTTAAAAGTTCAATTTTTTACTTGTGGGTGTACCTACTTTGAAACTAAACTGATTAGCATTTTACAATTATGAACTATAAATTGAATGTAAATTTTTAAAAGATGGACAACGTTAATATATTTTGTTTACAATTATTTATTAGACAATTCTGAACACTAAGACTGAATCCAGAGTCGTTTCGGAATAATTAATACTGATACCATATTACACATTCAAGTTATAATGAAATTGTACATTAATAGCAAGAATTAGGCCGTTTAATGATTAGCTAAGCATTTGTACACATATTCTTAACGCTGCCGGGTCACGCAATCCAAACTGTAAGAAAGCGTATTTCGAGTCTTTCCTTGCCTTAACACGTGGATCGGTATTTCAATATTACATATATATAAAAATTAGACTTGATCCACCTTGAAAACGAGATACTAACTTGAAAATGTCAAAAGACAAAACTTTCGATTTCTCTGTAAAATTAAGTCAATTTACCCTGAACATCTTTGGACTCTGGCCACTTGGTAAAAATCGCTTCGCCAACTTAAAATTCTTCATAATGCTGCTCTCGATAAATACCATGTTTGTGAGCTCGTCGGCGTTTATGTTCTATGCAGAGAGTTACGGACAGTTCTTCGACTGTCTGATAAACAGTCTCGTGATGCTGGTTACGATTGTTAAACTTGTGATCGTCAATTTCAAGTACAAATCGGTGAAGATCATTTTCAAAGCAATGAAGAATGATTGGCGCAAGTACAAGCGATTTACCACGAAGAATAAGGAACTCGTGAACCATCACGCGAGCAAAGGCAGACTGTCCAGTGGCATTTGCATCTTCTTCATGCAATTTTCAACTATCAGTAAGCATCATTTTATATCTACACATTTTAACAATAAAAATCAATACCGCTTTTACTATTAACCCGTTAAGACCTAGACATTAATAGAATTGAATTATTTTTAAGTTTTCTCGAGTTTTATGCAGTAAAAATGATTTAGGACCTCATTACGAGATCGGAAATAGTGGATCTGATCCATATATTTAGTTTACATAATTTTCAGCGTTTCATGTAGACATCTTAAAAAACGAAAAAAATGTATGGGTCCTCCTGGACCCGTACATCCCTAACGGATTGAAATAAAAATTACTGTAAAAAATAAACAGTAAGCTTCTCTGAATTTACTGTATTTCCAAATAATAGGATAGAGTTTCTTATAACACAAGTGTCAATTTTGACAGATGCGGGATAAAATTGTAATTATTATACTAGTAAAATTTTTAGTCACTTTCTTTTTTTCTGAATATCATTTACAAAAAATCCTTTATAGCTAGAATTAATTTTTGCAGACAATCAGTAGAGATAGGACAACATTTAATATCAGAATGACATTTAGTTAAAAGATCATTACTGTAGAATACAATGTTGCTTTTACGATTTTTTAAATAATTCATTATTTACTAGCTAAAAATCCATCGCTTGGTTACGCTTCATCGGTAAGATTAGTACTTTAGTGTCAAATTTTGTTTTATAAATATTAATTAGATTTTGGAGCTGAATGGATAGTAAACTCATTTTTTAGTAAAAATATTAATTTTGAAATATTTGTATAGTCAAAAACAAATTTTTTTTGACATTTTATACGTTGAACTTACCAAAAATATGTACGTTTTAGTGTTTATCTTTTAATATAAATATTAGCTGTTTCGTATAAAATAAATTAATATTATTCTTAAAATAGAAACAAATATTTAAGTAATACGATATTTTTTGTCCTGCTTGTACTGAAAGGATGATTTTTCGTGCGTATATTAAGCGGACGAACAATAACCATTTTCCGCCCGCGTTATATGCATGAAAAAGAGTACTTTCGGTGCAGGCATGACAAAAATAATTTTAACAGTACATGTTTTCTTTCCAAATTTTGTATGTAGAATCAAATCAATTCTTAAATAAACTGTTAAAAACAATAGAAAAAACTATTTTATACCACTCTAATCTAAAATTTGCAACTTTGACATGATTTTTATGCTCTCGTGGTATAAAATATTGTTCGACACTGGTGGGTAAATTGATTTTTAGCGCATGTGATTTTTCTCCCTCGCTTCGCTTGGGCGAAAAACGTCCCATGCACTAAAAAGCCAACATACCCACCAGTGTCGAAAAGTACTATTTTATAACACGTGCATCTAAAAGGTCGTTTTCCATGCCTGTAAACCGAATGAAAAATTGAGAATTTCGAGCATCTTCGAGTAGCGGGAGGAAAAATACAAATCTTTTTTTTTATATTTTGATAATTTTGAATATTGAAAATTTAAAAAAAATTTTAAATTACATACAATTTATTATTTTTATCTTCATTGGTATGGTAGACTAATTCAAGCAATTATAAAAAATACGGTATGTAACAGGGGGGGGGGGGGAAGCCTTTTCAGTGTCGGATGATGATTTGAGCACTCGCGTACGTCTCGGGCGCAATTGGTGCGCTCGACTTCCACTCGGGCTGAATCATCATCCTCGCTTACAAAAGCCAATTTTCCCACCCAGTTGCACAATGTCCTATTTTCTCATCGATAATTATCTTTTGAACAAATGATCTTATTGCAACATTAACTCTCGTACATCATACATTTAGAAAACCATATATCGTAAAAAAGTCCTGACAAATTACGTGCATTCTCTCTCTCCAACAGTCTACCTGTTCTCAAAAATCATGATCACCCTGCTGCAACCGGCCAACGTCCGCGTGTGGAAGCTGCCCCACGAGGCGGTCTACCCGTTCGAGGTCGGCAGCGACTCGGCGCTCTTCGTGCCCGTCTACCTGTGGCAGCTGTACACGATCATGGTGGTGGGCGGCGCCTCCATCACCGTCGATTGCCTCCTCATCACGACGGCGAGCCACGCGACCGGTCAGCTGGCCGTCCTCTGCGAGAACATCAGGGTCTTCAGCGACAGCAAGCGCCACGGCCAGAGCACGAGGCTCGAGTGCTCCTGCATCAAGTGCATCATCGAGCGACACGTCGACATCGCGAGGTAAGACTCGTTGACTTCGTGATAAGGAAGGTGCAAGTAATGTGGCCACCTTGACGAACTTACGATTCCCAGTAGATATATATATATATATATATATTTTTTTTATATATATACAGGGTGTCCAAAAAGTATGGAAACACCTAAATACTTTTTCAGCTAAAATATTTTTCCAACAGCTCAAGCTCATTCTTATAGTAACTTTCAACGAGGAATTCAATGGTGACCTTGAATTCGACCTTGAGATTGACCTTCAAGGTCATTTCAAGGGCAACTTTGTTTTTTTAAATAATAACCCCTATTTTTGACACCGGCAATCGAAAGAGTGGGAAATTTTACGTCCAAATATTTGCTCAGGTCGTAGGTCAAGGGTGACCTTAAAGTTCAGCTAAAGGTCATTTAAAAAACAAAGTTGACCTTGAAATGACTTTGAAGGTCCAGCTCAAGGTCGAATTCAAGGTCACCATTGAATTCCTCGTTGAAAGTTACTATAAGAATGAGCTTGAGCTGTTGGAAAAATATTTTAGCTGAAAAAGTATTTAGGTATTTCCATACTTTTTGGACACCCTGTATGTATATATATGTAAGAAAAACCCATGAAGTATTATTAGAGTTGAAGGCTCAAGTAACATGTCTCAATAGTTTCCAACGTTCCAAAACCCTATATATATATATATATATATATTATATTGTAAAAAAATTCACTCTGCATTTTGGTAAAAGAAGTTCTAAGTAGTTAAAAATGGCCACCTATCCGTTCTTATGGTAAAGTAGTGTAGTAAGTACTTCAGAAACTCAAGACTAGCCTAGTAGAAACTACCTTATGGCGTTATTTAACTCTATGGTGCCATTTTTAACGGCGTCGATTGCCTTTTGCCTTGCTACGCATTAGTATGGCCACTTTACCAACCGATAAGCGTTAACGACAGATGCAATTTTCGCATCGAAAATAATTTCTACGGCAAAAACCAATACATGCATCTTAAAGTACGTAAAACAATCTACAATTGTATATACAGTACATTTTTTTTGTCGCTCGTATCACGCTGACAGAAGTGTGTTCTTTAAATGCACAGGCACTGTCTTATAACTATAGAGGGCACTATCAGCGGAATCGCTGCGCTCCTCAATATTTTTTGATACAATACATATTCTGTAGTGTAGGACTTACGTATTCGCCTTTGGCGGATCGCATATTTCACATGAATAAGAGGCGGAATTCTGAACTATAGGGCCCAAAAAATGGCCGATTATCAAAAAATATATATCTTTTAAATCAGTAGCTATTTAAAACGTTACAATGCTTTTTTTACGAAAACAGAATAATGTTGATCCACATCCATACATACACATACTCTCATACTCACACACACGCCCGCACACGTACGCACGCACGCACACGCACACGCATACACATCCCTACAGACATTATCTAAAATCTAATGTATTTTGATTCCTAGTATCTCAAAACGTGTTTCTAACATGTTTTTAGCAAAACTTTCTTTTTTACCATCACAAAGATTTTTCTATGAGAAGACCAAAAAAAATTATTTGAGATAGGTCATCGTTTAATATTGTTTTCCCCAATTTTACTTAAATACTAAAGCAAAAAGTTTTATACATTTTCTTAAAGTTAAGTATACAAATTGAGGTGAATAAACTTTTTGGGCTTGTTTATACGCTATTCAAATATATAACATTTTTTTTTATCTCGGTAATAGTATGATTTATAAATAGAGCTTAGTACATGTGTGCACACGAAAACGTGATCATGATAAAATCTTATATTAGTAGCTGTAGTACAATGAGACAGAATTGTAAAACAATAAAATGGCGACATTTGATTAATGTAATACAATCATGCTATAATTCTTTAAGACCATACGGGCATAGTCATGCATGCCCAAAATATATATATTTTTTAAGACTTGGAAAATTGAAAGTATTATTATGATAAGTGTGATACAACTCCTATAAGTATAGAGTTAATTTCTTTAATTCACAATCATTTTTTATATTTTGCTTTCTTTTTTCAGATATTGCAAACTAGTTGAAGATTCTTATAATCTTATTCTTCTGGCAGAATTTATTGGTACTACAATTCAATTTTGTCTACAAATGTACTTCATCGTCGTGGTAAGTACTTGTCATTCTTGGTTTGTCTATCTGTCACGATCAAATATTGAAAACAATTGTTTACCTACTTCCCAAAAAGCTATAATGTTGAAACTTTTAAGACACTTGCAAATTAAATGGTAGTATTTTAAAGATATGTTTGGGTTATTTAAGACAGGTAGAGCAAAATTTTGTAAATTGTTATCTACGTATTATTGACAAGGTAAATCATCACAAATGAGCACGTGCGTATTTTAATTGTGTAAATATTAGGTATGATCTCTGACAGACTAAAAGAATCAAAATAAAAATATACTATAAACATTTTAACGCTTTCAATAAAATTACTATAAAGAAAATATATTTTTTAATAAAATACTGCAAATAAAATTTTATTTTAATATTACGAAAGACGGCGAATGCGCTCAATTCAAAATTAAAATATTAATATAAATTCCATCATCTGTAAATAAGTACTTATTATTATTGAAGATATATATATATATATATATATATATATATATATATATATATATATATATATATATATATATATATATATATATATACATATATTGAAAAAAAATAATTGTAAGTTTTTATGTAATAGTGTTATGTCCAAACTTAATAATTAATAACAGACTAATGACATATTAATTACATACTTTATAATTTATATTATTTATAACAAAAATAATTTATTAATAGAAGTTTCCCATTGGCTCATTTTGACGCAATAAAAGGAACGAGAAATAAAAACAAACAATTTGAATCATTATATCTCTCGATGACTTTTCCCTTCTCGGTGGTTCAGTTGATGGGTGAGAGAAAGGTGCACCGTCGGTGCTGGTGCGTGCCTCTCAATAAGTGGGCTAGGTTCATCTCGAAGTCTGGTACTGCAGCTGTACGTGTAGAGCGACGGCAAGTGTTCAAATAGCAGAAAATTCTCAATTTTTTTAGTTTTTTCGGTTTCTACGCGACCATACGAGATCGGAAATAGACCGCTTTGATCTAATCCAGTGATTAGATTTGCAAAATTTCGAATGTATCACGCAGAAATCTAAAGGAAAGCGTTAAAATCTTATGGTACAAAAATAGACCATACGTCCTTAATGGGTTAAACCAACTTCTTTATTTAGTATCCCAGTAAATATAATGACTTTTTCAAAATTATAGTGACGAATGCACTTAAACGATTGTAAGACAAAATACAGTGTAGGTTAGTCCCTTTTTCTATCCATGAGAAAATATTCCGATAAAAAATGTTCTACAAACATTATATATATATATTATATATCAGCTATTTATCAGCCAAATCGCATAATAGGTTGGATAGCCATGGAGAGTCATATTAGGTACATGGGCCATATTAGGATCAGTCACCTTACTATATATAAAGTTCATTGTCACTCAAAATCGGCATGAAGCTCTATCTTGTGCTGACTCTATACAAGATATGTCATCCTGACTAATTTGTTTAAGGTCTGACCTGACATTGTCTTACTACCAAGATCTAGGTGCGAAGAAAGGTCGGTTTCTGTTAGGTTTTCCTCTTAAAATCACGCAGTAGTTCACTTATTTTCTCATCCTAGCAACGTTTCCTTACCCATCCTAATCTGCGAGCTTTCATTATTCTACTGATATTAAGCTATGTAGTTCATTATTATGTCATTTTTTCCACTCACCCGTAGTTTCGTCCTTCATTGCCCCATATATTTTACGAAGAACCTGGGTTTCAAATACTCTGAACCGCTTTTCATCCCCTTAAGTAAGTGCCCACGTTTCATATCCGTAGGAATATTATTAGATATAGGTTGAATTATTACAATGAGTGTTAGCTCTAAATATATACATAGGTACCTACCTACCAAAATAATTTTTGTAATCTAATTTAATTAGAAACTTTTTAGGCACGACCGCTCCAAGGGAGAGCCTTGTATTTTCGTCATCGTAAAAAGTGTAATATACTTATTTCAGCACACGTCTCATAAAAACATTATTGGCGTACTTTCGTTCTGCATCTACCTGCTCGTCTTCAACTTTCGTCTTTGCATGTACTGCAATGTATTTGATGGGATGGTCGAAATGGTAAATAATTCTCTTTATTATAACTTCATCTCTTACACATAATATCTAAGTGAAATGTTTTGTTTGTTTTTATCTTCAGGGAGAAAATGTACAATTCAGTGCATATGAAATAGATTGGTATGATTTTAATCCAGAAGCAATTCGTTCGTTAATGTTTTGTATTATAAGAGCCAGCAAACCTCTGAACGTAACCGCGGGAAAATTTTTCAACTTGAATCGAAATAGTTATAAAAATGTAAGCTTTTTTTTTGTTATTGTGAAATATTTGTCTTAGATATAAACTGTTATTTTCCACGTTTTAAATTATATTTATTTTTTGTTTTCAAATTAATTGTTATTTTCAGGTAATATTTACATCATCTTCCTATGCATCTGTTTTATTATCAATAAAGTAATCTTTTTAAGAATAAAATAATTATCTCTTGAAATTAATTCAGTATTTAACCACACCCATTACTTTCTTATCTATGCTACCAGTTAAAATAGCACAGTTATATGGGCAAATTCTGGAGTGGAGTTTTTAAAATTATACACTTGATTACATGTGACATGCATTCCGAAATCATTCTGCTCATATAAAAAGGTCAAATAATGAAATTCCTCTTAAAAACATAAGTTTCCACTGCATACTAAGCAATATTATTTTCATTCTGAACATTTCTCTCATTTATATACCGTAAACCGGGGTGACTTAGAGCCACTTTGGAAATTCGTGTACGTATCTCTATTATTCTATCATATCTACCGACATAAAATAAATTCTCACGTTATGATAGCAGTCTATAAAACACATTCCAAGAATAAAAATTTTTCATTTATGTGTGCCGTAGTATGAAAATGCAAAAACACGGTGGTCAAAGTTACCACGGGGTTCGGGGTGACTCTGAGACATATGATTAATAATTTATATCTAAGCTAAAATAATGGTATATAAATTAATTAAAATTGATTTAAGAAATAGTTTTTATGTTAAGGAAACTGAATGTAATAGTTCTTTTACCAATAAAAAAGGAATGGCGGAACAGCGGTAAGTTTGAATTACTGTAGGGATAGTAAAGTTTTCTGGTTTAAAAAAGTAAAGAAAACTTAATTTATTAAGAGAGATAGAAATAAATAATAATTACGATTAAAAATTTCTTTAATCGTATATTTTGTTTCTAGAGAACCTAACCTTAAAAATAGACCCACACTAATTTTTGTTTGCGTCTTTGCGAGTGTATAATGCATAAGATAGTATTTTAAATATAGCACAAAGTCATCCCGGTGTCCAAGTCACCCCGGTTTACGGTACTTAAATAACAGTTAAAAGTGAAAAATCTATGGTTTAAGTATGTGCCTCTTAAATTAAAAAAGTACCCAATAGCGTAGCTGTAATATTCTTTGAAAAATTAAATTTTGATAGTCTCTTCTCTGTAACTTTTTCAACGATCAACTTTAGTTATCTGTACAGAAATATGTTATTCTATTTAGTATAATAAGTACATTAAACCCATTGGAGACGTGTGCCACATATACAAAAAATGTTATACGATTACAAATATTAATATTTAAAACGTAACTCGTATTAAAAAATTACATTTTTTATTGGCAAAAGTTGGTATCAATCGCTAATATCTTCTAACCCACGCGTAATCTGTTATTATTGATAGTAGAATTGTACTCAGAAATTGTTGAATGGATACTTGAGTCCATATAGCTTTCTTATACGTAAAGTGGATTGAGCGCGATCAAGTATTTTCCCACGCATGCCGTGTTTGCCACATTTTAAGCTTCCATGAATATCTGCTGATCGCATAACCTCTTGAATATAATTTATCATTGTATATATTATACAATGAATATGGCGGACGACAAATTTTTTTGTTCGCCATATTAGCTCGGCCATTTTTAAGTTTGAAAATCTGACTTCAGATTCGTAATCAGCGACCCAAACAAGCCCTTTATACAAAGTTGCACGAATATATAAAAATGTACGGCTAATTTTAGTCATAATAGTTAAATTTAAGGTGATGTTAAACCCCGTGTTACTGGTAAATACGGGGAACCACTTTCTTGATTCATTTTTCAATTTTAAGAAAATATCTCTATGAAAAGTTGTTCTTTTTGGTTAGAACAACAACTTTTCATAGAGATATTTACTCAAAATTGAAAATGAAATGAGAAAAGTGGATCCTCGTGTTTGTCGGTGACAGGTGACTTTAGCATCACCTTAATAGTTGAATTGCATAAAATAAATAATTTTTGTATATTCGTTTAATTTATATTTAATGGGCCTTAAAAATAAAAAATAAATTGTTTTGAAACACTCAAAAGTAAAAAGTTCAAATAAAATGGAAATTAATTCAAAATTTATAACAATCCATTACTATTTTTATCGATGCTACTAGTTAAAATAGCAGAGTTGTTAAAATAGGTGAATGCACAAAATTGTTTTAAGAATGCGTTAGTAAATAAAGTACAAATATACGTTAAATAAAGAAAGCTAAAAATAGTTAATAATTAATGTCGAAAAATTTAATAAGAGAGGTCAAATGTAAGTTCACACACATCATTTTACACTGTCTCATCAACCTACAATATTTATAAAGTACTCATAAAAAAGTTATAACAACTGCATGTATTTTTGTAACTCTTCTGAACGACGATCAATTGATTATACTGACCAATTCCATCTTATTTTACTTACTTAGTTTAGTTTTCTTAATATGAAAAGAAACTAACAAGGAGTGCCATACCTCCGGAAAAGGGATTTCGACGAAGCTTAGGGAGATGTTTTCTGAAACCGAAAAATGAATCTACACATAATTTTATGTCAAAAGAAGCACCACTTCACATTATAACTATGCATGTATTTACACTATGAAAATGATCCAAAAGATAATATAAGTAGGCGGACAGAGCTTCAATTTACAACTAACATTCATTTTGTAAAAAAATAATTATAGACCGAATCCATTTCAAAACGTATGGACCGACTGCACCTATGTCACCAAATCACTTCAACATTTAATATGTTATTCTACTCTAAAAATAAGCCAACACGTATTTTTTATTTTTGTTATTGCACTAAAATTGCAATTTTTATACACATTTTGAAAATGAGGCCCAAAATCCATCTTCTGAAACATGCAAAAAAATGTTTCCGCCATTTTAAAAAATTTTGCAAATCTTTGAAGTTTATTCGATACACTTATGGGTGCTGTTTCATTATTCACTAAACAAATAACAAAAAGTTAAGAAACGAGGATGACAAAGTGCGTTTTTAGTTAATTTATTGCATTTATGTAAAAGTTCCCTAATGAAAAAATCATATCATTAATCGCCTGGCAATGTGTATGATGAATAATATGATAAGTCATATAACGAGTCCATGCTAAATTATATGTTGAATAACATAATGTCATATATTAATCATATATTTTTTAAAATAAAAAAAAATTGTCAAATCATTCTCTATAACTAACGCAATATCAAAATTTTCATGAATATTTCTTTTTTTGTCATTTAAAATACTATTTTATCATATTATTGAAGTTCTATTTTACTACTTGTACAGTGTTATAATGAGAAAAATGGGTGCTCCTTTTACCAAAATTATGCGCATTTGGGGTATAATGACTAATATCTAGAGGAAAGAGCCCATTAAAATAAGCATCAATAACAATAATTATATTACACGCTCAATTTATAATCAAAGTGTGTGTATATATAGTAAATCATCTGTATACACATCACTAACACCACCTGGCCACGCGATCCATAACTTAAGAAAGCGTATTTTTTGAGTCTTTCCTTGACTTAACGCGCACATCGGTATTTCGTCGGTGTACTTTCAAGAAATTTACCAACTTGTTTCTTCATATAAAATCAGAAGAATACCCGAAAATGTCGAAAGACAAGATTTCGATTTTTCAGTAATATTTAGCCGATTCACCCTGAACATGTTCGGTCTCTGGCCACTTGGCAAAAATCGCTACTCCAACTTAAAAATCTTCGTAATGCTATTTTCATTGAACATAATGTTCGTAAGCTTGTTGAGGTCTGCCCCCTACGCCCAGACTGACGTAGAATACGGCAACTGTCTCATGCATAGTAGCGTGATGCTGGTGACGATCGTCAAACTTACAATCATTAATTTCACAAATCGCTGAAGATTATTTTCATAGAGATGAAGCACGGTTGGAGCAAGCACCAGGGATTCACCACGAACAAGGCAGAGTGTCCAGTGGCATTTGCATCCTTTTTGTGGAGTTTTCTACTATTGGTAAGTTTCGGAACTCAAGTCTACGTTTTAAAGGGGCAGGCCTCGGTTACACCCATAAAAAGATATTTTTTTTATAAGTCCAGAAAACTTTTTATGTTTAAAAGCAATCATTCTGAAAATATTTATACTATTAATACTTTATAATATTGTAAATTTGACATTTGTCAATCTCAAAATCTTGATCCTACAAATCACAATAAATCACATTTTTCAATACCTAATTTATTAAGGGAACTTTGTTCCTCACACGATTTTAGATGAAAGATAAACGAAATTTTTTTTCCAAGGTTATTCGACTCCTTTTGATATGTATTACAAAATGAGTGGTGCACTTGATCGTTAAATTTATTTTTATTTTCTTTATCGTATATTCAATCAATTTTTTTTAAATATTACAAGATTTATTTCAAAAGATCGATTAAACTTCCCAAAAAAATAATAAAATAATTTTAATGGAAAAGTACTGTGCTCATTTTATAATACATGTCAAAAGGAGTCGAAGAGCCAACGAAAGAAACAATTTCGTTCATCATGTCACCTAGAATCGTGTGAGGGACAAAGTTCCTTTAATAAATATGGTATTGAAAATAATGATATATTGTGACGTATAGGTTCAAGATTTGGAGATATTACAACGGTAAAATGTAATATATTATTGTGTATTAATAGCATACAAATTTTCAGAATGATTGCTCTTAAACATAAAAAGTTTGCTGGACTCGTAAAAAGAAATTCTTTTTTTGCATTTAACCCAGGCCTGCCCTCTTAACATATGTGCGTAAAACTTTGATAATTTGGTTCTCAAATAGGGCAAGTGAATCAGTTGCTGTGCCCTGCGTTAGTTACTGCGCCCCTGGATATTTTTCTTTCAAAAATAATAAAATTAAAATGTTATTTGACGATATAGTTTTGGTAGTAGCTTTCCATATAAATTACTTTTGTATCGAGTTACTTTATGATTTTGTTGTTCTTTATACTTCTTGACACAGGACACGGGAACTGATTCGCTTACCGTCGGATTCATTTTTGAGAAAAAAGTATAAAAAAAATTATGATTGATAATAACCTGTAAAAATACCTTATCATGCACTTTTTCGGATCATGTTGAGGAAGATTGGAAAACTAAAATTTTATTTTTTGGATCTGAAACTTTTGATTAAAATACGACCCAGAAAACGAACCCTAGCAGAAGATGGGTCCAGCCCATTGCAATAGCAACATAACTTTATTCGTGGTGAATTATGAGCTTAATGCTATTAATACTAATATTAGTATTGCATAAAAAGAAAGCAAAATTTTGCACTTACGAAGACTATTACTTATGTTAGTTAATGAGCTTGACAGTTGAAGCATCATCTACCATGGCTCATTTTGAAAAACATATTTCAAACAAATTGGAGACCGTGAAGCAACCATTGAAATTGCCAAATTTCTCGAAAATGATCCAAATAGGTATACATATTGTATTAACCAATTAAAAACATTGGAATTGTGGTTTTGAAAAAAATTCCGACACGTTCTAAAGAGTAACTTGCAACGAAAATTTTCTTATATTTTTATCTCAAAAGCGATTCTTATTTGAGATGTCATCTCTTTTAAATATAAAGGTCGTTTTTAAGGGACCCATAAATATACACTCATACAATATAAGAAATAATTGCTTACAATTTAATCTATCGCTCCTTTCGAAAGGCCTACACAGAGAAAAAATCCGAACTATTATATAGTATGATACCATCATTATCTTTAAAAGCAAAAAATTTTATTGACATTTTACTGTAAATTCATACGTTCAAAGCACAAGCGCTACTCGTACTGAGAGAGCACGACAGTCATGATAATATTTCTCGAGCCTCATATCTTGAAAGCAGTCCGAAAAAAAGGATGGATCCTTCGCTAAAGGAAGGTGGGTTCAGAGTTTAAGGATGACGATTTTGTATGTAAACCATTTAATTTCTGATTTGGTTTTCTAATTTTGAATTTTCAAATTAGCCCGGATATGGGCTGATTCTAGAAGAACACTATTCTTACTCATAATTGCACCCTATGAACAAGTTAGATTTAATAATTTAAGGATTTGTATAATATAAAAAGTTTTAATTAAAAGTTGCTATCCTCGGAGTGTTTCGGCTAAGGGTTTATCTCTCGGTTGTATTGGGAAACATTTGATATTCGACGCCGAGTGGCTAGGTAACCAAACCAAATGATTGTTACTCATACTTCGCGCTATTTTGACAATGCTGCTGATGTGAGTAAATATATTAATATAAAGTGTGCGACGATTGTTGAAAATAGGTGAAATAAAGGAAGTTTCTGATAACAGGAGAGAATAAGGGAGACTTACAAAAAGGGGGGTATAAGGAAAGGAGTTGCATCCATGCATGTCTGATACGTGCTTCAAAAGCATGAACCCTTATACCAAAATAGTTAGGATTTATGTCTCCTCGCAGCCTCAAAAAAGATCCATTCTTTCTTCCAACAGTTTACTTCATCACGAAAATCAGCCCCACTTTGCAGGAGTCGGCGGACGTCTGAGTCTGGCAGCTGCCTTATCTGGCGACTCGGCGCTCTTCGTGTCCGCCTACCTGTGGCAGGTGTACACGGTCCTGGTGCTGGGCGCCGCCTCCATCGCCGTCGACTGCCCCCTCACCATGACTGTGAGCTAAGTGACCGGCCAGCTGGCCGTCCTCTGCGAGAACACCAAGGTCTTCAGCGACAGCAAGAGGCATGATGATAACTCGTGGCTCGAGTGCTCGTGCATCGAGTGCATCGTCGAGCGACACGTCGACATCGCGAGGTAAAATACGTGGACCTCTTGATTTGCACGGTCAGAAGTAGATTCTTTCAGATGCTTGCCGACTTAGGGCAATAACGTAATAGTAATAGCAAGGGTTACAAATAAACAGTGGCTGGTATCATCAAGATGGTAGCCACCTGTATGGAGGATCATTTTCCGTACAAACGTGTTTTATTGTGAAATGTAGAACGAAATCCAGCTGGAAAACCGAGTTGGATTAATGGCTGGATATCCTTGTCAATCTTAGTAGTAAGAATTCTTCGTAAAAATCCGTCTGAAATCAGCTGGCATGTTTTAAAGAGACATTTTAATTTATAGCCGCAGAAATGAATTACGAGGGTAGTTCAATAAGTCTTTAGAATGACCAACAGATGGCGCGCGAATCGCTCCAAATCATCTGTTTTCAGTCAGCACCACTCCCGACTAGATATATGGTGCAGTCACAGTCCACATCTTCTGAGTTTACGTGTTTTTATAACCAATTGAAAAAAAAAATTGCTTGTTAAGAAAAATGGAAAAAAACGAGTTCAGAGCGGTAATTAAACATTTTCATTTAAAGGGTTTAACTCCATATGAGATAAAAAATGAATTGGACTCAGTTCATGGCACATCTGCCCCTGCCTTAGCAACGGTTTATAACTGGGTAAATGAATTTAAGCGTGGTCGTACATCAATAAGTGACGAACCACGTTCAGGAAGGCCCGTAGAAGCAACTACTCCCGAAATCATCAATAAAATCCACGATATGGTGTTGAAGGATAGAAGATTAAAAGTGCGTGAGTTCGCTGAGGCCACAAGGATATCTATAGGTGCAGTTGTTTCAATTCTACATGAAAAATTAGGCATGAAAAAGCTATCGGCAAGATGGGTGCCGCGTTTGCTCTCAGCTGAGAATAAACGCAATAGAGTGGTCGCCTCTGAGGCTCTTTTGGCGCGCATAAGTCGGAATCCTGAGGAATTTTTTCGTCGATTTGTGACTGTGGATGAAACATGGATACACCACTACACTCCTGAGACAAAGGAACAATCCAAACAGTGGATTTCCACAGGCGAACCAGCTCCAAAGAAGGCAAAGACCGTAAAGTCAGCTGGTAAGGTTATGGCTACAGTTTTTTGGGATGCACGTGGAATTATACTTATTGACTACTTGGAAAAGGGTAAAACAATTACTGGTGAGTATTATGCATCATTATTAGAGCAGCTGAAAGAAGAAATTTAAAAAAAACGACCACATTTGGCGAGAAAAAAAATTCTCTTTCATCACGACAACGCCCGAGTTCACACATGCTTCGTTTCAATGGCTAAAATTGAAGAACTAAAATTCGAATTGGTCGAACACCCACCGTATTCACCAGATTTAGCCCCCAGTGACTTTTTCTTATTTCCAAACTTGAAAAAATGTCTCGGTGGACAGAGATTTACGGACAACGAAGACGTCATTGCCTCTGTAAGTGCTTATTTTGAGGAACTTCCGAAAACGCACTTTTCTGAAGGATTGAAAAAACTTAAAAAGCGATTGACTAAGTGTATAGAGCTCCAAGGAGATTATGTTGAAAAATAAAAAAAAATTTACCCAAAAAAAATTGTTTTTATACTTTATTCTAAAGACTTATTGAACTACCCTCGTATATATTTCCCTGAAAAACTAATATGTTGTAAAGAATTACTACCTATATTACGTAAAACAAGAAAAACTATAGTTAGCGGTCCTCTTTCAAATATATGGCTAAGTAAACATTGTTGCCTGTATTATTAGTATATCTATATTGTGGTACAGTCTGTAGAAAAATTTATACCGCACTTTCGTTTTCTGCAATATTTCAAAACTTTTGGGTGGCTTTTAATATTTTAACTTCTTCATTTATGAATTGAAGACATTAAATTATAAGTAATGCCGTTTAATGATGATTTGAAATATAAATTAACTTTTGAACCTTATTGTCACTGGTGAACTACCTTAAATACGTGCCTGGCACGTCGCTGGAATGGATTAGACGCACAGCCAGAACATTGCCATAGATACTTGTAAAACTTTGTTACAACCTAAAAACTACTAATTATAATTTGGTAAGATAGCTCATGAGGCTTTCAAAAAGCGAAGCACAATTCGGATAATACAACCAATATGGTAAATAATGTTCATATAAACCTATCTATTTACTCATTTCTATTATTCTTTAATCATTTCTCATACGTGGATGTGGCAACGTTTTGGCAACGTTCTGACAACGTGTCTAAAACGCCCCGGCAACGCTGCAGGGATGTATTTAGGGAACTTTCTGGGCACACGATATTAGACACGTTGACGTCACTTTTTACTACGTGCCTGTGACACAAATGCGGATACTTTCCACGTTACCAGAACGGTATTGCTACGTATCCGCCACGTTCAATGGTTACGGACGTTGACAAGTGGTCAGCGATACGTTGCGGCAATGTTCCCGGAAAGAGTCATGCTATCTGGCGCATTATTTATATCACAAAAGTAAACACGCGAATGTTTATGTGCTCGCGTGCATATTTTTATTATGTAAATATTAGATATCTCTGACAGACTAAAAAGACAAAAATAAAAATATTAAAAAAATGTTAACACTTTCAATAAAATTACTTTAGAAGCAAATATTTTCAAATAAAAAAAATTAATAATAGAATTTTATTTTCATATTATCAGTAAAAATAAAAACGTGGGAGACCTTCAATTCTAAATTAAAATGAATATTAGTAAAAATGCCATGATCTATAAGTAATGATTATTATTGAAGTGACATGTGGTTCATCATTATGTAGTTTTCTCGACTAACTAGTAGTTTCGCTTTTCTTTGCACAATATATTTTATGAAGAACTTTGTTTTCAAATACTGTGAACCTATTTTCGTCTCCTTAACCCATTTCTTCCCAAGCGGTCATTTTATAGTCGATTGGTTTTTTGCCTAAAACCGCCATTTTGAAATATTCCTAAAAAAAGACTGATTGGATATTCGAAAAAGAATAATAAAAAAAACTTAACGCAAAATTCTTCCTCTCTTTTTGTAATATATGTCAAAAGGAGTCGAATAGCCGTCGAAAAATTTTTTTTCGTTCATCATATCAACTAGAATCATGTGAGGAATAAAGTTCCTTTAATAAATAAGGTATTGAAAATAGTGATTTATTTTGACGTGTAGGATCAAGATTTTGAGGTTTTACAACGGTAAAACTAAAGATATTATTGTGTATAGATAGCATAAAAATTTTAAAAATGATTGCTTTTAAACATAAAATGTTTCCCGGACTCGTAAAAAAGAATCTATTTTTGGGTTTAACCCAGAGATGCCTCTTTAATTACGTAAGTGACCACGTGTTGCATCCATACATAATTACTTATAGGTTGAATTATAATAACTCGAAATAATCTTCAAAAATTGTAAAATAAATTATGGAATTGTAAAGTGATGTTGTGGGCCGTAAAATACGCATAGATACCTAATAAAATTATATTTTTTTTGTGTAATTTTATTAGAAACAGTTTTAAACACTTTTTTATTAGTCATTTTATTATTTAATATATATTTCAGTTGTAAAAAATAGTATTATGCCTCGTCATCACTGGCAATTTAATATCGTCTCGCTTTAACTTTTAGTATTTAATAACACGACAGTGATAATTGCGAGGATTTTTAAAGTTTACTAGTAAATTTTAAAGAATTATATTGTGCAGAGATTTGTTTCTTCTATTTTTTCATGCCAAAAAAGTTTTACTTTTTTAATCTACATAAATATTATTTGATATTAAAAATTAAAGCGAGACTATATTAAACTGCCAGTAATGACGAGGCATTAGTAAATATCCTCATCCTTTCAGCACACTTCTCATAAAGACATTATTGGCGTACTTTCGTTCTACATCTACCTACTCGCCTTCAACTTTCGTCTATACATGTACTGCAACGTATTTGATGGACTAGTCAAAATGGTAACAAACGCGCTTAAAAACCTCATCGGTTTACATATAACATTTATTATTTATTAATTCTCTATATAGCTAACGCAATATCAAAATTTTCATGAAAATAATTTTATATAGCAAATATGGCTAGTGGCCTGTTATACCGCGTGGCCCGTTATATCCCAGTCTCTCTTATAATTAATAATATTTCGAGTAAAAGAGCTCATTACAATAAGCATCGATTGCAATAATTATACTACACACTTAAATTATGATAAAATAGTGTATAAATAGCAAAAAGTAGACTATTTAATGGATATTAAATCTTCTGTACACACATCATAAACCATCATAAACGCCACCTTGTCACGCAATCCATAACTTAAGAAAGTGTATTTCGAGTCTTTCCTTGACCTAACGCGTGCATCGGTACTTCGTCGTTGTACTTTCAAGAGATTTACCAACTTGTTTCTTCACATAAAATCAGAATAATACTTGAAAATGTCGAAAGACAGAACTTTCGATTCCTCGGTAATGTTTAGCCGATTCACCCTGAACATCTTCGGACTCTGGCCACTGGGCAAAAATCGCTACTCTAACTTAAAATTCTTCATGATGTTATTTTCGTTGAAGATAATGTTCGTAAGCTCGTTGAGGTCTGCCCCCTACTCCAAGACTGACGGAGAATACTTCGATTGTCTCTTGAATAGTAGTGTGATGCTGACAACTATCGTCAAACTTACGATCGTTAATTGTAAGTTCAAATCGGTGAAGATCATTTTCAACGAGATGGAGCACGATTGGCGCAAGTACGAGCGATTATCCACGAAAAACAAGAAACTGGTGAATTTTTATGCGAGCAAAGGCAGAGTTTCTAGTGGCATTTGCATATTTTTTATGGAATTTTCTACGATCGGTAAGTATCGTTTTGTATTAACAGATTTTAGCTATAGAAATTAATATTTTTTACCCTATTTCGTAAATTTTCTGAACTCAAGTGTAAGTTTTAATATATGTGAGAAAAACTAGATTCACATACGTATAAACAAATTATTATCAAAATAAATCTTTGAAGATCTCTGATTTTTATCTCAAAGAAATGTAAAAACAATTATTGTTAATAAGTACCAAAATAATAGCCTAAATTTCTTCAGACCTGAAATAAAACGTTTCTAATTGACTGATACTTCATGCATCTATTTGGATCATTTAGAGGAAGTTTATAAAATTTTCATTGAAATGAAACCCAGAAAACGTTTTCTGGTAGAAAATATGTCCTGCCATGTATACTTTATTCATGTTGAATTGTAAACTTGATAATATTAGTATTGCATAAAAGAAAAGCTAAAATTTCATCACCTGTAAAAGTGCTATTACTCGCATTATGGGCTTGGTTGGAAGATCTTAGTTAAAAGAAAATTTGACACCGAGAACAAATAATATATTTAATCAGCTAATCGGAGACGTTCGCACTTGGAATTGCGGTCTGAAAAAAATTAAGGCATATTCTACAAAAGGTAATTTGCAGAGAAAATTGTTGTTAAGTTTTTATCTCAAAATTGCATCCTACTTGAGATAAGAGTCATCTAAGTTTCTTTCTGTTCTTTTTAATATGATGGTCGCTCTTAAGAGGCCTTTAACTATGTATTCACACTTTTATAATTAACGGGGGGCGGCGCGCCGGGAGTAGTAAAGCGCGCGCCTACACCAACTTTAACCACTGCGTTCATATGCTTTTAATTCAAATTCATACTCATTTCCACGAACATACTTATATTGTATATATACTGGTAACTAACATATCCACGCACTCCTTTACGGGTGCATGCTTACACAGGTATATCCACGTATCACCCACACTTCAACACACAAATGTATGTAAATACACACATACGCCGGGCATAGTATGCACGCAAACAATGCAAATATGCACTTGTACATACACTGGTATGTACACAATACACGGGCGCAGAAACATATATACATAGCATGCATATTGAACATATAAATAAATGCACGCATTCTTTTACATTCTTTTACACATATGCCACCTCGTATCTACAATATTTAATGCAAACATATGAACGCTTATATACACATATGAAGCATCCAGAACCATAAAGAAACAAGTCAATTTTCGAAATTTAGTAAACGTCCATCAAAATTATGAATTATTCATAAATTTCATCACTATTTATTTGATTTAAATTATGTAATCAATAAATAGCATATTAAAATATTAATTGCAGTGATAAAATTTATTGAAATTTACGCTTGTATATCACTAATGTTGAAATGTTTGCAACAGTTTGCAAAATTTCTAAAATGAACTTGTTTCGTTATGGTTCTAAACGCCCCGTATATAAGTATATGACCCTGGTGGGATCAGAGAATAGAAGTGGATTAAAGGAAAATACAACGGATTAAATAGTGAAGAATACCGATATTTAGTTAACCCTTTAAGTCTTTTACTCGCCATTTAAGTATATACATAAGAAAAGTAAAAAATTCAGCTAATTTAAATTTATAGAAATAATTGACCAAAATAAATATAATTCTGGCAAATTAATTGATTAATTAATTCCTAAGAACTCGTTATTTCACAGTAGAAGCAGACGACGAAGACGGAGCAAGACGGACTAAACTGACATTATAAGGAATCGTCTGCTTCTACTGTGAAATAACGAGTTCGTAGCGAGCTATTGCCTAGGTTTAACTAGGTAATAGTTACTAAACTGACCGGTCCAACTTCTCAATATTCTACAAGTACATAAGTATTTGAAATTATAAAAACGTATATATTTGTTTATTGAATTGCTAAAAATATATTTTGGAGCATGCCGTACTAGGATACGAATCTTACCACAAAGATGAACGCAATTCAAAGATTTGCAAAAATAATTTAAAAATGGATTTAGAGGCAGGAGGGCGGTACAAATTTCACAAAAACAGCGTAACATAATTTATGAATGGCACCTAGTTGAATATTTAAAAATTGAGTTTAGTGCCCGAAAAACTCCTAAATTGGGTATTATTTTGATAAGAAAAATTACTGTATATTTTCTATGATAAAATAAGTTTGTTAATAGATTAACAATATAACCATGCTTTTAATGAATTATTAATCATTGGTAATACACATTTAACACAGTTTTAAATTAAATTATTAAAAAATAATGTAAGTTAAAGAAATAATATTCAAAAATAGTAGAAGGTAACTTCCAGCAAACATCGTCACTTTCGGCTTACTAGTCACTTCCACTCCCTTGGTAGTTTACTTTCGAGTTAGTACAGGTGGTAAGAAACGTATGAAGTACTAACCCTTTAACGTGAACAACGGCCGAAACTGTATCTTTGTGACCTGCGTTGGTGTTAGTAAATCATGATTTGTACTTCATTTTCTTAAGCGCTGAACTAAAACATTAATAATTTTACTTTTCATGTATACTCAGTAACGTATGATCAATTATTTAAGTGCTTTTTCAGCTTAGCAAAAAATTATGCGGGCAATCGAACAAAATCGATTTTATGACGTTACTACTACTAATGCACGATTCACGTTAATGTGTTAATAGAAGGAAATGTCAAACAATACAGACAATGAACCAGACCGTCGACAACATTCAGATCAAAGCTGCTTAATATAAGCGAAAGAAAAAAGATATTACATCAAACAACTTATATAAATTTTATATACGTGAACAAAGTAATCTAAGTGGTCATTCACAAATTACATTACGCTTGGAACGGTCTTTATCAGTAAAAATGGGTTTAGGAGAAGAGGGGCGGTACAAAATTCACAAAAGCAGCGTGACTTAATTTATGAGTGCCCCCTAATTGAATATTCAAAAATTCTGTTTAGTGCCCGAAAAATTACTAAATTGGGTATTATTTTGATAAGCTTATAAAATACTTAAATTAAGATCGGAAAATAACGTTTTTTTCAGTTTTCTTTAAATATATTGTCCGCATCGAGTCGTAGAGAAAAAAGTTACGTATAAGAGTTGTTTCTTATTAAATTCTCTTAAAAAGGTAATATATGGTAATATACGTTTAGTGCAGTAATTCAGCAAAGTATCTTAAAACGAAAAAAAGTTCTTAATTATTTAGTTATGCTTAAAATTGTCTCATACTTAGATTCCAACAGTTTATTAAAGTAAAACTAAGCTCTATAAATATGATTTTTAGAGGTGGCCTATAAAAATGATTATAAGTCTTCCTTGTCTTAAATTAATTAAGTTTGAATAACTAACATGGTAAATCGTTAGTTTCTGCATCTTATACAAATCACCATTTTGAATTTCGCGCCAGGTAATTGAGTTTTTTTTTATTCTGGGCTATCATCGGATCGCTCTTAAATCAAAGAAAGCATTCACATGTTTCAGAAACCTTTTTTATTGACTATCGATTTTTTATTAGATCCCAAACATGCGTGCCCTAATAAAAGCGATGTGATGTCACATCGGCCGGCTTCTTTTAATCTTTTAACGAGGTGTCGTCAAACAAATAAGGACCTCAAAAAGCTATAACTTTCGTAAAATAAACTTTCTTTTTAAAATACAAACAAAATCACGTCAGATTAGGTTATTTACCATATGCATAAATGCCGATCAAAAAATAAATTTTTTTATTCTTCCTTATTCGATTAAGGGGACCTGACCACCATAAAATTTTAATTAAATTGGTTATATATGTTTAGGTAAGAATGAATTATTCATCATATATTACATTTTCTTTCTCGGTAAATTTAAATATTTTATCTAAATATAGGTATCGGAAATAGTCTCTCAAAGTCGTATGTTGGATTTTTTTAAATTTTATCATAAATTTTGGATTTGAAAGGCTATAACTTGTGTCTGTGAATTTTTAATACAAATTCCTTCGCTTGTGTCAGAATTAATTGTATTTTGAACAAAATAATCTTTGGAAAAATTCAATCCAATGCTTAGAACTCTCAAAATCATGTGGAAGGTGATAAAAGGGCAGTTTCTCTCCAGTAGCTATTTAAGGTGACCGAACGACTAAAAAAGAAAAATTCCGATATATTTCGATAAAATATTTAAATTTACCGAAAAAGAAAATGTAATATATGATAAATAATTAGTTTTCACCTAAAGATATATCATCACCAATTTAATTAAAATTTTAAAGAGGTTAGGTCCTCTTAACGTGGGGTTGAGAATGTGGATTAAAATGGATAAACATGAATTTTCAATCCATATTCTGAATCCAATCTATTCCACATGTATATTTCGTTTTCATCAGAGCAAGTCCACACAATACTTTTTGGTGCATATCTATGCTTTTACGAATATATAGACACATATATACTTGGGACTTACTCTGCATATTACAATTTAACAATTACATGAATACATATGAACCTATCCAACGAATGCCAAATTCTGATATGCATGTAGGCATTATAATTTTTTGCATACAAGAAGAAATAATTACCTACAATGCAATACAATACATCGCTTCTTTCTAAAGGCCTATATGGAAAAAAATCCTAATAGTAAAAATTTTCCTTGACATTTTACTGTAAACTCATACGTTCTAAGCACACTCTTATTATGAGCAGCTGTCATGCTTTTAATGCATGTTTGTATAATTAAATAGTAAGGAGATCATGTTATTCTTGCTCAGATCATATACTTGCATCGCATGTCAAGTCTTGTGCCTAAAAACCGTGAACTGTCATACCAAAATAGTTAGGATTCTGTCTCCGTGATACCCTTAAAAAATGATTCCATTCTTTCTTCCAACGGAAAGGAGTTGCATCCATGCATGTCTGATACATGCTTCAAAAGCATGCACCCTTATACCAAAATAGTTAGGATTCTGTCTCCGTGATACCCTTAAAAAATGATCCCATTCTTTCTTCCAACAGTTCACTTTATCTCGAAGATCAGCGGGATCCTGCAGCAGCCGGCCGACGTCCGAGTCTGGAAGCTGCCCTACCTGGCGGTCTACCCGTTCGAGGTCGGCAGCGACTCGGCGCTCTTCGTGCCCGTCTACCTCTGGCAGGTGTTCACGATCCTGGCGGTGGGCGGCGCTTCCGTGACCGTCGATTGCCTCCTCATCATTCAAGGACAACAAGAGGCACGAAGATAACTCGTGGCTCGAGTGCTCGTGCATCAAGTGCATCGTCGAGCGACACGCCGATATAGCAAGGCATGTTGAATTCTTTTAAGGATGAAAACCCGGTGGGTCGATAATATTGAAAATGATCATAAATGTGCAGGGTCTCGATAGAATTTTTACTTTTAAGCTATAGACATTCACACAATTTTTTTATTTTTTATTTTTTATGACACTTTGAGAATACTTCAAAATTGATTAAGGTCAATTATGTAATTTATTAGTTGCCTTACAACACTTTGAATTACTACAAACAAACTTTTAGCATCAACGTTCACAGGACTCGCATTTACGGAGCTAATTTTTATTTTATTATAATTACAACAAAGTTATAGTCTATTGAAGCCAAAATTCTTCAATTTTTTTAAATTTTGGAAAATGTCTTTTCATTATATGTATTTTGAACATAACAAAACCTTAAAAATCACAATTCGATAATCTTGACTATCAAAACCTTGCGATAGATCAAGAAATATACAGATTTCAATTAGTGCCATTTATTCATATTGCCTGATGACTTATGATTTTTAAAAAGTAATTTTTTTCTTTATATTTTGATAAAATATATTTAAATTTATCTAAAAAATAAGTAATACATGGTGAATTAGCGATAACTTTCTAAATATTATATGGATGATTATCACGAAACTGGTAGTTTTGATGGCGTCACGTATAAATGCTTTTAAGAAGCAAAATAATACAAATCTTGCGATTGTATACGACAAATATAATACTTTTACATAATATTCAATGACATTAGTTATGAAAATCAGTAGAATTCATACGATGAATAGATCAAATATGCCCAAAAGGTCAGCTCCAAGGAATAATTTTTCTTAAAGATTGCAGTGAATTTAAGATATACATACCTATATGTAAGATTTAAGTAATTTGAAAATGATGTTTCTCAAAATATATGTTAATGCAAACATTTTGTAGCCAATCGAAAACACTAAATATTTAATTTAATCTATTTAAAAAATAACTTAAAAGTGTCCTATGCACAAAATTTCAGGTCCGTGGCATCAAATATCCATGTATATCTGTCCATAAAATAATTCTTTTTGTACATGAATTCAACGAATGACACCTATAATATACATTAACAAAACCTATAAAATACACCCTTAAATGGATACATAGGTTCGTAATTAATAAAGTACGGTGCCACGGAGTTGACCAAAAACTAACAGTTTCGTGATAATCGCCCATATTCTTAGTGTATATGAATATTTTAACAATATTCAGTTTCTTTGATGACTCGAGCGTCTGCTTTATATGTATGTTAAGGAGGGACTTGGAAATGAAGGACTTAACCTCTTAAGACAGATAATTTTCTTATACATCAAATTACTTTTTTAATGAGACGTGAAAGAGAACTAATAATTCCTACGTTACCCGCATCACATTTATATTTTTTTCTCTGCAAAAAATACATATTTCTAAAAAACGCCATACTATACCCTCCGTATTCTTACCAGGAATCTTCAGTTATTTTCAAAAGCTTTCATAATTAACTCTCGGAGAAACATGCGTTAGAACGTATACAACTATAGCTAAATTTTCAAACGCATTTTTCTCCGAGAGTTAATAATGAAAGTTTTCACATTCACATCTCCTTTTGATCTATAAATTAGTGGTACTTCTTACTAATAAGATTTTCTCATACAACAAATGTTATGTATAAACATTAATTTTAGCGAAATATCGGCAAGGAGTCTAACATAGGCCACCTAACAATTCTTACGCGACTAAATTTAAGCACCGGGCCGTAGCTCAGGATTAACAATTAATTTAGAATTGAAAGGTGTTTCTGTATCCTTAAACTTAGTATTTTTTAATT
Organism: Gastracanthus pulcherrimus; assembly: GCA_949152435.1. Taxonomy (NCBI): domain Eukaryota; kingdom Metazoa; phylum Arthropoda; class Insecta; order Hymenoptera; family Pteromalidae; genus Gastracanthus; species Gastracanthus pulcherrimus. Next base: position 12,688,547 of record OX424574.1, on the reverse strand, counting down.
CAGCTCGTTCATGCCAAAGTAATACATATATGTAATAAACATTATCTGAAAATCTTAGATCGATTTAGTAAAAATTAACTCCGCAAATGCGCAACCTGCGAACATTGATGCTAAAACTATGATTCTAGTATTTCCGAGAATTGTAAAGTAATTGCAAATGAAATAATTGACTATAATAAATTTTAAAATTTTTGTGAAACATTGCATTTTGACTAATAGTATATTACGCGCCTAGGGAGGTAAAGAATTGGCGTAATAGAAAAATTGTTTTCTCACCGCCGGGCCGAAAGTACCACATTCCCTCCCGGCGGCCAAAAAATAGTATACGCACCATGGGAAGTAAAATGGCGACCCCATAGCACGTGTTTGCCACCCTCGCCTTCGGCTCGGGTAGCATATTACACGTGCTATGGACACGCCAATTTTTTACCTCCCTAGGCGCGTAATATACTATTGCTTCCTCACAGAGGAAGCATAGTGACAGTAAAAGAATAAGTTTTGCTAAAATCATGTTAGAAATATGTTTTGAGATTTAAGAAATCAAAATTTACTATTGTTAGAAAATATCTGTATGGATGTGTGTATATGTGTGTGTATGTACATGTCTCAGCATTACTCTGCATATATACGAAGAAACTTAATGTTTCAGGGCTCAGTTTTTTATTTTTCTTAAAAAAAGACGACACAATATATTTCTTTTTGTTTTTTGACGTTTTCTTGTTTTTATATCGGCTTTTCGATTTTTGGATAATGGTTTTTGAATACGTTAGAAATAATATCATCGAGGAAAACTTTTCCGACCTGAAAATTTGCATAACGTCAATTCCTTCTTTTGTTATACACGAAAACGTCATTTTTTTATTAAACGGTTATATTTCTGAGATGTATGATGGAATATTTTTGAAAATAATTGAGATGATTCGGAATTTGGAGGAGATTTAGTCAAATTTTTAAGTCTTTACCTTTTTCTTTTGTCGAGAAAAAAATAATTTTGTTAAAAATATTGATTTTCTTTCTCTGACGATAACTTAAGTAAATCGACAGCATTTTATCTGAAACATTACAAAAGGTAGCTTTTTACTATCTCATGACATGTATGTTTTTTCAGATCATGAGATCTTTTACTTTCTGAGATATTGAGGTTATGTTTTTTTTTAATTTGTCATTTTTTAGCCAAAATGGCTCATTTTTTCCCGTTTTAATTGAATATTCTATATTACAAAGAAATTTCAAGATTCATCGACTTGTTTTTGTTTTATAATGATTATTTTATTTTTTTATTTTTGAGTTTTAGTTTTTCGGGTTTTTGGGAATGTTAGAAATTTTATGATCAAGTTAGTGTTAATGCATTAAAAAGAGTATATATATTCTATCTTCTACAACTGCAAATTTTGGATAGGCTCTTTTCCTTATTTTGCTATACTCGAAAATATTCATATTTAGTTTAAACTAGATTATTAAGACAGTAAGATACCTATTATTAGTAAGATATTTAGTAAGATATTAAATAATAATTTAAAAGTTTAACCCAAACTTTTATTGAAATAGGTATATGTGACAGATGTTAGAAATATTTTATGTAAATATGTGAATAATCTTTTTGAAAAAACACCTGAAAAATGTTTAAAAATATCTTTAGTAACCTTCTGAAAAATATTTTTAAAAAATATGTATGTATTTATAGAGCTTATAGAGCACATATGGTTTATAGAGCATAAAAGTGCTTTAGAATATTTTGTGCTTACTGTACTTACAGTGATTTTGAAAAAGTAAGTTATTATCTGTAGAGGTGCTCTTATAATCATTTTTTAATATTTTGCTGCGAAAAGAATTGAATTGAACTCCAAAAAACAATATTTTTTTCAAAATATTTTAGAAAATATGATATTTGGCGAATTAATTAAATTTTTGTAACTATTGTTAATTTTAAACTATTAATAAATTTAGTTTCTTGCACACTTGCACAACCTTTCTGCTACTTAAAATGTCATTCTTTTGAATTTGTAGTAATACTGAGACATCTACTTCCTACTTACATTTTAATTGATTTTATGCAAAATAGAATCATTGCTATTAACTATAGTTTCTTTTTTAAATAAACGATAATTTTTCTAATTTTTTGTTTAATTTTTTCAGATATTGTAAGCTGGTCGAAGATTCGTATAATTTAATACTTCTAGCAGAATTCATTGGAACTACACTTCAATTTTGTTTACAAATGTACATCATCGTAATAGTCGTAAGCGTTTTGGAAAAGATTTATTTAACTTAAGGGGGCCATCTGAGTTAAACTCGAAAAAAGAAACTTTTCTTTATGAACCGATAAAATTTTTCCTTTAAAAGCAATATTCAGAAAATTTTTTACTATAAGTACTTGATAATATCTATAATTGTGCCGGTATAAAACCTCGACTATTCTGACACAAGATATTATCGTTGTTAATACTATATTTATTGGAAAAACTTTGCGGCGTGCACATTTCTAGGTGACGCAGTCAAAAAAAAAATATCCTACGATATTCTGACTCCTATTGATATATACTAAAACTTTTACGGTTTAATTTTCGTTAAAATTTTTTTTATCATTATATTTCGGAGAACAAACATATTTAAAAAAAGTTTCTTTGCAATTTTTAAACAATTAGTTTGTTTTCCAAAAAATAATGTTAAAAAAAATTTTAACTAAAAAGTAAACCGTAATAGTTTTAGTATATGTCATAAGAAGTCAAATTACAATCGGAAAAATAAATTTTGTTGATCGTTCCAAATAACTATAGTATTGACGATGGTAATATCTCGTGTAACGTAGGAGCAAGATTTAGAGGATTTATAACGGTAAAATTAGATATTATTAAGTATATATATAATAAAACATAAATTTAAATAGATCGGTTCAAAACATAATTTTTCTTCCCTGGTGGAAAATTAATCTAGAACTATGTAGATCTATCTAGTTTTTCATGAGTATAATCAAGGGCCTCGATAAAACTAGATAATTTTCTACCAAGGTTCTTTCGAGTTTAACTCAGGCTGGTCCCTTTATGCGGGCCAGCCTGAGTTGAGTCCTGTAAAAAGTCATTATCCATTATATGATAAAATCCCCCAAAAAATGCACTTTTTTGGGTCCAGAAATCGCAAAAAAAATTTGAATGCTCGGGTTTCCAAATCTTTTCTATCTTGTTTTAGGGGCCAAATTATGAAAAAAATGCGTTTGTACAATGGAAATTGGCCATGTAACTATGTTCTTCTGGTAAATTAGGAGTTTTTTTACGGTTTTTTATATATAGCAAGAAAAGGGATTTACTGATCAGTTAATAACTGTGCACACAAAGGTGGAAATTGTTTTTTCCATAAAGTATGTAAAAGTAGAAGAAAAGACATTTAATTTGAGTAAACTGATTGAAAATAGGGTAATAATCCGTAAAAAATCTCAGATTTTGCAAAAAATGGAAAATTCGTCGTTTTTACCCTATTTTTAATTGGTCATAACTTTGCACCGGAACATTCATTTTCAAGGAAAAGGTCTTTTCTTCTAATTTTATATACTTTATAGAAAAAAAAATGGCCACCTTTGGGTGCACAGTTATTAACTGAGCAGTAAAACCCTTCTATTTTGCTGTATATAAAAACCGTTAAAAACACCTAATTTGCCAGAAGAACATAGTCACACGGCCAATTTTCATTGTTAAAACGTGTTTTTCTTCATAATTTGACCCCTTAAAATAAGATAGAAAAGATTTGGAAATCCAAGCATTTAAATTTTTTTTTGCGATTTATGGACCAAAAAAAAGTGAATTTTTTGGGATTTTGTCATATATACTGCAAAAATATTTGGACGTAATCTAAGTTGATGCAAGTTTTTATATCTTAAATATGTATGTTATATGTGACTTTGCCATGATTTAGAACCCTTTAAATGGTCTTTATAGTCCCCTAAGAATTCGCTAATGTACATTATTGTGTTTAAGCCTTTTTAACCACTTACCACGGGTTTTTGAATCCGGCGGTACTCTAGACGTGGAACATTTCTCGTCGAATGGTTTTGAAATTTTTTAAATTGCTCTAATGAAGTTAGCGAAAACGTGCGTTCGATCTAATGAAATCCAATGAAATTTAGAATTAACATTCTATAACCTAAAGAAAATATTTACATCCTAGTTTCAGGTTTTAATACTTCCTTTAAAATTGTCTATACTTGCAGTATTCATTATTATATACGATTTGGGTACATTCAGTCTCAAGGCAGAGATGATACTAACTATTCTTTCGATCTAAATACATTATATACGAGTATTTCTCCCATATCTTACCTATTACACTCTATAATACTTTATTTATATATCTGATTGACATATTTTCTAGCATAATGAAAACTAATTATTTATTTTATTACTAGCATCCCCCGTCACGGCTTCGCCCGTGCTAATAGTGCGTAGAATTCACAAGTAAATAATATCTATTATTTGACTTGGAGACTTGAAATTTTGTAATATAATAAAATATATATGTGATATCGTTTACGATACATAAGAAAGAATTTTACCCCTTTTGGGTAACCATAAATCCATAAATTGATATTTAGGTAGTTTCATAGGCAACTTTTGGGGATAAAAAACGAATTCATAACTTTCGATATTCCGAAGATATCGATAAAAACGTAAAAACACGTTTACCTCCTTTGCACCCTCTTAGATATAGATGGGGGTAAAATCCATCCTTATCTCACCCCAACACCATAAGAGATATATACCACAAAAATGTCAAGTCTATAGATCCAGTGGTTTGGTAAGGACGTTGATGAGTGAGTGAGTGAATGAGTGAGTGAGTGAGCCAGTGAGTAGGTGTATCGGACATCTTCTTTTATAGATATAGATTGATTTATAAATATTTATTTTGCTTCTTAATTATATTTAGTTGAAAATTAACCTGAAGAGATTTATACTTTTTCAAAAAATTCGCGCATGAATCAACTTAATATTTTGTCTTCAATAAAATCTTGTTTCGTTGGATAAATTAAAGAAATATAGTACAAAAATATTAGAACACATTTCACCCCTTTTCACCCCTTAGGGGTGGAGTTTCAAAAAACCCTTTCTTAGTGAGCACCTATCATTTAGTAGGAAAATATCCACAAATTTTCAAGTTGACCGGTCCAGTGGTTTTGGCTGAGCGTTGATGAATCAGTCAGTCAGTCAGTTAGGTCATGTTCTTATATATATATATATATATATATATATATATATATATATATATATATATATATATATATATATATATATATATATATATATATATATATATATATATATATGATGCGTTGATGAATCAGTCAGTCAGTCAGTTAGGTCATGTTCTTATATATATATATATATATATATATATATATATATATATATATATATATATATATATATATATATATATATATATATATATATATATATATATATATATATATATATATATATATATATATAGAAGACATTTCCACACTCATCGTAAAATACTCAAAAAACCAACGAAAACTATCGAAAATAATGCAGGAACACAGTAATATTACTCACTATTGGCTAGGGCTCTCAGACTCCTAATGCCTTGTTAAGGCTCTATCGCCTTTATATATACTCTAGACTCGATTGTTTCACTTACGGGTAAGGCTCAGCGTAGTGATCTAGCGGCACTTTATCGGCACTATATACTTTACTATGTATATGAGACATGTATGAATCTACTTTGATTGGAGAACATAGTAAAAGAAAGAAAAAACATATCTTAAGCCTTTCCACCCCCGGGGGTGGAATTTTATAAAACCCAGAAATTGTTCTCGATATAATCTCATTCTATATGCTATGCCGCAAAAACCATCTCAAAATCTTTTTTCACTGAAGAAATATAGTAAAAAAGCTAAAAATCACATTTTAACCCTTTCCATCCCCTGGGGGTGAAATTTTAAAAAACCGTTCCTTAGTGAGCACCTACTATGTGGGCGGAACGTACCCACAAATTTTCAAGCCGATCGGTCCAGTGGTTTTGGCTGAGCGTTGACGAATCAGTCAGTCAGGACGAGTTCTTTTATGTATATAGAAGATATACGTGAATCTACTTTATACAAGGCAAACGTGCAATTCGTAGTCTGTGCAGAAATTCCTTGTGCCAAGTTCGATGTAACGGACTTTGTACAAAACGGGTCGTTCACATCGGGTTTTACACAAAAATCTCTGTGCATTTCCCGAAGTGTATGATTTCGGACTTTGTACGTAACATATATATCGATAGCCTTTATGAAGACTAGCGCGTCTTCCTACGAAGAAAATCGCATTTGGATTTTCACCACAAAGACTAGCACTTTTCGTGATTTTCCCACGAAGACTATCATATTTGGCAATTTTCCGCCTACTAACTTTTTTTATTTATTTGGGTAGCCTGATTTTCTCGGTAAACCGATAATTTTTTGAGTGCTAAAAGAGCAGGGTTGGGGAGTAACTAGTTGAAAAGTTACAAGTTAAGTTAAAAAGTTAAAAAGTTAGTAACTTTTAACTTAACTAGTTAATTATTTTAGAGTAATAAGTTAATTGTACATTAAAACGACGTCCTAAAAAGATCGTTAATTTTATATATATATATATATATATATATATATATATATATATAATAATAATAATTAATAAAACAACACTATATTTTTTTATAATAATTTATATTAAGTACGGTGATATTTTTATTTTAAGTTTGAGTTAAAACAACTCCACAAATTTCTTCATTTTAAACTTTATGGAGAAAATGTTTAAATAAATTTCTTAATTTTGAAGTTTTCATCGCCAGGACAATTTTAAAACTAGGTAGAGTATTTTTAAGCAATAATGAAGAATATAGCAAAACAATATTTATTGTTTCTCAACTCTGAGGAAAATAGAATCTTGAGTGACCAGCATCCTTAAACAAGTAAACTTCCGAAAAAGTATGAAATTTTTATACTAGAATCTAAAGTTTATAACGTTATTTCTCATGATATTCAACCTTAAATATACAAATTTGTACAATTATTTGTTTACATATTTTAGAATATGAGAAACGTTTATAATATGAAAGAAAGGTACTTTAAGCGTGACCAAAAATATTTCGATATTATAAAATTGGATAATTAAAAAATGATTTGATAAAAGTTATTTCTTGAAGGATTATAGAGCAGTTCACCAATATATAAATTGAAAAATAATCTGAATCTACAAAGTTTCAGCCTATAGCTTATACTTACATAGCATAAACTTATAAAAATATGTGTATCAATATGTAAACAATTATCTGTATCTTCATTCCCTGAAATCTTTCAATGAACAAAATTACGTCTTTTTAATTAAAATCGGGGGGAAAAGAGAGATTCGGATTTTTTGTCAAATCGAACTCTAGTTGACGTGATATCTAATTTAGTAAAATCGAAATATTCATAAAAAAAATTGTTGTCACTTGTACCCTTCTTTTATAGTATAACATTTATCATGTTGTAATGTGTAAACAAATTATTATATAAATTTCTATATTTAAGGTGGATTGTCGTGAAAGAAACACATTAAAATCCTTAAACTTAATTTTAAGAAGTGAAAACGTGTAGGAAAATAAATCAATTAGAAGATATTATTTTGTTTCCTCCTAAAGGAAGCTTTGCAATAGTAAAAAAAGAATATTCTTAAAAACATGTTAGAAATAGGTTTTGGGCCATTGGAATCAAAATACACTATTTTTAGAAAATGTCCGTATGGATGTGTGTGTGTGTGTGTGTGTGTGTTTGTGTGTATGTGTCTGTGTGTGTGTGCGTGTGTATGTGTGTAAGTGCGTGCGTGCGTGAATGCGTGAATGCGTGTGTGTGTGTGTGTGTGTGTGTGTGTGTGTGTGTGTGTGTGTGTAGCACCATATGTCGAGTAATCCACGGTTAAATTAAATGTTTCAGGGCTTATTTCTTTTTTTTTAAGTAAGGCGGATCAAAAAAAGTTTTCATGTTTTCCGATGCGTTTTTATTTCTTTATCGGTTTTTCGATGTTTGAGTTTTAGTTTTTCGTTTTTTTTTATACCTTAGAAATAATATCATCGACTTAGTGATAATGCATTTGAATATTTTATATTTTATATTTTATATTTTACGACCGGAAATTTTGGTTAAGGTATTTTCTTTCTTTTGTTATACACGGAAACGTCATTTTATGGTCAGACAATGCAGAAGATCATTCTGTAAAATTTTTGAGTCATTTTATTTTTCTTTTGCCGAGAAAAAAAATTCGATTTTCTATGTCGAACGATAACTTGAGTAAAACGGCATTATTCTTTTTGAAAATTTCCAGAAAGATAGCTTTTAACTATCCCTTGGCTAAGTTATTTGCCCAGATCATGAGAACTTTTACTTTTCAAGATATTTGAGGTTATATTTTTTTTAAACTTTTTTGATCGCTTATATCTCGAGAACGGCGTAGTCATTTTTTCAACTGGAGCTCATTCTTTTAATTTCTTAACAAGGATTCGGAATTAAAAAGAAATTTTAAAATCATCGATTCGTTTTTGTCTTACAACGATTTTTCTATTTTACGTTATTTTGAAATCAACGAGGTAAATTAATTTAATATGTAGAAATAATACGATCGCTTCCGTGTAAATGCATTTGAAAGAGAATAAAAATATCCATCTTCCCTGACACGGAAATTTTTATAAGCTATTTTCCTTCTTTTGTTATGCACAAGAACGTGATTCTTTTTAAACGGCGATATTTTGGAAACATGATGAAAAATCTTTATAAATAAATTAAGATATAAAAGGTTTGCACTATTCCTTGGCAGTTTTGACTGAGCTCTTTGATCAGAATATGAAATCTTTTATTTTTCAGGATATTTGAGGTTATATTTATTTTATTAATATTTTATTGCCTGATTCTTCGGTTTTACACCGTAATTTTTTAAGATTCGCTCATTTTTTTTGTTTTCTGATGAAATGAAATATTTTTTTTATATTCATCGACTCGTTTTTGTTTTATAGCTGTTATATTCCTAAAAAATATAACAATTTAAAATTATCTTATAAGAACAAAGAATTTCATATTAGAACAATTAATTTTGTTTTAGAAATTTGTATCCTATCAATACTTAGTAATATCTTAAATTTTATCGTTGTAAACCCTCAAAATCTTGATCCTACACGTTACAATCAAGCACTACTTTCAATACCATATTTATTAAAAGAATTTTGTTCCTCACACGATTCTAGGTAACGCGATAAACGAAAATTTTTTTTCGACGGTTATCCGACTTATTTTGACATGTATTACAAAAAGAGCGAAGCACTTTTTCGTTAACATTTGTTTTATTTTTTCTTTTGGAGATTCAATCAATTTTTTAAAAAGTTGCTTTAATAATTTAAAAGAAATTAATTGCATCTATAAAAAGGAATAAAAAAAAATTTAACGAAAAAGTGCTTTGCTCTTTTTATAATACATGTTAAAAGGAATGGTATAACGGTCCAAAAACAAATTTTCGTTTATCATGTCATCTAGAATCGTATTAGAAACAAAGTTCGTTTAATAAATATGGTATTAAAAATAGTGATTTATTATGACGTGTACGATTAAAATTTTGAGGTTTTACAATGGTAGAATTTAAGCTATTACTAACATAAGTAATAACATAATAATTTTCAGAATGATTGCTTTTAAATATAAAAAGTTTTCTGGACTCATAAAAAAAACTTTTTTTGGGTGTAACCCAGGCCTGCCCCCTTAATGAAAATGTGTATTAAATTTCAGTAATTGTAACATTAATTTCCAGTTATAACATTAAAAAATTTTAATGTACATCAGCAACTTTTACTTCCGTTACATGTAACCAGAAGTTTTTTTTACAGTGTAGTCTTCGTGGGAAATTTATGAAAAGTGTCAGTTATCGTGGGAAACACATGAAAAGTGCTAGTCTTCGTGATGGATTTCCAAATGTACTACTCTTCGTGGTAAGTGCTGAAGTGTGCTAGTCTTCGAGAGAGTTTGAAATGTGCTAGTGTTTCTAAGGGCCGTCGATATACTGATAAAAAATATTTTTTTAGGTATATCAAATAAAATTTTGGAACTAAAAATAAAAGTATAGGATACTCATTTTTTAATTAAAATGATTACTTAATATAATAAATAATAACTCACAAATAATAGTCTCATAAAATGTAAAATTATAAACTGAAGTTTCTGACCTTAAACTTATATCTAAAAAAAATATTTTTGCTTTTTCAGTGAAATTTAACTATAAAAATATTTTTAAAAAATTTGTTCTTCTAATTCTAATTTACATTTATTATAAAATAATAAATAATAATACCATTACTTAACTATTGTCGTCTTTTCAGTACACTTCCCATAAAAATATTATTGGCTTACTCACATTTAGCAGCTACCTGCTCGTCTTCAACTTTCGTCTTTACATGTACTGCAACGTATTTGATAGTATGGTCGAAATGGTAACGAACGTTTTTAAAAAATTTCGTTTGTTATATACAGGATTTTAGAAAAGTCCCGGGGCGGCAAAATAACTTGAAAAATAACAACCGCAGAGGATAATGTCAGGAACAAAAGTTATAGGATTTTTCCTGACTATCTGATGACAATCCAATGTCCTCTGCGGTTGTTATTTTTCAAGTTATTTTGCCGCCCCGGGACTTTTCTAACACCCTGTATAATATTTAAGTAAAAAAGTTTTATTTGTTTTTATACTCAGGGAGAAAATGTACAACTAAGTGCATACGAAATCGATTGGTACGATTTTAATCCAGAGGCAATTCGTTCGCTAATGTTTTGTATTCTAAGAGCCAGCAAGCCTCTAAACGTAACAGCTGGGAAATTTTTCAACTTGAATCGAAACAGTTATAAAAATGTAAGTAATTTCTTTTTTATCATCAAATGTATTAAATTTTCAAATTAATTTATTTTTTCTAGGTAATATTTACATCATCTTCCTATGCATCTGTTCTATTATCAATCAAGTAACTTCAGTTCTAATAATAAATCCTCAAAATTCACTTAAAATGTATCCAGATACTCTTAATTACCGTTCAATTCTACTGGTTAAAATAGCAGAGATTTACATACAAAATAGATTCTACTTGTACGGACAAATTACGTGAACAAACACAATTATTATAAAAATATGCTAAGCAAATAAGTATAAATGTATATTAAATAAAGTTAAAAATTGCTAATTAATTCATACCAAAGAATTTAAGAATAGCGGTCATATACAAGTATATTTTATTAATTATTGCATCTAATTACGTAATGTACAACTCCGAAGAATACTACCGTATTTTTCATCAGCTTGCAACAGTCATATCAGTAGGTAATCATAAAAACGTACTTGTAAAAATAAAAAAATATGAATGTAGATTCATATCCTTAAACTTAGTATTTTGAACATTTAGCAGCCGTATAACGATTGGTTATATAAAAAAACTGATCATCATAATCATCCTGTGAAATGTAAGTACACATCATGGTATATGTCTGACTAAACTCGGTTTATTCTACTTACTTATTAATTTTGATAATATAAAAAGAATCAAAGTATTATTTTTATGACTGGACAAAGAATAAAAAATGGAATTTAGATTTTATTTGCGATATAATTACTAAACGTTTTTTCTATCTCACATGAAATTTTTCATATTCAAAAAAATCTAAATTAAGATATACATTATTTTTACTTAAAGATATTTAGAATTCACTAATTATTTATTATAAATTATTTATTACAAGGTTCTATGTTACACTAACATATCTTGACATTGATAGGAACAATAACCCTCTTATTTACGTAGTTCAAACAGTTCTGTATACAAAATCATAAACTACCTAAAATGCGTGTGAAAACTATGATTAAAATGTACATTTTCTATAACATAGAAATTAATGTTTTAATAAATTAAACATTAATTTAACATTATACCAGTTAAAAGGTTTAACAACAATTTTTCCGAATTATTGTTGAAATAAAAGTAAATAAAATTAAATTTAAAAGCTTTCTGTTATAAAAAAGTGATGATTTCTTTAAGAGTGAATGATAATATGCGGTAATTTTGTCCAATGTCATAAGAAACGTATTACGTTGATTATAGTATTCACTTACCAAGTAAAATTTCATTTTTACTTAAAAAAAAATTGCGTTGCTGAGAAAAACAATGACTTCATCTAAAAAGGTTTTTTTGCTACAGTTTATAGAGTATTTTTTAAACGTTCCTTATTGTAAGTAAATATTCTGAGAGGCAAAGAAAGTTTAATTTATTTCTTTCAAATTCTATAAGCATAATAAAAGTGTACTCGATTTAAAATATCTTTCTATAAACGATTAACAAATAAATAGTTATTAGATTAACAATTTTTTCTCAGATATAAAAATGTTTACGTAAAACAGGTACTAAATTACTTAGTCAGATGTAATAACATAAAATGTAATAAAAATTAAAAATGAGAATATTGCTTAGGTACAAAAAACAAACTGCCTACTTCTTTGGCGACTCTCTTCTTGTTTTATTAAAGAGAATATACGATCTCTTAAAAAAATATCTTCTATGTACTTGAATATTTTCATTATTCCCTGATTCATCAAGTTCATATCTCTCAAAGATGCATTGAACTATAACAAATCTTGTTACACAATAAAGTTACTATGTTCTAACACTAAAAATTAAATATTTAATTTTATTTAAAAATTTTCTTTTGTCTTATTGATGGAAAATAGATTTACTTACTTAATACTTTATATGCTGTCTTATTATGCTTTGATTCCCTCTATCATCTTAATATTAATGTTGATGAGTTTTCAAATGCTTAACAAGTGAACCTCGATAACTGAAACGAGTGTTTTTAATTTTTTTACAATGAATTGAACTAAAATCTTATATTATGTACAATCTTCTTACCAGTAGACTTTATTACAAATAAGACACTTATGGATTACACTTTTTTCACACCATGGCTGATGCTTTTTATGTGCGGAGCTTTTTCTGAATTTTGCATGGCAAATCTCACATTCCATATCGTATGGACCTTAATTAAAAATATACAATAATTTACATTTTATTAATTTTCATTTATATTTAATTTTGGGAGAATAAATTTAATTTAAATCGTTTTCTAATCTTATGCAGTATCTCACCTCTATGACATTCTGAAACATGATTCTTTAATATTCGTTTTGTTCTGAATTTTTCTGAGCAATCATAACATTCATACTTGAAACTATAATGTAATAATAATTAAGTAATATTAAAGCTAACAATAAGTTTATAAATTCATTGTTATCTTAAAAAATTCATACCTATCAATGTTTTTCACAATTGGAGTTGTTTTTTTTTCAATAATCTCCATACTTTGTCTACTTGAATCATCGATCACATATTCATTATTTTCATCATTAACTCTTTTCATTTTAATTATTAATGGAGCACAAGACCTCTTTGTATCATTATTTGTACTATTAAGATGTTCTAGTGAAGTACACCTTGACTGGAAATCCAAACCAAGTAAATTCGACTTATTTGAAAAGTTAAAAGTAAAATTAGAATTTATTTGATTCTCCTCTTTTACTTTCAGTTCTTGCGTTAAACTTAGAAGTGTCTCTTTCCTCTGAAATGAATCTGCTTCAGAAAAACGAATCGATTCATCACTAGTTAATATAGCATCTGAATCATCGTCTGTATGATTTAACTTTTCTTCTTCACAATTTTCTTCTATAAAACCTCCAAAACGATGTAATTCATTTAAACTTTCAAGCAATGTACAAGAAACTGAATTGAATAACTTATTTGAAAGTAGATTTTCTTTAGGGTAGGTTTCTACACTTTTTATAAAGTTTATTTCTAAATTAATTTCTTCATAAGTAAGTGTTCCATCAAAAAGAATTTCATTTATTAGAGAATCATTTGATGTATTAAAATAATTTTCATATCCAAGCTTTCTAGCGTATGCAGATTTTAAAAATAATTCTCTTTCTGCAATCTGGTTAGGCGATAATATTGACTTTAATATGCTCATTCTTTGAATATCTTCAAAGTCTACCTCATTGCCATTACAATCAATTTGTCCTAGTTTTTCTTTCACTAGTGTTTGCGTTACTTTGCATGTTTGAATTGTTTCAGAAAATTCATTCTCTATAGTAGGACTTAAAAGTTTATCCATATCAGATTCAACAATTCTTTCTCTTGGTTGTACATACTCCAAGTAATCTGCATTTGAAAGATCTGAATTTAAATGTATAACTGCACCTATTTCTTGTAATACATCGTCCTTAGAATTAAAGGATGAAAAATAATCAATCTGATACGGCCTTCTTTTATAAATCAAAACTTCTCCATCATTAGAGTTGCTGCTATTTGATGCAAAATTTTCATAATTACAAGATATCACTGACTCTTTTTTTTGTTCTCTACATTGATTCTTATTTTTTTTAATTGTTTTTTTCTTGGTTTCTTTTAAAATGCTACTCATTCTTAAATTTGCAAATGGATTTCTTTTATAGTTCTGTAATTTTTCCTTTTGGTTTTCTTTATTATAAATTAATTTTTTCTTCTTGCTTTTAGTATTATGACTAAAATTTTTATTTAAGACATCCTTATCGTCATCTACTAATTCAGTAAACGAATCATCCTTAACATTATATACTTGTTTCCTCTTATGTGTATGTATTTTACTTAATTCAATGCCTGCTTTTATGGATAGATCATACTCGTATTCAGTTGTTTCATGTGTACTTAAATAATCCAAATCTGATGAATCAGTTTTACTTTGAGATAAAGTTGACAAAAACTGAGAACTAGTTTCTTCCTGCTCATAAGTAGTATCCCTTTCTGTTGATGATGTATCTTTTCTTGTGGTGTCATCAGTATTATCAATATAATTTAAATCACTATCTTGAAAGATAAAAGTATCGTCTTTTTCTAAGATTTGATCAATTATGTTGGATACATCTTCATTATTGTTATTTTCATTAGGAATATACACCAAATTTTTATTTATATTACAATGTTGCTTTTCCACATCTGAATATTCAATTCTATCTTCATCTCGAACAAGTACAACTTCATTTTCAGGTTCATAACTCATATTCGAATTCATCTCATAATCGTTGAATTCATCATCATCTAAGTGAGTAGTTAGATCTACCAGCGATCTATTTTCACTTTTGTACTTACTTCGTGTACCAATAAT
This sequence comes from Gastracanthus pulcherrimus, assembly GCA_949152435.1. NCBI lineage: Eukaryota > Metazoa > Arthropoda > Insecta > Hymenoptera > Pteromalidae > Gastracanthus > Gastracanthus pulcherrimus. The sequence goes on along the minus strand of OX424574.1, from coordinate 12,673,327 downwards.
ATAAATAATACTGTCTGACTGACCAGACTCACTTTGTTTTTCATTTTTATTTTGTTGGGATCCAATCAAATTAGAATCATCACACCTTTTAGATGTATCATAAACTGTTCCTCCTGAATCACAAGCCAGTAAGCTTCTGCATTTATACAACTTGTAGTTAGTAGCATTTTGAAGATCCATATCTGAAAGTAACTTATATTTAGAATTATCAATTCAAAATAATAAAAAAATCACACAAAGCATACAAATAAAAATGAACAATAGTTCAATACAAACATTTTTTATATAACTACAAATACTCATTACTGTTAAAAAAAATTGTTAAAAATTGTCTAAATTAGCTCTGCTCTTCCCTACTCATATAGTTACAATTCATCCTATAGTTTTTATAAACAAACACAGCCTGTAAGCAAGTATGAACTTAAATGTCCACCTTATAACCATTGAATGATAATACAAAAATAATTAAAAAGGTTATTAACAACAGTAAAATTGCACAGAAACAGAATCACTTATGCAAGCTCTCTTAATCTATCCACACATTTACTTATATATACTCGTTGAGAGTTACAATTCATACTACAATTTTTGTAAACAAACATAATAACAAAAAAAGAAATTAACAAAATTAGAATTACCAATGTAAGCTCCTTTGATTTATTTTCTTTACTATCCATGGATAGTGTGCACACATTCACTTGTATACTCACAAAGTTACAATTCATGCCATAATAATTTTGTAAACAAACACAGCCTATGCAAAAATAAAATCAAAGTTTCTCTCTATATATCATTGAATGACAATTAATAAAAAAAAAATAACAAAATCAAAATAAGTAGCAAGCTAAGAAAAATTGACAAAATTGCAGTTATTTATGCAAGCTCCATTGATTTATTTACCTCACTACTATGTACTCTTTTATTCACAAATACTCATAAAGTTCCAATTCACGCCATAATAATTTTGTAAACAAACCAAACCCAAGTTTCTCCCCGTATAATCGAACAACGATACAAAAAATTAACAAAATCGAAGTTACTCTATGCAAGCTTCTTTGATTTACCCATTCACCTCGCGCTTACTCCTACATACTCGTAAAGTTACAATTCATCCCACAACAATTTTGTAAACAATAACACAACGACCACTCGTCGCAAATATTTATAAAGGTCCAATCTCCAAGTAACTTCAAAACTACAGCTGTTCACCTTCAGCCCACCCTATCCTCATTCAAGTTTTACCTAAAAATCGAACGATTTTTGAATAAAAGAGATCTACAATGCCTCCATTCCTACATGCATGCATGCATGCATGCACGATTGGCCCCCGATCAGTGCGGCAAACTCGCGTCGCGGGGGGCCATCTTGAGACAGAGAGAGCTTTCGATCCTTACAATCACAACAACTCACCTGACCTTCGACCGAGATCCAACGAAGAACAGTGAGCTGTAATAAAGTGGCTGGCTGCGTGATTTCGGTATCTCGCTCGCATTGATTAACCCATTACACTGTGCACAATTCAATTTTCAGCATTGACAATTATAGGTGTATTATTAGATACAGCTACTTTCTACAGCGTCTTCTGCATCTTGACTTTGAGAGGCGAACGTATACCCACATGCGTAATCGCGCGCGCACGACCGGCAACTGACCACCCATATAAGTATAAGTATTATAGTCTCGAGATATGTGTCTTTCCTTCGCGCCTTAAAAACGTTCCTTACACGTGTATATATATATACTTATACTTAGTACATATATGTATATATAGAGTCAGGAGTCGCACCAATATCACTTGACGATTTGTTCGAAACAAAAGCCGGCGGTCGTCTCTTTCTCTCTCTCTCTCTCTCTCTCGAAAACGTAAACATTCGCGGCGAGCGCGGGCCGAGCCAAAGGAGATTGAGGACCGCGCTCGAGTTACACTGCGCAGTGCACACACATTCGCAATCGCATTCACATTCGTATACATTATACATAATACAGAGATTTAAGTATACGGTGTCGTGTGGGTATTATTAGATATTGGGTATGTTTTTCTTTTTTCTTGGCTTTTAAATTTATGGTGACAAATGCAGTCGTGTTTTGTAATCTAAGGCGCAGAAAATCAAAAGTTGCTGCGAGGTAAGAGTGCATGCACTGATTGTTCTTACTGGAATATTGTGTCTTTTGTGATTTATAGATTAAAAGTTTGGGATTTTGTTACAAATAATGGTAATGGTTACTTTTGCAATAAGAGAAGTATCGTGTGTCTGTATTAAAAGTGTCATCCATCGATAAATGGTTTTTATCAGGATGTCTGAAACCCTGAATTTTGCTTCGAGTGAAGTAATTGATTAATCATCTTGAAATTGTGCTAAGATTCATTTCAATGTAAATAAATAAAAGTCTAAGTTTATTTTATGCTTTAAAAATTCGTAATCGACTTAATTGTTTATTTATAATTATTTACTTAATTAATTTTTAATTAATCAAGATTAAATTTATTATACATTTATTATTTATTGCAGATCCAAGCTATTGAACATTAAAATATGCCTAAAATAAATACATTCATTTATGTCTTACATTCAAATAAGACTACAGTTTCAAGAAGATTAATAGTTCATTGCAAGGTCCATTTTAAGAAAAATGCAAAATTTACTCAATGATGAATAATTCAATTCATCAAAAGGGTAGTTTTGGCACTTTTAACCAATATAGTCCAATTTTATATTATAAGAATACTATAATTCAATTTTGATCTGTAAATTTGTTTATGTACTCCTTTTTGTGTTCATGTTGATCCTTTTCTTTTAGAGGACATTGCATACAAATTATGAGTATCAGACCAAACAATCAGTACATATTTTATTTTATTTCGATTATAAACTCATGAAAAGTTTATTGCAACTTTGTCACTGTATAATCTTTTCCATTTTTAGATACTTTGAACAGAAATAAAAAACGAAACTACAAAAGTATTTTTAATAAATATTATGTGTATTATTGCAAATAATACAAGATAAATTGATTGAAGTCAAAAATTTACTTCCTTCAAATATTACAGTATTATTTTTGGCTTGTATAAGAATTTAACTTTCTTTAAAATTAATAATATCAATTTACAATACAGTATATATAGAAATAATTACATAAACTTTATGATTAGTTGAAATGACATAATACTTTTATTAATTGCTTATAAAAATCTTGAAAAACAAATGAATAAATTTGTATAACAATAAAAACGAAATGAATATAAATAAAATCAAAGCCTGTACAATAACTTAGTATTACCAATCATTATTGTCACCGAGATCGTCATTTTCAGCTGCTAACTTGGCAAAAAGTACATCTCGTACTTTTGGTTTTGGGTCATCTTTAATCTTTGTTGGAACAGCAGCAACTGTTCCCAGCATCCACTCCAATTCTGTAATAAATAATACTTTGTTAATGCTTACCAATATTTTATTAGTATTTTATAAATAGTTATAAATATTTAAAATTATAAAAGTTTAAAAAAAATCAATCTGGTTACAATTTTACGAAAACAAAAATTCTTTGATTAATGTAAGATTATTATTTTAGAAATAGATCAACTTTTGTTCTCAGTTCTATGGATTTAATTGTTACTTTAATTGAACTTAAAGTATGTCCAGTGAATTAAAAACAAAGGTTCACTAATATAATAAATTTATGTATTCATTATCAGATTCAATGTTAACAATGTAATAAACTTTGTGGGTCTGCCATTCAGATCACAAATTAATTAAACAATTTTAAAAATAATCAAGATTTTAAGACTTTGATGCAGTGTTGTTTAATTGTTCTATGCACTGTAAAAAGCAGCATGTAATAATACTACTCTGAGAGTAGGTAATTATGGGACCTACTCTGAGAGTATAGTAAACATTCTGTAAACAGTAAATTCACTGTTCTTGTAGTATATTATATATACTATATTAAGAATAGTAAATTTATTACTCTCAGAGTAGGTCTCATAATTTCCTACTCTAAGTGTATAAGTATTTTTACATGGTGACTTTTTATAGTATGGCTTGTATAGAACAAAAAATTCATCAGCAGAAATGTTTTGAATAACTTCCTATTCCATAATGATATTTTTATTTAAAAATATTCATGGCACATGTATAACTTTACCAAACCAAAGGTAAATAATTCATAGTATACACATTTATCATGTAACGCTAAATCTGATAAGAGTACTTGATGTGCAACATAATTAAAATACAAACCTTCTTCTGTAAGCTTCATCCCCCTTAGTTCAATAGGCCCAACATACTGCTTCTCCATATTTCCATCTTTATAAATGAATATTGTAGGTAGATTGGCATCAGGAAAGTTAGGAATGCACGTTGTCGAGATACTTTTTAGAAATTTGGTCGCTGGGAATTTTCTTGCTAACTCTGCTAAGTGTTGATTGACCAGTGTGCACAGAGGTATACTATAATAAGAAATTTATTATGATACCTTGCATAATCACATGAAAATATTAAACAAAATACAGTGTCTCAAGAATAACGCAAAAATAAATTAAATAGTGATCATACCCTGATTTGTATAAATGAAGAACAACCCATACATCTTCTCCAGCTTTGTTGACTTCTTGCACATAATCCTGTGCTGATATTTCCATGACAAAACCATACTTTGCCTTGGCTGCAAGTGCTTGCATTTCTGCTATCCTCTTGCGGCGATACTCCAGTAATATTTGTTCATCCTCGTCATCTTCCAGTTCATCCAGTTCGTCCAGAGATTTATCATCTAAATTCGTTTGTACTGAAAATTGATACAAACATTATAAAACAATCCTTAAAATTTGAATCATTAATTTTATAAAACATTCAAAATACCTCTTCCAGTCCTTTGGTCGATTGTATTCTCCAACATTTCAACAATTTGATCTTCTGTGACTTCTGCATCTTTCTTTTTCTCAGGAATGATTCCTTTTTGTCGGAGGATATCATTCCACTCAGTATCTTCATTTGGGTCTTGCTAAAAAAATATTTCAAATAAATTCATCAATTAATCAATCTAATTTAGTTCTAAATTGACACTTTATAGTTTAACATAAACATTACTTATTTAATTCTAAATTTGATAATTAGACTTTTTAACTATTAATTTCGCTGTAGATATTCAATATTTTTGGCTTCTCAAAATAAATTGTTAAAATGATGACATTATTAATTAGAAATTTAATTATTGAAAAAAAAATATCATTAACTTTTATTAAATTATTTAAAATTTAATAATGTACAAGGTTTTAATGACAGTAATTAGAGTAAGAGAGAAGCCTTCGAATTTACTGTTTCCAAAAAAGGTAGCAAGTAAGCAGACCACCAAAATAGACTTGTTAAAAAATACTTGTAAGATCGTTCTAAAACATAAGAAAACTTACCATTTTTATAAAATATTATAAAAGTAACAAAATGTAATACTGAAAGTCACTTTGTGCGTCGAAACATTCAACTTCAATTAAAAAAACTACAATTGTTAGGATAAACGGAGTGGCGTTGTGTTACGCTTGGTGAATCATGTTGATGAATGGAGTGGATTGGAGCAGAATGAGGTTATAGTGACGAGATCAGCGTGAAAAAAAAGTCACCAGCTGACTAGCTAGTAACATTTGTAAGTTGCATCTCTTCTTTAGTTACATTTTCGAATTTAAATATTTTTAATCGTGCGCGTCAAATCAATAGATATTTCGATTACTTACTACAGTATATGACATAAAGGTATACATAAATGACTACAAAAATATTAGGTACCTGTAGTTGGTTAACATTGAAAAAATCATATCAGTTATTGTATATATGTAACCGTATTGCTTCCTCATAGAGGAAGCTTTGTGATGGTAAAAAAAAGTTTTGCTTAAAACTTAAAAGTTTTGCTTGAAACATAACATGTTTTGAGATACTGGAAATCAAAATACACTATTTTTAGAAAATGTCTGCATGGATGTGTGTGTGTGCGTGTGTGTGTGTATGGATGTGGATCAACATTACTGTAAATATACACGGTGAAAATGAATGTTTCGGGGCTCATTCTTTTGTTTTTCATTAAGAACGGCGACAAAAAAAAATTTTTTTTGTTATTTGATGCGTTTTTGTATTTTTAACAGTTTTTCGATTTTTTAATTTTAGTTTTTTGGGTCTTGATACCTAGAAATAATATTATCGATAGAGCGTTAATGCATTTGCAAGAGCATACAATTACCTATCTTTTCCCGTCCAAAAAATAAGCTATTTCCCTTGTTTTATTATACGAAATTGTCATTTTTTCTAAACGATTATATCTGTGAAATATAAGTATATAAATATAAGTAGGAAAATTTTTGAAAAAATTTGAGACTTAGGAATGTGGATAAGAATATTCTGTAAATTTTTTGAGGCTTTATCTTTATCTTTTGAAGAAAGAAAAATCTTTTTGTAAAAAAATCGATTTTTATTCAGTAGCGAATTATGGAGTAAATCGGCAGCATTTGATTTGAAATTTTCCAAATCGGTAGTAGGCCAGGAGGGTTACATATGGCATGGCTCAAACGTGACGTAACTTAGATAACTATTGGAATCGCTCGGGAATGGTATACCTATTGAAAATATCGAGGTGCGCCAGCTTGAAAATGTGTGCTATTTGCATAAACAACGAAGAAGTGAAAAAAAATGCGAAAATCGCATTTTTTTCCCGGAAACAATCGCATATAACTCGGTAATTATGCATTTTAGAGAAAAAATGTATACTTATAAATTTGTTCGTTATGAAATTTTCTACAAGATAGAGTTGGTCGGATATCTGTGGATTTGAAATGTTCGCTGCAAAATGCTCAAAAGTGCAAAAAAAATAGGTAAAAAACAAGGTAATTTTAAATTATTTATTTAACAATGAAAAAATAACCCAATCACGCCATAAATTTAGACAAAAGTACTTGACTGCAATACAAAACGAGAGCCGCAAGGCCGATTAAGATCGGACTGACAGTTTTTGCACAATGCAATTGTTAAGTAACCTACCTGGAAAAAAGACCTTTTTTTTTAATTTTGTGCCAGGCTCAAAGTTATGAATATTTTTTTGCGCCCGCGCTTTTACACCTTCTTGGACCCTTAAACTATCATATATAATTGCTATCTCAACCATTTTTAAATTTTTAATTACTGTTTGAGCGGTTTTAAAAAGTTTGAAAATTTTGGCTTTTAAACAAATAAGCCTGTGAAGCGGGATTTGCGAGTGGGAAAAAAACCAAAAGTATAGGAAAATAGTACTCGGAAAGACGCTTCTTTTAAAAAAAATCATCCAATTCGGTCCAGTAGATGTTAAGATATTAACTTCCAAAGTCGGGAAGGGTATGCGGCGTAACGGTTAATGATGTAACAATAAATTATATACCAATCAATACGTTTTTCCGAGATGTTTTCGTATCTGCTTTCAAAAATTACATAGCACGTGTGCATCACGCACAAAAATTTGCATAAATATTGTGTAGTGCGCGCTCGGAGCCGAAATTCGGAGGGTTGGGGATAGGCTGCGAAACTTGAGATCGTCGCTTCAAAATCGGCGCGCTCGCTTCAGGATAATATATCTCGGCTTCTACTGCACCGATTTCGACGATTTTTTTTAATTGGGGTAGAAAACGAGAGGATTTCAATTTTCATAGTTACACTTATCAATTTTAAAAAATAAACAATCGGTGGTCGATTTTCATAATCAATATCCTTATTGTGCATATATTATTCATTGTAAATTAGTATTAAATTGAAAAATTTCAGGCCAAAACTATTTTATTGTTGCTACTATTCGTAGAAGCCATAAACATATATACTTTGGGTTCATTTATGATTTTGTTTTGTTACTTAGTGTTGCAAGGGAACAGTTTAATTTTGCTTATATATGAAGTATACTAATTTTTAATAAATTATTCGCACAGCCCCTGTAAAAAATTGAAAAGACATTCATATATCCCGGGGAAGTTTCCGATTAATTCGACTGTCTGCGCTAATACCCACTGGCGTCGGATAATCTGTACTCTCATAGAAAATTTTAAAAAATCTAGGAACAGAATCTGCATCGATGTTATTAACAGAATAAGCAGTATTAGAGATTTAACGGCTGTCGGCGTAAGATATCATGACACGTGCAACAAAAATTTGTTTGTAACAAGAAGAGAGTCATCTGAAGGCCTAGATACAGACACTTCTAAAGCTGCAAAATTTATTTGTGAGTACATTCTTTCCAATAAAATGGAATGCCAATTTAGTTTAAAAGCTATACTTGCCAATTTCGATGGGGATACGTGGCCCGATACGAGATATTTGAAAAAAAAATTAACTAAAACATTTGGCGATGACGTTATCATACATTCTTCTAAAGAAGGGCCTATTTTATCATTCACTAACATGTGTGGTAAAATTTTAACTGAAAATTGGTATAACAACAAAAACCGTGACGAAATATTAGAGCGTCTTAGAGTAGTTAAAACAGCTGCAAAAATAATTTTAGAAGATATTCGCTCAAAAGTTTACACCAATCAGTATCATGCACCAGACTGCTTTCTCGAAAATGTGGACTCCGATATACCAGAAACTTTAAAAGTATTATTGAATTAAATAATCCTCAAGAACAAATTTTCTGATTCAAATTATGAAACTAAAATAACTTCTGTTGCTCACTGCATAATAGCAGCTACTCGTCCGAGATCTTTTGTATCTTGTCTTCAGGTTGCTTTAGGCAGCATGCTTAACAAAAAATATGGATCCAAAGATCTTATACGAATTTTAAATTCTTTAGGATTTTGTTGCTCTTACGACGAAACTCAACTTTTTGAAAGTTCTTTATTAGCTCATCCGCAACAAAATGCTTATAATAATGCGTATACCCAATTTGTTTTTGATAATGCAGACCACAATGTCAATACTATTGATGGGCGCAACACTTTTCACGCAATGGGCGGCTTTCAAATCGTGACTCCGCATAGTTCAGTGACATCAAACAAGTTCATTAATAGATTATCCTTACGAAATACCTTCTCGAGAAATCGGAAGATTCGGTAAAATTGATTTAGAAATATTTCACAAACCTAGTCGTTCTGGAATGGAAAATATCATTGTTCAAGATTTAGATAAAATACGCCCTGTATCACTTGACATAAAATTATCTAAAACTGATTTTCTATGGCTCTACGGCAAGCATAGATATTCGACAGATTTTCTGGGGTGGAACGGCTACATGGAATCTATAACCAACCACTTAAGTTATGCAAAAAGCAGAATACTTTTTTTACCGTTTGTCAATGCTCAGCCGAGTAATTATGATACTATTTATACTGTTTTGAATCAGGCTCGCTTAAAAAGTAGTGAAATAGACCAAAAGCATTGCTTTGTCACTTTTGATCAACCGTTGTATTACAAAGCTCGAGAAATAATAGAATGTTGTAAGGACGAGTTATCTTCAGTAATTGTTAGATTAGGTGGATTTCATCTTTTAATGTCGTTTATGGGAACTATTGGATTTATTATGGATGGAAGCGGTCTTCAAGAGCTTTTTTGTACAATTTTTGCCGAAAATTCTGTTGACAAAATTTTAAACGGTCATGCTTATTCAAGAGCTGTCAGAGGCCATATTTTGGCTCACTTGGCTTTAGGAAAAATAATGTTATCTTCTTTTGATTTAACGAATGATGAAAACGCACTTATAGATGATAAATTGACTTTAGAAGATAGTACTTTAACAAGCATTCACGAAGAAAATTTTTTGAATATTTATAATAAATTTTTAAGACATGATGAATAATTGAAACAGCATGGCCCAACTGCGAAATTATGACTTCAATACTATGACATTGTAACAGTGATGAAACAGTTTATTCAGGCTGAAAGAATGGGTAATTGGAAGTTACACCCCGAAAGCGTTCGAAAAATGTTGCCATTTTTCCATGCCAGTGGACATTATCTATACGCGAAATCTTGTCAACTGTATTTGCAATACATGTATGAACTCGAAAAAAAATGAATCCACTAGAATATGAAAAATTTACGACAAAGGGCTTTTTCACTATTAGAAGACCAGATAAATTTTGGAGCGGCATTTGGTCTGATATGTCTATAGAACAAGTTTTGATGCGTTCAATGAAAAGCAGCGGTGGGCTTACACACGGTCGAGGAATAATTGATTCAGTTCTTGCGAAATGGGTATTGACAATGCCTTTCCTTATCGGTGTCAGTAATTCAATGTAATTCTTTTGTAATGTATCTTTTACTACTTCAGAGCAGAGTTGACAGGAGGGGAAGCTGAGGGTGCATGGGGTGGAGAACCAAGCGGGAAGTTGGATTTAGTATAGGTCAGAAATGGTGCGAAAAATGTTCATATGAGTGGATAAATACAGAGAGGTGGAGTGAATGTAGAAAGCTCTTGTTTTGGAATGTAGCGGGAGTGTGGAATAAGAATAAAGAGTTTTGGAATTTTATTAGGGACGCAGATTTTGTAAGTTTGGTTGAAACGTGGATTGAGGAAAAGGATATGCAACGTTTAGAAGCTTTTCTACCAAAAGAATTTTCTTGGTTCCGTACACCGGCAAGAAGAGAACACAAAAAGGGAAAGGCGAAAGGTGGGTGTCTGATAGGAGTCAAAAAAGATTGGTATAATGAGGAAGACTGGATAGGGATTGAAAAAGATAGTGGGTTGGTTAAAATAGTACTAAAGAATGAGCATAAAAAAATGTGTATCTGGTCTGTGTATAACTCAGGCAACGTGGAAAGTATATGGAAGAAAATCGAAGAGGAAACTTTTACGGACGAAGAAATTAAGATTATTGCAGGGGATTTTAACATTAGAATAGGAGAAGAAGGGAGATGTGTTAAACCAGATGATCTAGGTTATGTCATGAAAAGGCAAAGTAAAGATAAGAAAATAAGTAACGGTGGTAAACATTGGGTGAATTATATAGAAGAGAAAGGGTGGGAGATTCTAAATGGTTGCACGGAGGGAGATTGGGAGGGAGAATTTACTTTTGTTGGGGCGAGAGGTAATTCAGTTATAGACTATGCTGTAGTAAATCAAAAAGCAAGAGAAATAGTTGAGAGTTTTAAGGTAGAAGGTAGAGTAGAGTCAGATCACTTACCAATAACTATCTATTTAAAGGAGGAAAGAATAGGTAGTAACGGAAGTAGGCATGGGGCAGTAGACCGAAGTTATAGATTAAAAACAATTCAAGTATGGAATGAAGAAAGTATAGCAGAGTATAATGAAAAAACTAATACGCTAGATTTTTGCGAGAAAGAAGAAGATTCAGTGGAAAAAAGATGGGAAGACACGAAGAAAATTATAGCAAGTGCAGTGAAAAAGAAAGAAGTAAAGATTAAAGGATGGCAGTTAGGAACTAAAAGGTGGTGGGATAAGAGCTGCGCTAAAAAAAAAGAATAGTAAAAAAAATGTACTTTAAATGGAAAATAGGTAACGGAAGTAAAGAAGATTACATCAAGATGAGGAAAGAATGGAGAAGCTGGTGCGTAGATAAGGAGAAAATAAAAAGAGAAGAAGAAGAAGCGGAATTAAGAGCAATTAAAAGCGAGGCACGGGTGTGGAGTTATTTTAACAGATTCAGGAAAGGAAGCGCAGGTATCAAACAAAATCAAAGAAGAAGAATGGGAAAAACATTTTAGATTATTATTGGAAGGGGCGGATGATAAGAAAGTTGGAGTAAGTAGAGAGGTTAAGAAGACACTATGTGAAGAAAAAAGAGAGAAAATTGAAGTGTGTCTTAAAAAAGTCTTAAAAAAAAGAAGGCGGCGGGGTTGGATGATATAAAAAACGAAGCATGTATTCACGCGGGGGGTGATTTAAGAGATAAGTTAATTGCAATAATAGAAAAAATATGGGATGGAGAAAACATACCTGAAGACTGGAAAACGGCAGTAATTGTACCTCTTTATAAGAAAGGGAATGCGAACGATCCCAAAAACTATAGGGGTATTTCGCTGCTCCCCACGGCGTATAAAGTGTATACGGAAATCATAAGAAGAAGGATTATTAAAGAAGTGGAAGAAAAAAATATATTACCGGAAGGGCAGGCTGGATTCAGAAAAGGGAGGTCAACCGTAGACAACATCTTTATCTTGGATCACATAATACAGACATTAAAGATAGGAAAGAAGAAAAGACTTTATGCACTTTTTGTGGACCTCAAGGCCGCATTTGACACCGTAGATAGGTTAAAACTATGGTATATCTCGATTAAGTTAGGAATTAGCAAATATTTAGTAGAGAGGATCAAAGGTATTTATGAAGAGACAAAGGTGAGAATTAGAACCGAAGGGGGATTAGCAGAAGAATTTTGGACTACAAAAGGTCTTAGGCAGGGTTGTGTACTTAGCCCAATTTTATTCTGCTTGTATATTGCGAGTCTGGAATCAGTCTTAGGTGAGAGAAATGTAGGAGGGATAAAAGTAGGAAATTTAAGGATCTGGTCTTTAGCTTATGCGGATGATATCGTTTTGTTAGGTTATAATAGAGAAGCTCTACTAGATATGATGAGTACTCTAAGAAAATTTCTGAAGGAAAGAAGTCTGATCTTGAGTGTAGACAAAACAAAGATTTTGGTATTTAATAGGAAAGGAAACAGAAATAATGAAGTCTGGAAATGGGAAGAGAAAGTAATAGAAGAAGTTGACAATTTTAAATATTTAGGATTTACTTTTAATTATAAAGGTAACTACAAGGATCATATTGGGGAACTAAAGAAGAAAGGTATTTTAGCTGCCAGGAAAGCTTGGGGACTAGGTGAAAGATGTAAAGGAAGCCTGAAAAGAAGAAAGATGCTGTTTAATTATCTAGTTAAAAGCGTAATGGAATACGGAGTGGAACTCTGGGGTTGGGAAGAAATGAAAGGCTTAGAAAAGATAAAGGCGGATTACTTTAGATGGGTTCTAGGTTTAGACTTTTGCACACCGAGATATATAGTAGAAAGGGAAACAAATACGTATAAAATGAAAGTAGATTGGGGTATTAGAGCTATTAAATTTGAAGAAAAGATTCTAAAACTAAACGAAGATAAACTTTATATATTAGAAATAGAGAAAACTTTTTAAACAAAATAGGGCTTAGTAGAGATAGATAGGTGGAGGCTTCTTAATATAAACGTAGTTATGGAAGTAAATAGTAGAAGTCTCGATATAGAAAGACAGATTATTCAAGGGAAAATAAATGAGTCGAAATTTAACCCGGGTTATAAAGACATTATAGAGGAAAATTGCCCAAAGTACTTAGAGGAAGAAGGAAATGTAAATATGAAAACTATAGCACGACTAAGATGCGGCAACATTGGAAAAAGTAATAGATATTGGTTAAAAGAGGAAGAGAGAGCATACAGTTTGTGTAGCAAAGAATTAGGATCTCTTTAACACCTTATAGTTAGATGCGAAAAAACTAAGGATTGGGCAAAGGAATTAAGAGTAAATGATTTTCAGGTAGGGGAGTGGATAAAAAATGGGTGGTCTAATGTTATATTTATTAATATAGTCAGGAAAATAGATGAGGAAATGAAACATATAGAAGAAGGCGTAAAATGTACAAATGTATCAATGTATATATATGTGGTGTATGCATGTATATGTATGTATATGTATGTGTGTATGCGTATATATGTATATATGTGTATATACATAGGTTAATAGATAAGGTAAGAGTATATATGAAAAAACATGTCCACAGATTCTAATGTTAGGTGCGAAGTATAGGATGGAGAGACGCTGAGTGTGGAGAGATATGTGTGTGTAATTGCGGTACGATAAAGAAATGTCATGTTTTTTTCTTTAGTTCTAAGGTAACGAAAAGACTGTAAAAAGCTAGTGTGTTTCGTAGTTTAAATAATATTGTACAGCGGTAGTAAATTTGAAATTAAAGTATTTGTAATAGAAGCCAAAGACCGTAAATAGGTTTAAAATAGAGTTTGATTAAAAAGATATAAGTATAACGAACAAATTGAAAGTATTTAAGTGTAGGAATGTAAATTTGAGAAGTTTGGTTTAGGCTATGACAGTATAGGTTTGCGGTAAATGGTGATTTATACTAAAGTAATTTATTGTAAAATGTTTGGAGAACGTATGGAGTATGGTATGAATTGAAGTATTTAAGTATGTTATGTAAACCAAGTCCATTTCTGGGCCATTTAGGCTGAAATAAACTTATATATAAATATACTACTTCAGAGCAACACGTTGATGCTAGACCTTCACGAATTCAAGAAGACAATCGTGCGTTAGACTTAATGTTAGAATTTTTCATTTCTTATGATCCATTCGTAGTCTCTGATGCAATTGTTTCACTTAGCTCAGGCATTAAAGGTAATGAAAATATTAATTGTCACAATGCTCTGGATATCGGGTTAAAAATTATGAATAATATTGTCGGAAATAATTTTAACACGCTTAAATTCCAACGAAAAAATCGAGTAATGCCTCTTCAAGCTATTCATTCTATTAAATTAAAAAATGAAAATGTAATTATCAACCCTGCATTAATATTTCAAAGAATTAGTGTAGCAATGGAGGGTAACACCGAGTTGAAAGATTGTTTTGCATATGAATTGACGCCCTATCCACTTTCTATGTTTGACAATGGTATAATGCGTAAAACTGAGAAATCTAAATTGTATGATCATTTTCAACCTATGTACGACGAGCCATCGTTAGATAATTCTTATCATGTAATTGATGGAGGATTTTTATTGCATAAGGTTGTGTGGCCACAAAAAGAAACTTTTGAAGTCATTCTTGATCGTTATGTAATTTATGTAACTAAATATTACGCTGCCAATAATAGCTTTATCATATTTGATGGTTACCCTGAAAATTTAAAAAGTAGTACTAAAGATGCATAACGATTATGTCGACAGGCTAGAAATTTATGTGCAGAAATACAATTTCATTTGTCCATGACCGCATCAACATCGCAAGAGAAATTTTTATCGTACGATCGCAACAAAAATTGATTTATTTTATATTTACGAGAAAAATTGCAAGCCGCTGGATATCGTACTGAGCAAGCTCAAGAAAACGCTGATACTCTAATTGTTGAAACCGCTATAAATCTAGCCACCGACGAAAAGCCATCCATTATTGTAGCTGAAGATATAGATGTATTAGTAATTTTAACGCAAAGAGCGCCTGTAGATAAGAAAATTTATTTCTTAAAACCAAGTAGAGGAAAAACAGCTGAAAGGCTTTACAGTTCCACATCTCGTATCGGCGAAAATTTAAAACATCTGATTGCTTTTATTCACGCTTTCACTGGATGTGATACTACATCTGCTTTTTTCAAACAAGGAAAAGCTAAAATTATAAAATTATTAGAAAAAATACAAGCTTAATTGAAGAAGCTTTAATTTTTAATAAAACAAATGCAACTGCACAAGAAATTGAAAACGCCGGCACAAAATTCATTGCAGCTATGTATGGGGGCAGGAAATCTAGTAATTTACAATTAAATGATCTAAGATATTTATGTTTTAAAAGTAGCTCTACGAAGAAAGCTTTTAATTTAGCTATGCTTCCGCCAACTAAATTAGCTGCAAAACAGCATACGTTTAGAGCATATCATCAAGTGCAACAATGGCTCGGTAATTCGTTGGACCCGACGCAATGGGGTTGGAGTATTAGGTTTATTTATTAATTAGTATTAATATTAAATAATAAATTACAATCAACATATACAACTGATTTACTAGTTCCTGACAATATATTACGAGACATCAGTTGTAAATGTACAAAGGGCTGCACAAAATCTTGTAGTTGTATAAAACACGGATTAAAATGTTCCGATTATTGCGCAGGATGCCACGGTCAAACTTGTAAAAATTGCGAAGAAAATGTATTAGACAGTAATATAGATGTAGAAGATAGTAGCGAACTTGATATTGATGGCGACAATGATGTACAATTCCATGTAAATACAGACATATTAACAGCTAACGAATGCGTTTCCGACACCAAAGACAGCGACGACGAAATTCCGTGTAAAAAAAAAGTATGCCAATTAATGTAATAAATGAACTTGTATTATAAATAAATTCTGTAAATTGTGTAAATTTAATGAAATTGTCAATATTTTACGATTATTTATACCTTATCTCCTGTTATTCAATGTAATATATTCATTAAATAACAATTAAATTAATTTATAAAATTATTACGCATTAATTCTTCAATTTAATACTAAATTACAATGAACAATATATGCACAATAAGGATATTATGATTAGCACTAATTTTTAGCAACATTTAAAAATGCTTGATTATGAAAATCGACCACCGATTGTTTATTTTTTAAAATTGAATATTTGTTTAAATGCCAAAATTTTCAAACTTTTTAAAATCGCTCAAAAAGTTATTAAAAATTGAAAAATGGTTGAGATAGCAATTATATATGATAGTTTAAGGGTCCAAGAAGGTGTAAAAGCGCGGGCGCAAACAAATATTCATAACTTTGAGCCTGGCACAAAATTAAAAAAAGGTCTTTTTTCCAGGTAGGTTACTTAACAATTGCATTATGCAAAACCTGTCAGTCCGAACTTTTTCGTTGTGTATGCAAATAGCACACCTTTTCAAGCTGGCGCACCTCGATATTTTCAATAGGTATACCATTCCCGAGCGATTCCAATAGTTATCTAAGTTACGTCACGTTAGAGCCATATTTGAAAGATTTCGTCGTAATTCTCCTGGCCTATAGATCTTTTGTATATTTGGAACGAGTTCTAAGCCAAGATAATAATAATGACCTTTATATTTTGAGATATTTGAGGTTAAGTATTCAAAATATTATTTTTTTATCGCTTATATCTCGAGAAGAATACAGCCTACTTTACCAAATTAGGTTCATGTTTTTCGTTTTTTAATGAAGATTCGAAATTAAAAAGAAATTTAAAGATTCATTGACTCGTTTCTTTATAAGAATTTTTAGATTTTTGGATTTTTGAGTTTTAGTTTGTCCAGTTTGTTGGTATGTTAGAAATATTATGATCAATTTAGTGTAAATGTATTAAAAAGAACATAAAATTACCTATTTTTAACAACCACAAATTTTGGATAGGCTCTTTTCCTTCTTTTGTTATATACACGAAAAAAAAGTAAATTAAATGTAATCAGATGTTAGTGTAGATTCACTGAATTCCTAATCATTTAAAATTTTGTGAACGATTTGTCTTCATAGATTTCCGAGATATAACCGTTTAAACTAAATATAATTTAAATATTTAAATAAATTACATACAGAAAAAAGAATTGCTGTGATAAGGATTATATACCTATCGTTCTGTAATTTTAGTAAAAAATTATCTTTTGTCAAACTATATCAATGATAAGAAAGCACACCCTTTTTGAGGTATTATTTAGAAAGAAATATAGCAATTTAAAATTAATTTACTAGAACAAATAATTTCATATTGGAACAATTAATTTAGTTTGAGGAAGCTAAGTGTCAATGAATTAACAGCGTTTTTTTTTATTTTAACAATAAAATTTTATAAAAAGAACAGTTTTTGTCATCTAGAAACGCGGTAAAGCTTTTTTCAACATCTCAGCAAGCTCTATAGAATATTTCAACGAATGTTTTCAATGCTTCCGTGCAACGTTGTAGGAACCTTTCTGAAATTATCAGTGTTGTTCGGGGTGCATAGGTAGCTTTCAGGAACGTTCACGAGAGCGTGAATAGACTGTGCAGTATACGTAAGGCGTCTCTGCGTTTCTACAACTTACCTTTGCCACAAAAGAGCACTTTTTCCTGATTGCTGAAATGTTTGTGCAATTTCTATGGCAATAAATTATTTTCTGCGGAGCTTTCAGATCTTGCAGATTATTCTGCAGTTGACTTTTCCACGAGGTTTGCCTGTAGATTAATTTGTCGGTAGAAATATTTCCTGAAGGAATTGAAAAAGAAAACGCCTCTAGTTAAATCGCTGATACGTGATACGTCTCGTTTGGGTGTGTTACCGATGCAAGTAAGTAAAAATTTGAACCTTTTTTTCTTTTTATTATAGAAAAATTCCTTCAGAATAGATTTGTACATTGATAGAATATAAGTTCGTGTAGGAATGCTCGAGGAAGTAAGAGTGTGAGTGAAATGGAGAGCTCGGAGTGAGCGGTCATAAGGATAAAAGTATAAACAGAAACTATAAATTTGGAATTGTAATTCTTGTTCTATTTTTGGCGGAATCTATTAATTGTTAATAAAAGGACTAACTCTTTCTTCAAAACTGCATCCCAGCATCTCACAATAATTTATTGAACTTCCAAGTGTCGCAGTTGCTTTAAACTTGACTCCCCAGTTCCTCGGCTTTGGTCTATAGTTATAGTATAGTTAATAGTTGTAGTTAATAGTCTGGTTAATAGTTATATTATATTAATTTCAATTTCTCAATAAACTTATATGTAATAACAGAATCCAAAACCTTTAAACCTATTACGAGGTCTCTTGCGTAATAAAAAGAATTAAGCGACCCACGTTATTTCGTCGATCTCGCATGAAAGATCGTTTGTGCTCTCCTCGAATGAATAAGTAAACACGCGCGACGAACACTTGGAAATATGCATGCGGTGTCGCAGTAGAAGCGACGCGCTCGAGTTTTATTGCCTATTCAACGAGAGCGAGCCCCCGAACTTTTCTCCCTTCGATTGTTTTTTCCTCGTGTGTAATACCTCGCTCTCCTTTGATTCGTCACGGTCGTTAATACATAAATTTTCCTTGACTCACAATAAGCGACTGTTGTTTCTTTTCTTCTCGCGTTCGGAGTCTCCGAGAGACTTCAACGTATTTTCGATAGTTTTTTCATGTGTTGCGTAATATTTGAAATTAAACGTAAATTATGAATGAATGCAATTGGAATTGCGTAATTGTTTTTTAAAGGTAGAATATGCCGTTTCCACATCCGCACTTTGATGCATATTTATGTTCTATTAGATGCTTCAACGCCCTACTGATTAACAAAAACTGATGATCACGGAATAGACCAGATAAAAGCGGATTGAAATTCTTGCCGAGTCCGGATTGATTTTTTGATCTTACCAGGTTTTGTGCGGACACATTTGGAAATCAACTGATTTTATATTGATTCAGCTATGAAAAAAATATGTAACAGGATTCAAAATCCAGATAAAAACTTATGATATCATATATGTATAGGTTTATTTTACAATCCGGTCTCATTTTATTATAAATAAAATCTGATAAGTATATATAAAAAAATAATAATATTCTCTATTTATTAGAAATTTTTAAAATAACTTTACTATTGCGATATTAATGTTATTCAACAAAGCAGGAGACTTATATCAAAGCGAGCGTTAAGAGAAATTACCGTATCTACTGTTTGTCTAATCACATTTTTGCAAATTACTAAAACAGTAGTTTGTTAATTGAAACTCTATGGTCGTCCCCAATTCTTCTTAAAATAAGGAATATTTTGAGACCTAAAAGAGTATCTAACATTATTTCCTTTCTGAGAATAGTTCAAAACGCAAAACCTAATCTCAATTTTTGCGTTTCGAAGTATTCTCGGAAAGGAAATAATGTTAAATATTTTTTTAGGTCTCAAAATATTCCTTATTTTACTAAGAATTGTGGACGACTCTTCGTTCTTCACACAAATGTAATTAGACAAGGACAGTATATACGTCCTCCTAGGAATCACCCAGAGCATGACCGGTGGCGCCATCCAAAAGTTGGAAACTCAGGATATATTCAACATATATATATCGTGGAGCAAAATAGTCAACTGTAGACCTAAATGAAGGAATAGGAAATTTAAATGAAAATAGACTGAAAAATTTATTAATAAAGTTTTTATTTTGTCGTGTATAAAAATATGTAAAGTCTACGAAAACAACATGCGATCAAATATTTTAAAATATCGGCATTAAAAATATCTGGTTAAAATTGTTTGAATTTTTGAATACGGTGGGGAAAAATAGTCACTTTATTTTTTATTCGATGCTGATTCATATTAATCTTATTTTCACTTTACCAACATTAACTTTATACATGTGTGTTAATAAAAAAAATTTGGATTTTCAACAAAGCCTGCTTTTATTGAACAAGCCAAATGTCAGTTTTGCCCCTCTCTCACGTATATTTAACGTCGCATGTACAACCTCATCGGATAAAAGCTGTCTTTAATATTATGTCATTAGATATTCTAAAAAACTTTTCAATAAATGTGGTTTTCGTCGACTTTACAAATCGTAGTAAAAAAAGAACATTTTGTTACATATTTACATCTAAGCATATACATACATACACGATCCGTTCGGTATTTCTTAAAGTCGTAAATTACATCTTAAAGTACATCTTGTATTTTTATCATTATCTATACACTCTGATCTATGCTGTCAGACTAATACCATTACATACCAGCTATAAGTAAAATTGTACTAATAATGGAACTTTGTTGTACTTAATTTTTATACCGAGAGATACAACCAATTCACAGAGGTAAAACGATTCTTATTTGGAATGACAGTTTTAGCTTTCCTACGAATTGATATGCGTTGTAACTTTTATAAACTAATTAAACATAATCATATTATACTTAAAATTACTTTAGTATTACTACACAGAGAAAAATTGTATAATTAAATTTACAAATAGTTTTTGAATTCTAACCAGAAAGAATAGCAATTGTGTACTTACTACACATTCTAGTAAAATTTCGTAAAGATTACAATAAAATGTAAAACATGTATGTAAAATTTACTTATACATATAGTAAAACTTGTTAGAAAGTGTAATCATTTTTTGAGTTTTGAGTTTTAGCAATAAAATTACTGCATTCTTTGGTAAAATTCTAAAACTATTTGTAAAACTTACTGTACTATTTCTTTTTGTACAATAAATAAATTTAACTAAATCAACAAAAAAAATATTTCCCTAATATTTATCCTATCTAGAAAACAATAATAATTCGTATAAAAATAAAAAAATACTTATTCGCTACAGTCTAGAACTGCATTAGTCATGTAAAATCTATCTTTCTCTATTTAAAATCTCTTTCATATAGATCAACGAATGCCTCAGAAGAAAAAAAAAATATATATAGGGGCGAGTGCCCATTACAATCTTATCGCGTCAAGCTTGCTTATGAACGGCTTGCACTTCAGATGCAGGTTGTGTTTCATAATCTCGCTGAGAATCTGATGACGCTGCACGAATAAACCGCCGGTTCTCAAGCTCTCATTTTTCTTTGCGTCAACCACGGGCTCCTGCTGCTGCTGCTGCGGCTTCTGGATCTCCTCCTCCGCTGCCACCGCAACACTTCCTTCTCCGGTATCTTTGGATTTGAGATTGTTCTGCCGATTCTGCAACGCACTCTTCACCTTTTTCATTCTTCTGGACATTCCGAGCTTGCTGCCGTCTTTCGCGCCGGTCGTATTACTAGTTTTCGGCGCGTTATCACAGTCGTCGAGAGGAAACTCGTCGCCCTGACTATCAACAATTTGCGCGTTCTCGGAAATATCGTCTTTCGCGTAGGTGAGCATTTTGTTCGCTGCTTCAAGATTTGGAGATGCGCTCGAGTTATTGTTGTCCGGGTATTCCAGAGTGTTCTTTGATTTTGTGCTGCTTTGATTGCTATTTATTACCATGCCGTTGATGGCTTCTTCGTCTTCTTCGTCCATTATTCCGGTGGACATAGCTTTTTGAGCTGCTGCAACTCCCTTTAGCGATCTTAGGAGACTTGCGTACGGAGTAAATTCATCTATATTTACAACATCGAATTCCTCTTCGGAATTTATGCCTTCGAAATCGGCAAAGTTATCCTGTACTATCAAATCGCAGGATGGTCTATTACCACTCAAGTTATTTGCAGGTTCGATCAGCACACTACCTTCATCATTTTTATCATTATCAGAATTCGAATCAATTTCTTGAATAAGTACAGGTAATTCTGGGACATTATTATGTTTATGATAAATAATGCGTCTATCTTCTGAATCATCATCAATTTCAATTGCATCTTTCGTCTTTTGGTTTAAGTCTATTATACAATTTTCACTAGAATTTGTTTCTATTGACGTAGGACTATCATCGCTGCTGTTGCTGGTTTTAAGACCTACACCGGAATCCTGGTCAACTTCAGCACTGTCATCATGTTTTGACTGTAGAGAAACTGTCAAATTAGAATTTGTTTTATTCCTTTCCTCTAATTTTCTGTATGCTCTTTTGATTATATCAATCTTGCTTACTTTTTTCTTTGTTAGTTTTACTTCATTTTCTGAAGATTTCTGCAAATACTGAGTAGACACTGCTTTTAATACTGCTTCTTCTTTTGGAATAATTTCTATTTCTTTTGCTTCAATATTATTATGCTCAACAGTTTGTTTCATTAATAATTTATCACTATCAGCTTTGTCTTCTATATTATGCTTTTGCTCAACATTCACATTTTGGTTGAGTATAAGCGAATGCTCTACAGATACATTTTTTATTTTATTTCTGACAGCTTCATATTTTGAGAAAGTAGATCCTCTTAAAGCAGAAAGATCATCAAGCTCGCTACCTTGTTCCAATGAAAAATCATCTGAATCCAAACTAGTGTTCAAACTACTTTTATGTAATTTTTGTATTTCTTGAAAACATGATGTTGAAACAAACTTTGTAGAATCAGTATTTTTACTGAATTCAGATGAACCACTGTTTGAATTAGACATCTTTGTTGGTGGAATTGTATTAGGTGTAGGTTTTACAAACTTAAACATTTCATCATCATATTCTTCATTGACTATTTTCTTTTTTACTTCATTTGTGAGTAATAAAGTTTCTTTTGTTGATGTGCTCAAAGTACTCTTAGACTCAACTTTCTTCAAATCTTGAGATTTTTTTACATATTTATCGATTATTTTCTTCTTTGCTCCATTTGTGAGTAATAAAGTTTCTTTTGTTGATGTGCTCAAAGTACTCTTAGACTCAACTTTCTTCAAATCTTGAGATTTTTTTACATATTCATCGACTATTTTCTTCTTTGCTCCATTTGTGAGTAATAAATTTTCTTTTGTTGATGTGCTCAAAGTTCCCGTAGACTCAACTTTGTTTAAATCTTGAGATTTTTTTACATATTCTTCATCGATTATTTTCTTTTCTGGTCCATTTGTTCTTGAAGATGTGCTCAAAGTACCCTGAGACTCAACTTTGCTCAAAACTTGAGATTTTTTTATCTTATTATCTACAGTTTGACTTACAATTGGAACCTTAGAGTTTTCTTTATCCTCTGATGTTTTATACAGTTTAGCTTTCTCATCTTGCAGAGTTGATAAATTGTTAATTGGTGAATCAATCAAATCATTTAAATGAATTGATGATTCTGTCTGTAATGGTTTAAATTTTTGTTTAATTTCTTGAGTAATTTGTAAAGTTTTCCCCGCAGCACTGTTCTTAATTTTTCTTTTCACTTTTGATAAAGACGAATCAATATTCTGTATTTGCGTAAAATTACTACCTACTTGATACACATTTTTCGATGTAGTAGAATTTTTTACAAAGTTGAGAAACTCAGCATTGGCTTCATATTTCATTCTTGCAAGTTTCTCAATCTTATCATGTGACTCTTGCTTACTAGTTTGGGCTCTATAAGAATCCTTTGTGGAATAAAAATGTTCCTTTTCACCATTAATCGCCGACCAATTCATAGGTTCCATTCTACCACGATATTTATGATAGACAGCTTCATTTTGTTTATTCACTATTCCATGTTTCAAATGAAGAGCAGTTGGACTTGGTGCGCGTTCAACATTAATAGTATTTTCCGAATTGCAGGATTTATTTCGTTCAAGATCATTATTGTTTTCTGAATGGCAGGATTTATTTCGTTGATTATTATTATTTCCTGATCGACAGGATTTATTTTGTTTAACATTATTGTTTTCCGAACGGCAGGATTTATTTTGCTTAAAATTAATAGTGTTTTCTGAACTGCAGGTTTTAATTCCTTCAAAATTATTTTTTTCCTGACTGTAAGTTTTATTTCGTCTTCTGTTTCGTGATTTTGACTCTGAATTACGTGCTGCAGGACTATTTGAAACTGATAATTTCTCCGAATTCTTTTGTTTGAATTGCTTGCATTGACTAGCAAATAATTTTTCTTGTAGAGTCGTTCTATTGATCAATTCTATTTTGTTTTCAAATGAGTTACTTGAAGGACAGCTTTCCTTCTGCACTTTCAAAAACGTTCTGTGCACAGCTTGTTCATTGGATGCCTCCTCAGATGTTTGTTTGAGCTGATTATTATTTGCTTTAGCTAGTCGTTGAGCATTAGCTTGCCTAATCTTTTCCAGAATTAGTAAGTTTCTTGGTGGAGATGGTGTAGTGCTACTTTTATTTTGAATGTCAGTATTGCTGTTCACAGCCTCCATTTTGAATATAATCTGAAAATTGATAAATAAAGAGTTATAGAATTTGGTAAATAAAGAAAAAATAATTTGATTTATAGAAACTATCCAAACACAACTTCAACTTTTATACATATTTAATTGTCTTAAGGTGTATTAACTTATGAAATAACCTAGTCCTCGAATCACTAAATTGTATTAGGTAATGTTGATTTCTTTAAACTAATGTTAAAAAAGGCGGCTCTTTTGTCATTAATAAAAAGTAGAGACTCAAACTATTTTTTGAACTACAAAAAAAGACTATCTGTTGTCTACAAGTACAGTAGATTAGATAGCTGCTTCTACCAAAGCAATGAGTTACTGTAGAAGACAACTACGAGTAATAAATAAATGTATATCTGATTTAGTCTTTTATTATTGAATTGATTGTGTTAAATACCAAGGCGGAAATAAAACTTAGCAAATAATTATTAATGAGAATAAATAATTTTTTATAATTTTTAAAAAAAAGTTTATAACTGTTGATAACTGTTTATATAGGTAGAATTTGAGACTATAATAACAGTTTATCAAAGTTATCAACAGTTTTTTTCTGTTATGAACAGCCAATAGTATATTATGACACTGTTGTGGGAGATGGTTTTCTACCTTGCTCGAGGGTTTTCGCACGAGCGAAGCGAGTGAGAAAATCGAGCAAGGTAGAAAAACACCTCCCACAACAGTCTCATACGATATTTTATAGCACAACAACCTCAAAATCGACAATAAAGTTGGCATTTTGAGGTTAGTGTGCTATAAAAGAAGTTTATAACAGTTATGAACTTTTATTTACTTTTTTAGACCGCGATGCATAACCAGAAAAACGATCTGTAAGAAATTATTATCAGTTTTAAACTTTTTTTATCTAGTAGTAACAGTTATTAATAGTTTTAAATATTTTTAATAGTATTATAATTATTCACTTTTTGTTTCAAAAAAATTTCATTAATATGAATATTCCAAAATAAAAATAATTATCAATTTCAATTAGTACAAATTACTAAAAACTAGTAAAAATTTATAATAGTTATTAATAGTTATTTATTTTATTTACTGATGAAAGATTCAAATTTTTACAAAAATCCAAAAAACTTATAAAAGTAAATAAATATTTATTTTTATTTATAACAGTTTTAAACTTGTATAAAAGTCTCAAATCCTGACTTTATAGTCTGCTAATATCAGTTATAAACTTTTCTAAACTTTTATTATAGAAGATCATTTTCGCTTGGGTATGTAAAATTGTTGAATTTCTAGACCGTAAGGCATATAAGTAAATAAATAAATAAGTAAACAAATAAATAAATAATAAATTTAATTTGTACCTGTTCAAATGATCAATTTCTTTCTTTATCTTTTACACTGAAATATTGTATCCTTCCGTCACCAACTCCAATAAAAATTGTGCTGAATACGTATCTGAAAAATACAAGAATAAAATTTGTTAGCAAGTGTATGTAAAATAAATTAAATAATTAATATATGTAGATGATTTCTTTTCCTTTCATGAATTTCATGACTCGATAAATTAACACGGGTACCTAGCAGTGTTTTATTAATGTATATCTGTGCGTTAGGTTCACAGCATAACAACATAAATCCACTTTTTTTTTGAAAATTGAATTTTGAACGATTTTGGTATTCTTAGGTATTATATTTTCAGATAAAAATGCAAAAATCAGGAAAGTGTAAAATAAAGTAACAATATCTACTATTTATGCATATTTTTTCACATTGGCTTAAATGAAAAATAAAAACTTCAAACCTTAATATCTCCGAAACACAAAGAGTGGACTTATGTCGT
The DNA here is from genome assembly GCA_949152435.1 of Gastracanthus pulcherrimus. Taxonomy (NCBI): domain Eukaryota; kingdom Metazoa; phylum Arthropoda; class Insecta; order Hymenoptera; family Pteromalidae; genus Gastracanthus; species Gastracanthus pulcherrimus. The sequence continues at coordinate 12,647,122 of OX424574.1, read as the reverse complement.
TATGCCTTTCAGCCACAGATATTGAATTAAAATTCTATTATGAATGTAATTTTTCTTCATCTAAATTACAGTCCTATCTTTTCGCATAAACCAAATGTGACTTGGGCCAAAACCAAATTGAAACACATCAGATTCTAGTAATAAATTAAAAACAAGATCAAAAATCTTCACGTTCTCGTCCGCCGACCGTCGTTATTTTAAGCTAATGCAAAAATTCGGAAAGTGTAAAATAAAGTATCAATATCTACTATTTATGCATATTTTTTCACATTGGCTTAAATGAAAAATAAAAACTTCAAACCTTAATATCTCCGAAACACAAAGAGTGGACTTATGTCGTTATGCCTTTCAGCCACAGATATTGAATTAAAATTCTATTATCAATGTAATTTTTCTTCTAAATTACAGTCCTATCTTTTCGCATAAACCAAATGTGACTTGGGCCAAAACCAAATTGAAACCCATCAGATTCTAGTAATAAATTAAAAACAAGATCAAAAATCTTCACGTTCTCGTCCGCCGACCGTCGTTATTTTAAGCTAATGCAATTCAATTGTTACACATGTTAATTACCTCTCCGTATCACACCAAACGCACACCGACGTATCATCAGCACTGTCGCATCTCAAAATAGCACTCGGCGATGAACTCTTGAATCGAACTCGTCTCAACGCGTTCCGTAGCACAGCAAACTCTTTTTTATATAAAATTCACAATGGCTCGCGTAACACGTGGTCTCAAGTTCAAACACCCGTAGAATCCATCTACAATCCTACACACACTATACGCGTCTGATAACGTTTGTTTACACTCAGCTGCTGCTACACCGCACGCAAGCTACAGCACGAAAATCCACGCTACACTCCACCGAAAGTCCAAATTTCCGTATCACTCTCTACTCCAGAAGTATACTAAGCAATGAATTCAATCGTTGACGAATTTAATATCGGTCTAGACTGTCCGCACTGCTCGAGGGAATATCCTCGAATGACTCTCCAAGCTCTGCACTGCACACGGGAATATCCTCGAGTGACTCTTCAAGCTCTGCACTGCACAGCCGGCCCGCTCGTACGCTAATGACTATAGACCCATAATATTCGATGCGGGCAGGTATAAAGGTCACCTCTCGATAGGCGTGGCGACGGAGCGAACGAGACTCGTCCTGTCGGTCCCATTAGCATTACTCGGAACTCACTCATACATTGTCAATCGTAGTGGACATCACGCGCGGCACACACCGAAATATAAGATGGAATGTAAGCCGCTAATGTGAAACATTTCTAACTACTACATATAATATCCTTCTATATATAATATCCTTGAGATTGACTTTGTATACCGGCTTAGGGTCGCTGCGTGGGGTGAGTTTAGTTGATGCGATTGCCGCGGCTAGCGCCACTCTACGATTACAAATTATACCTTTCGTATGTAATATGAATTTGGAAAATTCGTAAAAAATGCAATTGCTATGTTTTTATAGAGATTAATAATTATTTCTAAAAATTAAATGAGTTGATTTTTGTCCACTTGATGAATTCATTCGCGAGTGTCACAATTGAAGTATATAAGTTTGTATGTAGGATAATTAAAATGTGTAGAATGTTTTGGGGAAGACCGAGACGCAAGTAAAAGAAATTTTAAAATAATGATTTTTCATTTTTTATTTTGTTGAGAAAAAATAATTTTTGGTGCATCAATATTTGATTAATTGTTCAAACTATGCGATTGAGATTTTCTAAGACTTCATTAATTTGTTTCGTGTTATAACCTGTGTCAGACCTACAAGTTGAGCCTTATAGAGTTTAAGAAGGGTGTGTATGTGTGTGTGTGTGTGAGAGAGAGAGAGAGAGAGAGAGAGAGAGAGAGATTTAGTATTGTACTATTACCTGTAAGTATATATATTGACTGTTGCCTGTAAGTTTACAGCATTGGTACGTGGTACTATTATTTCCAGCATTCAAGGCAGTGGTTTTACTTGAAACGGTAATATTACGATATACAACGAAGTTAATTAGCATCAGCACTACTCAACACAGTAAATTTACTACACAGGACGTAGTAATATAACTACATCTAATGCTATAATGTACCGGAGACTATTTTACTTGCGCGTGCAAAGTAACATTGGCCTTTTTACAGTGTACTTTGAATACGGGGCAACTTCGTAAAATTCAAATATCTTTTAAATATTTTTAATTTTTTCCTCAACGTCTTTTATAATTTTTTATACTGTATACTGAAATTTTAATCAAAATAGAACTCTTTTACCTAAACACACCAGACCTGCTAATATCAAAGGAAATTTTATTCGGCAACTTACAATCTTTCGAATTATTTTCTGTAACTTTTGATAATGCACAAAAGTTTACCAGACTAGATACGATCATTTTTATCACGGTAATTACTTTTTGATAGAAAAATGCTTGCAGTTTGATTTTAGTATAATAAAAATAATTTTCATTTTCCGTATAGTATGCGTATAAGTATACACACGTTATTATACTAGAATACTGCAGCCTTGAGCAAAAACCTCCGTACCTTCAAAAAACTCGAAAATGAGATTTTGGGTTACTATGATCGCTTTTTATCATATCTTTAATAATAAAATAGAAAAAAAGGTAAATGTTTAATATTTTTTGTAAAAGCATAATATTTGAAGTTACGGTTTTTATTATATTTAGCATTTTCTTAAGCGAAACCGACGTAAAGGTACTTACATAAGTAAGAAAAATGTAACTTTAGTGTATAATTACGACTTTTTGGTTAGAAACAAATGAAGTTTACAGCCTTGTGCTTATGAAAAAGCAAGGATTTTGTAAGCAACTTTTTAATTCATTTTCTATATTAGAATAATAGCAATTTATTAAAATAAAATTTGGTTAACCTTATAAAATTATTGGCTATTATATTACATATTTTAAAGTATTAAAATCGATAAAAATATTCATTATTATTGTACATTACGGCTTCTTGCTTATGGTTTCGCTCTAATGTCACAACGAAAACGCCATAACTAAAATTTTGTAAAATAAAGCTTGCTTCTTTATGAAGAAATAAACTTATTGTGTTAAAATATATTATTTTGTTGTAAAACGGCAAGCTTTCAAACTTCATATCAAAATTGCGTCGAAAGTTACCGACCTTTTTGCTTAAGGCAGCAGACCTCATAACTAAATTTTTACAAATGTAACTTACTTATAATTTTGATGTCCACAGTAATTACGTATATTTTTTAGCTTTTATAATTTTAAAACAAATTCTTAACCTAAAAACTAACTATAAAAACTACAAATAAACACTGACTCGCTGATTTAAATAATTTTTTGAAGCTTAAACTGATAAACCTCATAGGTCAGATGGTTTTACTTAAGCTATCCTACTCATTACGGAACGATAACTTGAGCGTAAACGCTAACTATCTAACTCATGAAAAGTATAGTCAACTAATATATATATAGTAAATGGGGAAAAGTTTCCTCCGGTACTTATGTCGCGAAAAACTAATGAAATCAAAATCCGAAAGGTGCGATCGTTTTCTTTTTACCTCTTCTATGGAATGATCTTGTTTGGTAATAATCCATAGCTTCTACAATGTGCTGGCAGACAAATAAATTTCGAGGCGGCGAATTTTGGCAGGGCGCGGAATTTGAAAAAGACACGAGGATCGGCGGAGCGCGCGCGTGCTGTTATAACTTCATATGACAACTTTCTTTTCCAGGTTATAGGCCAGTCAAATTAGGTTTTTTTCGCTGTAAACATTTCTGATAGCAATTTTATTGTTTGAAATAATCAGGAACAGTATGTAGAACAACAATATTTGCAAGAAAGCCACCAATTTTGTGCACTAACTTTTTTATAAACAATTAAATTCGATTTCGGCACTTTTTTCACATTTCCCTCTGCGGTTTGAAAAGTATTGATTTTAGCGGCAAAAGTTATTAACAATTTTCGATTTTGACGAATTTTGTGTTTTTTCTCCAATTTGCAAATAAACTAATAGACTTAGAGGGATACTCTAACTGATTTTTATGTAGATAATTGAATAACGAACAACTTTTACTTGAAACTTTTGCCGCTAAAATCAATACTTTTCAAACCGCAGAGGAAAATGTGAAAAAAAGTGCCGAAATCGAACTTTAATTGTTTATAAAAAAGTTAGTGCTCAAAATTGGTGGATTTCTTGCAAATATTGTTGTTCTACATACTGTTCCTGACCATTTCCAACAATAAAATTGCTATCAGGAATTTTTGCTGAAAACGGGGTCTCCAAAGGCTAATTTGACTGGCCTATTATAAGAGGGGGAAAGTTTAGAACTGTTTCCTCCATTTATAATGGCATATGCTTACAAAAAGAATAATAAATAATAGTCTACTAATCTATAAACATTAGCATAATTCTACTTTCTAAAATAAAACTACAATGAAGTTGTCACCAAATAAAATAGCTTTGTTTTCAAAGTCCGCAACCTGCACAAATTTTAACGCTTCGAAATTTATTTTTCGTCTGGCACATCCTAAAAGTTACGGATTATTGCCAAACAAGATCATTCCATAGAAGAGGTAAAAAGGAAGCGATCGCACCTCTCGGATTTTGATTTCATTAATTTTTTGCCATATAAGTACGGAGGAAACTTTTCCCCATTTACTATATATATTAGTTGACTATAGCTATGGCGATCGTAGGCCCTTAATAAAAAATACTGGATAAATTAGATGTATTTTAATGTCTAATAGGTTAGATGTAATTAAATCATAAATGTTGTGTCTAATAAATTCAGAATTATTTTAATTGTTCGATGGCGACAGGTCACGATAATTACTTTTAGGCTACATATATCGCATGTACTTTTAATATATAGCATGTTTATCTTAGTTTTGTGTTAAAGAAGTTCAAATACATAATTTTGAAGAAATTTAAAAGTTTATGAGATCGTCATAATATTTCCTTTCTACTCAGTGTACTGGCGACACTAAAAATATCGTTTTTCTTGATAATCACCCATATGAAAGTATCATATTTATCTAAAACTTACTAAAACAAAGATTTTGACGCCTCAAGCGACTCGATTGGTGACTACTTATCTACATTGTAGTTATCTATTCACAAAAAACTCTTGATGTAGGTTATGAAAACTTCATAAAAACACTTGCGTACTATTTTTATACACGGTAAACACCGTTTCTTTATGTACAAAATTACTTTTTCTACTACCTTAAATGAGTTAAATTCGTTAAAGTTTCCGAACAATCAAAAATAGGAATGAAGTAAAACGCGATTTTTTCTAGTTTCTCCATTAAAATACATGTAATTTACGATGTTGTCCCAAGGTTGGGGCACCTACGTAAAGAGAATTTTTTTATCTAGCCAAAAACCTAATCTTGATAACAGCCTAGGATGATTTTAAAAAAGATTATAAGAACCAAAAAGTTTGAAATAAAAAGTTTACAGATCCCCGGTCTCCCCTGTTTTCTTTCAATTAAATTAAAATAAAATAAAATTTTTGCTCAATTACATCCCGGAGGTATATGAATATAATTTGAACACATAAAAAGATTACATATGACAAACATCAAACTCCCATCTCACAATAACACCTAACCTCGGTGTTTCTTTAGGCACCAAAATCAACTTTGATCCGTGTTTATTAAACTAAAAAACTCGAAAATCAAAAAACTCAATTACAAACGGACACATTCCAGTCTCCAAAATCCCCGAACGCGCCCAACCGTCCAACCGCAATATCTCGCGATCCAAAATCCCGCGCGCTCGCCACACACCGGCCTACAGCGCAAAATGGCAACCCCGGGACACGTTCCGCGAATCATCAACCATGTAACCAGCAACCAGCAAAACGCACACGCGAGAGCTATCTATATACCTCCAAAGTCCAAGCGCGGTGGGCGCACTTTGCCGAGCATTCCCCCGTACGCGTACACACACACACACACACACACACACACATCACTCTCCTCGCGAGAGAGAGAGAGAGAGAGAGAGAGTGTGTGCGCCAGTGGTGGTTGTCCCTCTCGCAGCGGCGCTCGCTCGCAGCAGTCGTCGTTTGGACCGCGCGCGCGCTCCTCGCGCTCGTTCTTTTCTCCCTCTCTCGCTCTCTCGTTTCTTCCGCGTATACAAACTATACTATATATATATATACCGTATTCGACTTATTTGCAACATTCGTGTAAATACGCTGACGAACGTCGTCGTTTGTCGCGAAGGCGCGTGTGACAGCCGCGCGCGTATATACCTCGACACTCCAACCTTGTGTGCGTATGCGCGGCATGCGCGGTTTTCCCGAGCTCGCGAGTTCAAAGACCACCTGCACTGTATTGGTATATATACAGTGTACGCGCGTGTGTGGGTAGTTATATATATCTCTCTCTCTCTCTCTCTCTCTCTGTGTGTTGGTGCACAGTGCACGTGTATATGCGTGTGTTGTACACGCGGTGTTCTGTTGTCATTGCGATTTGGCGAATCATCCCGCGCCCCGCGCCCACTGACTTTCCTTACACGCGTAATACTTGCGACACCCGCTGAGGGGCTGCGAGGTTGTACACCTACGTCTATATATAAAACGGAGCGATAAACGCAAGCGCGCGCGCGCTCGCGCGTGTGTGTGTGTATTTTCACAAAAGAACGAGAGGCGCCGCCGCACATTCGCGCACACCTGGCGTGTATATATATACAAGCTACACGCACGGAATACAGAACTAATGGAAGCTACAGCTACATCTACACGCGCATAACGGATCCTGAAAAAAAAAGAAACAAGGACAGAGAGCGAAGAATATCTCTCTCTCTCTCTCTCGCTCTTGTTCGCGAAGGGGCGAGAGCTCACCGAACGGATCAGCGCTCTATCTCTCTCTCTCTCTTGCGCGCGTGCTCCAGCTCTCGCAGAAAATTTTCATCCTACATTCTCGCGGCTGCTCTCTCTCTCTTCCTTCCGCGAGGCTATATATACAGTGCGGCATGAGCGAGGAACGCGTGATGCGCGAATGAGGAAGAAGAAGAAACTCCACTCTCGTTCCCAGTACAAGTGTGCACGCATGTATGTACGTACACACACGCACACACGCGGAATCAGCGAAGGAGATTGAAGGAATAGAAGAAGAAGGAAGAGCCGGAGGAAGATGAAAAAAAGGAAGCTTCTCGCGCAACTCCTTCCATTCATGTAACGTACTATACTCGCTTTCTTCCCCAACACACGCACAAGCGAAGGTGCGTGCGTGTGTGCGTGTGTGTGTGCATGCGGCGCGCGCGCGCGCGCGAGCAAACATGTACATGCGGCTGCTGGGAGGAAAAAACAGTGGCCCGCCGCAGCGCCGAGGATCTCCCGGAGGCAGTGGCACCAGCAGCAGTCCTCTTCCGCGTCCGCGGCGCCTGCCGCACTGAGGACACACACATATAGACACACACACAGAGGCACACCAGGAAGTGGTGTAGAAAAACGGAGGAGGAGGAGGAGGAGGATTCGGCGTGTGACGCGGCGAATGAGCGGCCGGATTTATGGCGGCCCGGCTCCTCCTGCTCGGCTGCATCTTGTTTACGGAAGTCCTCAGGCCCGCTTGCCCCGCAGGTGCGTACCACCTATATACGTGTATACTTCGATTTTTAGCACGTCCTTGGTACACCTGCTGATGCGTGGGTGGCTGTAAGTGCGGAGGATGACACCGGCGTGCGTGTGTTGTTGTTTTTTTTTCTTCCCTTTTTTGCGAGTCGAGGAAGTAGGAAGTGGAGCGGTGTAGGTACGGGATGTACGTGTGCGTGTGTGTGTATACGCACGTCGATGGGTGGAAGGATCCATGCGCGAGAGATTCGGGTATAAATGCGTAGAAGTGTCATATGCTTGTATCGACGAAGGCGGTAAGACGTATATTGGCCAATGAAAGTTATTTCGAGCAGAACAGTTAGGATGGGTATCAGGTCCTGGGGCAAAAGTATTTGGCTGTAGGTGGTGAATGTTGTTTGTTGTTAAGAAGTAAGATGTTCAGCTGTTACAGGAGGATTAGTTATATATACGTGTGAGATGGGATCACGGGGATTATGGTTTTTAGTAGATCAACAGTGTGTGTGTGTCAGTTTGTAATGTTGATAAGCAGTGATTTAAAAGTAGCGTTTTTATTGAGCAGTAGGTAGCTTTGATTACTGGTATGAGTGGGTTACATCAGTTTTTATTTACGTGGTTTTATTACATTCTTTTGAGCAGGCAAGTGTTGTTTTTATGGTATTGTGTGTTTTCGGAGCAATTGTGTGTGTTTTAAAGGGTTATATCAGTTTTCGGAGCGAACTTGTGTTTTTTCAAATCAAGGGATAATCAGTTACAAAAAGAATCACCTATAGTAAACGAAGCAAATAATGCAGATAATCTCATTGATACCCATTTGCAAAATCATATTATATTAGTTACTTTTTATTGTAATTTAAATTATTCAATTTCAGTTCAACATTTGGATTGCCATTATTAAAGGAGTCGGGAAAAGTAGATCTATAAAATGTGTACACTTCAAGCTCTTTCTATTTTGTAAGAAAGAAAAAAATTATACCCTTGCACGCATATGCTTATTAATCATCAAACATGCGGTCGATCGATCTTTAACTACCTATATTTAACAAGTTTCTGCCCTACGCGTATATCCATTGAATACCTATATTTTTCCGGTTAACTTTAAAAGCAAGTAGATACAAGCATTACCCCCAAGTCTTCCTCAACTAACTATTTCTCTCTCCGAAATCCTCGCTATACCACACAGTTGACGCAATCACGCTCATTCCTGCCTCGATCCATGAAAAATTCACCGACCATCGCATACATTCGCGTGCGATCTCTCGCTCGTACAGGAAACACAACGCAGGTATATATATTTCACAGTACCAAGGCGCCCGTACAGCACTCAATACGACACTCCACTTCGCTCCAATTCGAAACTATAGCGAAAAATAGCAATGCCCTCTCTCTCTCTCCCTTCCCGCTGTACGCAACCCTGAATCATAGATTTTCGGAGCACGCACACGCACACACACGCGCGCGGGTGTGTGTGTGTGTGTACCTCTTTCTCTCTCTCTCACGCTCATGCTACCTATACATCTATACGTACAAAACGTTGAAGGGAATGTGTTTCGCACGGTGCGTTTTTTGCGCCGCGGCGCGTCGCCTCCTTCCTTCTGCTTCTTGCTCGCCCGCCTCGCACGCCGTGTATATATATCCGTATCTTATACATATATACGCGCGCGTAATTAGAGAGCGGAATGTTTTAGGGCTCTCTCGCGCGCAATTTTGCGGCGTTATCTTGATTTTCGCTGTATATAGGTACATATACCTCCCCCCCCCGGACCCCAAAGCCCGAGAGTTTGTTTTTGTTTATGTGGGAGTCGATCGCCGGTATGTATGTATGTATATATGTATGTATGTAAGCGTTGAGTGAAAGCGCGTGTAGGAACTTGATTATATAGCACGACGTTGGAAGTTTATTTCTGAATTTATTCACTTTGGGGAATGTGTGTATATAACCATGTGGAAGTGCGTGTTTTTTTGTTGGTTGGATGCGCAAGAGTTTGACTATGGGGTGACAGCTTGTAATTTCGGTGGAGCGTTTATGAATATTGGATTAGTGTTTTGTAGGTGGTGCGTAGTGGGTATACGTACTGAACTGTTTGTATATAGTATGAAAAGAAAAAAGAGTGTGTAAATAGGAGATAGTACTGTTTGACGGTTGGGTTAGATGTCGAAAATGTTAATTTAATAGCTGTTACTGGGTTATTAAATTCGTTAAAACGAAATTAATTTAAATTTAAATTTAAAGCAAGATTGCTTATTTAAATAAGTCAACCTATTAATTATTTAAATTATGCTCAGGAATATGTTTGTTTAGAAAATTATTTTTCCGCCTTTTTTACAATTCAAACTTTTCTAGTAACCTTTCTTTTATAATACATGCACTAAGAAAAGTATTATTCACTATTTTCATACACAGAGAGAATTTTCTGATAAAAATTAACATGGATATCATACAGTATATAATTATCTTGACTACACGGAAAAAATTACCCCGATGAATGGTAAAATTTGCTGTAGTTCGCCGTACTACTTATCCTTATACTGAATGGTAAAAATTATAAGAAATAACGTTAATTTTTCCCATTCACCGCAGTAATTTGTCCAATGATATTCCACCTTTACTACGATATTCACGGTAATGTTTATCAGAAAATTCTCATTGTTTATAAAGTAAACATACGTTTTAATAAATCGCACAAACAATTCTTATTGCGAAAATCCTTAATTGATCTTTCATATCAAAAGCAAAAGTTCTACTAAAACCACCCAAAAACCCCAAGAACTTGTATTTTACACCAATATCATTCAGCAACCAGCACGAATCAATATTTTCTCAGTGCGAATCCCGAACCAAAAGACTTACATTTAAATCACAATCGACATCCTTTAGAAAGTCTCACGCGCACTCTTCTCGATCGCACTCTCTCTCTCTCTTTCTCTCGCGTGCTCTTCGAAAAATCCGCTCACCTCTCCCAATAGTCTAGGAGCCATTAGCTAGGTTTCCGTGGCCTCTTTGATGTAGATAGATGCACCAAAGCTTTTTAGATGGTGCATTGTCGCCAGAGTGGTTAATAATTTGTTATAAACAATTTAATGATTTAAATAGCTATATTTAGCGTTCTTTGATAGCTATCAACAAAAGTTATTTTTACAAAGTTGTTTGTTTCTCACTGACGAATATGCTGAACTTTGAATTTTTCAAATCGATTAATTAGAAAAAAAGTTATTGCAAATTTAGTGCAAAAAAGTTCCGTTTTCGATCTCCGCGCTCACCATTTTGCCTATATAAAAAAATTCTAATTCGAACCGAAGCTACATAGCTATATTTTTTGCACTAAATTTGCAATAACTTTTTTTCTAATTAATCGATTTGAAAAATTCAAAGTTCAGCATATTCGCCAGTGAAAAACAAACAACTTTGTAACGAATTATTAAATTTGGTTGATAGCTATCAAAGAACGCTAAATATAGCGATTTAAAGAATTAAATTGTTTATAACAAATTATTGACCAGCATCAAAAATCGGATTCAGGAGGGTAAAATACATCTAAAAAGCTTTGGTGCATCTATCTACATCAAAGAGGCCACGGAAACCTAGCTGGCCCCTAGACTACAATCTCCGGCAATCATCCTTACATAACGCACCACACACACACACACACATACACGCGCGCAACTGAAACACACAATAATCCTACAATCGGAAACCCCTCGCGTTCCCCTATATACCACTGCAGCTCTCCGGTTCCCCGTCATCCCTCCGATCGTGAAAAAATTTCCCATACGATACACGTGTATTCCTATGTATGCCTGTATAAAGAAGAGCAGAGCCATCCCCTCGCGCTGGCTCGCGATTTTCCCATGATCTCGCGGTGTACTTGTATCCGCGCATTCCTGCGCGCTCTCCTCTCTACGTGCAATTTACATCGAGAGCTCGGGTATAGGTGTACGTGTGTGCGTGCCGTAATAATAAATGTGCAGTGCTGTGCACGCACGCCGCGAGAGATAAGAGGGAATATGGTCTTGAGGTAGTTGTATAGCAAAATTGGACTTTCTTATAGGAGACCTTCAATGTTACATGTGTTTAAAGATGATTATACATCCAAGCCTGCATTAATGATGCATTTTCATATATAGATTTTAAAAGTTTATTAGGACTTTATTGTCACAGAATATGTATCGTGTAACGCAAGAAGAACAATATTTAGCCTATCTGTTTTCAAAATATTGTAGCCATCGAAAATTCATGCCTAATGTTGTAGGTATATATGTATAACTATGTAGTAAGTGGCACTTCCATTTAAAGGGTTCCATCATGTTTCGATTACGCCTGTAATTAAGATTCCCACATTATTTATACAGATTTAATATAAATACGTGGCAATGTAGTGCAGTTTAGAATAAAATTAACTTTTGAACTGGTTTGTAACGGTAAAACTACCTCAAAGAGGTCCACCGAGTAATTGATTTTCCGTATGTATTTGCTTGAAATTTTTATGGTACTTGTGTTATTAATAGTATTAATATTATCTATGTGTCCACAAAAGGGTAAGAACCATGCTGGTACCTAAGTGGAAATATTCAATGTCAGAGTTGCGAACTTTTTAACGCTTATAAAGAAACAGGCGAAGCGTGCGCTAGAAGGACATTTTAATATTTCTCTGCGTATAATTTCTATATATTTCTCTAAGAAACTAAAATGTTTCACTAAAAAAATTACTAGATATATTACGTATAGAACTAGAAACATTATAGTTTGGTTAATTATTGCTTAATTATTGTTCATTGTGTGGTCGATACATCTATTCTTGGTACAGCCTGTAGAAAATTTATATACCAGAATTTTAAGACTTTTAGATTACTTTCAATGTTCTTATGTTGAACATACCATAAAATTATAGAACCCCGAAATAAAAAGTTGTAGATTTTTCAAGCAAAGGTAGAGCCCCATCTTAACCCTCTAATGTGCAAGGTCTCTTTTCATTAAAAAAAATAATTCATCTGCCTCCAATAGCTTATTCAACCAAAAACGAGCTCTAAATATATATTTTAACGATTTAACGGTAGAGTTTAAAATCGACTTAAGGTAAATCTGCTCTTAATTCAATTAAATTTTAATAACCATAATTTGGTAATTTGTTGCTCTACGTGTTTTTAAACAACTACCAATCGATATAATGACAAACAAAATTTGTAATTTTAAGTTATTAATGAAAAACCAGTACCGCCATGCGCATTACTTTTCTCCACACGCACTGTTTTGTCGATGCGGCATGGTTATTTTGAATATTACAGCAAATGATTATCTACCTTTCATATCTAACAGTAACATTGATTTACTGTACATCCAAAAGTATAATAAAAGAGTTACTTAAACGTTTTATAAATTATTATAACAATTAAACAACACTTTATCACGTTACTTTATGAATTCATGACATTAAGCTATAATCAATGATGTTTGCTAATTATTAATTTGACGTATAAATTAACTTTTGAATGTTATTGCCACCGCTGTTAACTGCCTCTCAGGTAGTCGTCATCGTCGTCGTCGTCTCTGTATGTTTTTATTTGACTTTTACGACTGTACTGCACGTGCGCATCCCTCGTGCGCCAACTGCAGTACGTACTTACAGTGTAACATGCCGTCGTGTTATATAGATTCTTTGTCCATAGGTTTTCTTGTGTATGCGATGTCGTAGTTGTCATGCGCGCACGGAGGATAATCTGTTGTACGCGTGTATAGAGGTGTATATATAGGTACTCGATGTCGAACGAGGGAGGTAATCTCTTATTTAGCGTGATTTCTTAATTGAAAGTTTGTTTTCATGTGCTTCGAAACGGAAATTTGTTGAGTATCTATTGTTTCTTGAGTAGATGATGATTTTTTACAGTATTTTATGTACTTATGTATACACAACGTGATGTTGAGAAATTTCAAAAGTTTTTTTTAGCAAATATGAACAGAATTGGTGAAAATATTAATCGGGTACTTAATTATCATGTTTCAATAAGGAGTAGAAAAGCGTTTTATTTTTCAAAATTGTATTTAGAAAAATAAATAAATAGTCGATAAGGTATATATAGTTCCTGTTTTTTTACGAATGTTGATTTAAAAAAGCGTTTTTTAACCCTTTGAAATATTATAAGTGTAAATCTCTGGTTACAATTTCTACCAGTTAGAACGGTACTCTTACAGAGTATTATTAAAAGTTGTGATAAATGCAAGCATAATTTTTATACTAAAAAGAATACATTTTTTTAAATAATTCAGTTATATTTTTTACTCACAATAAATAACTGTACAATATTCCGATAAACTAATCGATAGGATTAGCCGTTGTCGCGGAGTATACGTATATCATTCGTTTGGCACGTATTTTTGGAACCTATTATAATATATAAATTGTAGTGTTCAACAACTGTTTCTATCAAAATGTTATGTAATCCTTGAAGTCATTAAACAGTCTTTTTTTAACTGAGCTCTCCACCTACTATAAACTCTATTTTTTAGATTCTCAAGGTATAACGTAACGAAGGTTTATGCAAAGGTATATAATATAAAGGTTCACTCGCAACACGTGACAATTCTGCGTACACATAACATTTGCAAATGCAGACCTTCGTTTAATGAACCTGCTTCCGAGAATTTCGTGCATTATTGTTATCGTGGAATCCCGTAACCAATAATATTGGCATTCCGTTGTGAGGGGAATGTATATAATCTGTTGCGCAATTCGCACATATATACGTATACATAACGAGCATCGCAAGATTAACCCCATGACGTCGTACTTCAGCGAAGGGAATATTAATTATATATATCGCGTGTACTTTGCCGGAACAATGCAAATCGTGCATACACGCGAAAACAAAGAGGTGGGACGACAAAAGAGTGTATAATATGGCGTCGATAAAGCGGAGAAATTAGCATTTCGATCCCGCGGCTGCCCTTTACTGTCAATCAAACCCTACGCTACCTTTTTCCTGCGACGTTTTCAGCTATATTTGGTGTAAGCGGAATTTTTTTTAACCCTTTCAGGTCCAACTATTTATTTTTCATGCAAAGAAAACTCCTTTAGTTTTGTATTGTTAGAAATATGTGTCTATAAATAAACACGCAAAAGAGATTTTTCACTTCTATAAAATTAATTTTGTAAGAAGAGTCTCGAAAATTATGAAATAAATTTGTCATTATATGGACTATGTTAAGCTGTATCATTATATCAGTTTATTATAGAAGCTCAGTTGATAAAGTCATTGAAATTAAATAATGTATGTGTGTGTGTGCGTGTATGTATCCATATCTTAAGTAATCCACGATAACATTTAATGCTTCAAGGCTCATTTTGTTTGTTTTTTTTTAATTGAAGGGGACACAATAATAATTTTTATAGCTTTTCGGTTTTCTTTTTGTTTTTTAGCGGTTTTTCGATTTTTTACTTTTAGTTTTTCGTTTTTTTGGTACGTTAGAAATAATATTATAACGATCAATAATAATAAATGAGAGAAATTAATTATAAAAGAACTGGAACTAATTTATTCAGAAATATAAACACAACGTCAACAGAATCGTATTCACGAAAAATAAGGCTAAGAACATAATCAATATCAAACTCTTATTTTTAATCAACTAAACTAGAATCGAATCGAAAACAACTAATTGACAACCTAGCAACGATTCCGTCCCTTTTATGCTTGATGGCGACAGACTAACATATAACAATATCATCGATCCAGTCAAAATGTATTTGAAAGAGCATAAAATTACCTATATTTTACCACCCGAAATTTCGGATAGGTGTTTCCTTTCTTTTGTTATACACGGAAACGTCATTTTTTCGTTTTTGATTTTTTAAAGTTCTTCATTTTTTATGATATTTTCTTATTCAAAAAATCTTTTATTGTAGATTTCTAGCATATTACGCAGTAATGTTTGACCGTACAAAGCTCATTTTATACGTTTTTTGAAGATTTGAAATCAAGAAATTTTTTTAAGATGTGTCAATTCGTTTAGGTTTAATAACTTGTATTTTTATGATATTCATTTTCTTTTTTCAAAAAATTTTTAATTTCTTTTTTCTTGAGTATTATGTGGTTATTTTTGGCCATTCTAAAATCATTGTTTACGTTTTTTGAGAAGATTTAAAATGAAGAAATTACATGAGCAAAGATGTTTATGCATTTACATTGTTGTTGTAAGCTTTGTTTCCTAAAAAGATATATACTATTTGTAAAATATACATATTTTAAGTAATCAAACGCCATTTATCTTTTTTAATCGTGGGACTCAGTTCTGCATTTCTTCATTCAATAACTTACAAACGAATATTAAATTTTACCATACATATGGCGATTTTCACTATAAATCTGGCAATTTCTAAAGAATAATAATAAATTTTGTAATTTTTATGCGTAAACTAATCTAAACATAAAAGCTCCCAACACAGGGAATCTAACAATCAAACAATCGTGAATGTAAAATTAAATTCCCACATATACGTTAACATGCGCAACTACCTATATACAAACAGTACGACCGAACCAATCAATCTCCTCGAAATCATGGAATCCCTACATCATGCTACACACTCGCGCACACACATACACACAACCTGCGCCACGCGCACATTCAACTTCCACCCCAACAATCCATCCCTACGCACACCTACAACACATACAAGCACATATACATACATGCATCCTTTTACTCTTGTCCACCTATCGATACACGAAACGTTCGTAATACGTACTCAACCCCCCTTCTCTGTCTCTCTCTCTCTCTCTTTTATGTGAACTTTATGTGATATTTGATATTATTATAATTTGGTATAATATTGTAAATAGTGAATTTATTCAATATCCGTGTATTTATTAGAGAGAATGTGAGTGTAATTGTATGCATGAATGAGTATTCATATATTATATAAATATGCGTATGTGTCTTGTTTTATTAAACGACGCGATAGATAAATATTATGCAATTTCACTATAAAACTGACGATCGCTATATGACATTTAATACAATTAATATTTACTGATCTGCATAATAACTGTAAATATATAGGTGCAGGTACTACTTTTCTTAACACAAAAACTAATATCTCTCTGTCTCTTCCTTTTAGGTGATTTTTATCCTATAAATTTGATATTTTATATTGACTGATGAAGGAAGTATCTTACCTATATGAGAAATGGTTTTTGATAAGCTTTCAAGAGATATTTTCTATAGTACCTACAAACGATGCTTGGTAACGTCAGTTTGATCTACTAGATCCTTGTACCGTAGATACAGCGTGTTTAATTAACGTTGCTAGTATATTATCTGTTTATACGATGTTTTTAACACTGCGTATATGCGCAATACCAATGTTTTTAGCTGTGTCTCGTGTTCTCGGGCCTATGAGATCAAATTGCGGGTTCAGGGCCTTATTTTTAGCTACAAGACCATTTCTAGAAGACTTATCAAAATTCATTTCTCGGAAGTATGATTGTCTCCTTCTCAACTGTATATACAATATTGTAAATAGTTGATACAGTGAATATAGTGTCGTCTTGTAACGTACAATAATTTATTTAACTTCCTTCGTATTCCAACACGCGCGTGTATCTGTCATCAAGAATAAGGGTGTGATTGAATGAGTGCTACGCCATATAATTATACGTGTCTTCTATTAAATGACGTGATGGATACACATTATTATTCAATTTTCCCACCATCTTTATCTAATTCTTAATATAATCAATATTTTATACCGAACTCTATCTATATAACAACCATAAAAACGTACACACAATTTTTTTATTTTTAAAACGGAAATAAATCCCCCCTTCTCTCTCTCTCTCTCTCTCTCTCTCTCTCTCTCTATCTATCTCTCTCCACTCAGAGTTTATTCGCATGGCGCACGCTGCCTCTGCCCTCGCGGATTTCGCTCCGCTGCTGCTGCCTCCATGCTGCTCGCGCTTCACCCACGATCCACGCGTGTGGGTGTGTGTGTGTGTGTGCATGTGTGTGCGCGAGCGCGAGCGATTGTTTTCCTTTCGCGAGAGAGGAGATGAAGAGGCGTAGGTGTGCACATATATATATATGTGTATATACGTGTACGTCCGATCGATCGGACTCTGCCGCTGCCGCTATATAGCGCGGGAGTGTGTATTTTTTGTGCCTCCGAGCGCGGCAGCAGCCCGCGCCCCCGTACAGGTATACTCTACACACGTATACGTATATATATTTATATATATATATATGTAGAGAGAAGAGAGGTATTGTCTGCGTGTATGTGTGGAGCGAGGGCAAGAGCCTGGGAAGAGGATTTTCCCTCCCTCGCGTGCGCGTATAATAGGTATACATATACATGTGTGTGTATACCTGCGTTTGCTCTCTCTCACAGTGTGTGTGTTCCTCGTACATATTAACTCGAATGCTACAGAGGTGTATGTGTGAGTGCACGTTTTTTGCAGAGCTTTTGAAAACAAGCTTTTTTGTGCGTAAGAGCGTGTGGGAGTGTGTGCGGTTTTTTTTTCATTTCGGGAGGAATCGAAGGCTGGGGCGGGAAAATTCGACGGGGGAGTTGGAGTTGGGATGGTACAGAGGAGGGGTGGTGATGGGGTCGATGATCGGGTATCGACGAGTGGATTGTGGAGGTTGGTTATGCACGGCATCGAGGAGCATTAATTATGATGCACGCTCGAGCAGCGTGCGAACATTTCTTGGGAAGTTGTGGATTGCGATGTGTTTCTATCTTTGGAAGTTTGTACGGTGATGTTTGGCTAAATTAAGGTGATTCCAGCATTAGATATAGCACACTAAATATGGTCTTGTAATATAACATTTTTTGTAGCACTTTAATGAAAAGTTATAATATAAGGAAAAATGTAATATGAAAGCAGGGCTAATTACGTGACAAAGTGAAGTATTATAAATTATTTGATGTAACTCTTTGGGTTTTGATTATTTTTCAATTTTCCCATCAATAAGTCCTGAAATTTTTCAAGGTACAAAGTTAGACCTAGATTAGAATCTAATGCATACTAGTATATTTTATGTTGCTTTTAGGAGTTGCAAAAAGCTTAAATAAAAAAGGCTACATTCTCATATAAAGGTGTGAAAAAATGCTTTTTTCGGGAATTTTTCGTAAAAGATTCATACCAGAAATGGTAGGATTCCGAGTTGATTCGTGCGATTCGGGATAAAAAGTCTGTATATTGTTTGTGGAAATCATCGAATTGTTTAACCCATTACATTGAATTCAAAAAACAACGTGCTATATGTATAAAGCTATCTCGTTCTAAATATCGCAATTATATATCATCGGTTGAATCGGGTTTACAACGTAATATGCGCTCATTTTGGTCGTTTATCAAGGGTCCGAAGAAAGAATCGGGTATACCGTCCAATATGTTCCTAAGTTCTAATTCGGCTGATTATGATATTGACATTTCAAATCTATTTTCTAATTATTTTGGTTCTGTTTATAGTGACGATAATTTAGACAATTTGCCATTGATTGATGAATGTGAACATTGTTTATCGGATATTAAATTGTCAGTCGAATCGATACGTAATTTTATTAATAATCTTGATGACAATGTCAACTCCGGTCCTGACAATTTACCAGCTTATTTTATTAAGCCGCTTCGCGATCACCAATCTTCTTATTTCCAATGACTTCCTGTCAGAGTCCATTGATAAATCTTTAAAAACGGATGTTATCTATTCAGATATGTCCAAGGCATTTGATAAAGTTAATCACAAACGATTACTTTCTAAACTTTGGAACATTGGTGTTCTCGGAAATCTATTGACATTGTTAGGTTCTTACTTATCGGAACGCTCTCAGGCTGTAAAATTGAACGATTCAATCCCCTTGTCATTAAAGTCTCATCAGGGGTGCCCCAGGGGTCTCACTTGGGTCCTCAGCTATTTGCGTTTACATTAATGATCTCGTTTCTTGTGTAAAGTCTTCTTATATTTTATTATACACCGACGATGTGAAGGTGTATTCGAACATTCATTCCGACGCAGAAGCTTTGAGCCTTCAAAGGGTTTGGATACCCTATCCCGATGGTCAGACGACAATGGGTTGTCGATTAATGTTGGTAAATGCTGTATTATTTCTTTTACGAGAAATAAGACACCTTTCTCGTTCGACTATTACATTAATGGTTTCAAACTCACCAGAGTCCAGTCCATCAGGGACTTGGGAATTATCTTTGATTCCTCTCTCTCTTTTATTCCACATATAGAATTAGTAGTATCCAAGTCCTTCAGGATGCTTGGGTTTATTAAGCGTGCTTCGGTTGACTTCACTAATATCTCTGCAATCTTGTGTCTGCATAAAACTCTAGTACTTTCTAACCTATTGTATGGTCCTTAAATTTGGTGTCGTCATACCAAAGAATTAATTCATAAGGTCGAATCTGTTCAACACTCTTTTCTTAGGTATTTGGCTTTCAAATTAAAAAGACCCTTGCACAAATTCTGTCATGATTATAGCGGGATTGCAGAAGGTTGTGACGTTCAAACCATTGAGTCTATACACTATCTACAGGACTGTGTCTTGACGTACAAAATTGTTCATGGCCTAATTGCCTCCGATGTCTTATGTGACCTTTTCGAGAAAAGGAAGCTCTCTTACTTTCTGAGACAGTTCCGCTGTCTTCGGGAAGTTACGTGTACCTCGAACGTTGGATTTTATGGCTCATTGAATCGGTTGAAGCGTCAATTTAATATCTTACCTAAATCCATTACTGACAAATCTTGTGTGATATCGTTCAAGACTGCAGTCCGATCGCTCTCCTTAGTTTATTAAGTTTTGTACTTTTTACTCTTATACATCCTGTATATAATTCTACTTTTTGTATACTTTCTCTAGCGCTTATATTGTAGTTTTGTAAAGGGCTTACAGCCCGTTTAATTGAATAAATAAATAAATAAATAAATAAATTAAAAAAGAAGTACGTAACCAAATCTTGTGTGAGTTCATTTGTATATATGAATTTAAAGAAACTATAATAAATTGTTCTTATTGAAATCTGGAAATCTGCTCACCTACAATAAGATAAAACAACAATACAGAAAATTCGATTTTTGTGCATGTTTGAAAAATAAGATCGAGAAATGTATTTTTTTCTTCAAAAAAAGCTAAATCACAAAAAAAATTACATTGAGTTAACCGTTTGGTTATAGGTCATGCCATAGATAATCTAATTTACGAATTTGGCGTACATGAAATATTTAAAATCGATTAAGTAGTATTTTTTTAATCGATTACGCCACTCATTTTTCCCTGTATATATTTAACAACTTATTCAAGTATAAGCCGAAAAAGCTATAAGATCATTTTTTTAGTACTATGAAATATGTCAAAATGAATGCCAAAGAGAATTTTTATCATGATAAAGTTCCCGTATATTCCTGAAAATTGAATTTTTGTATGCTCCTATAGGTAAATGAAAATGTCTTGAATAGATATACAGATAAATATATTAGCGTAATTCTAGTAATATTCGATTTAATTAATGTTTTAAGTTCAAAAGTAAACGCTGCAATTGTACGACTTCGTCTGGGCGATGCCATGAATCAGTTCTTTTGAGGGAAAACGCCGTATTTTTATGTTTTCGTACAGACAGACAGATATTTGATATCTATCTACTGGGGAAAACCGGTAGATCAGAATGAACTTGATTGATTCAAGGAAACGTGGATGAGTTCAGTGAACTCCGCTTCTGTTGCGAATTCAAAATACTTACTGCGATAAGAATTGCCGCATGTTTTTGAAAATTTTACAAAGGGCTCTCATTTTTCTTTATCAAAATGAAAATTATGTTAATTTTTTCTATTTCTAATTTTCTTCTTGTTGAGTAAAATTCTCTGATGATAATCTAATAATAAGCATAATTTCATTTTAAACTATATAGTATTAACGTTTTTAAAACATTTACGGATGCAATAAATTAGTGTACTTGCAATTTAAAATACTGTAACGTAAAAAATGATTTCATTTTGCACGTATCACGTAATTTAATCACATTTGCAATCAACAAAACGAAAGTAACGTTTTCATCTTTTTCAAAGTATAAAATTTGTATCATAGTCGCTCTCTCAAAAATGAGCCTGTTACAACAGTAACTTTCGTCGAACGAGCCTCCTCTCCATCAAGTCTTTCTCTCTCTCTCTCTTTCTAACCGTTACGCGAAATACGTACACGTACGAAATACCGCCGTTTGAAACTATCGCCTAATCTGCGCGCAGCGCGCCAAGCCGACATAATAGAAACTCACCTCGGGCGCAGCTACGTGTGAATTCGCAAAAAAAATATGCGGAAACGACTTTCGCGCGTGTGTGTATATTCACTGCGTGCCGGCACCCAGGGTCATTCATGATTTTTGCTCGTGACACTTGTGAGAATATATCCGTGGAATCGCGAACAAAATTAATAAGTATTATTATTTAACTATGCGTAGTTTGTGGATTCGTGGAATAATGACTTGAGTCCACGAAAAAGTATAAATAAATTAAAAAGAGAAAGAGGCGTCGAAATGTAACCGATCGATTGAAAATTTAGTACAGTGTATAACGACTTTAATCCATTTGTTTCAAATCTGCAGATGTGTTTGGAAAAATGACTTGAGTCCATTTAATAATGGCTCATAATTGTTTTATATTTATGATTAATAAATTAGAGTACATATTCACATAAATGAAATGGTGGTATTTCCAGAAAAAAATCACTTAAATCTATTTTTGCATACAACCTACACCTAGGAAGCTAGTAACAATTTCAAAGCACATTCAAATATGATAAATAAAGTTTCCTGTATTATCTTTTTTATATTTAATACCTCGTTAATGCTAATTTTAATGCCAAATCATCCTAATACGTCTAATGTACTCGAGTTATGTCCAGTACATACCTTTGATCACAATTTTGCTTGTTTTCTCGAATACAAAGCAAGCATTTTCATCAAGTTTGATACTGTGCTTAATATTATAATAGATACCTAGATATAATAGATAAATTAGAGTACATATTCCGTGTAAAAAAAATTAGTCTGGCAATACTTTAGCATCATAAGTCTGGCGGAAGTCTAGCAGAAATCAGGCATTAGTCACTGCGTCAATATTTTAGCTAAAATTGCGAAACAAACGAATCGCGTTATGTCAAGCCATGTAATAACCTAAATTTTGATCTTTTTTATAAATATGTCAATTTTAAGCACAATTGTAATATTTAAAGAAAGTTTTCTACAGTTTAATGGAAAAGTACGTTTTTTGAGAATTCTGACGTATATTGACAATAAATGCATGTATTGGTGACACATCATAACAAATGTCTGGTATATCGTCTGGCCTAGTGGTTAATCCTAGACTTTCGCCAGACTTTGGCCAGACTAATTTTATAAAAACACGGATCATCCAATAAGTATAATTTTACTTGCTATCTCTTATGCTTCGATCTGGCACATTAGTGGAAACATTAAAGCTTCACAATCTCGAATAACAAAACATCGGCTCAGACGTTCTTACGGGAAGCCACAGAATCGTATTACAAGTTTTATCGAGCAATATAATATTTTTCAATATTAACTATATTGTTATGAACAAAACTATTATGAATTAACTCGCATACACACGATGTTTCGGTTATTTTTCCTTTCTTTTCCTTTCATTTCTTTTTCCAACAAAGAAACATCCATTATACACATCGATAAAGAAACATTAATCCGATTTCACAGCCCGTCCATGGCGTCTTTCATCGTACACCGAAGAATACAATATCCCCTGCTTGCTACCTAGTCACGTGTTCAGGTATATACGTACACACACCAAAGGAAACCGGCCGCAGGTATACAATACCCCGAAACCCTCCTCTTTCTCTCTCTTTTCTCCCCATGTCCACAACCTATCATTATTACATCTCTCACGAGGAATCTTATAATACGTATCGTACACCCAGCATCCAGCGGTAGCCTTCGGAAAATTTTCTTCAATTCTCTCCGTCAACTCTACAAACATCGCGACGAGTACACACGCATACTCAGTCATCGCGTCGTGACAGAAAAATTTCCGAGCCCCCCCCCCCCCCCCCCCTCATTGCCAATTATATGCCCGCGTGCGTTTACTCGTCAATTTATCATTACCGCATACTCTCGCGCCGGCAGCCGCTCCCGTTTTCTTCTCTTCTCTCTTTACCTATATGCTTCTAGCGGTTGTTTCTCGTTCTGCTTCTTCTTCTGCTTCTTCTTTTCTCGGAGTATTGCATGCACGCGCGCGAGAACGGGTTAGCTTAGGGGAGATCGGGGTGGAATGGCCGCACTGGGTTCGATGCAGGGTATCAATTATGTATTTACATATGTTTTTACTTCTTTTCTGTGCTCTTTTCATCCGATTTTGGGTGTATTGGTTGTATAGTTTTTTAGACTGAATTTAAATTGCGCGCTCTAGCGAAGCGACCAATCTGAGACTATTAGACAGATTCGGAATTTCGCCTAAGTACCAGGTGAAATTTATACGTTGGATTTTTGGCGCTGCTGTTATCGTTTGATAGCGAACTGACATTTGACGTATATAAGTTATAAGTTATGGAATACCTTCGTATAACAATATGTTTCCTAAAGCAAGCCAATTGATTTTTAAAGAATATTGTACTTTCTTATACATATCATTACGATTTTCACCATAATTTAAACATAAAAATAAATTATGTAAAATAATAGAAAGGGATTCATGAATATTTTGTTTTGAAAGAAGAATGTTTAAAATAACTGAACGTTTCCAATAATTTTGTTTTCATAAATTAACCTTTCCATAAATTTAAATTCAAAATTTCTTTATTCAAAATAATATTTTTCAAAAATTTAACCCCATTCCACATGAACCGCGTTTGTCTCGCCCCACTCTCCCCTACACGTATACGCATAGACACCACCGCAGCGCTGGCGGCTGATGGCTGCAGCACGAGCGATGAAAAAGTGCGTGACAAAGGCAATTACGCGGCGGGAGAAATGGCACTTTGATGCCTTGCGCGCGTCTTCTTCTCTCTTGATCTCCTGCAACTATATCTTATGCGCGCGCCGTGCGTGCAAGAGTATAAGAGTCGCAGACGATGATGCCGCGCTGCTATACCGCTGGATTTCTTTCTCGGTACTTCGTGTAAAAGTCTTCGGTGGGAGTATTAGGCATTCTTTCATGTGTGCGTGCGCGCGCGGTGTCTTTGAGCACGTAGGTCTCTTTCGGCGTAAATATACCGCAGTTGTTTCGAGGGATTTCAGCTCGTAGCTCGTAGATCTCGGATTGTTGCGTAGGGTTTTTCTCTATCGGGTGTCGTTGATTGAATGCGCATTGGATTTGCATCGATTAGATTTAGACGGTTCGATTTCGCCCGCGGAGACTCTGGAAAATAACTAAACGAGCATTGTATAGAATTTCTTATAACACGTAAAAGATTCATATTACTTTTGAAAATATTCACAGAGGTTCACTGAGGTGGGAAAATTGATACGCCTCGTTGACAATTACGAAAAAGCACAATTTCTACCACAAGAAAATTTCCCAACTCCATATCGATTCGATACCTACAGACTCTACACTCCACGAAACCCGCCAGACTCAATTAGGACTTTGCATGATTTTCAAAAATGCATAAATCATTTAGAAAATGGTTCATTTTTGACAGTAAAGTATTATTCAGAATTTTTCCAACTCGAATTTATTGAAGAAAATCATTATTTATGTATGCGATTTTGAAATTCGCGCGAATTATTTATAAATGATTCCTATTGGCCAGTCGATTTGTGACGTCACGAGGGTATAATTTTGGAAATTTAATGCGGGAAAATGATTAAACGCTCTATCTTATGAACAATATTTATAAACAACATAACGTGACACATATCCTTAATAATTTTCGACTAGGAATCCAATGGCGATATCATTCAATATCGCGTACATAAATAGGGGATGGTGGGGCAGTACGGGCACCCTAAATTCAAAAGAATCCTGTACTTTCTATTTTGTACCAATACAAATTATTAAAAGTGCTTCTTAAAGTAGAATATCTCAAGATTTAGATACATTATTTTTTATTATAAAATATATATTGCATTGTTTTTTATAATGCAAAGTACAATACCGCTAAAACTGCCCATTTTCCCCACCCGTGGGGCACGATTGGCATGGAGGTGGGGCACGATTGGCACGGTGAATTAATCCAAAATTTATTTAAAAAAAAATATTGGACGTTACTATTAAATTTGCATTTTATAGAATTGAGGATCAAAACTAAAAACCAGACCATTTCATTAACACTGACTCTTTCACCAACATCTAAGACTCCGACTCCGAAATGTTAAGGGCGCAAAAGTAAGGTTAAGAAAATCAGCTGTTAAACTCGGCGGAAATAAATTGACGACTCGCGTATGCCAATCGTGCCCCGCTAGTGGTGCCAGTCGTGCCCCATTTTAGAGTATTTTTATATGTAATATTACTTTTTTCCTAAACATCGAAGATCATCAATCAACAATGCTATTAAAAATTTAAGATTTAAACTGTAAAAATAATTCCCTTTCGAAGCTCATATGATTTATTTGTTCTTGAGAAATAGATTAGAATTATGGAAAAAACAACGTTTTGAAGTCCTCAATTTCTAATAATTCTCATACGATTTGTATTAATTTTTTTCATTTAGGATTTGCAGAGGGAAAAAGTAAAAGCTATTTACAACATATAAAAAATACTATCATGTTAGAATATTCATTTATTTAGTGAACATTTGAATGCCCAATCCACCCGCCAAACCCATCGTGCCCCACCGTCCCCTAATGATTTTTTTTCAATAAATTCGATTTGGAAAAATTCTGAAAAATACTTTCCTGGCCTATAATATAACAGAATAATGAACCCTTTTGTAAGTGATTTATGCATTTTTGAAAATCATGCAAAGTTCTAATTGAGTCTGGCAGAGTTTGTGGAGGTTAGGATCTGTAGATTTCGAATCGATATGGAATTGGGAAATTTTCTTGTGGTAGAAAGTGTGCTTTTTCGTAATTATCAATGAGACGTAGCATTTTTCTCACCTCGGTGAACTGTGTATATTTTCAAAAGTAATATGAATCTTTTCCGTGCTATAAGAAATTCTATACAATGTTCGTTTAGTTATTTTCCAGAAATGTCTGCGGGCTTAACCGTCGAGATCTAATCGATGCACTTCTAAAATTTCCTTAATATGCCGTTGTACGCACAAAAATTGTATATTTATTTTAAGAAATTGAATCCGATTCCGCATCTCGAATATTTAAATGAAAAGTTTGTCTGCTTGATTGAGAAACGAATCGACATTTCTTGTCGTTTCATTCGTGAATCAACGAAATTTGATCATTCTTTTTAATGTTAGCTGATTTACTGTCCTACTAAGCTATGATATTCATTACTGTAAGTGAAGTCGAGCAATCGCGAAACGCACAACTCTGATCTATATTTAGACTATTTAATTCAATATTGATAGATATAGCTTTATAAATTTTAATTCTAACAATGGAGGGAATGTGAATCCCACCTGTTACTGACAAATTACGAAAATCAATTTTTTTATTTTCTTGAAATTGAAAAGTAAATAAAACACCCGCTGCTAACTACTTTAGCAGAATGCTTTCTCAAGGAAAGGTTCTGAAAAATCATCTTTAAGAATTTTCTAATTGACATTCACTTTATATTAAATAATGCTAAAGTTAACTTATTGAATACAAGCGTTTAAATATTGCCATTCTAAAAATATATTATAATGGAAAATAATGTTCAAGATATCTGAACGCTGAAAGCTCAATAATTTCAAAAGCATAAGTGTATTAAAAATTTAGATTTAATTTTTTTTTAAATTAATAATTTTATTTTTTACGAGAATGTCTTTGTGATAATTGTTAGATATATAAATTGGAAATAAATTGCGTCTTTCTTTTAACGTACATATTTTTAACACGTTTGACGTATAAAAACGTTGATTAATAGATCCATTTATACTTTTTGGTGAATAACCCATGTATATGTAGATCGTAGAAGATAATGATATATACGTGCGAACTATATAAAGACACTTGTTTAATCAAAGAGTATTTTACTCTAATAAAAATTAATTTTTTTAAATGGTTTTCTGTTCAATTATGTTATGAATAAGAATTTATTTAACTTATGTCATTTTCATTATATATATTATTTCATTTTTCAAAATAACGATAATAATTTTGTTTATATTGTTATTGGTTTATAATTGCAAGATATATCAATCAAAAGGAAATCACGTGTATTAGAATAGATTAAAACATTATTTCTGAATTTTCTAAAATTAACTATTTTAGAAAAATACGTATTCAGTATTTAATCATATTTCTTCCTCTAAAATAGTATTAAAATAATTTGTATATATATATATATATATATATATATATATATATATATATATATATATATATATATATATATATATATATATATATATATATATAAATATATATATATATATAAATAGGAAGAAAATGATGTCTATCTCAGGACAATGTATATATTTTCAATATGTTTGACGTATAAAGGGAGAAAATTATTTCTTAATTTTTACAAATTTCGTAAGTTATTATTTGTTTTTTAAAATATACATTTTATTATCCAATCAGCTTCAAAATCTAATCAGTTCTAAGTTGAGCTATACTTCATACGTCTGCAAAATTTCAGCTCATAACATGCTTCTCTTGAAGAGTTATCGTTCCACAATTTTTTTGTTACATACATACATGGGTAAAAGTCAAAAAGATATATAGGCCTAACTTAAACTCAGATATATTAGATATAACATATAGAACATTACTGCAAAGTTAAAATTATAAATCAAAAACACCATGAAATGTATGTGTGTCTCGTGTCCCCAACCAACTTTCTCTGATATTACTTTAATATTTTATTTCGAGATGATGTTTCAAGAGAAAAGTAGGCAGCAAATTGCTTAAATTTATTTTCAGTTATCAAATAGATTAAGTGTAATATGTTAATTTCCATGCTGCAGTCGAGTCGCGGGGACTGAAAAGGCTCGAGACCGATATTCTCGGGGACTGCAATGTGTTATTTAGTATAGGAGTCTTTCAGTCCCCGAGACATCCCTGTTTATAAGAGCATTGCAGCTCCCACGTAATTTCAGCCCCGCGACTCAACTGTATGAGTATTTAAAAAATTCAAAATCTGTCCCTCGATAAGTTATGGCGTCAGGTGTATTCCATCCTTTAAAATTAATTTTAAATATATAAATGCGTATAAATTGATTATCAACGCAGGTTATATTTGTTAATTTAACCGTTCCTTTTCACTTATCGGTGATTTTAAAAGGTTTCATTGTATATTTTTTAAGTAAAGTCGAAGTATAACTGCGTTTGTCTTGACGGTTTTTCTTCTCTTGCATACCTTAAATGATGACATGTGTATCCGGTGTTATAACTAAACAGATATCAAGAAATTTTAAAAAGTACCATCGAAAATAAGTTTATCGTATGAAACTATACAAGAATTGCTTCTTCCGAAATTTCATTTCAGTTGAAATTACGACTACGGAAGAAATTATTGTGAAAATTTTATCGCCTGCTTATCATGTGTGTTCCGATGTTTGATCAACTGTACTACAGACTTGCACCGCCACAGCAGTCTTGTCGACGCATTGTCACGGAGCATATAGAGGAGCAGTAAACAAACATAATGTTAATTTCTTAAACAGTCGTGCTTTTCAGTTACAAATAGTTTGTAAAGTTCAAGATAGATTATTCTCATTTCTATTAAAATGTGCACAAGAAAGAGATTTGATATAGAAGAATAAATATGTGACTTATTCTAATACTTACAAAATCTTTTAATAGTTTAAAAATAGTTATAGATCTTGGACAAGTAGGTTTTATATATATATATATATATATATATATATATAAAACCTACTTGTCCAAGATCAATAACTATTTTTAAACTATTAAAAGATTTTGTAAGTATTAGAATAAGTCACATATTTATTCTTCTATATCAAATTTCTATACATATATATATATATGTATATGACCAATACTATTGTAGAAAAATATATATATATATATATATATATATATGTATATATATATATATATATATATATGTGTGTGTATATATATATATATATATATATATATATATATATATATATATATATATATATATATATATATATATATATATGTATATATATATATATATATATATATATATATATATATATGTATATATATATATATATATATATATATATATATATATATATATATATATATATATATATATATATATATATATATATATATATATATATATATATATATATATATATATATATATATATATATATATATATATATATATATATATATATATATATATATATATATATATATATATATATATATATATATATATATATATATATATATATATATATATATATATATATGTATATGACCAATACTATTGTAGAAAAATGCATTTTTATTAATTTAGCATGCTTTATACTTCTTAAATTCCATACCTGAGAATGGTCGACTTTTCGACTTTTATCCACTGTACATACATACATAGACAGACATTTTTTAAAAACATGTTTTTCTGGCTAAGAAGTCTTGAAAACATACAAATTCATCAAACTTTATGATAAAAAATTTTTTATCGCCACAAAGCTTTTCCTTTAATAAAAAAAAAAATTGATTTCCATAATTTTCGTTAACAAGTGGTTTTTACAGCACTCAAATACTTAGTTTAATCCTTTATTCTTATATATAAATAAATGTTTTTATATCTTTAGTTTAATTAATGTACGCAAGTTCTGCTTTAATCTATCTACCGAATAATGAATAACGAATAATCAAATATATTTTATTATAAAAATACGGAATAATGAAATCTCACGGGACGATGACCAGTATGAATGAAATTGAATTTTATTTTAATGTAAGTAGTATTATAATTAATGTATGGTGCTGGAATTTGTATAAGTAAATGTCGGTCAGTAATATTTTAATTTTTTAAGGTGAACACGTAAGATCACTAATCAGTAGCGATTTCATTAATATCGCCTGGCAAAAGTCTGGCTCAAAATGTCTTGCAAAATTCTGGCTACGGAGACTATCCGCTATTTTGGCAATAAATGCAGAACCAAAGCATAGCGTTCCGTCAAGTCGGCCGTAACCTAAATACTTGTCTCTTTTCTTACAAATATTTAAATTACATAGAAGATTGTAAAATTTAAAAAAGATTTTGTACGGTTTAATCGAAAACTATACATTACATGATGCGCCATCTGGCTTAACATGGAATTGATATTAATGTTGGATAATTTATCATACGTCAATGGGAAATTTGTTAAAAACTGAGATAACAACGGAAATAAAGATTGTTTTCCAATTATTGTCTATCATTTGAATATGTATAGGTACAGCATTAATTTGATGCATAAAGAGACACAAGAAAATCGTTTTAAGTTGACTAAATTACTTTCTTTCAATGTCTTTTGAGGTTAGGTTATCTGTATCGACAACATATATAGTTATACGTTTAAGGTAAAAAATTTTTGCTACTTTTCGCCATCATGGGCGCTGGGATCACTTTGTTTATTGAGCGTAAAAATCCCCGATTTCTGAAAACATTTGGAATGTGCATTCTTGAACAATCCAGTAAATCTAAGCCATACCAAAGAATTCAAAAACTATTGTCCGTAGACTCTAGACTGAGTTTAAAAAACCATGACCCATATTCCATCAGCCAACCTTACCATCAACTATTCACATCTCAGTCGGTAAAACCCAAGCCGACAATTCCTGACACCTCACTCGCATTCCCTCAAAAAGTCAATTCTCCTTAATTCAATAACAAACCAACATTTCAAAACCCACCCCCGAACCCCATCAAGCCCAAATCACTCAACTCTCTATCACTCTCTCACTCTCATTGTATATGTATATATTAATTAAGTGTGAGTGTATTTATTAGCGTGTGTGGTGAATGTATGTATGTATTTGACGAGTGTAATGAATTTTAAATTGTGACGTGATGGATGTACGTGTAAATAAAAGTGAATGTATATTGAAGAATGGTTGCGAACACTGTAATATAACTACTGACCGCGATATATTATTATAATGACATACACGGAGAGAAAAACTC
This sequence comes from Gastracanthus pulcherrimus, assembly GCA_949152435.1. Classification (NCBI taxonomy): domain Eukaryota; kingdom Metazoa; phylum Arthropoda; class Insecta; order Hymenoptera; family Pteromalidae; genus Gastracanthus; species Gastracanthus pulcherrimus. Next base: position 12,615,358 of record OX424574.1, on the reverse strand, counting down.
CGCCGTATTAGCGTTGTTGTGGTAAGTCAAATCAGCGGTAGGATCACACCACCAGCGCTGCTGTAGAACAAAGCAGTTTTAGCTTGACTCGCTCCGCAAACACGAGTATGACAGATATTTAAGGTTAGCTTTTCGAATATTCGGATTCCGTACCTATTAACTTATATTTTGCAAAGATTAATGGTTAATATGTCTGAAAAATGTATTTCCAATGTAAATTATTGATTTTCATCATATGAGAAATTTGCAAAACTTAGTATATTAACAGTAACCCGTTTCTGAATCGCAAAGCTATAACTGCTTTGTTCCACAGCCGACACTGCTTAGTGATCATGTCATTCTACTGCTTGAGCCACTAAGGCTGTAAGTGCTGGGATCTCCGGCAGATGTAGCCGAGTTTTTCTCTCCGTGTAATGCGCAATAACATACTTATTTTCTAAACTGACGACCTGTGATAGCGAGCAATGTAACAATTCGCAGGTGTCCGCGTCAATGGCGCCAAGAGTAGCAGCAGCGGCGGCAAGTCGCCGTCGGAGGCGGCCCTGGAGGCGGCGACGGGCGCCTCCGCGCGGCCCAGCGGCGGCGTGCTCTCCCTGGACATAAGGCCGCGCGGCGAGGTCGTCCTGGGCCGCAAGGGCGTCACCCTGGGCTGCACGGGTGGCCTGCTGCTCCAGAATCCCGCCACGACCGAGGTCACCTGGCTGCACAACGGCCAGCAGGCGCCGCCCTGCGGACAGCAGCGCTGCAGCCTCCTGCAGAGCGGAGCTCTGCGCGTCTACAAGGTGAGAGACGAGAGACGAGGAAGAAGTTGGTACTTAAGATGAAGCCGTATCCACTGTCCTTGTCTAATCACATTTTTGCTAATTACTCAAATAGTACTTTGTTAATTGAAAAACTAAGAGTCGTCCCTAATTCTTCGAAAAATAAAGAATATTTTGAGATCTAAAACAGTACCTAACATTATTTCTTTTCCGAGTATAGTTCGAAACGAAAAACCTAACCTTAATTTTCGAGTTTCAAAGTATTCTCGGAACGGAAAGAATGTTAAATATTTTCTTAGGTCTCAAAATATTCCTTATTTTACGAAGAATTGGGGACGACTCTTAGTTTTTCAATTAACAAACTACTATTTGAATAAATAGCAAAAATGTAATTAGACAAGGACAGAAGATACGGCCTCCTCTTAAGGGGGTGTCAAAGTCAATTTTTATCCTTCCTACCTTACCGACCCGAGAATTATAAAATATTGGCTTTAATTAAAAGAATAAGTATAATTATGAAAAACTAAGAGGTCGTAAGCCCTCCGTAATACAATTATCTATCGCTGTGCGAAGTTTCAAACAAAAACTTCAAAACCTCTACGAATGGCTTTCGAACGAAATTTGAAGGTTCGAGTCTAGACTAATAGACTAATATAAATTTCGCTCGAATGGCATTCGTAGAGGTTTTGAAGTTTTTGTTTGAAACTTCGCACAGTGGTAGATAATTGTATTATGGAGGGCAATGATGTCTTGGTTTTTCATAATTTAGTTTATTTATTAATTGTAATCAATTGTTAAAGAATTTGAGGTTAGGAATTTCGGCGGAAATTTGAATGGTTTGACACCCCCGTAAGGGAACGCCGGAGATCTCTGTCCTTATCTAATTGAGTGTTCATTCATAATTTTAAGAGAAATCATTTTTTTGAAAAAATAATAGTTGCCTCCGCTTCGTTTTATAGTAATCTAAATATATGTCCATACTGGGTTCGTATGATTGTTTTGTTTTCGAGAAAACTTTGACACACTATGAGGGCCAACTACGTAGAGATTAACTTTTACATACTAAGTTTGTCATAATTTTCTCGAAAGCAAAACAATCATATGAAACCAGCTTGATCATATATTTAGATTACTATGAAACGAAGCGGGGACAACTATTATTTTTTCAGAAAAATTATTTCTCTTAAAATTATGAATGAAAACTAAATTAGATAAGGACAGATATATCCGGCGTCCCCTTAATGCTAGGCGGGGGTGGAAGAAGAGTGTCGATCGGTTTCCGGGGGGGGGGGGGGGTGGAAATTGTCTTCGTTGGTTTCGTAGATAGTGAGATTATTTTAACTTGATTCTTTTGAATAGAAGGTCTATGTATGTACACGTTGAAAATCGGTTTTAATAGGTTGAGGAATTATAATAAAATAATGAAATGTAAGTCAATGTGTACGTTACCTGCACTTGTAATATAGTTTAGTGTTCTGGGGGTACGATGTACATAATTACTTTCAATTCAAACTAAGAGATAGCTTTTTCTACTATTTTTAATGATCCTTTTGACGTTCCAGCTCAGCAATTTATTTTATGATATTTCGATTGGTTCAATTGGAAATTTACATCCATTATGCGCTGTAATGGTTTGTAAATTACAGACTGTAAACTCTTAAATTGAAGCTGTATTACTAAGCTTTCATTTACATAATGTTATTTGGAAATTCGCCAATCTAGTTATCGAGATGATAACAATTTGCGCGGTTTGCTTACTGCGAAACAATACCATATTGTGTACACTTTAATATACATTTTTTAGACTTACGGTACAATAAAATGTTACGTTAGATTATTTCTAATGATTTTAGAATGATTTAGAAAACATCATCTAACAGACATCTAAAGGAATTGTATTAGTGAAAAAAGAAATACCTATACTAAATTGCATTGGTGCGAAAGAACACTAGTCCATATTGACAAATAAACAATAAAAAAGGTTCATCTTTTCTTTGTCCTTAATTTTCACGCAGTTACAGCATGTAGCAAATGGCAGAAATTAATTAGATGATAATAAACCGACTTCACAAAGAATCGAACCTGAGTTGGAGGATTGGAAAATTCGAACACGGCGAGCGTTAAGCTAAAGCCTTTAACTTGATTTAAATGAAAGGTGCTTGCATTGTAAATTTTATCTGTTGGGTATCAGCGGGTCTTTCCCGATGTCCCGGAAACTTCCATGTTTACATAGTATTTGGCAACATACCTTAAAATCATCGATATAAGTAGGTTTTCGAAAACAAATTCTTTTATTTTTTTCAAAACAAAATTTCGATCTTAGAAGAAAAATTATTTTTGGTTTTTTAATTATTAATTACAAAAAGCACTTAGGTATAAAACGCAGCAGAGCAAAATATAAATAATAATAATAATATTAATAATAATAATGAGATAATTCTATATAATTTATTTAAAGGATAAGTATTCTATTCTTTTAACAAAAATTGTTGCTTGAGAAAACTAAAAATAAAGCAAAGAAACAGAAAAATCGATAGTCTGCTCTCAAAGAATTTAAAAATACTAAGGAATATAGCACATTTAAAATCACTGCGAAAATTTTCAGTGCAAGCACCTTGCGTTTAAAACATACACGACTAAAGAAGGTTTTAAAATTATAACTTGCAAAATGAAAAGAAATATGCAACTCTATCCATGTTAGTCTGAAGACTTTGAAAATGTGACTACTGAAGTGTATAATAGAATACATATAATAATGGTTAGTCTTCATCGCGTGACTACATTTAAAAAAAAAATATTAAAAAAAAAAAAAAGAAAGAGAAATCGAAACCAGTGGATATTTAAGATGGTTATATAATCTAAATATATTTAAATTTTATTCGTCGAAGACAGACGCGGAATTTCATGTTTTGTTATCCGCGAATAATAAACGTGTTGGTTTTCTTGAATGTATCTTAGATTGCAGATTGTATTTATTATTTTCTTGGAATAAGAAATCACAGGCAAAGCAATTGAATTAAAAACCATAATAAGAAAATTAGTTTTAATTGTGAAGCTTTACAGAATTGTAACAAATTATAATTAAGATATGCTATACAATAATCTTTTATTCTCTGGTAGAAATGCAAGGGTTTCCTGTTCATTGTGGTTTGAAATGTTATCTTGCTAACAGATAATAGTCTTTTGTTATACTAAAAAACATTATTAATTAAAACAATCGTAATATTTATTATTCAGGTAGGTCTTTCGCTAGATATAGGGCATATAATAAAAAATCATACGAGAGTTTATAAAAGTCCTATGATATCAATAGCGATCAATATGATAGATGGAAATTTTTAAATTTTCTTTCGTTAACTTTGTAGAGATATGTTCAATAAAAAGAATAAGTCCCGAAACATTAAAATTGGTTATGAAATAATAAAGTAATTGGGGTTCGTCTGAATTTTATTTTTATTTACGATATTTACACTTGTAACATAGCGATTTTTTTCCATCTACTTGACTCTCGTTAAGTACATTTAACTATTTATACCATACGATGTTTATAAATTCTCGTATGATTTATTTTCTTTTATGTCCTATATCTAGCGAAATACCCTCCTTAAGCGTATTTTCTTAAATAACCGTTTATTTATCTTGAAATTATGCACCCTCTAACACACAAGCTCGAGCACTGAACCATTTATATTCTAAAAGAAAATGCCCAATAATTAACGATTTTTACACTTTATTAATTCCACACGAGATTTCCTAGCATTAAAAATTTGGTTTCCTCAAAAAAGAGAATTTTCAACAAAACTGATAAAAAAAAGGGCCATTCCGTTATCTACCAGGATATACTCACTTTGTATACATCAATAAAGTTTTTAGTTCACTAATAATTTTTTTCTTATCTTTTGCAGAAAAAGAATACAACGGTGCAGAAGCGAAAGGAGCGAGAGGGAAATGGTACACTGAGCACGAGGGGCACGCAGAGGAACGAGTATCGCTGCATAGCACGTACTTCCTACGGGGCGTCTCTGCGCTCGGCACCTACGAATATAGTTTACGCTGGTAAGGCTACTCAACAATCCATACTCATCGCTAAATTTAAAGAAAGAAGAAAAACGCGGGAATTGTCGAATGATTAATATTTGCGTTATTGTCTTTTGCAGAACTCTCTCATGCATTCAAAGAATCGCCCGAAGACTCGACTGTTCAAGTGGGAGAAGTGTCGAGATTGTCATGTTCTATCGACAGTGTACCATTTCCGCCTAACATTACTTGGCTACACGACGGAGAAGTCATACCGACTGATCATAATAAAACGAAGTACGTGATAAATAAGTTTATGTTACAATTAGATGGATATAAATTGTACTATTTGTCTGGTTCTGAATTGAGAGTGTTTTAGAAGGTTCGAGCTCCAGATTCAAAATAATAGCAAGGATCAGCTCAAAAATTGTAGTATATTAAGAATTGCATCTAGTTGTTACTAAAATTTTAAGTTATTTAGACACTTGTTGCTGAGCAAAAAATATTTGATTTTTTTTTATTTGTCCCACTACTATATCTTATCAAAAATCTTCGTCAACTGCTGGAAAAATTTTCAGTGACTTTAAATATCTAAAAAAAATCTTCTTGAACTGCTTTAATTTCTTACGGTGACTTTGAATAACGATTCTTTAAGTTATACAAAATCGTCAAGTCTATTGTGTTATATTTTTACATAAGTTGGTATGTTTTGTTAGTAATTATTTAAAAATGATTGTAATACGTTTACAGTATTGTTCGTTGCACAAAATAGTATACTCACCCTGAGGATAAAGACATTCACGAACTGCGTTATTACCATACAACAATTTTGTACTTATCAAACTGTAACCTCTCGAGCCCCCTTTAAACAAAGCTATCGCTAACTCGACAAAATATCCTTTCAGATATGCTTTTGTACAACCCGGTGTTCTTTATATCAGGGCGACCAAACTTTCTGATGCTGGTTCATACAGGTAAACAGCCCTCTCCAACCCAATCCTAAACAAACCCCGCTAAACCTCATAAATTCCCTTCCAGATGCGTGGCCGCCAACGATTATTTGAACGTCACCAAGAAGAGCAAAGAGGCTAAACTGACGGTGATCCCGCGACACGAGGCCGGAGCCGGCAAGGAATCGCCAAATCCCGTCTCCCTGTTCCCGCAGGCCATCCACAGTCATTCGCCGCTGATCGGCGGCAGGCTATACCTGGCGTGCGCTGCCTCGGGCTATCCGGTGCCGACGACCCTCTGGACCTTCGCGCCGCGATACGCGGACACGGAGGCGCAGGCGCGGCATCGGGTACTGGTGAATTCGAGCTCGGGCCTGGCCGTGCTGGAGTTGAGGAACCTGACCGCCGCGGACGCGGGTGTCTACGTCTGCTCGGTGAAGAATTTCACGGGCAGTAGTACGAAATTGCAGGTGGGTGGAGATTCGCGTCTTAAGTGTGTGTGTGTGTCCGGTGTTGCTGGGAAAGCTCGGAGACTGTTGATTGAGATACTGTGAAAAGGCTAAACACTGTTAATGGATGCTTGTACCTATGGGCAAATCTAGGAAATTTTTTACTGCAATTTGGTTTTAATTTTATCGGATGATTGTTATTGATTCATTGATACCCTAATGCAATGGAATTGCATTATTATATCAATCGTTAAAATACTATGAAATTGATGGAATTCTTTTTCGTGATTCATAATTATAATGATTTATAAATTATAAATATCTTGATTTTTAAGACATAACAGACTTTAATCCTGCAGAAAATTATTACACCTGAACCCAACTTGAAAGTACTCATCAAAATTAGTTCAATTACATGTAAATTACTAAACAACTGGTCTTAATTCGATAAAAATTTGGATGATTATAAAAATTCCGTTACAGAGAAAACGTATGAAATAAATTATTCTATAAACCGTAAACAATCCAGAAACTCAAATGCCGGGTATGTGAAATTTTAGAATGATTTTTTCATACGTTTGTTTTCGCGATTCCGGTCGTTCGAATTCCACTTAAAACTGTAGGGTCAGTTATGATTCATACACACTATACCTACTACATTCTCCAAATATGGGAGGGGAATGGATGTATCATGACTAATAGGGAATCATGTCTAATTCGTACAATCATGAAATTACTCCTGCTAAGTTCACTTTAACTTCGACTTTGGATAAACAATAAAATATAAATTAAAGCAATATAATTTTGTAAATTTTAAACAAATATTTTTAGCGATTTCCTAGTCCTATAGAGGCAAATCTCTTAAATCAAATTTGCTTTAGAACTTTTTAATCGTACTTATTTTCACATACTTTTTATTTAATACATTTTTATTTAATTATTTATTCCATTAGTTGGTTGATTGCTGAGACTAGGTGAGGTCTTTAACAGTGTTTGGAAAGCTGGGTCTCGAATTTTAACAGTATCTGGGATTTTACTGCACTATATTTTCTGCTAAAAACCTAAATCTAAAATGGAATATTTATGAATTCTAGAATGTAACTGTGGAGGTACTTATACCGCCTACGTTCGTGAAAAAGCCAGCGAATCAAATTTGTCCAAATGGCAGAACGGCGAGATTCGAGTGTCAAGCTCAGGGTTTTCCTACGCCGCGCATTTACTGGCTTAAAAACTCGGCGGATATCACTATTAATGGTAAGAAGCCATAAGAACGTGCTCTAAGAGAAAAAAGATACACCTCGTGCTATATAATCCAATTTTCTAGTGACAAGGCTAAACGTTAACTTTTTAAAATTGACATACATAGTAAGGTTTAATCCCTGTTTTATATTATATATTTTCATGCCATATTATCTGTACACCATGTTGGAAGACATTTAATTCACTTAGACTGCTACAAGGGTGTCGAGCAATTACGGTGGAAAAATAAATCTATACGACATATCTTCTTTCATTGCAATGAGAATACATGTTTATTAAAAATAATTATCTACACTAAATTCTTTAAGTTATAAAAATTAAAAAAAAATATTATTAAATAATTAATATAATTATTTTTATTATACATAAAGCTAATCTTTCTAAATCTTTAAAGGTAATTTAATGTACATTTGAACAATACAAATTAATTTTTTCATTCAAAAGTATTGACTCTAATATACAATTATTTATGTGAGCGTACTCACAACCTGAAATATGATTTTGTGTACGTATGTTCGATGGAGATATAAGTTTCTGACTAATTGACTATTTTCGCTGTTACATACACCAAAAGAAAAAGAATCTTTTTCCCAGTACTACATAAAACATACATGTGTCATGCTTACTTTAGTAAATATATTCTTTTAAAAATGTACAAACCTATAACATATTTCACCCTACAGAAAGTTGCTGCTTTTTATTTATCCTTTGATTTTATTTTTCACGTAAAATTTTCTTCAACTGCCCGCAGTATTTTCACTTCTATCCCTTTCTGTTGATATACTTTTCGTCTACCCAAAGTCACACAGCTCTGTTCGCAACTCGCGACGATCTCTCACAAACAAATAAGAAAAGAAACAAAAACCACACCATTACTCCTCTAAAAGCCTCGAATCTTCATTCCCAGGGCGCAGAACGGTCTACGTGAAGGAGTTCAACAAGATGGAGCTGGCCATCTCGGCCACCGTGCCCACGGACTCCGGCATCTACCAGTGCGTGGCGGTGAACGCGGCGGGCGAGATCTGGGCCGCGGGTCGGCTCCAGGTCAACCAGTCGCGCAACAGTCCGGCCGCGCCCACCTCCCTCAGGTGCGAGGCTCGCTCGCCCGTGCGCATGTTCGTCGCCTGGGAACCGCCCAAGTTCTTGCCCTTCACCAACATCACCGCCTACACCGTCCACTACAGGCCCGTCGGTGAGTCTGCCGGAAGGAGTTGCTGGATTGCTTTCTCACGAGGGAGAAAACGGGAGATTTGTGTGTCAGATTTGAGATTCTTTAGAGACGTTGTGTGGTTGTTGTTTAGTACGTAAGAGCGAGATCGACAGCGGTCGTGGTGTTCTGTGCCAGCTGATCTAGATTGGCTGCTGTAGCGGTGAAAAATGGTGTAATTACTTTTGGTGATGAAGGATGCGGACGGGGTAGGAATTAGCTATGTCTCTAACGGTACCCATAAATTCTGTATGTCAGTTAAAGTGCTTATACTCGGGTCTATGCTGACCTATGTATTTGTGGTTTTGTCTTGTATAATCTACAATTTTCATTCGATATGAATGTTTTACTTGTTCTTTAACGAAAATGTAAAGTATTCATTGCATCAAAAACAAAAAATTGTTTTATAAGATAGTAAGATAGTAAGATAGTAGATTTAAATTGAATGAGATTTGTAGATTTTTCTAGATAAAATAACAAATACATTGAGTTGGTTTATCTAACCACGTTAATGTGTAGGACTTTCCTCTGCATTGGAATAAGTCGAAAAAAGCCGGTCTAGATGTTCACAATTTAAAAAACGTGGAAGTAGTAGCAGACGAATAGCAAACTTTCCTATTTTTCGCTCTTCATAATCGTATAAATCTCGTAGGTTTTTCACAATCTAAAACTAACTTCAAATCACGGGCTAAAAGGATCGTGAAAAAAAAAATTTTCCTTCATAAATGAATAAATTGTAAATTTATAATGAAAAATACATATACCATTTTCCACTAAAATAACGTACAACTTATAACTCGAAAGGAAAAGTCCATTATAACGAAGTATGAATTCCAGGCTTGAATTTTAGGTAGCAGAAATCACTTGTCAAAATTCATTCCTCGAAGTTCAGACACTTTTCTTGTTAATTGTTGAGAACTTAAAAGAGAGGCAAAATTCTGACTAAAATCAACAAAATATTAATTCTTTATTTCTCCGAATGCAGAGGGCGGTAAGGAGGAAGTTTCCCCACCCGAACCCGGCAACTCCACGTCCGTCGAGGTCACAAAACTCTTGGAACCCTTTACAAACTACACTTTCTACGTGCGCCTATGGAACAATCACGGCGCAAGCGACCAATCCGCCACCATCACGTGCTCCACCAACGAAAGCGGTAAGTCCCCACCCAGTTCCCCCCACAGTTCGCATCCCCGAAGCAAACCATCCCGCTGAATAACCAAGCCCAAAATCATCAACGCCAATTTGTTCCTCCAGTGCCGCGAGCCGCCCCGAAGATATCCGTGAGCGTGATCGGCAGCACGAAGCTGAACGTCACGTGGAAAGCCCTGAGCAGGAAGGAGGCACAAGGGATCGTGGTCGAGTACAAGCTCGAGTGGCGACTGTTCGAGCATCCGTCGGTGCGCGTGCGCGCGCTGCCGGCCGGTGTCGAGGAGTACGTGCTCGCTGACCTGATACCCGGCGAGCGGTACGATCTGCGCGTGCTCGCGAGGACCGGACAGGGCTGGCCACTGGTCAGCGAGTCGCAGCTCGGATGGGTGACCGTGACAATGCCCACCTCGAACGATCTCACTCAGGCTCAAATTTTGATTCTCAATTCGACTAGTATCAAGGTAGAGTGTGGAAGAGCGTGAATTGTGGTTAATGGATTGATGGTTGTTGGGAGTGTTGATCGGGAGGATTGACGGGATTTTCTTTGATGCAGGTGAAATGGAACGTTAAGGCTAATTCGATCTTGCAATTTACTTCTTGGAAACTTTATTGTAAAAATGAGGATGGGGTAACGGTCGTTACGGAGAACTTGACGAGGAGCGCTACGGAGTATCTATTGACTAATCTAAGTAAATACACGAAATTTCTGAATAGAGACGTAATAAGTGTATTAAGTATGATATAAATTAATTGATTTTTTTATAGAATCCGATACTTCTTATTCAATTGAATTGTGTGCTCTTAATTTTGGAGATACGGTTCATTGTATTACAAAACGTGCAGACTTAAAAAGGATTTTAAGTAAATATATATTCATATAGTTATTGCCGTTATTGGTATAACATTTTAAGATACTAATATTTGTATACCATTTTAGCAAGTGATGCTCCAACTGGATTAGAAGCTGTTCCAATATCTTCGAATTCCATAAGTTTAACTTGGTTGTCAGGAGAGACTAATGGATTAAATTCATTCGAAGTTTGTTACCACTCAGTACATTCCTTAAATGAATCTTCAGCTTGTACTTCAGTGTTAGTATAAATACTTTTTTCGACTTTTCTAGTTGACCATGAATCCAATATAAAATAATGAACACCATCTACTTTAAAATTTTCAGGAACGCTACGAAAATTGTTATCAACGATTTGAAGCCATTCATGCTTTATCAATTCAAAGTAAGAGCATTGGCCAATGACACCGATCAAAATCCTTATAGTGAAACTATAGAATGTTACACAAACGAAGATGGTATGCTACAGTTTCCTACTTATACATACAATTAGGACTTTGCACGCGTTTTTTATTTCATATTCTGGTAGCTTATTTAAAAAAAATAGATTGTTCCTTACTTATTTTTTAATTAAACAAAAACTACAGTATATATAATGACTTAAAATTGCCGTTACCTTTACGATGGTACACTTTTGATATACAATCCTGACGTCGCGTAACATTGCAATATATCTATATACATCTATATACATCTAGAACACAGAAAAGTTTTTAACGCATCATTTTTCAATCGATTATTTTTACGAAAAAAAGTACACCTAAGAAAGACTACAATCAAGAAAGTATTTTCTATTTATGCAAAATCCCAACGCAACTCCTACCCAAAGAAATCACTAAAGCCAAAATACACCCAGTTCCAGGAAAAGTCGAGGATATCGAGTGGTTCCTGATCAACAGCACGTGGGTGCGCGTCGCCTGGAAGGAGCCGAACAAGATCAACGGCGTCATTCAGAACTACTTCGTGGCCTACTCGTTGGACGGGGCCGAGCCCAGGTCGGCCTGGAGCAACGTCACGGTCTTCGGCAACAAGACGTCGACGAGTCTGCCGGGCTTGGTGCCGGCCCGGCGGTACTTCGTCGTCGTGCAGGCGGCAACGAAGGCCGGCTCGGGCAGTCCCTCGGAGCCGATCATCGTCCTGACGGGCGGCAGCTCGTCCGAGGAGCCGAGCTCGTTGGACGAGCAAAAGCCCCTGCCGAAGACCAAGGAGGACAAGAAGCTCGGTAATGCATGGGTCTTTTTTGCTTTTCTGTGGTTAAATTTGAGTGGAGAGACTGGTTTTCGTCGGTAGTTATGGGATTGCAAAGGAGATTAATGTAATAAAATGCATTCTCGACAATTTGGATCGCGTGTCAAGGTGAACGTGTAGAAATAGCTAATGTCAACGTATAAAAATAGTACATTACGCATCTAGGGAGGAAAAGTATTGCTCGTCTTCGGCTTGGATGTCAATTTACACGTGCTCTGGACTAGCCATTTTTCCTCTCGTGGTGTGTATACTAGTTTTCACCATACCTGGCCGAAAATGACACATTTCAGTTTCGGAGCCGGGAGGAAATGTGGTACTTTCGGTTAGTCTGTGGTGATAAAACATTTTTTAACTAACCTAGAAGATTCTGATTTAACATTTTTGGCGACACGTTATGTTTATAAAATTTAATTACCTAACCAAATCTATAATAAAAACTTCATAAGCAGAATTAAAATTTGAATTAACAATAGAGTTGCTAGTTACTATTAAACTGCGTTTATTGGAAGTTTAAATTTAGCACGCGCCCTCTGATACTGTATACTCCCATCGGCCATTTTCAGTATATATGGGTATAGTCTCCTATGTTAAACTAAGAAACATGGCGAATGGGAGTATACATTTTTACTAGCGCCACCACTCCCGCGGTATACACTTACGAAGTCTTTTAAACATACAAGTTTATCTTCTAATTGATCAACGGGAGTTGAGACAAATGATACAATTATAGCTTTTTATTGCTCTCTCTAGTATCAAAGACATATATGTTAATTACATTTACTTGCTTAGTTAAAAAGTGTTTATGTTTATATTTTAACATTTGTTATTTTGATAAATGTATCCTTGCATACGTTATATTTCTTATCCTTGATAAGGGACGTAAAGCAACCCTTCGAAACGTCGACAGTACATTTTTTAAAATTAAATTAAATATTTCGCGGTAATGAATTCAGTCTTGCTCGATACATATTTTTCAATCTCTATCATTTAAACTATTCATTACCACACATTAAAAGATGTTTCTCTCGAAGCTATTCTCGAAAATCCGTTTACCGATAATTTCAATTTTTGCTGAATTCTCGGTAGGCGTGATCCTGGGCATCGGCATCAGCATGTTCTGCATCGTCCTGTGCATGTGCAGCATGTACTGCCGGCGGAAGTACGAGAGCCTGCGCTCGCTGCGCGAGAGCGCCCAGCCACTGAAGAGCCGGGTGATCGGGCGCAACGGCAACGGCTGCTGCGTCGATCGCTCCTCGACCTCGGTGATCAGTGGTCAGCCCGCGGTCCCGACGACCAACACCACCGCAGTCCTCGGCAGCAACGAGATCGAACTGGCGGTGCTCTGCCCGACGACGCCCGTCTCCAGCAATCCTCTCTGCGACACCAAAGTACCTTGATTTTTCGATCGGTGGAAGGGGGCATTGCCGATTTTTTGGGGTTTTTGTGCGAACGTGCAGCGGGGATAGGTGCGGCAGCTTTTTGTTGCTTTGAAGGATGAAAGGAGCTAGAGAGGGGTAGAGGGTACTTTTGTTTATTCGTTTCGAGTAGGAGGTAAAGTACTTGAATGAAAAGTAAATAGAAAGTACTTGGTAGTGTATATACGTTAATGTTGCGATACTTTTTCAGTGTTGTACGATTAAATAGATTAACGAAACATCACTTTTTAACATTAATGTGTACTGAATTGTCGAGTACTTGAATCTTTTTATTTAAGTGATTTTCTTTGTACTTAAAACAAAAAGACGCAAGTACGAGAAGTGAGTAAGATGTAAAAAAATGTTCCACTCAAAAGTTGTTAGGTTCTGAGAAGGTCATATGGTAAAAGTAATAAATGAGCTTCAAGACATTTTTCAAAGTCAATTCAAAGTTACCTTAATTTTTTTTAAGAGAAATGACTAATTGTGATCTAAACTCACGATTAACGATAAACGCATCAAAATGAAATTGATTTTTCCACGAATTTATAACCCAAAGAATAAGTATACATGTTTTCGAATCGCACGCACATGACTCAGAACCCATAAGAAAATTGGCAATGTTCTTTTAAATTTTGTGTTGGGGATTTAGTTGTATTTTTTTTTGTTTTAATTTGAAGCTTTTGATGTGCAGGGTGGACACCCAAATGGCATCATCGAAGCTTGCGCGAAAGAGCCGCTTCTGGCGCCTTGGGAGATTAACGGATTGAGGATGGATCTGCGAATCACGGAAAATCCGCAGGTACTTATTACTAATTATTATGAAATAGAATTGTTATACATTATGCAGAAATTATATAAAATTGTATTTGGTATCAATTTCTTTATATTTTTATATATGTTTGGGCCTTGCGTGTATGAGCAAGTCTCAGAAATTTTTAACTTTAGTAACATTAGAAAGTTTGAGTTTCTAAAGGCTGTTATTCGATTTTCTGAGAAAGCACATACCTATTTATAGCAAAACTTAAACAACTTATTTTAGTTTTAAATGATGTATAATCAAAGTTTTTCTATTTTTTTTCTTCAACATTCTGATCTGTGTAGCAAACACAGCAAATCTTCTTCATTACAAAAAAAATAAGCATGAAGACTGATTTTTCACTAATTACACAACACATAATGACATATTGTCTTTGTAAACTGTTAGATTTTTCGCTATATCTCTAAAATAGATATAAGTAGAACTTTGAAATGTTTGTGATGTCACATAAAGAACCTTTATCGCACTGTAACTTTAGTAAATTTAGCATTTTTCCCCTATTACATAATATTTTCAAATTTCCAAACAATGAAAATTGTGAATCTTTTTGCTTGGTTTTTAATCAAAACTTAAAAATATGCTGTAATTTTTTGTAACAATTGAAAACATGCTATGAAATTTAACTACATCATGATATCCAGGGTGGTCCTTTTAAAGGAACCTGTGAGAACAACACCATCATTTATAGCTTGATTTATCCCATTTAAAACAATGTATAAAGTCTAACTATATTCGGAATTCTCCACTTATTTTTCTTAATTTTTACCGCGTTTTTCTCAACTTTCCCCATACTTAAGTGGGTTAACATTTTCCTTAATTCACGTTTGATAACTTCTAAAAGATGCTATTCGTTCGTAAATCTTATAAATCTGTGATCATCCTGCTTTCAAAGCCTACATGTCTTTAAAACTAACCAAATTACATAAACTCCGGCAAGCTAAATACGCACATCCTCAGAAATCCGAAAGCTAGCCTTAAGCGGCCCAAACGTCAAAAGCACCTTAAATACATGCACGTGTAATAATCACAAAAATCCTTCTCCCCTTTCAGTACAAGCCACGCGAGGCCGAGGAGACGAACGAACCTCAGCACGATCCTCCGGACGGCCTCGACAGCACGCAGCTGACCAGCGTGGGCGGCAGCGAGGAGAGCCTGAACAACAACCGGGGCGCCCCGGACGCCGAGCAGCCAACCTCGACGTCGACCCTCCCCTTACCTACGAAACCAGCACCGACGATCGTTCCCCTGCTCGAGCCGAACGGTTGAAGGAGGCCCGAAGCGCCGCGAAACAAAAGTTCCTGAAGGAGACAGGAGAACAACACACACACACATTCAAAGCCACAAGTTCCACCACTCCCACCCAACCACCACCCACCGAGATGCCAGGTATACACTACGTGATTCTCCAGAGAGACTTTCTAGAGGAGATTTTTTTATACTTGCTGTGTGCGCCGACCCCGCGCGTCGGTGTATATATATACATATATATATATATATATATATATAGTGTCCTAAGAAGGAGACGAGGCGGAGAAAGAGAGACTTTGCTTCGCCGCGCGCGCGCTAGCTCATGACAGATGAATTGACAAGAGAAGAGCACGCGATTCGAGGGATCCTGGATGATGTAATGCGAGTGTATTGAGATGAAAGGGAGTCCTGGGATGTAGGTGTGTAGCGGTACGTTATTTCGTCGAGTTTGCAGTTGTTCTTTTTACAAAAATATAAGGAATATATGTACGCAAATTGTACCGTGGTAGAGAATTATCCAGTTTTATCGAGGCCTCGATTATTTACCATGGCAAGCTAGTTCTAGATTATTTTCCAACAGGGTTAAGGTCATTTAATTTAATCGTGGACAATTAGCTTTTCGGCAGCGCGATCGCAAATTCGATGGAATAACGCTCGCACCGGAAGTAGGCAGTGTTGAGGTTTTGAGGAGACAGGACTCCACGCGACAGCCACTCGAGCGAAAAAGATAGGGAGTAAATCACACAGGACACATACACATCAATAGGCGAATCCGACTTCTTTTAGAGCGAATTTTTTACACATATATATATTTAGGCTACATTCCGTAAGTTCCGGCCCGCTTTTACTTATCGCTGAGAGGGAATCAAGTATTTGCGACTTCTTTTTTACACGGTTTTGTATAACATTTTTTAATGGTGACTGATTTTTCTACCGCGTATTTTATATACAGACTTATATACCACGGTAAATGGTCAAGACTTTCAATGCATAGCGTACTCTCCATTAACCGATAGATCTGACACACAATATACATGATAGTTGAAATAGGAGAAAAATGGGTTCACGGGAAACCTTTACATAGCAGGGATAGGAGACACGAGAAACTTAGATTTAACGAGTAGAGAAAATGGTTAATAATATTAGTTCGGTTGAACGACATAATACCGGTGGTACTTGAGACTTATTTCGAGATAAAGACATACAATCATTAATCGCAGTTTTCAAGTCGTCATTATTCAAATAAAAAGAATACGATAAACAGCAATAGAAGTTCGAATAGTTTAAGGCGAAGTATTTCCTATTATTTTTTTATTTTCTTTGAGTAAAGTTAAGGTGATAGGTAACCGTACACTCGTTAGACGAGCAGTAGAAAACCCAGTTGCGGATTAGCTTTCTAACGTTTAAGTTCTTAGAGACTATATATTTTGTATTGTTCGCGCCGTGCGCGTGGATTCCCTATTTTTTTTCTTTTTTTCTAAGAATCTTTCACGTATACATTGATTAACGTTTAAGTTATTATTTAGAACCTTTATAAGATTTATTTTAATATAATTCTATGGAAAAAGAGTTATAGTGCGATGCGCGAAAATTCCATCGTAGTTATTTTATTTTATTATATTTTTTTTTAATTTTAAGCCATTTCGCCAGTTAATCTAATGATCCGACTGACATTAATAATCCTCTTAGAGATTTAAAAGCGAACGAAGTAAGGATAACGAAAGAATTTCAGCACGCATTTATAAATACACATTCACATTTATATACCGGACTGGTGCATGTTACCATGACAGAGAAAGAAAAACCCAATGCAGTACCTGATAGACTAAGTTGTATCGTTTAGAGTGAGACATAGGCATGTCAATGTTATTGCTGTACCTCCATTATTGTTATTTATTACTTCGTACATTCAGTAATAATAGTATAAAATAGAATTTGCATTGGGACAGTTTTTTCTAAAATACAAGGGAAAAAATAGATACAAAGATGTATTATTTCGTTTAGAAAAATCCTATTTGACGTTGTTTTCAAATTTTTAAAAGTAATTTATTTTTCTTAGTAATTTTATCAAGCAAACGTACATTTACATTATTTACGTTTTTGGTACACTTTAGATTTAAACTGAAATATAAATTTTAAACGTAGGCAGCTTTGGGCAAATGTTTGAAAACTGTCCTAATGGTTAGATGAAAAGTCTAATAATCACGTAAAAAGTGAATACTTTAAGTTATCTTAAATCATTGCCATAGAATGATATCCGTTTGATAAACTCACTCGATTGAAAGAAGGAAAGCAAAAAATTATTTTTTTGGACATGCAAAGTAAATCTGTATTTAAGTGTTGCTCCTCGATGAAATCATTTGGATGAAAGCTTATCGGAATGAAGCGCGCCGGGTGAGAAGAAAAATGTAAAATATATCGTATTTAGCACTCGGTTAAAGATGCCTCTAGTTGAAGCTGCTCTTCTAACTTTCGAGTACTTTTCTTTCCTATTAATTAGAGTGTTGCTTTCTTTTTAATAGCTTGACGCAAGTGTAATTTTAAAATACTTTTAAAAAGTAATGTTTAAGAACGTTTTGTTTACTTAAAGTATTAAACGATCGAATTACGTTGAAACTTAATCTCTGTTTACACAGTAGTTGATTTTTTTTTAGATTATTGTACTTTACTTAAGTAGTAATCGACTTTGAACAGAGTAGCTTTACTCTAGAGAAATGTGGCATCTATAACTAATATTTATAATAATAATAGTAAAATTAATTTATAACAAATGCATTATTGCTTCAAAAAGAACGTCTCAAAATAATGTTTAAGATAAAAATTGAAAATCAAAAATAGGCATAGGATTCTAAAAGTATTGAACTTATCATTCGGAGGTTTTCTTTTTATGTTACTTTACGCTTCCTTAATATACCTTACAGTATTGAGAACATTTCATTCATATTCCAAAAACACATATGTACGATAGTTTAAAACATAAGCTCGTTTATTTCCAGACAAATAGATCCGTTAAACGTTATTATTTCAATATTTTTTTTTTCATTAAAATAAATTATTGTTTTTAAATGTATTGTTATAGAAACTACAATAGTTGAATTGCTTGCGTATTGTTATAATTCATTACTCCAACAACATATTTTTTCTTTTACAAATCGTTTAAAAAGTATTTTTTTCAATTGATCATTGTTTGAGAAAAAAATATGCATCGCGATTTATCTGTAAATCAGTTTCGAAGTGCATGACGTTCTATTATACGCGCGTATGTTTGTAACGTTTAAGATTAACTAAAAACCACGCTGGCGACACAGTGTTTTTCTTTTCGAGTATATAAGAGATAATTCCAGCTGTGTTTCGAACTCCTTTTCTGCGCTGTCAACTTTGAAAAATTAAAGGAACAGAAAAAAGATAAAGTTCAACAAGGCTGCAGGTCGTTTTCGTTTTTGGAACTTGTCGACAAATAAAACAAAGATACAAAAGTGGAAAAAATATACAAGAGCAAAAGCATGAGGATGGAAAAGAAAATACAAAAAGTAATGTGTACCTGAATCGTACAACAATAGACCTTTAAAAAAGTGTCGATAAATAATCGTTGAACCGTTGACGAGAGCAGTGGAGCCTTTCGAGACCGATTTTTCAAAAAATTAAACAAAAAATACGAGAGCTGTTCGCTTTTATGTACAGAACGACAAAAGTTGATTGTATAAAAATTTTTAAATTTATCGCGCATACCTGTGACTAAACCGCTCAGTCAGAAAAGTCAGAAAAATTAGCTTTAAACAAAAAAATGAATAACAATCGCATGAATCTTCTATTTCTTATCGAACTCACAGAATCATCAGTAATTTTGATCGTTTTCCTAAAAATACTCAAAACCGCCAATGATTCTGCAAGTCCTGGGTAAGTTTTCATAAAGAGACTTTTCTCGCCGAGCAAAAATACAGGTATACACGAAACTCGGATATATAATAAACGAGCGCCGTTTCTGCGATCCGATGTACACGTATATAACTATATATATTAAGCATCTCGCTCGCAAATCATTCGTACAATGTATAGACACGCGGGAGCGTATACGTCGAATAAGCAAAAAGAAAATATTATAAGGGTCGCCGCGATGCTGTTTGACACTCAGCGCGCATCATTGTATAATGCTATTGATAAGTATGAACGTTGAAACACTGTACCGTATTCTATTTAAACGAGGTAATAAGAGAGAAAACAAAAGGCGAGTATAAGCAAAAGAGAAGTAAAAAAAAAGAGAATTATCCGCAAACAAAAAAAGAGAATGAGAGGAAAAACGTCAAGTACAAAGCAATAATCATAGGAAAAAGCGCGCGAATAAAATAGAAATGAGAGGAGGGAGGAGGAAGAAACTCGTCCGAAGAACTCGCATCGACACTCGCGGCGAAAGTTTTATTTTTTTTCTTCTTTTTTCTTGTTCGTTCGAGAGAAACTTAATTGCTGTATACGTAGCGACCAAAAATGTATACCTATACTTTGTTGTCGTGCAACTTCGCGGTTTTGCTGCGCCTGTACATACCAGCTTCTGTATCATAAATATCTTACGCCGTTGAAAGTTTTATCGTTTCATTGTGTTATCTATTACATTTAATTATTGATTATTATTTATTCGTTCGTTCGTTGTTGGGATTTTGCGGATTGACTTTCTTGTATTTGACGGTTTGAGTTTTGTATTATGTTTGTAGAGCGCGAGTGTCGATGCCGTCGATTAATTTGTATCAATACAAAAATACTGTCTCGCCTCTTTTGCGTTATATTTACACAGATTCACGATGATGATGTTTTTTTTTCTTCGTTCTGTCGCTCATAAGTTACCCGTATATAATAATTATAATAATATGCTTGACGATGCTGTCGAAGCGGCGACGCGCAGTTTTGAAATAGAAACTATACGTTGGATGCTCGATCTTATTTATTGTCATTCCAGTATTCTGCATTTAAATTTGGGGAAGTCTGCACTCGTATAATATATACATTGTAAGAGCGTGAAACATACATACAAACACTTTTGTTCCGTAACCGTCGATCGATGCAAAAGACAATCGCGTTTTCCCGCAGTTATAATCTCGCAATAGACAATGCACACATAGTTTTGATTTTATTCATATTTTAATAGATGGTTTTACCCTCACAGGATTGTTTTTGAAAGCTTCACGTTCATATTTTATTCTTAAAGTTTAACTTTACTGCAGATGTATATCTATATATTTAAACGCATTATACTTACGCATTATTAAAGAATACAAACAATTAGCTACAATAGTTATATATTTATGTATCATTAACAAACAATAGTATATTGTGCAATGAAAAGGAACTTCTTCAAGAGAGAAAACAATCAGTTACCACATTAAAAAAAAATAGGATAACAAATACTATATTTGTTATTTACAGTAAGTGTTCAAGCGAATTTGAAGTATTATAGTATACATTTGTTTGATTTGAGTATTAAGAATCTTACGTAGTTGTTTCAACTAGGTAGCACTTAAAGGCAGTTGAAGTTAACACTGTTAACATGACTTCTTAACTTTTATAATACAAAACTCTTATTTAAAATGGAATAATCCATAAAGTTCATTCTAAAAGTTCTTTATCTGTTCATATATTAATCAGTATATGTAGATCGTCGAAATAATTATGTTATACAGTAAAGCATTTACCTACATCAATATTTATTTAGCATAACAATAAACAATAGGTATAATTTAAAGCAAGCATTCCTAATAATAACATGAATCCGTAAAAGTTCAATGTTTCATCCTTCAAACGTAAAACTTACAGAATATATCACTATCATAGATACAACAATAGTTACAGAGTCACAATAATAAAAGAAAAACAAGCAGTATATTCAAACCAATTTCTCATAGTATCAGGATATATATAACAATTAAGGACTGTTAAATTTCCTGTGTTTCCGTAGACACACACAAGGAACTGCTCTACCGTATTTTGCATCGATCGACCAAAAATTTATCCGTAACTATTAAAACATTACATTGATTATAAACGTACCGTTGGCCGTGGAGACCAATACCTTTAGTATTAATCGTTGTACGGCGGCTCTAGTCGAACAGATATACCTCCAATAGCACTTCCCCCCATAGCCGGGGCATTATATAGATTTTCCGTGTTTTTTTTGTCTTTTTTTTCCAACTTTATTATGTTTTTTTCTTCGTCGAGCGAAAAAGAATTACTTAACGATAGTATACTTAACTTTTAAAAGTATATTGATAACAAAAGACGAGAAGGAGAGAAAGAGAAAAAAAAGCGAAGAGCAAACACCTCACAGTACCTATATACATACCTACATTAAAGAAGAAAGCGAAGAAGGAAAGGAAAAATTGATATGTATATGTTTTTCTTAGCGTTGTACGCCACTTATACCTATTCAGCCTATATGTATCATCTCTCTCGCGTGAGCGTGCGTTTTTTTTTTATTAAAAATAAAAGAGGAAGAGAAGAGCACGTTTTGCGTATGCGCAACGTCGAGGAAAAATAGAAAAGAGAGAGTGTGCGAAGCTGGTTACTTTATTTGACAATTCGCGATGATTATACTAATGTTAACCATAGGTGGATTATACAACTATTATAATGATTATTAGATTTATGTTAATTATATATTGATAATAATTATTCTATTATTATTATTATTATTATTATTGATAATTCTATTATTGCTCTACATTGCGTATATTTACACAACAGGACGTTTTATATAATTTATTTTATTCATAAATGTGGATTCTTATATTTTTTTCTCTCCCCCTTGCCCCCCTAGAGTTGATTACTTTGCGTATAATGTGCGAAAGACATAGAAAAGAGAAGAAAAAAAAGATACCGTTCTTTGCAAGGTGCAGTTGCATTGTACATAAATATCTCACCGACCCTCTGGATTGTAAATAGACTATATATATATACATATTACCTGCTGAAAAATATTAAAAGTATATATTTTAATATATTACATATAATTAATTACATGAACAAAAAAAAATATTATAATCTTATTGTTTGAAGTATTCGAATGAAAACGATACACGAAATGTTTAAGAATATTGTTGACCCTTCGGAACACAGCATCTTGTTGTAATGATGACGATTAAATAAAATTAAGGCAGCGTATTAATCGTTTGTTTCAGTTATTTACCTTACCATGTCCTCAATCATTTACCTTTTTGTCGAACATTTACGAATACATGTTGTTAAAAAGAAATTTATTATAAAAAAGTATTTCTTATACCTTATAAAAAATTACAAAAAGACTTTTTGTCATACCTTCGATGATATCCATGTGCAAATCCATATGGATTATACTAAGTCAACAGGGATCATTTTGCGTGGAAATCTGAAATATGCAAAAAAAAAAAATAATTTTGATTTATTATAAATGTTTGACCGAAAAGTGCGCTCAAATGATATTTTATTATAAAAATTAGGAAATGTAAAAAAATTAATATTGTTCATGTGACGCAGTGTCGGTATAAGCGGCTTGTCGAAGTGTTTGCGGTGCAGTACGTTGCGGGTTAGGAGGCGCTAGAAATTCTTCAGCAGAGCGATCGTTAGGCTGCCGATGAAACGACGGCCGTTCGTGAAGAGCTCCACAAGCTGAACCGCGCCGTCTCCAATCTGGTTTGGCGATGAGCAGTTGTACGATTGAATTGGATGTGTTTTTCTGGGTTATTAGTAGGGGTGGAAGGCGAAGTCTGTGTGTTGACTGTATTTATTAAAACTCGAGATAGAATATACTTGTAAGCAATCAATTACCACCTAGACAGTTTTTTAAACGATGTCTAAAGTTATCGCGGTAATTGAAAGATTTCTGAAAAGTTTGAATTCTAAAAAAAATCGTGAATACATAGTATACATTTAAGTACACAGAATTTGATCCCAGACTTGAAATGGGAATACAGCCGAATCCCAATTCGCCGTCAGTATAAAAATCATGATCAATGAGACAATATTGTCTTCTTTCATGCCAAGCCAGGGCTGTCCTCCAGAGTCCAGGCTTGAAATGGCGGAAAGGCGAATTCCGATAGTTCATCAGAGATTCGTCGATACAAAAACCGTGATCAATTATCCAAATTCGTCTATCTTCCATGCCAAGCCTGGGCCGTCCCCTAGAGCCCAGGCTTGAAAATTAAAACAGAATTGAATATAAAAAGTTATTTATTAGCATTAGTTTTAAATGTCATTAGAAATAATTTCATTTACGTTAATCTAAAAAAATGTACATAATAAGAACCAACTTTATATAATGAACTACTTATATGAACAATATAAACGGACAAAATCACAATAAATTAATCATCTAAATATCTATCATTTCTTTCGTGCTAAGATAAAATTAGTTTTCTATAAAATGGATACTTTATGTGCTATTCATTCTATTAATTAGACCTAAATCCTTGATATATGTAAACATACTATTTTGTAATTTATTTTATATAAAAAGTTAAAATCAAAGGAAGTGAAAATTCGATGCACTCATTTTTATTTGCATAAACATTTGCGAAATAATAATTCGTGACGTGTTAATGCTACGCCGGTTTAAATAAGACTGGCTAGCAATTATTACAAACAGCCACAATTTATCCGCAACGCTAAATAAAAATCGCTTAAACGCACAAAAACTAATTCTTTCTTAAAATTTGATGTAACCGTTATGCCGAAATGATTCAGCACTCTAACTCTAGGCAGTATAATCTATAGATAAATATTTAACTTTAAATAATGATAAATAAATTAGAAAATAATAAAAGCGCAAAGATAGCGTGCTTAGTTTTGCTAGATTAATTAATTGATACACGGAAAGAAAAAAAATATCATTAGCAATATTTGGCAAAGTTTAGCAGCAAAACTCTTCTTTATAGCCTTAACATTTTATAACTTTTCATTCTTATCGGGAACACAAATTACGCGGATTTCGGAGAAATTGAAAAACTCCATGCCGTACCAAATGCACATTGCAGTTACCGAGATTTTTTACCTCGAGTCTTTTCGGTCTTTTTTCTGCATTTTTCTATTAAAAATTTGTTTAGATTTTTTAGTGTATACCTACTACACTATTATATATTATAAAGAAGCTAAAAAAGAAAATTATGTATTTAAATTGTAATAAGTAAAACAAAATTACATATTTAAATTGTAGTATCCAATTTCTCAAATAAATTCTATATAAAATAAAAAATATTAGTATCCGAACGTGTTTTATCACCCGTAAGATATTAACAATATATTAACCAATGATTATTTATACATTTTATTGTACGAGCAGTGCTGTCCTTTTTATTTACCTTTGATTACACTTTTTATTGTATCACTACAAACATTGATCCGGATCGAGTTTGATCTTTACCATCGATAAATCCGGATCGATAAGGGATTTTTATCGCCGAAAAAATTGGCTGACTTATTGATTTAAAAATAAAAGCAGATCTTATCTATCGAGATATTGAAACATCAAACAAAGTATTCTAATAGGTACTTTTATTAAAATATTATGTTCTTATAGTTTACTCCTTTTCAAATGAACTGCAAGAAATATACTTTTATCAAAAAATTATTAACCTTTTTTTAATTACAATATTTGACAGATTAAAATATAATAACAGAAAGCGCAATTTTATTAAAGCAAACTATGACATTATTAACCCTGCCCTCCGGAAGGTGAATTCGGACCCCCTGATGGGTAGTGGCAATTCCGATAATAGTCTTAAAATACTATATGAAGTCCTCGATGATGTTCTTTATAAGTTTGTGCCCTACACCTCAGAGGCTCCCGGTTCATATCCCCGATGGTATGACAGCGAATTAAAATGTATGCTTATTGATAAGAAGAAAGCGCATTGTCGATGGAAGATCTCTGGTTTGCTTTGTGATTATATTGAGTTTAAGAGGCTTAGAGCTTGCTATATTAGGTTATCTAGGTTAAAATATAGGCTTTATACACAATCGGTTGAAAGTAATCTAAAGAGAAACCTTAGTGTTTTTTAGTCTTATGTTAAATCACTAAATTCTAGCGATAGGATTCCTGGTAACCTGTACTATGATGACGAGGCTTCCTCGTCGAACCTCGAGAGCGCTGACATTTTTGCTAGTTTTTTTGGGTCTATTTACAAGGATAACGCTTATGTGTATAACAATAGCAACAGCGCGGCCGGTGCTCTTGACTTTGAGGGGAGGCTTTGTCTCATATTACTGTCACTAGTGAAATGGCTAGGTGTGAGATACTTAGGCTGAAGGATAATGCTAATACCGGTCCGGAGGTTATACCGCCTTATTTTCTAAAGCGATGTTGGGATGTACTTGAAGCGCCGGTGCTGCAAATCTTCAATCAATCACTTTCTGAAGGTCTTTTTCCAGAGCCTTGGAAGTTTTCTTACATTCTGCCTGTCCATAAAAATGGCGACAGGCGGAATGTGAGAAATTATAGGCCCATTTCCATTATTGGTACATTGTCTAAATTATTAGATGCTATAGTTACTAACGTTATGATTCATAATTTGCTGGTACATCTCTCCAGAGACCAGCGTGGCTTCATTAAAGGTAGATCTACTTTATCGAATCTCTTAGTATTTAATAACGACCTGACGGAGGCCTTGGAGAGTTCGAGCCAGATGGATGCCATCTACACAGACTTCTCCAAGGCCTTCGACACAGTAGTTCATGATCTCCTCATAGACAAGTTATGGAATTTAGGTATTCGGGGTAATTTAATAAATTGGTTGAAGTCGTACTTAAGTGGTCGAAGTTTTGCTGTTAGAATCAATAATTGTGTTTCGCAAACTGTAGCGGTTCAGTCGGGAGTTCCCCAAGGTTCTCACCTTGGTCCCTTGTTATTCTGCGTTTATATAAATGACCTAGTCATGAAATTAAAAAATGTAAAAGTCTTAATGTACGCTGACGACGTCAAGCTCTATACTATCATAAAATCTGAAGCTGATGCTAGGTACCTACAGTTGGACCTGGAGGCGCTAATGGAGAGGTCGGACGGCTGCGGGCTCCGACTCAATACTTCTAAGTATTTTATAATCTCATTCAGCAGAAGTCGGAGTCCGTTGCTGTTCGATTATTTCATCGGAAACGTTCAGTTACAAAGAACATACATAATTAAGGATCTGGGTATCTGGCTTGACTCGAGTCTCTCATTTCAACACCACATTAGTTACATATCTTCCATGGCATCAAAAATGTTTGGTTTCATTAAACGTTCCACTTCTCAATTTTCCAATATTGCATCTATCTCATATTTGTATAATTCTCTAGTATTGCCATACTTTATCTATTTTTCGCAAATTTGGTCTCCATATACTGCTGTTCAAATGAAGATGCTCGAGTCAAGCCAACACGGGTTTCTTCGATATGCTGCGTATAAAATGGGTCGGCCGATGCATCGATTTGATCACGAATATGATGAATTAGCTAGGGAATTAAATATTGGTTCGATCAAATCTTTGCATCAATATCAGGACTGCATTCAAGCCTTCAAACGAATGAACAGAACCATTGACTCAGACATATTAAGTAGTGCTCTAGTACGGCGACATATACCATATACTCTGCGTAACCCTCGGGAAGTTGAGGAGGGTGACTCTAGAACGAACTACAGTTTTAACTGCTGCTTGAATAGAGTGAAGCATAGGTGGAATTCTATTCCTGCAGATATCAGAAATGAATCCTCTATTGATATTTTTAAGTCAAGGGTCAAATCTTTAACACACAGTTTCTGTAGCTCGTTCTAGTTGATCTGTTTATCTGCTACTCTGTATCTTTCTTATTATACTTACGTTGCTCAATATTTTAGATTTTGTCTACTTGGGTTTTCTTTTGTGTATTTCCCTTCTCAAAGCGGAACCAAGGGATCGCATTTTACTGTCGATACATGTGATCAGTTTAAAATTTAGAAGTCAGTCCGTGACTGTTTGCGCCACCAAATTTATCTTACATTTACTATTGTAAAGGGCTGCATAGCCCGTTTATTGATTAATAAATAAATAAATAAATAAATAAATAATATTCTATATAGATAGATAGATAGATATACTTTTTATTTTCGAAATAAATCAAAAAATATACAGTAAAGTAACTATATAGTAAATTTTAAAATAAGAAATTTTTCTAGTAAAAAGAAAAGATAATTTTTAAACGAGTTTGACTATACTATTGAAATGCAGAAATAAAAATATAATTAAACTGCAAGATAATTTGTTTTTAGTATGTAGATATATTTTGCTCATTGCCTATTACAAATTAGATTCACATAAATTACAAAGTTTTATTTCTCAAATTTCTTATTGTATTGTACAATAATGATATTATTTGCATTTATACGTTATATTAAAGAAATCTTTTAACTGCATGTATTGTTTTTTCATTCCTTAATAAAGGATAAAATTATTTACGTGATTTTGTATTGTTTTAATAAACAAATCAAAACTGAATGAATTTATTTCACAGTTAAAAAATCGCAAAAATATATTACAAGCCATTTGTAACAAACATTATACTGTACCAACAATTCATTCAATATTTCTTTAAAGCTATATAAAATATCTTTAAATCGTATTGTCGTATTTTAACTATTTAAATATTGTTGATTATTCGAAAAACGTAAAATACACTCATATTCAATGTTAGAGCGAATATAAAGACGCAAAAAGTTTACATAGAAGAAACTGACTGTACACGATGTAAATGAAGAATCTGCAATATTTAAATAAATATTTAATATACAATTAAAATAAATTACATCACAATAGCCACGGTACGGTCATAACATGATTCTATCATCGTACGAAATTCCTTACAGGGTTACTGAGACGGGGTTAAAACTGGATTTCACGTCTTTTGTTTAAAAAATATTACACACGGTTGTCCTTTGTACACAATTTTACAAATATTACAGTGTAACAGAGCTCGCCAGCGGGCGCGTCTTTGCCATACACGTATGGCGTAACAATATCGTATTATTTGTCACAATAAATGTAAAAACAATACATAAAAAAGTACGGCTAATTGCTGAAAGATCTACGCCATTTCTCACATCTCGCCCAGATCAGTGTAAAATCTACGTCTATGCGCTAAGTTACAATAAAAGCTTACAATCGTACTTTTACGTTTCATCGGATTTTGTATCACTTTGCTGTAGAAAAAAAAGAACCTTGTTCATATATATCTTCAACCCTCACCTACAGTCTCTTTTGCTCTTTTACATCGAGAGAATACACAAAGGCTGAATACGTTTGGCGTTTACAAGGAACTTAAAAAGTATACCCTAAAAATCAGATCAGTAAGTTCAATACCGAAATCGGTATAAAAGTCAGACTTCCGAGTCCGCACGGCAGTTGCACTGTCAAAGTGGAGACTCCCTCGTTGTATTATGAAAATGCATTTAAATTACAGAAAAAGAATTCTAGCATGGCCGACGCAGGTCCACTCGAAACTTCCGATACTATTCCATTTGCGAGCGAGTGTGAATCGTTTCTCGTCCCACGATCGAGAACATTTACGAGCGCATGTACTCATAGTCGCATTCCGTGAGTGGTACGAAGGTTTCCTTGATCGATTGGGGGGACGCCCATCTCAGGGCGTAGTGCGGACCGCCGGCCTTGTCGTTCGTTCCGGACATGCGACCGCCGCCGAACGGCTGCTGCCCAACGACTGATCCCGTTGATTTGTCGTTTATGTAGAAATTGCCCGCGGCGTATCTGAACTCTTCGAGAGCGCGTACTGCCCATTTTCTGAAACGAATTTAAAATTAGCTTCGTTAGCTTTTAACACGAGACAAATTTGGTAAAATCGGAATAGCATGTATATGCGTTATGCAGCTTACTTGTCTTGCCCAAATATTGCTCCAGTTAAAGCGTAAGGTGTAGAAGACTCGACTAATTTCATTGTCTCGTCAAGATTCGAATCTTTGTAGACGTAAACAGTTAGTACAGGTCCGAAAATTTCTTCAGTCATTATCTTATCTTTAGGGTTTTTAGTTTGTACTATGGTAGGTTCAATAAAGTAGCCACGGCTAGAAAGTAATCAAAACATTATAACTGTAAGTATTGTGAATAAATTTGGCAAAATAATTTACAAAAAATATGAATACTTACGAATCGTCATAGCCACCTCCACCGATGATTTCAAGATCTGATGATTTCTTAGCATGGTCAATATAACCCGAAATCCTCTTGAAAGCTGCAGCATCAATTACTGCTCCAAGGAATACAGAGAAGTCTCTTGGATCTCCCATCTTCAACTTGTCACGAGTAGACAAAAGCCCAGCTTTGACCTGTAATAAAACTCAAGATTATTAAAAATATGCTATGGAGTGTATAAATGTATATTTATATTCAAAATAAAATGTAGAATTACCTCGCTCCAAAGTGATTCAGGGACATACAATCGACTGCATGCTGAACACTTTTGACCATTGTATTCAAAAGCACTCCTGATTGTACCATTCACCACTGACTCAACATCAGCACTAGGATGGACAAAGTGGAAGTTTTTACCACCACATTCTCCAATAAGTTTTGGATAGTTCCTG
Organism: Gastracanthus pulcherrimus; assembly: GCA_949152435.1. Classification (NCBI taxonomy): domain Eukaryota; kingdom Metazoa; phylum Arthropoda; class Insecta; order Hymenoptera; family Pteromalidae; genus Gastracanthus; species Gastracanthus pulcherrimus. The sequence continues at coordinate 12,585,421 of OX424574.1, read as the reverse complement.
TACTTATTTATATTCTTTCCGACTTGAGTCCAAAGGCGATTGAAAGTTGGCACTGAGCCTGTAAAGTTTATACCAGAAAGATATGGCGAGGCAGTGATAGTATCTCCAAAATCTGGTCCATGGGCAGGAACAAAATTGACAACTCCATCTGGTACTCCAGCTTCCTTGCAGATTTTGTATATCCACCAATTGGATAATACAGCTGTATCAGATGGCTTCCATAAAACTGAATTACCCTATGAAAAATAAAAATAATAATTTTTAGAATATAATATTTTTGAGTAACAAGAGTTTACAATTATGCAGCAGATATCTATTAAATTTTCTAGACTATAAATTGTGAGGAGATTTAATCACAGAATGTATAAAATTAAGAACTATTTTAATTCAAAATTTCATAGCTTTTAATACTTCACCAAATTGATTGATTGCTCAATTTAATATAACAAAAAGCAAATGGTTCTAAGGTATAGAATATAAACTATAAAAAGTATAACAGGGAATTTGAAGATTTCGAAATTCTGAATTATAATACTCCATCATTTTGTATATTTTGAAATTAGAATACTCCTCATAATGAATATTTAAAAATTTATATTTTCAATAAAATTCAACTGTCAGCGTTTGTACTACCGAAACGAATTGATAAGATGCGAACCATCAGAGCTGGTGTATAACTAAGGTTACCACCAATGGCAGTGAAGTTAAATGGGGAAACAGCTGCTACAAATCCATCCATTCCTCGGTACCTCATTGAATTTAAAGTTTCCTTAGTATTTGGAGAAATAGGTTTGTACTTCAGAGCTTCTTTTACAAAATAGCCGTGCATTTTAAAGAAATCAATAAGTTCTGCTGCAGCGTCGATATCTGCTTGTATTGCAGTTTTGCCTTGACCAAGCATTGTAGATGCATTTAATTGCTGTCTATACTTTGTTGCCATTAAGTCAGCTGCCTTCAACCAAATGTCTAAGCGCTTTTCAAAGGAAACTTTTTCCCATTCTCTTTGTGTTTTTACAGAAACATCAATAGCCTTCTGAATTAAGTCTGGTGTAGCGTAATAATACTTTGCAATTTTATGCTGGTGGTTGTGTGGCTGTGTAAAAACAGTTTAAATATTTGTTTATTCATATTGCTTAAAGTATCAAGGTAAATAGAAATCAGCACATTTCGTTACTAAGTGTATGCTTTTTATTTTATGTTAATAAACAAATGATATTAAAAAAAAAATAAAAATAGGAAGAGGAATAAAATTCATGAATCTATAATATATTGCAAATAATCAAAAATATTCTCCAAGATAACATGTGATAGGTATTCAAATATTTTAATAATAAATTAAACTTTTTATTTATAATTGAAGATAAAAGTGTCTTACCATAACTTGATATTTAACAACATCTGATTTGATTTCTTGACCACCAATTATTAATGGGATTTCTTCACATTCCCCAGACATTTTATCCAAAGCCTTTTCTAAATCTGCACGTTCTTTGCTGCCCTTTTTGTAACTCAAAATGGGCTCGTTTTCTAATGGAAACTCCTTTGGCTTTGGAACTGGTACAATAGTTCCCAGACATCTTGTGCCTATTCTGTTTAATAAAAATTATACATCAATTTTTTTGCACATAAACTGTGAATTCAAAGTACTTCATTTCCAGCAACAGAAAAAAGTAAAAACAAACGAAACTGTTGACAGTGATAATATCCACAAATATTTACTTATGTATCTTACTACAAAAGAGATGTGTTAAGTAAATAATCTTATCGCCCAAAGTGAAGCCTTTTTATACAAGCCCCTGAAAAGAAGAGCATACTCGTAGAGATTATTTCTTATCTACAAGTCTTTTTTGAAGTGTATTTGAGTGGAAGCAATTCATTTAATAAAAAAAAATCGAATTCAAGAAGGAACTGAGCTAGTGTTCTTTTTTTGCATAACTGAGTATTAAAATAAAACTTGAACATGTTATTTTGAACTCGTTTTAAATTGAATGTACCATAAATAAACTGTGATGCTAATGACATTATGTAATGTTATCTTTGCAGTGATCCATGTCACTTTCATTATCAGTGTGTTAAAACAAATTAAGACTAGATAATTCGTGTTAACTACTATCAAAATCAATTAAGACACTGGCTGATCTCCACTACAAATTGATTGCTTATCCTGTTTTACCCAGTTATAGTTAAGTTGCTACAATTAAAAGTGCATAAATCACAATGTTGACAAATGGAGAAATGTATACTATACAAACTAAATATTGCTTTTTATTTTAAGTTGGAGAAAAGCATTAGTTAAGTAAATAAAATATTTCTATTAATCCTTCGTTTAAATAAGCTTCTTCACTTGATTTCTATTTTTATTTATCAGAAGGAAATGTATTATTAGGTTATGAAACTATAAATAAAAATTATTTTGTTAAAAAAAATAAAATATTTTTTATAAAAGTTTCAATTAAAATTTTTTTGTTTTTTTTCACATAAAAACATAATGTATCACATGTAATATTAAACAGCTTAAAACCCGTTACATATATAAGACGTCAGAACAGCTGAGTTGACTCAGCAAAGTCTAAACAAAGAACGTATTGGAACGTTGTGCTCTCACAAGTAGTTCGCAAAGTGTCTACCTAAGTATAAGCATGTAAAAAGGAGAAGGCAAGCAAAAATGGCACGTAGATCCGAGGCAAAAAAAAAACAAAAACCATCCTAAAATAAAAACCAATCAATAATTATCACGCGGCATCGGAGCTCCGCGGTACTCAATAACATTCGATTTATAAGCTTATAGCTCCTCGGCAACAGAATATAACGCGCGAGCTCGAGCCCCGCCGAATATTTGGCAAAAAAAGACAGAAGGGGCTCACACACACACACATATATATATACACCGCGCATATAGGCTCGTGGCGCAAGAAAAGGACAGACGTACGGCCTCGTGCATATACGCGAGCGGAAAATTCCAAAATTATTATAACGGGCCGCGCGGCGAGTGGAGCGACGAGGACGCGCCGAGCCTACGATTGGGGGGGCCGGAAACACGAGTAGCAGCGCGCTTTGGGCGACGATGATGGAAAAAAGAAAGACGCAAGAGAAGAGAGGCGCGGAGAATCGAGAACGAGAACGCGCAGCGGTGCGAGAGTAAGTTGTATACGTTGTATATCCAGGGAATGGCCGTGTTTAGAACAGCCGGGGAGGAAAGAAAGACAGCGAGCCGACGTTACTAAAAAGCACACCCACACGTTGCACCCATGAACGATGCGGAAAAACACACGCACGTACGCGCGCGAGCAAGACGGACGCTGAATTGATGATCGATAAAAATTAGGCTCGAGCCGAGGGCGGCTGTAAAAACGCGAGCGAAGAACAGCGGATCAGAGGTGAGAGGGCATATATACTCACTTTTGCGCGTTCGCGAGGAACGACTGCCGGCAGAGGCTCAGCATTTTCCGTGCCCGAGCTGTTGCAGCGCAGAAAAAAAAAAGAGAGATTGTATATCCAATTGCCACACGGTGGGACGGTGCGAGGTTTCTTTGAGGCGGGTCGGCGGGTGCAGGCTCTGTCTCTCCTCTCTCGCTCGGCGGAGAGAGACTACTATACTGGTGGCAGTGGCCCGGTGGCGGCTCAGGGCTCAGCTGCCGCTCGCGCCTTCGCGTTTTGCCCGTGAAATCCTAATAATCTACGCGCGCGCGCGCGCGCGGCCCCGAGTGTGTTTTACTGCTCGCTCCTATCCCCAGCTGGCGTGTCGATTGACCTTTCTCTGTCGCGCGTGGATGGATTTTAAAGAGTGTGGCCTTTGATGCGTGGGTTTGTGTGATGAGATGAACGGAGGTTTGAGGTTTTGAGAGGGCTTGTCCTGTATGTAAATTGGGCCTGTTTGGAGTTAAGAAAATTATGTTTTAAGCGTAGTTTGTTTAGAAATGAGCCGAGAGTAAGCAGAGTGGAAATTTTAAAATTTTCACTAATTTGCATTTTTGAAGGTAGGTACTTTTGCACTGTACATTTTTTTATGGGATCAATTTGGCATTTTTATACAGTATTTAACAACCAAAAGAGACACAATCAGTGGATCGAGACGCGTTTTTTAATGGCAATTTTGTTCACCATATTTAAGTAATATCTGCGACAATGGATTTGTAATCAGCGACCCTGAAAAGCCTTATATACCAATTCTCATAAAAACAAAACAAACAATTGGTATAGGGGAGGTGATTGCTATTGGGCTTCTAATACCGGTACATAGCAGCATTTTAAACGTTGGATTAGATGCATGTTATAGCTCTATTAAATATGACCAGAGGTTCTTATTTTTAAATCAACTCTTTGAATGTTTGTGCGATGAAAACGAAAATGCCGTTATTCTCCGAGTCAAAAGTTATATCGCAAAGGTTAAATACATGTCCAATACATATGCTAACATAAATACTAATATATTTAAACAATATACTATTTTATAACTTTTACTCTATCTTTGAGCAGCATTTTTAAATACTTAAAAGAATAATACTCTTTCCTAAACTAATATTTTACTAATACTTTCCTAAATTAATACTTAGCTCAGATTATTAATTTTGGACAAAACTAATTGACTACGTCAAAAAGGTCCATTCATACAACCAATTGCATTTTTAAATTTCCTTTTCACCTTGGTACTCAAAAGTTACAGCTAAAATAGCTATGGGTGTTCATACTGGGGTACTCACACCTACAAGTGTATTTGGGGTCGCTGATTACGAATCCGTTGTCAGATTTTCAAAATTCAAAATGGCGGTTTCCGAAAAGTATCATTTTTCATAAACGGATCCACCGATTATTTTTATTTCGGTTGGTAAATGACCTAAAAAAGTGCATATTTCCATTACTCTTATTCAATTTTTAATTTTTATCGATTATCTGAGTCATCCAATGCTCTTCAAGATACTTTAAACACTGGATGACCGAATAAAGTTGAGTTCAAGTAACGAAAAATACGATGTAAGAATTTGCATTTGGCTCCGACAACCGACTCGCCATATGTCCGGCGCATGTCCTACATTGAGCCGTTAATGCCGGTAGCTGTTTACAGCTAAAAAAATCATATTTTTCCATAGCTTGTTTAGTAATGATCCAAAAGTAACGATATAGTGTAAGTTTTTAAATGTGAAGAAATGTGAAGAATCTGCGTGAAAGTGCGTAAAAGCATTAGAAATTTGTAAAAAATTGTGAACTTGCATATTTCGCACATTTTGTCACAGTTTTGCACAATTTTTCATAATTTCTTATATTTTATTACGATTTCTCGCAGTTGTAATTTCCTTTATATAGAGAATGCAACAAAAAGAATGCGAAATTTAAAAAAGGATATGAAATTTTATAATTTTTCACACATTCTCACATTTTTTGTATAGTACCTATCTCAAAATTTCAAATTTTTGTATTTAGCGGTCATTATACATCGATTGTCACTTGTACTGTTTCGGTGCGAAAGAATTTTCTTTTTGCTGTATACTTGCTAATAGCTCAATTATATTACAAATAATGAGTATGTTATTGAGTAATGTTTTACATAAAGTTGCACAAATACCGGTTTAAAATTAATTTCTCTTTTCTTAATTTGGAAAGCTTATCGATAGTAAACTTTCATACGAATATTTTTAAAGCCAAGAAGGAAAATTCGATTTAAAATTTGCCGGTGAGCTCATTAAATTATGGAAGGGTTATATAAAATCGCAAGTCAAAAAAAACGTATTTTTCGGGAATTTTTGTAGAAAAAGTATATGGACCGTTTGTTTTAAATGCTTTATAGTATAATATTAAAAAAGGTAATTATTCATGATGTTGCATACATATTTTCGAGTAAACCAATATTTTGTATCTAGGAGATGTAAGCATTTTAATAGAGTCCCTCTTTTTGGAGATGCTAGGCGGTGACCACAATTACTCTGGACTTTGATAATTAGAAATCAAGAATTTAAATATATTTAGAATATTATAACATTCTCTTGTGGTTGATTGAATAATTTAAAAGAAAAATAATTTAAAAGTGATCTATTCAGAGCTACAAAGTATTTAGGCTCCAAACTGCAGGAGCATCTTCTATAATTAACATGCATTATACCACTTTAAAACTTTTAGCAATTAAAGGTACAGGACACATAAACCCAAATTTTTTGACAATCATCCACATATGTTTTCACACAGCTCCACAAGTTTTTAAACGATCGACTTGAAACTTTCAGGGAATATTATACTCTTGATGATATACCTTTCTTAATTAAAAGATTCGAATTTTTTTATCATTTCTGATTTCATACAGCCCCTTAAATGAACAAACTATAATGGTTTGATTCAATAAAGCGAAGTAATTTTTTTTTAATTTTCGTCAAAAACCTATCTTTGACTTCAGCTATTTTTAAAATATACGATTCCCATACAAAAGTGTATTGTTTTGTTAGATATAGTATTAATAACACTACTTATCAGTTAAAGAAAAAGTATTTAAAAACTTGTTTTGCAGGAATTTAGATTTCTGACTGGGGTTCTAAATAACGAAAACAAAACATTAGTAATATTATTGCTGGATTCTAAATAATGATATAAAAAAATTAGTAACATATTAGTAATAAATATGAAGACAAACTAAATTCCGAAACATAAACAGCAAAAATATTGTAAACCACATAAACAAAATAACGAAAAATAAAAGCAACGAAGATGAAAATAACGAAAAACCAAAGCTACCAAATTATTTATTTTATACTAAGGAGAATGAACTGCATCGGTAAAAGGGAAGTCAAAGAATTATGATGAACTTTCATTGAATCTCCGAAATATACCATAAATCGCTTATTGATTTTAAATGGTCGATATTATTATTTGGTAGTTTTGTTAATCTTAATTTTGCAATTCGTACTTTTACTTTTTCATCGTTTTGATATTCGCAGTTTTATATTTCGTAAATTGCATTTCGTATTTTTAATTCTTTTTATTTTACTCTTCGAAGTTTTATTTATTTGTTATTTAAAACTCTATCCAGATTCTTCACCGACGATGCAGTCCTTTAAGAACCGCCCATTTAAATAAGTTTTCTCATCGAGAGACATTCATTCTATTTATGTAATGCAAGCAATACTTAATTACTACTAAAAAATGAAGAAAAATATTCTCTATTTACTTAAATATTAAAATTATGTAGCTTCACAATTATCATATAAAGCATGACGCTCTTGAAGTGTACGTAAAGACAAAGCATTAGGTAATCGGCGCAGAGTTACCAGTGACGTCAGACGCCGGCCGGAGACGCGACGTGGTGTTATGTTTAGTTTCGACTATGCGACTTGGCTTTTCGCGTTAATTTTAAATTTACGCGCGCCCGGCTGACTGATTGCGACTGTGGTGTTTTTTGTGTGCGCCAAGATCAATTTTCGGCCGCGCGGCTGATTTCTCGCGCGCCAGCCCGTTACGAGTCGCGCAGAACGGTACACGACCCGAGGTTTCACAAACATTGTATCGCGTATATATAATTTGTTCTCTATTTTTAAATGTACGCGATTCAGCTGTAGCTTTTGCTAAATTTATCTTGAGTTAAATGTTTTTAGGCACTCTCTATATATTCTCTATATATACTTAAAAATGTCTAATAAAAGTAGGCGTATGCCTTATAGGTTTGACCAAAAATTTGTTTTCCGTACAATTTGATATGTTATTATACACACAAAAAAGATTTATATCAGGGTTCGAAATCCCAAAACCACTCTACATAATTTTCCGTATGTATCAACGTTGAATTGAAATACGGGAAAATTCGAAAACGACAGAAATGGCCTTTTCTCCCAGTATATCACAACGTCGAATCGTTCCACATGGAAGAATTTACTCTCGGCAGAATACTGATCGAGTATTAGTTGCCGACACTACCAGTACTTGCAAATGTTAGAGGTCCAGCACTGAGATGTAACGGGGATGATAAGAACGGGCCAGTACATCACTTTACTTCTCGATATATTCAAAAATGCATACGAAATATAAACTTTTAGACACACGCGAGACACTTCACTCAAAGTTTTGTGTAATAATCATAACGACAGATTACTATCGCGCGGCCGCAAATTTCACGTAAGTTTTGTAATCGTACCTTAAATTTATTTTTGTTAAAAACTAGCCTAAAAAGAAGGTTAAGTTATGCTTGAAGATTACGCGATGTTTTGTTTTCTTTCAATATCGGCAAAAAGTATTGCACCGACTCTGCGACGTTTTTCGGGCCAACGTCAATTCTTTTTACAGGCCTATTCTTATCAAAACGGTATAATCCCTCTATTGGTTCAGCACCGAAAAATAACTTACTGACATACATTATTCAGCCAGAATCGTCTAATAGTACATTTCGACACGGGTGCGGAAGGTGATTATTTAGTTCATGTGACGTTTTTCGCACGAGCGAAGCGAGTCATCAAATGATTTCAAAAAATTGAAAATTCATTGTGAAAAATGAAAAATACGATGTAGGAATCTACTTTCAACTACGGGGTCCCCTTAAGGTGATGCTAAAGCCACCTGTCACCGAAAAATACGAAGATCCACTTTTCTCGTTTCATTTTCAATTTTGAGTAAATATCTTTATGGAAAATTGTTGTTCCAACCAAATAGAACAACTTTCCATAGAGATATTTTCTTAAAATTGGAAAACGAACAAAAAAAGTGGTTCCCCGTATATACCAGTAACACGCGGTTTAACATCACCTTAACTACTGAATGCTCCAAATTTTAAGCAAATCTTACAGTGGAGTGCCTACCATTTCTTCGTTATGACCTTACAAAGAATAGCAGGGGTTCAGAGTTATTGAAAAACTCTTTTAAAGACTCTCTCTTAGAAATCATTTTCTCAAAATAATTCTGTCTTGAAATTCGAGAATAACTCCGCTCTGAAGCGGTGTATAGGCCCGGATAGTGCTTATAATAAAAAATACTTTTTGCCCGTCGGTTGGAAAATGTCTTTATCGAAAAAAGTTTTATCGAAATCTTCATAAAATTGAGTAAAACTATCATAATAACTATCTAAAGAGTTATTCATCAAAATTATTTTTTCATATAGTGCTCTCTGCTGTAAGAGTTTTGAGAAATCGCTCTTTTAAAGAGCGCTCTGACACTGAACTAAATAGAAAAACTCCCTGAAAGAGCCGTAAGGAACCACTCTTTTCGGAGCGTTCCAAATCCTTGCAAAGAAAAGTCATTTTTTGATCGATTTGACTGCCTTCTTTTTGCGAGGAAATGTTGGAAAATTACATGGTGCTATTACTAGAGGATATTATCGGCGTATGTCTGTTTATGTGTAAAAATGTACAGGTGCGTGTAGTATGGATGGATGAGTTATAGTGGATAAATACATAAATCGTATCTGCTTTTAAACGGGATAATCGAATAAAACAAAAGCTTTCTCATGCAGATAACGGTATTTATCTACAACATGAAAAGCATAAATGTACGCTTTTAGAAGGCTATAGATACGCCTTTTTAAGGTAGGGAGAGTAGTACACATTAAATATAATAAAATTCAGAAGCTCCTTAATTTCGTATTTTATATAAATTTCTTTCAATTAAAGTTTATATAGGATAGTGAATTACCATAATGATAATACATTATATAACTCAAAGAAGATGTAAAAGACTTAATGAATTTGAACAAGTAACGTTAATAAAAAATGGTACATTATGAATTTTTTGCATTTATCTAGAGAAACTATAAATAATACTTTTATAATAGATTTTCTTTGATTTCTACAGTTATTTATATTCAAAATGTAAATAAATAAAATTTTCCGTTGTGTACGCTATAATCCAACGTGTACTCTCCCCTATACTTATCTATTAAAAAGTTGAAAAGTACTCCAAAAAAACTTTAATTTTACGTCGTATAATTATTTATCAACTTTTAATTTGTAATAATAATTATTCAATCATACAAAAAGAGTGTAAAGTGGAAAGGTATGGGTTTATTGTATATTTTATAGAATATCAGTTAAATTAAATGAAAATGTTTTTTTCTGACTTTTCCGAGATTGAGATCAGATGTGATTGAGTCCGTGTTTGAAAAAAGAATATACAATAGTTAATGTCTATTACGACTCTGGGAAACTCGATCGTCAGTACAATCAGACGAGAAACCCGTATTGTAGATACATAAAATGGTAAAAATTGAGTGGCTTTACTATATAGGAAAAATGATAAACTTAACTAGAGGAGACAAGAAACTGGTCTCCATCTAGCGGTATTAAGTGAAATTCCATACATTATTTACATTATTTACATTATTTACATTATTAACTAAATTACGTATATCTAGCTAAAACCCAAACTCGCTGGCCTTTCATTGAGTAATAATACACCTATTTACAAATTTTCAGATGTCAAAATTCGTAAATAGGTGTATTATTACTCAATGAAGGGCCAGCGAGTTTAGGTGTTAGTTAAATATAAGTATTTTTATAATTATAGATAACTATTCACTACTCGGTCGGTAAATATCATGGCGGGAAACAATTCTTAATTGACTTTCGGAATCACCCCCTAGGTGAGGGTACACCAATTTTCAAAACTTTTTGCAGGTCTTAGATTTTGAGTTTCAATGTTTTTTCCACTAATTTCCCAGACAGCACAAAAAAGAACTCTTTTTATGAACAGTTTTAAAACTCTTTAAGAATTCATTATGAATAGCGGTGCTGTCTGCATTGTTATGTAAAAGTAGAATTTTTCATAAAATTTTAAGTCATTTCACCACTAATTATTTAAGTTATAATGAATTTGTTTTATATCCCATCTCCCAAGTCTCTGAACGAATCAACACCAAAATATTTACTAAGCTATTTTCAAATTATATTTCATATAAAAATTGAAATCAGATAACGTACTTGTGATTATATTACCTTCAAGAATATCCCTTAAAAATTTCAGTTTAATCCATCGAGAATCTTGAAGAAATTTTTTTAAGAATTGAAAATCTCGCGAATCTTGCCAAGTTTCTTTTAAGAATTGAAAATAAGTTTTGAGAAAACAGCACTTTTGTGAAAAATTGGAAATTTAACTTTATTTTACGCTTTGTCTACCCGCCTTGTACGATTAACGTTTAAATAACGATTTTTTTTTATTTTGATAAAAAAGTACGAGGTTTATAATTTCTGTCATTTAAAACTATTAAAATTGCAAAGATAACAGTTTGAACTTATTCTTAAGCGTATAAAAAGCAAGGAAATCCTAATATTTTTCTATATATAACAATTTTTCCTTAAGTGATCGGCATGTCCCCGTTCTACCCTACTACATTAGGTTTTATGGTGTAGATAATATTCCTATTTTTTATTTTGCTCTACGATGACCAGTGGCCCAGCAATTGTGTTTGCAAATTGACATGCTCAATAAAGGACGATTCCGGAAGTAGGCCTGTACACCGCCATTATTATTAGAAAATAATTTTTTCAAATCTTTTGTATACTTCAGTACAGGTGCAATAAAGTCCTGCAAGTTATTTTTAAATTAAACTTTCTATTTGCCCACAGTACATTACTAAATTTTATGTTCATTTTAGGGCCTCCAAGGTGGCGTTAACCTTTAATATAACACTGTAGACTAAGAGTAAAAACTTTGACATCATTAAATCAATAAATCAATAAATCTCGTTTTTTTTTAATAAAATCGTTGTATCCACACCTTAAGTAATACAAAATAAAAATATCAATCTTGTGTACAAAAGCAGAATAGTACTTTTCGTACCAAGGTCGTAAAGTAGAACTTAACCGACGAAGCTGGCCTCGAGTGCTTCGCGATCACACGATGGTATCAATTTCTTCGCCCAAGGTATGAACATTATTTTTTATCATAGTAGAAGTACCCATTTCACTTTGTTTGTATTTTATGTGAGTAAAGTAGTACAAGTGTTCAAACTATTCATATAGTTGAAATTCTTGCATTTTCACCACACTGTAAAGAAACTGAGTAGTAAAATTACCACATCGGAAGTATAGGTAACAAACCGACCTATTTTCAAAGTAGTATATTTTCCGAAACAAAACTAAAATTACCATACGGAGGGTAGTAATTTTAGGAGTAGATGGATTAGGAGTAGAAATTCATTACCGAAGTAGTAATTTTACCACCCGAATAGTAAAATTGCAACGAGCATGGTGAAATTTAGGTTAAGAATAGAAATTTTACGTACATTTTAACCGACCCAATTCCAAAGTGGTGAATTTACCAATTTTGGTAATAATACAATTCCAATGGTGTTTTTACGTCACTCACAGTCGTAAAATTAAGAAACGAGTAGTAAAATTCCACAATGATTTTTTACAGTGCAGTTGTGATCGCTACGCACAAGGGTAAGCCAAACACAATTAAAACTGCGTACTTTACGCCTACTGTTACGAAGAACATAATTGCGTTCACATTTTTCTTAAATAAGTATTGTAGTTTATTGTAAAATTGCAAGCGCGTGTTTATTTAATTTTGTAACTCTATTAATATTATTAGCGGGGAGGTGCGCGGTGAGAGGGCCCCCACGAGATCTACTCGTATCAAGCCTCCTTAATTAAAAGGAATTAAAATAGTTGTATCAGTTGGCTTCGTTCTATTATCTTTTCTCATTTTTTTAGTACAAATATTTATTAAGATTTAAAAATTATAACTTCTATATTCCAAACCCATAACAATTTTAAAAACTGAATATTCAGAAATCTTATAAATATTTCAGTACAACATTTTCGAGAAATTAATGTTTCTTAAAATATTTTTACACTAATTAAAAATATTTCTAACCATATCAATACGTTTTACATGATTTTCATCTATTATTCTTTAATGTTTGCGCATTGGCTTTCATTCCTTGTAAGTTTATTCCTACTCTATTGTAAATTGATTGCACGAAGATTAAATTAAAATTAATATATTATTATTAAATTATTATTATCTAATAGTATGTAATTTGTACTTATCTAGAACTTAAGTTGATAAAACAAAACTAATTGACACAAATTAAACATAAGTGTAACAGTTTTTAAAATATTTACTTATAAAAATCTATTACCCCCTGATCAATTTTTTTTTTCTTTTTCATTACCGACGCAGCCTCTCGGCCCAACTGCCGGGGGCCTTCCACCACCTCTGTGAGTAACCTTCCACCACCTCTGTGTAGAAGTTGAGCCCAATCCTATTTTTCCATTTCCTGCTTCCCAATCCTATATTCCATTCCTGCTATCCAGTCTTATCCTTTCTGCTTTTATACCTTCCTGGAAGGCATTTTCGGTGAGGACATATTTCAGCCGCGCACCTTGTTGGTTAAGCCAACACTCTCTGTCCTCGAAAGGACATCGGGTCCGCCTTCCGGGAGCCAGCTCCCCGCCGGGAAGGCCGGCGTTCCCTGCCTAGTGCATCGGAGTGGTCTACCTACCTTATCGACCTTTCTTACCCCCCTCATCAATTCTGAAGGACCTCTAATCATTCTATAGTCCCATGTCTTAAAATGTTTAATCCGGCCCCTGCCAGTGCTACGAATGCAAAGTTCATACTTGCTCATTATACTCCCCTCTAGTGGAAATGTAAATTTTAACAATAATGAGTATATCCACAGTTTTCAGTTTCTTCATGCGAGTGCAAAAGAACATAAAAAAAATTAAACTCTAATAGCTGTTGGAGAAAATAGAAAAAACTAAATTAAAATAGGGTAAAAATGAGCGTCTTACAGTACCCACCTTACGTACGCAGACTTATACAGAAAAATCCTTACGTACGCACGATTGCACAGAACTTGCACATTCTATTTCTGAATTCTGCTATGTTTCTGCTGCCAGGTGAGTGCAGCAGACTCTCCACAGCAGAATTGCGCAAGTCTTGCGGAAGTTCGAAAGCAAAAAACAAGAATTGTGTGGAGAGGACCTTGCAGCAGGTCCTAGGCAGCAGAATTGCGCAAATCTTACGGAAGCTTGAGTGCAGCCGGAGATACATAAAATACATGCGTGCCGCAGAATTACAGTAGAATTGCAGTAGATGATATGGCAGCCTTTGTGTCAGCCTGATAGTAATCAAAAAGTTTATTTAACTAAAGGAGATTCCAAAAACGAGGCTCGCCTCGTAGACGATACAATAATCATTACCGAGCTCTGAAAAGCCGACATTCTTAGTGTGCTGAACACTGATCCTTTATCCTCTTAGTCTGGTACATTTCTGTCGCAAGACTTGCGCAATTCTGCTGCAAATTCCTCTACGCTATTCTTGTACAATTCTATTGCACGTGTGCGTGCATTATCTGGGTCCAAAGTCTGCATTTGAGCTTCCCCAAGACTTGCACAATTCTGCTACAAGTATCTCTTCAAGTATTGTGCAATTCTGCTGCGCATATCTGCTGTACTCGCCCGTCAGCAGAGATGTAGCAGAATTCGGAAATGGAATATGCACATTCTGCTGCAATTTCTAAGACGTGCAGGAAAATTGCGTTGGAATTGCAGCAGAATTGCAAATGCATTGTTACCAAGGTAGCGAACTTTTGCCAGATAGTAGCACGGTGAAATAATACTCCAGCCAATGAGAGGCAGCGAGCCCTAATACGCTCTGATTGGTTGGAGTCTCATCCCGCTCGCGCCATCTACTGACCCAAGGCCGGTGATCACCATCCTCATATAGGCTGCCTTTTCAACTTCCTTCAACGCTATACTACAGAGTGATTTTTTTAAAATAAATATTATTTTAACGCCCCAACTGATTGGTATAAATAAGTTTCATAGGTTTCATAAATATTTTCTATTCCGTGGGCATCCTGCGTTGTCTAACTGTGCCTAACATTTCCAATAACTACCAAAATGTTGCCTATTAGCGAATTTAACTATTAACAAAGTCTCAAAGAAATTAGGCAAAGTTAATTAAAGTTAAGAAAAGTAAAGAGATACTGATGCTTTATATAAAAGAAAACTTTTTGCAAGCAATTTTTCATTTGATTGATTTTGTTAAAGTAAAGTCAAGATTGGTAAACTTTAGAAAAAGTTAGAAAAAGTTTTGCAAAATTAAGTTTGGCAAAGTTTAACATTTTTTTTCTTGCTAGAGTCGGTGAGAGGGAAATTAGAACAAAATAAAAGTGTGGGATAACAAATATTATTGTTATTTAAAAGAAATTTATTGACCCTTTATATACACGTTTAACAATAGTTTGACGAGTAAAGGCGACATTATTCAATCGTTAACAGTTCGTTTTAGCCCCTGAATATCAACAATTCATTATGTATTCATTATGCTGGTTAAAAATTCAACGTGAATACTATACGCAATACAGTAAAATCGTCTAAATACAAACGCGGTTCCCGTATAAGACACTAAGAACATTGTTACATTTGATTTATGACTATTTGTACTCGATTTAATAATATAATGTACCTATAAAGGTATCCTGTAAATTTTCTGTATAATCGGTAAGTCTGTTTAAGCCATTCGGTATACTGGAACTGCGACGAACGCGGAAGATTCAATTCAAATTGTCTCAATTCACTTTCGTTGCGGAATGTATCATAGAGTTACAGTAACAGTATGAAGCCCCTAAGGAATTGTAGATTCTTAGAAACTCGAGCGCGATTATCGTGTGTATAAAAAAGCGAGACTTTACAGCTACGGAATCACTCGCTATTCGCATAAATTACCTCCCTATTTGGCGTTCGGTAAATCCTGGCTAGAAGATTTCATAGAAAACTATATTCGTAATTGATGCATAGGCGCGATTATTAACTGTTTGAATACGATTTATTTCACATAAATCAAACAAAAAATTCTATAAAACTCGATTATTTTAAT
Organism: Gastracanthus pulcherrimus; assembly: GCA_949152435.1. Taxonomy (NCBI): domain Eukaryota; kingdom Metazoa; phylum Arthropoda; class Insecta; order Hymenoptera; family Pteromalidae; genus Gastracanthus; species Gastracanthus pulcherrimus. The sequence goes on along the minus strand of OX424574.1, from coordinate 12,569,626 downwards.
AAAACTAAAAAACGATAAGATTCAATCATTGTTAAATCTAAACAACACATATGATAACAATTTTTTTAGCCTCAAGTAACGATTATAACAAAAACAAACGATCTGGTGTATAATTGTTTCAGATGAAATCTTCGAACTAGGAAAACACGTCTTTCTGCATTCTTATTGCTCGTGGCTATATTGAAATTTGTTCTTTTTCTTTTCGTTCCGAAGACACATCGGAACATGACTAGCGCTCTGATTCGAATAAGTTTTAAGTACATACATTGCTATTATTTTATCACATACTCTGGTAGGCCCATAATATCTTATACAATAAGGTAATAATATGACGCAGTGACAAAGTGCGTCAGGCACGAGGTGTAGCGCTTTTCATCTTTGCACTTTGGAGCTTACTAGAAGTCTAAAAAATATCATCGAAATTGAATGGGATCGCATTATAGAATTAGGGAATGCGGGAAAATTTTCATGGCAACGTAGTCGTCCAATACCTGCGTAAAATAAAAAAGGAATCAATATTTAAAGAAATTATTTCTCTAGAAAATTTTAATATTTATGATATTAAGTTGCTTACTTCCTTTAATAATTCTTTTGTCATTTTTGGATAATTGTAACTGTAATCAGTATTTTGAGATAATTTTCCTGGGTGTAAGTACAAATGCTGATTGTGAAGAAGCTCCTGATCTATATAAGGTGAGAGAGGACTATTTTCAACTCCATCTTTGTTGCATGCTTCTGCCCAAGGTCCCATGTGTTTGTCATTAATTTCTTCGACAACTGTATTCATGTCCATCTAAAATAAACATTTAATTAATAATTACTATCAACTTTACACGAATTTAGAATATAATAAAAGTATACAAAATTTGAAATGAAAACTATCATGTACCTTTGCCAAAGAAGACAAAGCTGTTCCCCAATAATCGTGGTTTATATTGAAAAGCTCAGACACAATAGCACTTATGGATCCTTGGGTAGAGTTTCCCTCGTCGACAAGATTGTACGTTTGACCAGAGGTGTCTGACCTTGTGGCCACATGCCAAAGAGCACTGGCTACGTCCCTCACATGAACTGTGTTCATTCGCAGTTCAGGACCCCACAGTAATTTCATCATTTCACCCAAATGCTTGTACACAGCTCCAATGACTAGGCGGGGAGCTGCAACATAAGCGATGTATTAGGATTAAACATGTTTCAATGAGAATGAAACCGGTATATATTTTTCATTTATGTACCTAAACCAGTTCTATCTCCAATACCATAAACAATGGCAGGCCTGACAATGGTGTATTTTAGGCCAGGAATATTTTTCAAATCATTCTCAACTTGTAGTTTATGCTTTGCTACGTAGGTCCATGGTTCAGCTGGATCATCTTCTTTGAGTGGCATCTATAATTTATGCAATGTAATACAATTAAATACAGAAATGATTTTTATTCTATACAAAGAAATTTTTGCTTGAAAAATAGTAAACTATGAACCTTTTCGGAGGAAGCAAAATTTCCAGAAGAAATTTCAACATAATGTTCGACACCAATTTTGGCAGCTTGTTGTGCACAGTTCATACTTAATTTATAGATTCCTTCTTTGTAAACAGGGTCCGTTTGTCCACTTTTGGTTTCACCGGCACAGTTGAATACATAAGTAATTGGATTGTCCGAAGAAAATGCATTTTGACATGAAACTAAATAAAAAAGTTTGATATAAATCCATGTACTCAAACATTAGATAATTTAAAAATTAAATAATTATTATAAGTCAAACCCACCTGGATTAATTAGATTGGCACTCCTAAATTCTATCAATGGATTTTCAAAAATTTTCTGATGTTTAGTATTGAGCCAAGCAGTCTGTGGCGGAACTTTGTCTACCACTCTTAAGTAAGAAACAAGCTCATTTTCAATTAAGTACTCAACTAGACTACGTCCTATAAATCCACAGCCTGAAAAATAACATAAGAATTAAGTAACTATAATTACATTTTAATTAATAAAGTATTTTTTATCACTCATTGTAGCAGAAAAATTATTTATTATACATTAAAAAAAAAATAAATAAATAATATAGATGCATCCTTAAAAAAGAGTAAAAAAATTACTGTAGAATTTACAATTTGATTTATTAATTAAATTATTAAATTCAATAATATAAAACAATGGACATTTTGATGTAAAAGTATGACTTAACAGAAGTACTAAAAAATTTGGTATAAAAAAATACAAAACATAAACAAAATTATAAAACTAAAAACCAATTCATAATTATTTCAATGAAATTTAATTATAAATTATCTGTTGTCAGTTGAGACATCCACACAGTTCAAGCAATCCCATTGGAAAGTAGCTTCATGTCTATAAATAATCCAGAACAACTTCCATTACAAAAAACAGTACAAAAACTACTAAAATATTTCAAGTTCAACGAATTTCCGAAAGTAAAGTAATGGTTGCTCCAAAATCAATTCTGGAGCTAAAGAAAAGAAAAGGCTTGAAAAAGTGTAAAGAAATTACTGTACACATAATTTAATTTATAAAACTCTTTTATTCAATTTAATAACGTATAACAGTGGACATTTTATTTCAACTGCTATCATATATTAAATGTCTCAATACCAAAAGTACCCAAGAATAAAACATACAAAAAATACTAAAAATACAACAAAGCTACAAAATCAAAAAGCAATTCAAAATCATTTCATAACGAAATTCACTCATAAATTCTCTCTTGCAAACCACATTGGAAAGTGGACTTCCTGTCCAACCTCAAGCCCACAGCAACATAATACCATTATCCAAAAAAGCAGTACACATACAAAAAGAGAAACCACAAAAACATTTCAAGACCAACGAACTCCCATCGGGCTACCCTAAGAACAAAAAATAAACCCACACCCCGCCTCCTATTTCTCTCACTCGAAATCTAAATATAAACCGTGCCAGCGGTGATAAGAATTCCGGAGGCAGCGTTTATACACACACACTGCATTCTACCGCAGCGCACAATATCCATCAACCATCCGTACAGCTTGTTATCATCGTCACGCGCCGCGCGATGCAGCACCCACCGGAATCCCTACATACACAAAAAAAAGAAAAACAGTAGAAACCCCAATAAAATACACTCACCTCCCAGCACGATAACTCCGGGCTTTTCGTTGGGCACCTTGTCGTTTGCCATGGCGAATTGCAAGTACACAGGGTACAACGCTGCTGTGCTCCCCTCGCGCCGAAATAAAAATTCCTCCGCACTGTATATTGATACGAGTGTATTATATACCGCTCACTTCGGCCGCCACTGTACTGTACTGTACTGTACATACATACATACACAATTCCTCTCTCTCTCTATCTGTCTGTCTGTCTTTTAACTTCCCAACGCGTTCACGTTCACGCGTTCCTTTCGTACGTCTTCCTTTCGCGGGTTATTAGGGACTCGCGGAATTTACGCACGCACACCGGCGCGCGCGCGTCTAGCTATATATATATATATATCTATATATATGTCCTCCGGGCTCCGCTGTACGAATATTATTTCTTCTGGTTTTCTGCTGCAGGCAGCAGCAGTCAGGACATGCGTCACGCGCGGCCGCCGCGCCGAGAGGGAGAGATTTCAAGAGTGCCACCGAGCCGTACTGTATACTGTGTATTCGAGCTCTCTTATTCTCTCTCTAAGTCTCTTCAGACGAGACTACCACAGCTGTGATGTTACTTGTACGTATGTACGTGTGCGCACACAGCTGCGATGTATATTATACATACCGGAGGAATGCGTCGGCGGTGGCGTGTGTGCGTGGTGCGCGCTGACAAGTGGCAGCCTCTTTATCAACCCCTGATAAGAGATAGAGGCTTCGCGGCCGCGCGCGCACGACCGCGAGCGACAGCAAGAGAGAGAGAGAGAGAGAGAAAGACAGTGTATAGGATGAGGTACCGGCGAATATACGAAGCGCGCGACTGGCGGTTGTATTAATGGCACTGGGCTGCACAGTCATCGTTATTCTTTTTTCGAAGCTTGCTGCGCGCACGTATATAAGTATACCCGCTTTTCGCCGTAGTTCTGCGACCCCTCTTTCTTTATGCGAGCGGTTGTACTGGTCTTTATGAGACTGCGTATATTATGCCGTTGTATGCGCGTTGAAAGAAAAACACGCGAGTAATTTGCAGGATTGACCTTTATGTATTTTGTAATAAACGCCAGGCATTTGTTTTCTAGTGGGGAAAAAGCACGTGATTAATTAGGAATAATTAATGAATAATTAATGAATAATTAAATCGCGGGATTCAAGGTTATCATATAATTGGTCATATAAGTATGAGTTTTTAATATCAATGGGGTGTAAAAAATTTCAAATGGAATAGAATCCGTTTTCTAAGTGTTATCCTAACATCCACAAGGAGTTGAAATAACGTTTACTTTTTAATTTCTTTTTTATAATTGTCGCAAGATAGCTTGTATCATAAATCGTATGATGAATTATAATAATAATTAATCAAATGCCAACTTTTTAATTGATAACGTCGTATGATTATTCATATGATAAATCATATAATTGCATATGGAAAATCATGTGATTGCGCGATCTTTTGCAGTATAAGCTTGGGTATTCGAAATTACATTTATTGTTAATTCGTTTTTTTAGTGCGGCTTGTGATTCATTTATTTTATTCATGAATATGCATGGATGATTCTTTTTTATCTAAATTAATTTTCGGTTTATGGATGATTTTAAGTCTTTCCAAGATATATTTCTTGAAAAAATTAGATGTCAAAATTATGGCTACTCAAGTGAAACATTTTACATTAAATAGCGCGTCACGATTAATTTTATTTAATTTTGAGTTTCGACGTTTCTTTTGACTTTACTTTAACTTTCTTTAATTTTCTCGAAAATTATTTTATTAATTTAAAAAAGTGTTGGGCAACTGATAGCCATGACTATAATGGATCTTTTTTAAAATTGCAGGATATATTATCGATCAATTAACATATATATTAACAAGATTCATATCTATTATTTATTTATCATTTGTTAGTGTTAAAACATAATTTTTATTTTAATATTTTTACTGTAAAAAAAATGTTTCCTTGTTAGACCATATATTAGTAAAAGTAGCTTAAATATTTTTTTTAAATTATGAAATTGGTTTAGTCAAATGGGTTTGTGCAAGAAACTTTTTGAAGCCTCTTGTATATTTTATTATAAAAATTATGTATTTTCTTCTATTACCTATGGACAATAAATTGTTGATGAAATATGCTCAAATTTTTTTTAAAATCAGTGGAATTCGCTCCATTATCAATTAATGATAATAATAATATTATTGTTTGAGCGTTAGACAATTTATGTCCGTTATGCCGGATGTAATTCAACCATCAAATATTCTCACTTTTTAAGGTGTAGAGCTATTAAAAATCTAATTTATCAATAAATTACTCTTTTGAATGGAAATATATAACTTATAGTTTTTTTTATTGTCTACATTCATAAAATATAAGAATAAAAAGTTACAGAGCAAAATCAGTAGTAACAGACGATTTTATGCAAATGTACATCGGTTGCAATTGTGAAAATTTTATTTTATACACGCCATACTTTCAAACTATTATTATTAAGTTTTTTTCATACGATCGTGATTGCCAAAAAATAATACTTTATATAATTATATTGTGTTTAGAAAAGTAGTAAGAGTGAACATTGAATAGACCGATTATAAATATCTGTTACTACTGATTACTTGAATGACCGGTAAACCAACAGGTAACTGAGGTAACGCAAATGAAAAAGCTCTCATCTTTATTGTTTTTTCTTCCTGTCATCCCAATCTAACAATAATAATTCAAATTGACATATTAAAAACAAACAAAATCCGTCGTAAATTGAAACACCGAAAAACACGGCCATCATCCTCATCGTCACCTCGTATTTTGAGAGCATTAAAATAAAATGCTATAGGTTAAAATTTGCAAGCAACCTATATTCATAATACAAAATACCCCGAAATTCTGGTCAAGGTTAGTAGCATCGGGTTGAGCGCCACTGCACCAATCCGACCTAACCTGCATGCGCGCGCGCGCCGCCGCGGCCAACATATTTATGTAACTCCGATGAAGGGCAGCTGATCCTCGCGCGCGCTCGTCTGCATGTGACGACTCTCGCGAAGATCAATTACCCAGGAGCTTCCTCCTCCGCCGCAGTTACCTGAAGATCCTCGCAGGTCAGTAAAATCTCCGCCGCCCAACTCGCCCGAATCAAACGACAATCGTCGTGGATTCCGCGCAAGGACGACCCCGACGACGACGACTATGCGCGTCGTCTGCCAACTCTCACCCTCGTCTTCTGCTTCTTCCAACAGGTTAAGGGCAGTCTCTCGGCGCCTCCACGGGGCCGCGCACCATCGGCACTCTCGCGTTCGCCAAATTAGCGTATAGTTCTCCGTTAAGAAGCCGGCAGCGCGATGGGCTCGAGCCAGAGCGCCCGCAAGCTGACGATCATCAACGAGGAGGACGACGTCAATGTCATCAGGATCTCGGACGCCGTGGCCAAGAGGCTCGCCCAGAGTGCCAACTCTACCGAGGCTCCTTTGTCGGCTCAGCAGCAGCAGCAGCAGCAGCCAGCCGCTGCCAGGGAGACGGTCAGGGCCAGTGCGCACGTACCACCTGCGGCAGCTGCAACCGAGAGAGTGGCATCGGTGTCGACGAGGAGTGCAGCAGTGGCCAAGGAACTGCTGGCCGACACCGAGCACTATCCTCAATTCACAATATCCGCCCTGAAGATGCAGCAGAAGAAGGACCAGGAGCTGGTCGAGCAGGAGGAGTACTGGCAGAGACGCCTGCAGAATCTCGAGAGGACGCACGAGAAAATCAATCAGGCCATCGACGTGGAGTATAAAAAGGCTCTGACCATCTTTGACGACTGCAGAGGTGAGCCGGTGTTGGCTTCGAGAGGAGGGAATGGCTCGTTGGGTGTCTTGGGGAGGATTCTTGGTTCAATTTGTATTCTGTTAGTTTTGTGGCTTCAAGTGGGAAATTCATTAAGCAATTTTAAATTGGGCTCAATGAGTACGTAAAATCAATATGTCGGTGAACTCTGTAGGCTTGTTTAGATTTTACGAGTTGAAAAGAGTGAGAATTTATTTTTTGGCAAACTGTAAAACATTGTTAAAAGTTTTTCTTTTACAAACAGTTTTAATGGTAAATGACAAATATTTGTTTAGTTATTTATTTTTCAAACAGGAATTGTTGCCCTTACAAATAGAAAACAAAAGGTTGAACAATGGTTCAAATATCACAGAAAAATGTTAAATTGAATAACAGGATAGATATAGATATGCATTCTTTCTTTGATATAAAATTTATTTAATGTTTTATGCACTTTAAATCTTAGGAGCATAAAACTCAGTATTATTTATAATAATAATAATGACGATGCAATACCTAGCTTCATTTGAAATCAATTTTATTCACATTGTTTTTTACTTGCAAAACTGATATACAAAACAAATCTGTGTAAATTTATTCATTAGAAATGTTCATGAAAAATAGATGAGGATTGATAGAATATTTTTTATGAAAAATATGTATAAGTAAAACATAAATAAACAATAATTTTATTTTTTTATTATTGAATTAAAATTTTGTAATAGATAATAGCCTTTAAAATTTACTTTTACTACATTTTGTAAATCTTTCTTTACAGTGATCAAAGCCCAAGATGCAGTTAAGCCATGCAATGATAATAGGCAAAAGGTTTTAAAATGCTATACGGATAATCCAAAGGAAACTCTGCGATGTGCTGATTTGGTGGAACAATTTTCAAACTGTGTGGATCAACGCCGAGCACAGCTCATGCGATGCAATTAACATTTGCCAGTTAGTGTGGAAAAAAAGAAAAAAAAAAGAAAAAAATTTGTTTCGTTCACCAGGAAATACATAACTCCTAGTTATTGGTAATTTACAATAATTTATGACTTTGTGGAATATTTTGAAAAATGGTGTATGACGTGTGTGAATGCGCTTTCCAGCAACTGTATAATAAAAAGAATTTGATGGTTGTGTAATTTCAAATCTCCACAGGGATTGGTCAAGAGAAAGCTTATGGACTTCGAATACTTTGGGGTTCTTAGAATATTTTTATTAAATAAAATATTACAAATAGAAAAATGAATTACATACTTTAATTTTTCGATTTGCCCTATCAAATTTATTTTTAAGGCGTAATAACTTATATTTCCTTACAATATCACTTCAACCCCATTATTTTACGAATATTGTTAAAAAATATAATGCATTTTTGCATGATTTTATTTTTTGCTTTTCTCTTTTTACACATTTTCGCTATAGCCTTCTTTATTTTGTTCCAACCCTTATTTTTAATATACGTTAATAAATGATGAATTATTCTAATTCACACAAAACATACTATAAAAAAGAATTACCAAAATTAGATAAATTATTTTGATCTTAATCGCTAAATCCTGATTCTGTCAAGTGAAGCATTCTTAGGTATTATTTTAAGACACAGATTCAAAATAGACTTTATTTCTGTTTGACTATTGTGAACATGTGTATGCATACAATTTTATAAAAACTCCCAATGAACCATAAAAAAAATTAGAGAGGGCCAGTTGTATATACACTTATATAAAAAAATTTCTATTAAATTTTTATTACATATTTTAATAACCATAAGAAAGCATGTATTTTTTAGAAAAAAAGTATAGGTTATTAATTATAAATTAAATTGTTAGGCCCTCTTTAAATATATAACGTTTTTAACTTCTGATCTTTATAAAACTTCAAGATAATTATCAATTTTAATCAATAATACATACTTTAGCTTAATTAATAACTTGTTACAAAACTATACAATATTGTAAAACACCTTAATGCAATATAAAACAAACTCTCCTGTAAAAGAAGCCTGATATTCCAAAAGTACTCATAAATAAGGAAGAAAAAATTCAGTCACTCTTCTTATCTCCTCCAGCAGCTGCCAGTTTGGAGTGCTCTTCGTTTAATCTGTCGTACTCTTTGGCCAACGAATCTGCCTGTGATTTTATTGCGGTTTTGTCCTTCTTTTCTTTCGTCAGCTCATTGACCAATTCTACGTTCTTTGCCTCCAACTCTTTGAGTTTAGCTTTCAGCTCGGTCACAGCCTTGTCGTGCACTTCGTTTGTGTCATTCTGAGCACTTTCCCCAGACTTTTGAAGAAAATTTCTTGCAGCTGACGTAGCAGATTGAGCCTGTTTCATGGATGCCTCACTCTGGGCCATAAGAGTTGCTTGAGCCGAGATCAAAATGACAAGACGACGAATCACAAGACTTAAGAAGAGAGCAAATCCAGATATGTAGAAATTTCTTTGAGCGCGGAATAGTCTCATGTTGCCTAAAACATCAAACATTATAATGTATTTCTGAATAACTATAATGAATATCTCGAAACATTAAACATTGAACTAAATAAATTATGAACCACTTGAGAATGAATATATATTATCTCTAAATTTCTTATCAAATTTTTATCAATTGATCAAATAATTAAAAATATACTTTTTAAGTGTTATATTTTCTTCTATACGTAATTAAATGTTAAATTGTACAAAGTATTGATAATAATTTTCTAATATTCAACAACTTATCAATTTGAATATATATGTTGCAACTAGTAAATACCTTGCATTTCAGCATCCAAATGTGCATGTGCGTGCTCGGTAACTTCGAAGCTCGAGTATTTTCGCATTTCACGTATCGCATCCAGCAAGAACAGAACCAGTATCGCCAGCAGAACCAAAAAGTACATCGATGCCTGCTGCCCGAGACTTTGCAAAAATCTCGATTTGAAAAACCTCTGCCATCTCTGCGGAGAAGCTACTGGCAAAACTAGAAGAAGCACCACAGCAATCTCAGCGTAGAGAAAGGTGGCGATCAATGTCCACTGTAAACTCATTTTCCTGCTTTGGCTTCCTTACACCTTCTGAATTCTTAAACACAAATACGACCAAAAATTGCATTTATAATTCAGTATACCAGGCAAGATAAATATTTGCAGTGTGATAAATCGCAAAATGAAAGACTGATGGTCTGCAAAAAATCATTTTCAATTCAAGGCGAACTTTTTCATCAGAAATTCATTACCAGCAAGAAGATAAATTCGACGAATTACTCACGGTCTGCGATTTTTTTTTTAGCTTTCACGGTTAAAACTAACAGGTTATTTGCGCTCTCTCCGGCTCCAGTACTTATACAAAATGGTATAACACACGTCGACGTGCAACGTTCGAGAAGAAATGTGGGATTGAAAGACTTACACAGGTGCTGACGATGAAGATTTTATGCGGCAAAGGAGGCCCCAGGTGGAACCGTGTTGAGAGCGAGTTCAAAGTTCGAGAGTGGGAGAGAGAATGACAAAATGTTATAAATAAGTTTTTCGCTTCGACTCCGATGTGTATAATGGTTTGACGTCATCCCATGGATGGACAAGTCGGCCTAGAGCTTACGAACTTCTCCGTGATTGGTGCTCGTCATTGTGTATGAATTTTTTGTTTTTCCCGCCGCGCGTGTCGTGGTGTTATAATTCCATGCAATCGCGAGAACGGACTGCATCATTTTATTAGGTTGCATAAAAATATGCTTACATTGATATTAATCCTCCTTTATTCTATTGGTAATGGTTTATAATGATATGTATAACATTGTTAACAAGATAATAATGACTATATTAAAATATTGTTTTAAACACTTTTTGGCACTTAGTGGTTTTACATATTGTTAGTTATTAATTTTAATCGTAGCATTTTACTTTTTGTAAGACTCATCGATTGTTAGTAACATTACTTATACCTATCTAAAACAATTTTAAAGTGGATGATTAAATGAACAAAATAATCAAAATTATGCATGAATTTTACTTATGTAGTCTTCTTTCGTGCTGAAGATTGTCCTTCTACTTAAATTATGCAATTTTGAAACCGATTGATTTGTTTGATGTCGATGAAGTTCAAATAAAACTTATACTTATATATCTAAATTGGGTGTCTTCCAAACATTGCGAATTGTGAGTACTTCAAAATTATCTACATACTTATACTGACAGAAAACAATCATGTTACAATTTCACTTATATAAGTATACTTTCTACGAATAATGTAATGATATTAAAAATGTAAAAAGGTAAGTCTATTGTTTATTTATTCATAAACTGATAATTTTTTAATGAAGAACCTGACTTTATATCTAAAAGGATGTTAAAAAGGATTAAAGAGTTCAAATTTCCCGCCTCGAATGTTACCGACTGAGTAATAAACATATTTATAGCTATTAATAATAAATTAAACTAAATCGAACAAAAAAAAAACAAAGATATAATTGCCCTTCAATATTTATTATCATTAAACAAAACTTCAAGTAAATTTTAACACCTCAACCGAATATCTACCTTATTTTCAAGAATAGCGCCATCTTACGTCCGAGTGACGTGATCGGGGTAGTATAAAATCCACAGGCTACTATGGACATTCAATGAAAATAATTTTTTTTAATTACTAATGAATCTGAGAATATCCTTATGTTTTTTAATAATAAATAAATATGTCAATTCAAGAAAAAAATTTGAGATCACACAAATTATCAGAAACTTATAAAAAATTACTTTCATTGAATGTCCATAACTAGAGCCAGTGTATTTTGTACTACCCAGATCAAGTCGCTCGACCGTAAGATGGCGCTATTTACAGCGAATACATTTCTCTTATACGTGTAGTCACCTACTCTAAACCCCAAAGTATAAAAAGTGACTTTAAAATGTATAAATCGCACGATTTATACTTTTATAAAAAGTATAAAATAACGATTTTATACTTAATCGTGCAATTTATACTTAATAACATATAAATCGTGCGATTTATACTTTTAAAAGTATAAAGTTCGGCTTTTATACTTTATGAAGTATAAATGATGCTTTTTACACTTTTGCAAAAGTATAAAACGCGCTAATTATACTTTAGAAAAGTATAAAAATTTTTCTTATAAATCTAAAAGTATAAATCACACGATTTACAGTTTATGAAAAGTATAAAACGCACAATTCATACTTTAGAAAATTGTACTATTCCAAAATGGCGCTTTGAACTTTTATATGTACATATACAACATCTTTTGCTCGCAAGGGTTGCGCGTCCCTCTCTGATAATTCTCTCTTGTCGAGAGATTTGAGATCAAATTAGGTTATATTATATTCCGTCCAACTCCCGCGCTCACTCGGTTCCGACTCCCGGTGTAATACACTATATAATTTTCGATTTTCGAAAATAAACTTTATACATTTATAAGTATAATTTGTGTATTTTATACTTTTCGATTTACGGAAATAAATTTTATACATTTCTAAAGTATAATTTGCGCGTTGTATACTTTACCTAAAGTGTAAATCGCGTGATTTATACTTTTCGATTTACGAGATAATTGTTTATACTTTTCTAAAGTATAATTGGCGCGTGTTATACTTTTCCTAAAGTGTAAAACGCGTGACTTATACTTTTTGATTTACCAGACAAAATTTTATACTTTTCTAAAGTATAATTTGCGTGTTTTCTACTTTTCCTACAGTGTAAAACGTATCATTTATACTTTATAAAGTATAAAAGAAGAACCTTATACTTTTCAAAAGTATAAATCGCACGATTTATACTTTATAAAGTCTAAATCGCACGGTTTAAACTTTACAAAGTATAAAATCGTTACTTTATACTTTTATAAAAGTATAAATCGTACGATTTATACATTTTAGCGTCACATTTTATACTTTGGGGTTTAGCTCCTAATATCTATCCTTTAAAAATCCCAGTTAAAACAAAGCAAAAAGACCCGCTATAAATTCAAAGTTATTTTTACCGTTGGGTGTGTACATTAGTTCGAACAATATTTCCGGGTCGTGCGCTCAGTCGGTAAAAATAACAAGACTAATCCGACGTTGGTAAACTACGTGCAACAGCCTACTCTGTGCTTCAGAAATCAGAATTCCGCGTTTATTTGACGCGCGCAGGCCAGATGATGCTTGTTTTGTTTCGCGAGCAGCAACATCGAACATTTGTGGCGCCAACATAATTCGTCAAAACGAGTTTTCACACAGAAAAGTGCGTCCCGTTTACGGACGGCGCGCCCTAGACGATGCCGGCCTTCCTCAAGCACATCGAGGTGGAGAACTTCAAGTCCTACAAGGGTAGACTCATCATCGGACCTCTGAAATCCTTCACCGCGGTGATCGGCCCAAATGGCTCCGGTAGGTTATATTTGCATTTGGCTCCAAGCCCCTGGATGCATTCGATTGTTTTTCTCTTGCATCTGCAACAATGGGGCTTGCTTGTGGTTTTGCAGGCAAATCGAATTTCATGGACGCCATCAGTTTTGTCATGGGCGAGAAGACCAGCAGTCTGCGAGTCAAGAGGTTCAACGAACTCATTCATGGAGCATCAATTGGCCAGCCCGTTGCTCGAAGGTATGTTGGGGTTTTTTGCTTTGTCATGTGTGAAATAGATTGGGTCAAGCGTACTTTATGTAGAGATGGTTAGTTCTTGTTGTGATAAAATGAACTTTGTAATTGTGCAGTGCATCGGTGACAGCAGTTTTTGAATTAGAAGATGGCACGGAGAAAAGCTTCATGCGTGCTGTTCATGGCTCTTCTTCGGAACATCGTATCAATGGAAGTGTAAGTGTTGTATACATTTGTTTTAAGTAATGAGCAATATTGTTAAGAAGTTTTGGTTTATTATGTAGGTCGTCACGAGTCAAGTTTATTTAAATGAACTGGAACAATTGGGAATCAATGTCAAAGCAAAGAACTTCTTAGTTTTCCAAGGTGCTGTTGAATCAATAGCTATGAAGAATCCCAAAGAAAGAACTGCACTCTTTGAAGAAATTAGTAATTCTGGTGCTTTGAAAGCTGAATATGAACGCTTAAAAGCAGAAATGTTAAGAGCTGAAGAAGAGACGCAGTTCTCTTATCAAAAGAAGAAAGGTATTGCTGCAGAGAGAAAAGAAGCCAAACTTGAGAAAGAAGAAGCAGAGAAGTACCAGCGGTTGAAGGAAGAGTACGTAGAAAAGCAGGTGGAACTGCAATTGTTCCGTCTATTCCACAATGAAAAAGAAATAGAAAATTTAGAAGTATCCCTGAAGAAAAAGCAGCATGAGATTGAAAAGGTAGAAAAGAAACGTGAGAAAGCTGAAGAAGTGCTGAAAGAGAAGAAGAAGGAATCTGGAAAACTGGGACGTGACTTGGCAAAGATTGAACAAGACATCAGAGAGGTGGAAGTTGAAATTACAAAAAAACGACCAGCGTTCATCAAAGCTAAGGAACGCGTGGCACACATGCAAAAGAAATGTGAATCTGCCAAAAAGTCACTGGCACAGGCTCGTGTTGCGGATGAAGCTCATAAGAAGGACATCAACGAACTCCTCGAGGAACTGCGTGAAGTTGAAGAAGCTAAAGCTACTTATGAAGCTGGCATTGCTGCACAATCACAATCCCAGGGTCGTGATGTTCAATTGGAGGATGAGCAAGTAAGTAAATTTGTAATATGCAAATTGTTGAGAATTCAGTTTAGTGCTTAAAATATGTAAAGACACATGTTTGAAAGTATTGAAAAGATTCACAAAAATTTACAATCAATGGAGAACATATGGTTAATACAATCTATTGTGTATTTTATACAAGTTTTATAAATATGCAATATTTTTATAGGTACGAGAATACAACAGATTGAAGGAGGAAGCTGGAAAACAATCGGCAAGGTACACTCAAATGCTTGATTCAATCAACCGAGAGCAGAAGTCTGATCAGGATAGATTAGACAATGAAGGTCGAAAGAAGACAGATATAGACAATAAAATCAAACAGAAGGAACACGTGCTGGAAGAGGCTACAAAGCGTATTGAGAAGTTGGAGGAGCACATTAAAACTTCAGAGGCTGCATTGGATGATCAGAAAAAACTGCGTACAGATTTACAAAGTGATGTTGGAACATCGAAAGACAGAATTCAAGAATTGCAGCGTGAATTGGAAAACATTTCGGAGCAGTTGGGAGATGCTAAGGTAGACAAGCATGAGGTATCTAGGACAAAGAAAAAGACTGAGATTGTTGAAAATTTCAAGAAACTGTTTCCAGGAGTGGTAAGTTTTGAAGATTTCAAACTTCAAAATATTAATATTCATTTTTCATTTGATCAATTACATAATTAATCACTTTGTTTCAGTATGACCGAATGTACAATATGTGTGAACCAATTCACAAAAGATACAACGTTGCTATCACTAAAGTGCTTGGAAAGTATATGGAGGCTATAGTTGTTGATACAGAGAAAACTGCCAGGCAGTGCATTCAGTATCTAAAAGAACAGTATCTCGAACCAGAAACCTTTTTACCTTTAGATTATATTCAAGCTAAACCATTAAAAGAGCGTCTTAGGTAAATATTCTTTAAAAAAATTAATGTGGTATTCTTATAATTAAGAGAAGTACACAAAATTTTTAATGCAATATTTATTTTCACAGGAATATACAAGAACCAAGAAATGTAAAATTGTTGTATGATGTATTACGTTTCTCCCCAAAGGACATTGATCGCGCGGTTTTATTTGCAACAAACAATGCTTTGGTTTGTGAAACTCCAGAAGATGCCAACAAAGTGGCTTACGAAATGGATAAGAAAGCTAGATACGATGTGAGTATTTAAGGATTGAATATAATGTATAGTCAAATCTAAACAATATGATTATGAATTATCATTTAAAATCTTTTTAGTGCGTTGCTCTTGACGGAACGTTTTATCAAAAAGCGGGTATTATTTCTGGCGGTAGTTTGGATTTGGCAAAGAAAGCCAAGAGATGGGATGAAAAGCAAATGTCCCAATTGAAAGCTCAAAAGGTATGCGTGATTTTATATAATTATACACAAACCTTTTTGTATTTAGTTACATAATTTAAACTCAATCATCTAGGAAAAATTGACGGAAGAGCTTAGAGAAGCCTTGAAGAAATCTCGCAAAGAATCCGAACTGAATACAATAGAATCGCAGATTCGTGGATTAGAAACCAGGTTAAAGTACAATAAGAGCGATCTGACGGCAACGGTAATTTTTTCAAATATCTTTTCTATAACAGTGAGAAATACTTACAAATAGATTTTTGAAATAAACTTTGTTATTTTTAGAAAAAACAAATTGCTGAGTTGAAAGGCGAATTGGCGAAACTACAAAAAGAAGTTGACAAATTCGGGGTAAATAGAACATTTTAAGTGTCAGTAATTTAGTTAAGCATTTTAAAAAATATATTAATTGTGAAAATTTGATTTTAATTAGCCTACAATAGCTGCTATTGAAAAAACTATGTCTGAGCGTGATCAAGAAATTCAGAATATCAAAGAGAAAATGAATAACGTAGAAGATGACGTTTTCGCCAGTTTCTGTGAATCCATTGGCATTTCAAACATTCGTCAGTATGAAGAACGAGAACTGAGGTATTTTTCGCTATTAGTTAAAGTACTTTTATTAATATTTTATAACATTATTTCTATTGTTATCGAATGTATTAATTTATTCAGATCACAAGAAGAAAGGGCTAAGAAAAGAATGGAATTTGAAAACCAGTGCAATCGTATACAAAATCAGTTGGACTTCGAGAAGCAGAGGGACACCGAAAGTACGCGCTTTGCAATAATTATCTAAATAAATTACTCATTTCTCTCTAAAATCAAATGCTTAATCCAAAAACATTACGACAGGCAACGTCTTGAGGTGGGAGCGAGCTGTGCAGGATGCCGATGACAAATTGGAGTCCGCCAAACAGACGGAGAAAAATCAAAAGGGCGAGATCGAGAACGACGAGAAGCAGATGGAACAGTTGAAATCGACCAGAAACGCGAAGAAGATGGAGGTGGACCAGAAGGACGAGGAAATAGGCAAGTGCAGGCGCGAGGTAGGCGCCATTGCCAAGGAAATTCAAGCGGCCAACAAGCAGTTCAACTCCATCGAGAACAAAATTGAGCAGCGCAAAGGCGAACGACATGCAATACTGATGCATTGCAAGGTGCGTATTTGTTTTTCTGTGGTGTTTGTTACGTTTGCTAATTGTTTAAATATTGTTTATTTAACTGGTATTTCGAACTCGAAAATTCAAAATTCTATTGAAACGCTATTCCAGTTGATATTTTTGTACCCAAAATATTTGTTTGTGCCCTATTTCATTTGTTCAATATCTCATAATTATGTAATTTCTTATATTCATCGATGTCCTCACCCTGTTTTGCTCCAAACGTCTTTTAAAGTATTTTATCTTCGAGCATCCGAAATTTATTTTCTTTCTTTTGAGTTTAAAAAACTTTTAAATCTTTATGGATTCTCAAGTCTATGTTTCGCAACCGTATAAAACAAGCGGTATATTATTATTGTTTTGTAAATCCTAACTTTAAAATTGCGAAATAATGAGCATGATTTAAATAATTAGTTGACAGAATTAAACAATGCATTTACCCTTTACAATATCATATTGGATAACCTTAGACTAGCGTCATTATACTTTAATCCTACTTTATCAATAATCATACATTTTGTTTTTTCCTTGCTTGTTTCTACCTCTTTCTTTTACTAGAAACTACTCTCTGCTTTTACTAGAAATTCCATATTATTTATTACAATTTCTCTAATATCTTCTACTAAGTCTAGATTATCTGAATACTCCACACTTGCCTGCTTCCATTTAAAGTAACACTCCTTCCTTTACATTCTTTTACACGCATCTAATAACGTATTCTAAGATTAAAATAAAGAAAGATATCTGTGAACATTTTTGTTCTAGCCATTTTCATGATTTATCTTTGGATTTATGAAAGATTTTCTTAAAAATAGGCACGTAAAAAAATTTCAACAGAATTTTTAAGATACGACAAGCTTCTGCAAAAATGTTAGCAATAATGAAAATGTCTAAAATAACAATTTTCACAAGTAGCATATCTCCCCAAATAAGATAAACAATAGAGCATCACACCTCGTCTTTAAAAAAGCATTCATCAACAAAAAAAAAATCTCTCCTTATCTCCCAGATGGAGGACATCGCGATCCCCATGCTGCACGGCAACATGGAGGACATCGCCGGGGACGCGAGCACCGCCGCGAGCGACTCCACGAACAACGACTCGTCCCTGAGCACGCAGAAGCAGTACGAGCGCGAGAGTCGCATCACGATCGACTACTCCTCGCTGCCGGACAATCTCAAGGATATCGACGAGGACGACCTGAAGAAGCAGACGGACAAGCTGAACAAGGTCATAAACGAGCTGCAGAACACGATACAGCGCATACAGGCGCCCAACATGAAGGCCATACAGAAGCTCTACCTGGCCAAGGAGAAGCTGCAAGAGACCAATGAAGAGTTCGAGCAGCTGAGGAAGAAGGCCAAGAAGGCCAAGACGCAGTTCGAGAAGGTCAAGAAGGAGAGATACGACAGGTTCACGACGTGCTTCGAGCACGTGTCGAACGAGATCGATCCGATTTATAAGGTGAGGGAGGGACTTCTGCTGATGCTTTGTGCTGGAGTTTTGGTAGATATTGAGGGGTTTTTGTGTTGGAGTGTTGAGTGATGTTGATCGAGGAGGTAGTGGTGGATTGGTTTTTTAAAAGTCTTTTCAAATGTTAACAGTTATGGTAATGGCAATGCGAGTACTGTGTATTAGTGGTTAGAACTTCAAGAAGCCTAGCATTAGGCTAAATGAGATACTCAAGCTCAGAGTTTCAATTTAAGATTGGTAGATTTATATTTATATTTAGAATAGTCCAATATCCCTGAAAATTTTATCACCATACATCAAAATTACATTTTGTAATGGGTAACGAATTTAAAATTAGAAAATGTATTTATGCCCATCTGAACGAAAATGGCCACTTTTTTCCTGAAAAGCGAGACCAAAATTACACTTTTTGCCCGCTAATGGGGGAAAAAATAATTTTTTTCCCGCAAATGTGGGAAAAAGTGACTTAACTAAAAACTAGTCAAAATTCCTTTATTTCATCAAGTTCTACCAATAACCCTGATTTTCGATTGTCTTTTAACAGTCTATTAATCCCGCTTTCCAAGTCAAAAAGTAGCCGCAGTTGAGATAGGCATAAAGTACTATATGTAACTCGAGAAAAAAGTCGATTTTTCCCTCGGGTGATACTGTGGACAGTAAACTCACCCGCGAGAAGAATATTCGATTTGCCCTTGTTACATAATGTACTATTTCTAATATAGAAAAAATCTTTTTCAGATATATTGGATAATTCATAATATAAATGTGTAATAATTTTCTTTTCTTGTAAATAATGACATTTTACGAAAAAAATTATAAATACCGTTTCTTCTTAGAATCGTTTAAACAATCTGAGAAAATGATTTCTTGGAGAAAACGGGCCTAAATATCTCGATTATCTTGACACATAATGCTTTCCGAATTATGAGCCATTAATAGATAATATTATGATTAACATATAATGAAAATCCAAAAAGTATCATAAGAAAATAATTCGTTATGACTACCCTTTTTAGTATATTTGTTTAGTTTTTTAACTTAAACAAAATTATTAAGATTATTATTTGAGATAATTGATGTAACGTTGTATATATGTTATTTTATTACAGAGTTTAGCTAAGAATCAATCGGCGCAAGCCTTCCTTGGACCAGAGAACCCTGAGGAACCTTATTTAGATGGAATTAATTATAATTGCGTTGCGCCGGGAAAACGATTCCAACCGATGTCCAATCTTTCTGGAGGCGAAAAGACTGTAGCAGCTCTTGCTCTATTATTTGCAATTCACAGGTTAGTTGAAAAAGTTAATTGTTATAATTCTTATAATTTTTGTTGACATGTTTCTTAATATGTTAATTTTGTTATATGTAGTTATCAACCAGCACCATTTTTTGTACTTGACGAAATCGATGCTGCTCTGGATAACACAAATATTGGAAAAGTTGCAAGTTATATCAGAGACAAAACGAATTCCCTTCAGACTATTGTCATATCATTGAAAGAGGAGTTTTATTCGCATGCAGATGCACTTATTGGAATTTGCCCAGATGTAAGTAAAAACATATTTTTCGACAATAATTCTTTTCTCAGTCCATTCAAAATGTTAACGATTAATTTTATTTACAGGTCGGAGAATGCTTGGAAAGTAAAGTCCTGACTCTAGATTTAACAACATTCCCAACGCATGTTAGTTAATCTGTACATTTTTTCCTTAAATCACCCTTCGACAAATATTTTTTTTCTATGCGTCGACCTTAAAATATTAAAATTTAAGAAATATGATATATATGTATGTAAAAGCTGATAAGAATGGTTTTAGTTGTTAAAAAGAAACCGAAAGAACTATATGAAAATTTATAAGAATATTTAATAGGGACAAGATTTATTTAAGAATTTGCTAACTTATTTTTTGCAAGGAAAAACTCGTTTATGTAGCGACTTTGATTAAAAATTGCGCATTTGTATCATCTTATTTTTTACAACTAGAATATTGAATTAATTATAAAAGTTATATTGAGTAATGTCTTTCGTTTATAACTTTTTTTAAATGATCATAATGTGAAAAAAAAGGAAAATCATGCTAATATTCTTGTTAAAATTTTCATTTTGAAAGCTTTAGCTGTTAAAAATATATATATATATATATATATATTCTTTAAAATTATGTATAATTTAAGATTTTTCTGTATTCATTATGTATGACTGTAAACAAATCATTACTGAGTTTACGATGCATTATGTAAAATTGTAAGAAATGGTGAACCAGTTTAAAAAAAATTACGAAAGACTAATGAGTCAGTTGTAGGTGAATTTACTTTTTTCATACTGTTGAAAATTAAAATAAAAAAAATAGTTGTATAAACTTTATTTAATATTGTTTATTTCCTTTGATATTTCCTTCAATTAATATTTCATTTATCTTTTATTATCTTCCATAACTAAATGCATATCGTTTATTTATGCAATACTTACCTAGCTATAAAGATTCAAACCTCTAGATAATTTTCTTTGCACGCATTTAAGAATTACAAAATAGCTTAATAGTAAAACAGCATTAAATAGCCATAGAAGATTCAAACTTCCAAATAATTTTCTTTGTACGAATTTAAGCATTACAAAAAAGGATAATAGTAAAACAGCATTAAATACTAAATACAATAATTAAAAAATCACGCCATGGCATCGAACTATTGCGTATTTTATTTGATTTATCTTTATAGCCTAAAGTATATTTTAAAACATAAAGTTAATTAAAAATTTAATGATATGTGAATAAAACTATTTAATATGGCGCTAAAACATCGTATGTATTAAAGTCCGTACAAACAATGTTTATAAATGTTGGAACTAATATTGTATATAAAACTAGTAATTAATATTGTACCATTACAAACGCGAAGACTCCAATAACTTTTTAATAAAATAAAAAAGACGAATATTTTGCAATGCGATTGTTTGTAATTTGAAAAATATCATTATTATTTTAAGGAAGCATTGAATCGATCTTTTAAGTCGGTATTTTCGTTTAGCAGTTATACAAAGTATTCAGTTGTCAAGTGAAAAATACCGAGTTTTAAGACCGGAATTATTAAAAATTAAGTAGTTATAATAGAGAAAGTAAGGGTAATCAATAAAAACTTATAAGTTTTATTTGTTTTGGGGTCTAAAAACTGTTAGCAGTTATTGAAGAGGCTTTATTCTTACAGGTGTATTAGGATCAATTTGAACGAACCTGGGTAAAAAAATTACTTAGATTAAAAATCCGGTCTTTCGTATTGAAAAAGTCACAAAGTTTTAAAACTTGATAATTTTCTACCACGAAAACGGGCTTCATATTTATACTTAATCTTTCTCTTTCCTTTATTATACACATTAGGTACTTACAGTGATAAATTTCTCAATAATATATCCAAAATTGCGCAAACCGCCAGAGTCCCATTTTAACTTCTGTATTTGCATGATTTTATTTTATTCAACACCTATATATATATATATATATATATATATATATATATATATATATATATATATATATATATATATATATATATATATATATAATTGTGCTGTAGCCACGCTATGCTATATTATTTATACATTGCAAAGGACAAAAATTTTGCATACCGTCCACCAGGTAACTGTTGAAAACGTAAATATAAAAAAATACCATCCAAGCTTTCTAGTCTTTATACCTATTATACACAACACACGTAAATAAATAAATTCTCAGCTTTCGTGCAAGAAATAAAACAGCCATCAATATCGATTCTAAAACAACATACCTCCGGACCTCCTCCAATAATTCAAATCGCATTCCATTCTCGCGAGATTCCACGAAGGGCTAGAAACCGTTGCACCCTCCTCCCCCCTTGCTCCTTGTCCATCCCGTCATCCCCTTCCACTCGATATCCCTCCCGCGAGGGGCGCTGTATACATAAAAACCGCATCATTCCTCCCTCGCCACCTTCGCGAGTCACATACATCGATACATCGCAGCCCTTCGAGGTCACGTGAGCGCGCGCGGCCGTTACGCGTATATAGGATTATATATACATATTTTCTTTTCGAAAAAGGAATTGTCGAGGGTCGGTTGCGGTGCATTTCGGAGGTGAATGAAGATGCCGGTCTTCTCGAAATTGGGGCTGGAGAACTTCAAGAGCTACCGGAAGGAGGTCCAAATCGAGTGGATGCAGATCACGTCGATCCTCGGGCTGAATGGAACGGGTGAGCTGTATAGCTATATGTCGCGTGTATTTTTCTTTTTATTTAAATGAAGGAGTTTGTATGCGTCGTTCGGGGGCATAAAGGGTGTTTTCAGAGAGTTTGTCGGTGCTTCGGTTGATCCGAGTGGATGTTTTATGTGCTGGGAAGTAACGAGAAACGTATCGGAATGACGATTATTTTGTGTGCTTTATACGAGAGTTTCGAGACACCGAATTTCTTTTAGCAAACGTCGGTTTTGACGATTTTTCGGTTGGAAGCGTTTTTATCATTGGCATTTCAACGTGAAAATATCTTCTTTGTTAGATTCGAATTGTTTTACATGTTTTGCCCTTGCTGCGATTTTACGCCACTTATCTTAAGAAATAACGATTTTAAAAGATTCAGAGTTGAGTCGATAGGTAAATAAAAAATTATAGTCGCTCGTGGTGATGATAAAGGGATAATTAATTGTTTTAATGTTATAACTTGTGCTTGTTTAAATTCTGGAATATGTAACTATGTTAAGTATACATAATTATAATTATTCTTATAGGCTTTGTTTTGCACGATTTGAATTTACTAAACTTTTTTACTGTCTGTATTTATACATTGCAGTGCATATTATTATGCAAATTACCTATGAATCAAAATAATATAGCTTATATACTCATGGGAAAGATAAAGAAATTCAAGTAGTTGAATTATATAACCAGTAAGTATTTAGCTTTTGAGTATGAAAATGATTGTTTTGCTCAACTTGACTTTTTTTAATGTTTGCTTGCTGTATTATGCATTTTTTCGGAGAATACACACATTCTTTGTAAGAAATAAGGGGTTTAGAAAATATAATAAGGAGTTTAAAAATGTATAATCTAACGTATGCTTAGTTTTTTATATATATAATATATCTACATTAAATATTATTCCCGTAGTATCTATATATGAAAATAATTTGCTTTCTTCCATTCAATTTTTTAAAATGTTTTATTGGCTGTTTCTATGTATATTGTTTTATACACTTAAAAGAAAATATATAAATATATGCAACTAATCAATTATAATAATTCTTACCATTGCGTATTAAACTTATGAGCTACCCTGGTAGAAAATTATCTAGTTTTATCGAGGCCCTCGATTATTTCCTTGGCAAACTAGATAGATCTACATAGTTCTAGATTAATTTTCGACCAGGGTACATGTATATTATATTATTATTCTTATAAGACATAAGAATAATTTTGTCTCGAATTTTTAAATAATGTTTTACCGACTATTTTTATACGCGGCAGTTATTTTAATCTTTTTTCAAGAAATGAGAGATTTCAAAAAATATAATAAGTATTTTCCGTTTTGTAATTCTTTTGTATTATTTTTAATCAGTCTATATTTGTCATTTGAGTTATACCTGTATATATTACAAATGAGTCCGACAGCTACATTTATGAACTAACTTAGAAATTATTAAAATATAGAACAAACCTTTCGTAAGAAAATTGTGTGCTATAAAGAAATCTTGTGGGCTAATAAACCATTAAAATAATACCTACAACCTTTTTATAAAAAAAATTGTGCTTCGAATTTTGTGTGTTATTTAAAACTTTTGGAAGATCAGTAATGTGCAAGTTATACGTACAATTACATCGACCTTTATATTGACCTCTACGAATTCATCCGGTTTTTATCCAATGATATTAGTTTTTACTAAAAATGTGCAATTTTGTTGAGATTTAAACAGTGCATTAGTATTTCACACTTTACTATTACTATATTTCTCACCTTACGAAGACTAGCACATTTATTTAGTTTCCCATGAAAACTACCACGTTTCGCGACTTTCCAGTGCCTGACTTTTTCGGGCTACTTTTATTTATTCTGGTACCAATTCTCACAGGTAACCCAATAATTTTGTAAGCACCAACTCGATAAAATCCCGCTGCTAACTGCCTTAGCAGAATGCTTTCTCAAAGAGAGGTCTTGATTAATCGACTTATAGAATCTTATCCGAAAATATTCATCGTTACAAAGCTTTCTCTTTAAGAAAGCAAAAGCCTACCAGACTTGCCGAGAATTTATCGGCACAACTCTAATTTATATATGTGGGTTCCCGGAATATCGACTTAAGTCCAATTTTTATATTTTTGAGATATTAAGGCTTAAAGCTGTTATCTTTCATTTAAACTAATGTTAGAAAAATTCGTAAATAGTAGATATGGTATCTTTTTTTAATTTTTTGCAGTTTTATCTGAAAATATACTATGTAAGGGTATCAAAATCGCTCGAAACTCAATTTTCAAAAAGATGGACTTAAGTCGTTTTTCCTGAAACCCACAGATATATTCATTACGAACAGCGCTAACCTTCGTGGAAAAATGATGTATAAGAGTGTCAGTCTGCGTGGGAGTTTGAAGTGTGTACGGCCATCGATATAGAGGAGAGTTATGCAGTATCGTCATCCATAATATTTATCTTGACTATAACTTTTGATATTCTGGATAAAAATCCAAATTAAAAATAAATTGTTGTTAAAATGTAATTTTTTTAATTAATAAAGTTTTTCTTATATACGAATTCTTGAGTACTGAAATAAAATAACGTACGGATTTTGATGAAACTTTGTGAGGTGTTTTCTGGTACCTAAAAATGAAGCCTAGCACCTGTAGTTTAATTCCATAGGCCTTTCGGGTCAAGATATGATCATTTGTATTCAAAATACGCGTTATTTCATAACTCTGCAAGACATTTTGCTAGAGAAATGATGTAATAAGATAAAAAAGTCGACTAAAAGAGCTTTAATTTAAACAGCTTAAAATCCTCAAATTTTTATGAATTTTGATGCCAAATAGTCAATTGAAACAGTTGTACAAATTTGAATATTTTAAAGGGAAGTTTAATTTGCAAAGTTTTTTTTTCCTTGGGATTTTTCTTGAGTACAGCTAGGATTAATGTAAATGAGGTATAACCTAAGTTAAAATAAAATCATAAAATAAATATAAGTGCATTAAAACCAATTAAAATTGTTGAAGAAAATTCAAGAAATGATTTTTGGAATCTTATTTATTTTTGCAGGTAAATCCTCCATAGTAGATTCTATTGAATTCGTATTTTGCTTTCCAAAATATAGCAATATGTCCACTCAACGTCTAAAAGAGGAAGTTTGTAATAAATGTATAAAAGAAGACGATGATCCTGTTAGGTAATAATAATTTATGACACGGTTTAAAAAGTTAAAGAAATATCGTTTTTCAATATGTAGTTCGTTTTAATAATGATATTAATTAATAAAATATTGATGAGTAATTAATAATTAGAATATTTGTTTTTATTTATAAATCATGTAGTACTTGGGTCAGAGTTACGCTCGAATCGGACGAGAAGGAGGTAGTTTTTCAACGAACAGTTTGTTACCGCGAAAAAGTACATAAATATTCGATTGACGGAGTGGTAAGTGCATCTGCATGTAGTGAATTCCCTTTTAATGTTATTAGTATATCAATTTATTTTATATTACGCATTTAGGAAGTAACTTCAAAGGTATACAAAGATCGTTTGCTGGATTGCAATATAAATTGTAGAGCGAACAATTTCTTAGTGCAACAAAATGACATAATAAGCATTGCAATGAAGGGTGCAAAAGACAGAGGCGAATTTATCGAACATTTGTGCAATTCTATCGCTTACAAAACGGAATATATAAAGTAAATTATGCGTACTGTGTTAACTTGAATTAATAAAATTTTCCTTCTGCGTAAGTATTGTAATAAACTTATTGTTTTCAGTTCGAAGAATGAACTAAGTCAAACTAAGATCGCAGCGGATAAATTGAAGAAGGAGCTAATACTTTATTCGAAACAAAAAAAGAAGCTTACACAAGCATCAGAAGAATTAAAAATGTATGATGAATCACAGAAAGAGCTCGTACGTGTCTATTATTATTACATTTTTCAACCCATTTTCTGTCTACAATATTATTATTACAAAATTCATTTTTCTAATTTAGGAAAAACTTGAATTTGACTACTACTTTGCAAAATTGTATAAAATCGATAGGTTCTTAGATAATCTTATTAAGGAAAAGCACGAGTTAGAAATAAAGGTCAAACTTACTCAGAAATTGAAATTGTCTACGGAAAATGTTATAACAGAACTTAAAAGTCAATTTTCAGAGCATGAGACTCTCTTAGAAGAACTTGAGACGGAGTCGGAAAATTCAAAGAAATTAATGTCGGAGTTTTTATTGGGGAAGTCGGCGTTAACGGAAAAAATATCGTATTGCGCTAAGAAAATCAAAAAGATCGAGGAAAATTTAATAAACGCCAAAAATAAGTATGAGGCTCACAAAAGAACAATTGAAGATCTTAATCGTCAAAAACTGGAAGTTGAGGAGCAAAGAGAGGAATATGTATCTCAGTCTCAAATGAGCTCCCTTGAATTAGAAAATGATCAGGTACATCACGCATTTATAAAAGAGTTCTCATAAATGTTTGTATATAAACATTTGAATTTAAGGGGGAATCGCGTACGGATAGAAATCGATATTTTTTAAACGCGTTTCTCTCGAAACGACTTTTCAAATTGGCAGTCACTCAAAAAATGTTCAATCGATCAATTAAAAGATTTAATTACATGATATAAAATTACATTCTGATTGTACTAAACCTCTAACATTTTAAGAATTATAACATTATAAACATATTACTTACATACTATTGCCAAATTTTATTTGGTTTTACAGTAGAACCTCCCGGCAATGCGAATGCGGAATATCTCGGCACTATGATTTTTCTAGGGCCCGCTTTATGTGTGTGTGTGTGTGTGTTGGGCCCCGCAACCAATCTTTGCGGAAAAGTTTTATGAAATGGTTGAAACCGAAAACCAACCAATTTTAATAAATAAGTTTTACAAAATGTTCCAACCGTACATAATGTTTCAACTGGCGTAATTTTATATAGATTCTTATGCATTAGTACATTGTGCAACTGGGGGGGATTGGCTTTTTCTAAGCGAGGACGATGATTGAGCACGAATCGAACACTAGTGTTCAAATTATCATCCGAGTCTGAAAAAGTCCTTTCCACTCATGTTATACATCGTATTCTTTGAAATAAGTGTGTGTCGCCCAGTAGACCTAAGAAATTCAGAAGCGGGACGCAATCAACATTACCTCCCACTCAGGCGAAGACGCTTGGAATGTCCAATTTACCATTCGATTTGCAAGCATGGAAAAGGGCCTTTATTATTTATATGCACGGGTTGAGTAAAGACTTTTTATAATAAAACTGCATGAAAGTCGATTATACTGAGAATATTTGATTATGGGGAAGGTAGGAGGGAAAGTTATTATTATGACCTAGATACGGTCCTGGTGCTCGACTCTGATTGGCTGGTGTAAATTCACAGTGCCGGGGGATAGCTAGTCCCGAGCTTCACAGTGCTGGGAGGTTCTACTGTATTTGTTTTAGACCATGATAGGGGATGCTAGAGTGTTCGTCAATTGAATCTCGACGCAAAAACTACTCCGCTTGACCATTATATATCGTTCAAAATGAATTATAAAAATTTGTTTTTATTCTTCAAAAGTGCATTAATATGTACAAAAAGTTGTGATTAATTTGGTTAAATAGTTTCTATGCGAAAAAAACTGTTTTGGTCATCTATACGCGATTCCCCCCATAAGGGAATGTTAGCGCTAGTACGCAGTTATTACGTACTTACAGACATTTTTATATTTCTTATTATTAGTGCTTAATTTTTCTTATTTATTAATTATTTATATCGCCCAGTGTTCCTTAAGGTATTATAAACACCGGATGACCGCGATCATTAATGAAAATAACTAGATCACCATAAGGTCTGCAGACCGACGCTTCACGCAAGCTTGCTCTGAAACACCTTCGAATCATGCATCGAAAGCGATGCAAGGCATGCAACAAGCTACGCGTTTTTGGGCACTCGCCTTTTATATTTATTGATCCTTGTGGGTTTGACAGCATATTAAAAAGAAAAAAATTAGTTTTTTTTTCTTTAAAAATTTTAATTCAGTAAAAAAGGTTGGGTTTTTTGAGATCTACAACTTTTATATATAACCTATTAAATTTAAATTGTAGCCTAAAAATTAATTTTAATACCGTTTGTACGCTTTACTTTTCGTTTTTCTCAATAAATTTTGTTTAAAAAATGTTATCGTAAAAAATGTAACCATCAAAAAATTTGTGTTGTTTACAACTTTTATTTATAACCTATTAAATTTAAATTGTAGCCTAAAAATCGATTTTAATACCTTTTTTACGCTTTACTTTTCGTTTTTCTCAATAAATTTTGTT
This sequence comes from Gastracanthus pulcherrimus, assembly GCA_949152435.1. Taxonomy (NCBI): domain Eukaryota; kingdom Metazoa; phylum Arthropoda; class Insecta; order Hymenoptera; family Pteromalidae; genus Gastracanthus; species Gastracanthus pulcherrimus. The sequence continues at coordinate 12,540,555 of OX424574.1, read as the reverse complement.
TAAAAGACGTTATCGTAAAAAATGTTAAATGCAAAAAAGTTGTATTTTTTCCGAGATCTACAACATTACCGTGGAAATTATTTGCGTATAATGTGTTATAATTCAATAGTGGCCTAAGAATCGATTTTTGATGCCTTTTTTGCGCTGTATTTTTCGTTTATCTCGACAAACTTTGTTTAAACAACGTTTAGGTAAAAAATGTTGAATACAAACGAGTTGTATTTTTTTAAATCTACAACTTTACCGGGGAAAGTTTTAATAAAAATATGAAATTTATTTAAGATACAGCTAAAAGTCGATTTTTCAATATCTTTAAAAGTTGTCCTACATGGAAATATACTTGTCCGATATGACTTAAAATAGATATGTCAGCTTCCTATAATGAGACAAGTAACCTCTTCAAGTTTCAGCTGGTTTCACTGCAGTTTCGCTGAGTTATTGTATAAATTTGATTACATATATATTCATCTACGGGGATGCTTAAAGTGTGTTCCTGTAGTGTTAAAACATGTTTTATGCAATAATTTGTTAGTTGTTAAGATATTACACTTTTTGCGATGACGGAAATATAAGGTTCTCCCTTGGAGCGGTCGTGCCTAATAAGGCTCTCTCTTGGATCGTTGATGTCTAAAACATTGACTTTCAATAACGAAAAATACGATGTAGGAATCAGTATCTGGGTCTGACACCACCGAAACATAGTTTCGTATAAGAAAATAATGTGGTATACGTAGCATAAATCGAATTTTGCTTTTAATTTTAAGTTACAAGGCAAAATAGGAAATCGACATATTTTAAGTAACTCTTTCTTTTATATAATTACAGTATGAAGCGTACCTTCGATTAAAATCAGAGGCTCTACAAAAATGTGCTAAAGAAATTAACTTGATTGCTTCTAAAACAAGAGAGCGGGATTCTATAAAAGATAGAATAGATGATTATAAAAAAGAAGAAACGGTACTTTCTGAAAGACTAAAGAAAGAAAAATTGCAAGTCGAGGCAATAAAATTGAAGTTGCAAAACATTTATGATAATATTAAAGAAACAGAGATGGATATAACAGAAACTGAAAACAAAAGGATAGAATTAGATGACAAAGAAAAAGAAAATTTAATAGCAGATATCGAAATTCTGGATAAAGAAATTATCGAATGTAAACAATCCAAAGCAGAGGCTCTAAAAGCCAACAGAAAACGAGAAATTTTAAGAGAATTGCACAGTAATTTTGATGGGGTTGTAAGATTTCTTTTTTCTTTAATAAAAACAACATTATTTAAATAACTAGATCAAAATAAAAAAAATAACTACTTTGCAGCACGACAGATTGATGAACTTGTGTAAAGTGCGTGTTAATCGTTATCAAGTTTCAATTACAAAAATTATGGGAAACGGTATGAATGACATTGTTGTCCAAGATTTAGATACTGCAAAAAAATGTATACGATTTTTAAAGGAACGATACGAGGGTGAGCAGTTTTCAGCTATTGAAACATTTCTTCCTTTAGATTACATACAGAAAATTAAACCATTTGATCGAAAGTAAATATATTTTTATATCGAAATTTTTATAAGAACTTTCATATGAATTCGTTATTTGAATATTGTAATTTTAGAATTATAGAAAATGAGCCAAATACAGTACTAGCTCTAGATGTAATGGATGTTGTATCAGATGATTATAGATGTGTTTTAGAGAGTGTCTTGAAAAACGTTGTTATTTGTGAAACTGATGAGCAAGCTTTAGGCCTATCTTGCAGAAAAAAGCTAAATGTAAATATTGGCTGAAGCTTGTGTTAAATATATTAAATCATTGTTTTTAAAACGAACAAAAAGTAATATAAATGGTTTATTCCAGTGTGTTTCTTTACATGGAACTTACTATAAGAAAGATGGATCTTTTTCTGGTGGTTTAGCTGATTTACTGCAAAAGTCAAAGAAGTGGAATGAAACGGAAATGCAACGACTCAAACAAGAAAAGGTAACATTAATTTTGTGTTACTCATCAATGTTATATATTAATTTATTAATTTATTAATTTTTTGTTTCATTATTTATTTATTTATTTATTTATTTATTTATTTATTTATTTATTTATTTATTTATTTATTTATTTATTTATTTATTTATTTGTTTGTTTGTTTGTTTGTTTGTTTGTTTGTTTATTTATTTATTTATTTATTTATTTATTTATCAATTTTAAATGCAAAACTCACATATATGTGTACGCAGCAAAATAAGATTACTTATCTAAGAGAACAATTAGAAATAATTGACCAAAAGAAAACCAAAATAAGCGATTTAGAATCCAAGTTAAGTGGACTTAAAAAAAGATTGGAACAATATCTTAAGCCTTTATATGAGGTAGGCAATATATCAATATATATTAATACAAAAATATCTAAGTATTACGACAGTAATATGGAAATTTGTTAAGGAACAAGGAAATGAGTTAAAAAGAAAGATTCAGAATTTATCAGATTTAGAGACTAAACTGAAAGATCATAGAGATAACGTAAGTTGCAACATTTTACCAATTAAAAGTAAGATTATCACATATTTATAATTATTTATTTAATTTTTAAGATCCAATTTGAAGAACTGGGTAATACTTTAAAATCTAAGAATAATGAATTGAAACAAATAGAAAGTATAAAAAATAAGATAGAAAATGAAATATTTGCAGACTTTTGTGCGAATTTTCACCTCAAAAGTATACAGCAATATGAACAAAGAGACTTAAAGTAAATCTAAATATTATACAAAAACCTTTAATATTTTAATATTTTCACTATATTTTCCATATTACAGTATACATAAAGAACGTACTGACCGAAAACAGGAATTTGACAATCTTTTAGATAAAATTAATAATGAAATAGAATGTGAAAATACTTATAACAGAAAAGGTAAAAAAAGTGGTATAATAAAGTAATATTTAAATAAAAATCTTGCGTTTTACATAAATACTGTACGTATATTATCCATTAATACTACTAATTATATTGTACTGCTATGAAATAAAATTTAATTATTTAAAGGACAATTATTATGTAAAATGCAAAAAATGAGTAATTTTTGAGATTTTTTTAAAGAGCCAGTATTACGAATATTTTTTAAACTTTTTGAGTATATTTGTGTATATAATAATATGCATATTATCATACATGATAAGTTGAAATAATTTTTTTGTATCACAAAATGGTCTCTTATGATCGAGAAATAAACAGATTTCATCTTGGCCTTGCAAAAATCGCTTTGAAAATTCGTAAAAGTTTTTTGGAGTGAATGTTCATTCTTTTGTAGTCAATTCTCACTCCAAACGATTATGAAAACACAGTCACTTATTTTAGAGTGAATTTTCACGTTTCGAAACTGTGAGTAATTTATATTTTTTTAAAAGTGACTTTTCCGCTCGAGTGGAATACATAGATCTATGTAGAGAGAAAAAAATACTCGTGTAGAGAAAAAAATTATTCGAGTTATTTTACATTTTAGGACCGTTTTGATGAAAATTACTGTTTATTAGAAAGATAAATAAATTTGAAAAATCTGCGGAATATTGTTCGTGTAATCCGATTGTGGTGCCTTTAGATTATTGTGTTCTCACTCTAGCGCTAGATCAGTGTTGCATATCTGATTTCGTGAGCACTAATATCTCCCATTATGTTCTGTATTGAAATATGTTGATGAACTCTTATATTTTAATACTAAAATCAGTTTCATACATTCAAATGTACAACTAATAAATAGTTATTATTAATAAAATTATATAAAAATTATATTTTTTATAAAATTCAGTTTTGTTGGAATAATGTTAATACTTAGCCGATGGGTCGGACATTATCTTTGCTACATTTTCTCAATTAATGTATTTTAGAGAAAAGTTTAAGATGTTTTAAATGCTTACATTAAAAAAAATAATACTACTGTTGGAATCAAGGGGATGTAAAATATTGATCCAATTTCTACCTTACCGGCTTATCAGGTTTATATTTCGATAGCCCTTATTAAGACTAGCACGTTTGCGGCGTTTGCCACGAAGAGTAACACATTTGGAAATCTCCCACGAAGACTAACACATTTCGTAATTTTCCCACAAAGACTAGCACTTTTCAGAATTTTCTCACGAAGATTAGCACATTTGAAACTAGCCCATTTGGCGATTTTCTGCCGCCTGATTTTTTCAGGCTACTTTTATTTATTCAGGTAGCCTAGATTTGCTTTGGTAAACCGATAATTTTTTGAGTACCAAAAGGGTCTAGGTACCCTACCCGAACCCGATAAAAAAAGAATCGACCCAATTCGCCGAGAATTTATCAGTACAACTTAAATTTACATGTTCTATACGAAAAGTGCTAGTCTTTTTCGCAGAATTGAGAAATGTGCTAGTCTTCGTGGGACGTTTCCAAATGTGCTACATTCTTCGTGGCAAGTGCTGAAATGTGCTACTCTTCGTGGCATATCCCGAAAAATGCCACTCTATGTATTCACAAAGAATCTTCAGTTTACTTTTCAAGGGGTGTCATTAACTTTGTGAAAAAAACTGGGTCGACAAATGAAAGAGTCACCATAGACATTGTATATCACGAAAAATATTAAAAACTGTTTTTCGCTTGCAAATAATAACAGAATTTGTTGGAAATTTTTACCAGACCATGCTTATACAAATTTTCGGGTCATAGTAAGCCTTTTATTGCAAAAAACAATAGTTTAATTTCAAATAATTGTTTAAAATAGAGAAGTTGATAATACAGATGCCTGTAAAAGAATTATCAATTTTTGAAAAAAGGCTTATTATGCCCTTCGAATTTGTATAAAGATTATTTGGTTAACAAGTTGAGGGCGGTGTGACGCATATATATGTCACGAATTGACGAAAATTTCTATGCATTTTTTCTTACTGTAAACGTAAAAATTAATGTAACTTTATATGCAGCCGGTTATTGTATTCTTTAAGCTCTTAGAAAGAGGTAGAAACGTCGAGTTTTTATCAAATCTTTCAAACTTTTCGTCCACAACCTGTTAACTTTGTAAGAGATTGTGTTAGTATTTGTGTTATTGAATTGACAGGCTTTATAGGAAAAATTCCAAAACTTACTCTTTGTTTTGGCTTTTTACATGATAATCCTCCCTTAATATCACAACGTTATTTTCATAGCTACCGTTAAAAAATTGCAAGCTGATTTGGAGAAATTGAAAGGGAATTTGCAAAAATTCAAGGAAGAAGAAAGTAAATTAAGAAAGCCGATTGTTGAAGAAAAATCAGATTATACAAAAGTAAGTGAATTGAAAAGTACAAGACGTAAATTAGAAGCAATCAAGAAAAAAATAAAGTCAGAAGAAGATAGATGCAAATTGATGAAAATAGATATGGAGAAGTGGAATGCAGAAATTGCGGATACAAAGGAATATGTAGCAAAACTTAAAAGTAGAAAACATGAATTATTTATGCAATGCAAGGTTGTAGTCTTTTAAAATCCGTGTCAACATCTGTAGCCTTCAAAAGTTTAACCGTTTTATTTTAATTTTTAGATAAATGACATTAACATCCCATTGTGTACGGGAACGCTTGATAATGTTCTGTTGAATACTGGTGTAGATATGACAACAGAGTCTAGTGAAAGTAACAGTCCGTCATCAAATGACTCAAAACTTAAAGAAAAAGATGTAGAAATCAACTATTCCAAACTAAACGAATCAATTAAAGATTTAAACGATGATCGTTTGAATAGCTTTCTAAAATTAAGGAAAAAGGAAATATCACATATTCGCGAAGAATTAAAAAACAATCTTCCATATTTTAAGGTATAAACTTTTTGATTATATGCCTCATTTAAATAACTTATTTTAATATTACCTAACATATTCTAAATTTTTTAATTATACTTTAGTCACGAGAAGAATTAAACTTAATTGATAAACAAATCAATAAATTAAAGAAAAACTACGATAATAAACTTAAAGATCTCTTTCAAGTAAAACAGAAATTTGACGAAGTCAAAAATAAACGTTGCACTAGATTTATTGATTTTTTTAATTCTGTCAATAATGAACTTGATAAAATGTTTAAAGTAAGCAGAACTTGTTATTATTATAGTAATTATAATTTTATGTTCAATAGTTATTATCATAAAAGACATAATTTTTAAATTAAGGTGAGAAATGATTTGTAAAAAAATATTATTTTATTTTAATTTATTTTAGCAACTATACAAGGACCCAGCAGCACAAGCTCATATAATCATGAAAAATCCAGAAGAACCGTATTTAGATGGTATTGATTTCAGCTGTGTAGTTCCAAAAAAGAAGTTCATTCCAATGGAAAATCTTTCTGGAGGTGAAAAAACAATGTGCGCAATGGCATTGTTACTCGCTATCTACAAGTAAATTTCAGTATCTCACATAAACCTACTAATTCTATGTTCATTTCAAAATAAATAAATTTTTTAGCGTGAAATCTGCTCCATTTCTGATTTTTGATGAAATAGACGCTGCTTTAGACAACGACAACATAAAAAAAGCTGCGGACTTTTTCTTGCAATTCAAATTTAGAACACAACTCATAATTATTAGCCATCATGCATGGCTTTTAAGCTGTGCGGATGCTGCAATCGGCATCAGTATTTCTGTAAGTGCTTGTTGAATAAACGATTACCTGCTTATTCTGTAAATTGATAAATAAAAATATTCATTAATTTTACAGCCTCGAACGAATTCAAGCTATCTTGTTCATGTCGTACTCGGCCTCTACCGAAAGCAGACTCTTACGGATAAAAGCGTTAAGGCTACTGCACACAATAAACCTGCTTCTTTGAGAGCTCACATCGAAGCAAACTATGTTGATTCAGATCTCTAATTTCTATTTTGTTCAACAATATTTAATGTTAATTTAAATCAAAATTTTGGAGATTCCATTATCTATTATTTACGTTTTTAAAATCATCAAAAGTATACTACGTACGTTTGTATTAACGTAGTAGCTATGTGAGTGTTAAGATTATCACTTTTTATTTTATTTATCGGCGTTAATAACAATGTTATAAAAGAAATCTGTGATCGTTTGTAATTTGAAGAATAAGAGATAAAAAAATTAATGTACAGTATTGAAATCTTCGAATGTATTTATACTAATTACATTTATTTATTAATTAATTATATTTATTCTTTGTATTTACGTACTAAACATCATTGATAAATTATAATTTTTTATTTTGTATATAAATGTTAATTACCGAAATTCCTACGTACTATTTCAAAATCATTGCAAACATACATATTCATTTGTATTTACACACTGGACATACTGTTCAAACCATGTAACTTTTTATTTTGTACATACAAATTTGTTTAGAAAATGTAGTTTGTATTATATAATTATTTTACATTTGCTTTTCTACATAAATTACTATATTATATTTCGTTTTTTTCATATCGTTTTAATAAACGTTCAAAACAACAAAATTGCTTTTCGAGTGTTATTCGTCAACTTAATTCGATTTGAGCACAGTTTCCTATCCCATCTCACCAACTGTGAAAAATCGTAACTTCCACAAAACGGAGTCATAAAAACGAAAATCACACGATCTTTCATCAGTATACTTATTTGATTCATTATAAAGTAGTTACAAAGTAGTAAAAGTCCAGCAATAACATGATTCTTCAAAGCAACATTAGGCTACAAAGATTTAACAAAACGACGGAAAATGACATCATTCCCAAATTCATTCCGACTTTACGATTCCACTATTTCCTTTCAATTCCGACTGTTCATACTCCAGCCCACAGTAGCCGGCACCCTCGATATCTTCCAACACAGCTGTCCCATCGCAATATAATACGGAGCTCGTGTCGCACCCGCGGAAAAGATCATCATGCGACGATTCCCGTTTATCTCGACGCCACGATCGTCGCTGCGCGCGCGGCCTACTTCAAATCGCCTCTGCGAGTCGCAGTGCACATACGCGCGTGTACCAGTTGTAGTCGCGCGCAAAATGATAATTAAAATGGGAGAGGAGCCGACTTTCTTTCTTAACGAGATGAAATTGCGTAGATGCGGATCTGCGGCCACATATGCGAGCTGGCTGCGGGCTGCGCGAGCTCGTGTAGCCTCGTTTCCTTTTTTTTTTCTCACTTGGTTTGGAAGGCTTTGTCGATGAATTTGAATATTTGAGTATTTAGGTTAGGGTATTGTTTTGGGCCCGATAGCGTTGTGAAAATAGGAATTGCTTGTGTATTTTCAGACATGTGAGTATTATTAGTTGTATACTGGAGAGAAATGCATTTCTAATGCTTATTTTTTGGGTTGAAAATTACATTTTTGACATTGATTCTGCCTTTGATTGGTAACTATGTAAATGGAATATATAGTTTTAAGCGCCTATCTCTCGGTTAGAGGCAATGAAGGTAAGAAAGCCAATCGAAAATTCAAATTTTCCATCTTGAATTTCATCGATTGAGATAAAAAATACTTATATTTAAATATACCCAAACTTGTGGTTTATTAAGTTATATTATAGACCTCTGTACGAAGTTTTAGACGCTAAAATAAACAGCACCCTTAAAAGTTAAAGATATGCAATGTTGACAAAATTTCATTTCATTAACTATTTCGAAACTTGATATATATTCGAATTCGTGTAAATATAAGTATTTTTATAATTATAGTAAATTATGCACTTAAGGGTCGATGAAATTCAAGGTATAAAAATTTAATTTTTAATTGATTTTCGGGACCACTTAATGTCGAGGTCGGGTGTCTAAATGCTGATACTCTTTTGCTATTCGCAGCTTTGGTAAAATAAATTTCATTCAAAGCTACATAAGATAGGCCATTAATAGCCATAAATGACCATTAATGGCCGATTATCGACTATGAATTACATTGATGTTTATTAGGGCATCCTTTTTTTCTGTAAAAAGTCAAGTAAATTAATTCATAATATATAAAATGCTTTTTCAACCATTAACAGAAAAATATTGAAGTTACAACGAATACTGATTAACGAGAGAATATTAGTACTTAATTTTATTTAATTGTAGCCTCACAATTTTCTAAATCACTAGAATCAAAAGTTTATCATCGATGTTTACTTACCACGCATTTGTAGCGCCGATTTTTAACCGGTTACACTTTTGTTTAAAAGTAGAGTTTTTACAAGTCTTATAAAACATAAATTTTACATAATTACAACGACTAAGAAAATAATATAATTTTTTATAGCACAGTGTGACCTAAACCCGCACTTAGGTCACGCTTATCCGTGACCTAAGTGGCGCTTTATTACACAGTGTAATAATGAATTCACATAGGCCACAGATCCCTACTATCCTATAATAAAGACTAAAAACACTCAAAATAAACGTTTTCGTTCATAATAATAGAAAGAAGAAGTAGTAAACCTGGTAAATACGCATGCCAAGTATCAGAGAATAATTATAAATCATTAAAATAAAGCTTCAAATTTAGAGGTTAGTTCAACTGATTGTATATGACAATTTGGCGCGTATTTTGAATATTCAATCTGAAATTCAATTTAAAATTCAGTAAGTATTAATTGTTTTCATGATTAATATTATAAATTTATTAAAATTTAATTTAAAAAATGTCAAGATAGGGTAAATAAATATATTCAAATTAACTGTTAACAATAAACATTTATTATTTTTTAACAAAACAAAATATCTTATTTATATAAGGTTCTATATTACTATACGGCTATTCACATTTGGTCCAGATCACCAGTTTGAACACTTTTAAACAGTTTTAAACAAATTTAAACATTTATTATTTTTTCAAGAAACAAAATATCTTATTTAAATAAGGTTCTACATTATTCTAATATACAGCTATTCATATTTGGTCCAGATTATCAGTTTGAACACTTTTTTCTCTTGTACGCTTACAATTTACATTGGTAGAGTCTTGCATATAATTTTATAGCACTGTGTGACCTAAACCCGCACTTAGGTCACGCTTATCCGTGACCTAAGTGGCGCTTTATTACACAGTGTAATAATGAATTCACATAGGCCACAGATCCCTACTATCCTATAATAAAAACTAAAAGCACTCAAAATAAACGTTTTCGTTCATAATAATAGAAAAAAGAAGTAGTAAAGCTGGTAAATACGCATGTCAAGAATCAGAGAATAATTATAAATCCTTAAAATAATGCTTCAAATTTAGAGGTTAGTTCAACTGATTGTATATGACAATTTGGCGCGTATTTTGAATATTCAATCTGAAATTCAATTTAAAATTCAGTACTAATTTTTTTCATGATTAATATTAGAAATTTATTAAAATTTAATTTAAAAAATTTCAATTAGGGTAAATAAATATATTCTAATTAACTGGTAATAATAAACATTTATTATCTTATCAAAAAACAAAATATCTTATTTATATAAGGTTCTATTCAAACAATGTATAATAGTTGACATTGATTATTAATTAACTAATGAATTTTGGTTAAATAATAATTTGTTTATACGATTTCTAATTTCTTTAATTTATTTTTTATGTTTTTTGGATTATATTTTTATTTTTTTTATGCGGGGGGGCTTCGCCCCCCCGAAACCCCCCCTCCTCCCCCACCCGGCCCACCCCCGCACCATACACCCTCCCCGATGTCGGTGGCGGGTTTATGTCACTCGTGCTACAAAATAGTATACGATACTCGTGACCTAAGTGTCCATAATTGCACGGCGCGACGGTATCGCCCTCGCTACGCTCGGGCGCTAACTACGCGCCGTGCAATTATGGGCCACTTAGGTCACATGTATCATAATATACTATTGTTTACTTTCTATCCGAAAAATATCAGCATCCTACTTTGCTTATTTGCGAACTTCAACCCAGATGGTCATCTTAAACAATACATGTAATCATACAACTTTTGAATTTCTCTTCATAAAAAAAAGCCTCCGCTTTTCTACCGCTTGCCCTCGATTCTCCATCTCATCAACGAAAGCAAAGCTATACATTCGCCTATATAGCATATATACATCATTGAATGACTATTTTACTTTACAATAGGGTCGATCGCAAATGCAAGACTCGCGCGATTTACTTCGCGCGCCAGCTTCGCTAAATTAACGTACATATATATCGCGTAGTAGTACTTCAATACTCGCTGTCGTAAATCGCCGCTCTGATGGCGCTGGCCCGCTTTTTAATGACTTGACGCCGACAAAGAGTGCACAGAGGGGCGTAACTTTGATTTATTACGGCGACGCCGCGGCATAAGTAGTGTAAATACGCAATCGCAAAGGTCCGAGAATCTGGGCATCAGAAGCTACTTAGAAGTAAAGGCGTTTTATTGGGAGCCCACACCGCGCGTGATTTATATAATATATGTATATATCAATCGGAGAGCACATTAAATATTACGTTAAAACCTGAGATTTTGAACCTCGTTTGATCCACGTTTTCACAACGTATATTTGACAATGAAGGCGGATTTCTTGGTTTTAAAGAGCTTTTTGCAGAAACATTGCTGAATCGTTTTGTGCTATCGTGGATTTTTTTAGAAAGCCGGGTGCCATATCGGTTAGCACCCTATCTTATTTACTACACAGAGACCTTTTTCTGATGAAAACTACTGTAAGAATTGTTAGTAAATGTGGGACATTCTGATTTCACAGAAAAATTACCCTGATGTATGGTGGAATTTACCCTACGGCACGGTAAAAATTGTAATGAATAATATAGAGTGTGCGAGATTGAAGAGAGTTCGAGACGAGACGAGATTGAATATCGTTAGTTTCTAGCCCGTGTCAAGATACTTTCTGTGACTTCCCAGCGTAATCAAATAAGTCAACTTTTTATGTTTTTGATATCTTCACGTCTAAAGTTTTTATTTTCCATTTAAACCAATGTTTAAAAAAATTATAAACAGTAGATATGGTAATTTTTTGAATTTTCTTGATTTTTTTGCATTTTTATCTAAAAATATACAATGTATAAAGGATACCAAAATCGTTTCCAAAAATATCATTTTCACAAAAATTGCAGACTTATTCGGTTATTCCGGGTAGCCATAGATTCTTACCGTGAAGTTATTTTCTTTCTGTAGATAAAATATTTTTTTGCGTACAATTGGTAAAATAGTTGTACTACTTATATAATGATATTCATTTTATTCTTTGATGTTAAAAGTATATTATATGAAATATTAATTTTTGTATCTAATATTATTAGAGAACTTTTTTATCTGATATAAATTACCGTAAAATTCTTATGTATATGCTACATATAACTATTCGCAAGATCAATATATTACCTAGATAAACATAAATATTATAATAAATAATTTCATGAAATTAGACATTTATCTCTGTATAATTCCAATTGTATTTTTTAAACAATCACTAGATTTTTAAATCTGAAAACATATTTCTTATTAGTACACTCAAGTATAAAACACGAACTTTTCTTATCAGTAAAAACGAACGTTTTTACAAAAACTTCAAGGGCTTTGATTCAATCGTAAAAGTGCATAAGAGATCATTCGCAACTCACAGCAGCTCATCGCCGTTTAATCGAATACAGCTGAATGATTCCTGAATATTGAAAAAGATTGTATGTAGTAAAGAAATTAAAATAATTAGAGCCTGGGAAATGAAGAGAAACTTTACAAATAGGTCAAATTCGAATAAATAAGTGAAAAAATCAAGATTTAATTATCACACATTTAGTAATACAAATTAATAAAATCAACTTTCTTTTTCTTGATTTTTACTATATATAGAAGGAAATGATTGTTTATAATGCTTAAAGTTTTATGGATTCTTTTTTCTCATATCACTTTTATAGATCTCATATTAATGTTTTACCTACACGTGGCATGGGCATCCCATGGGCAACCTCCTTTTGAATGAATTCAATGAATACAGAAGATTCGCCTTTAATTGAAGATTAACGGATTTCAGTATTTTAAAAAGTCATTTAGTTTTCATGAGGTGGAAAATTGGTAAAAAGAAAACCAAAAAATACTAACAAAATAACAAACTTAAATTTAAATCAATAACTGCAACTAAGTAGTTTCGAAAATTTAATAAAAACAGATATCACATATATTATGATGTTTACGTAGTTGTAAACACTGAAAAAAAAGAATGTAACCGAATGTCATCACAAAATATACTTTTCACGTCCAAAAAGCATTAGGCATACACTATATACTGCTCGCATCTCCCCTAACTTAACCAGTCTGAAAATTCACCCTTGCACAATTTCAAAGCTTCCATAACGACAGGCCGATATAACCGCCTCCTCTCATCATCCGCTACAAAAACCCAATAAACTTCCACAAACTCCCATTACAAGATACAGATCCAATCTGTCACGCCAGGAGAACTAATTTGCCCGCTCGCCTCCTAATCGCGAATTTTCGCGGAATCGCGGAGCTAATGCAGCAGCGCAGTGCACAAGACATCCGGCAAAAAGAGAGTACGCGCGCGTATAACTTGTATAGCTCTCGAATAAGAACACACATAAGCGCGTGCAGCAACATCAACGACACTCTGGCAGCGATATCAGCGGCGACATCGGCATCTGGCCGCGAGCGCATCTCGGAAGAGCTCGCGCAGTACGAGAGAAAGAGAGAGAGAGAGAGAGCCCTTACGTATCACGCACGCGAAGCGCGAGACGCGAAAGAAATTAGGGTCACACGGAAGAGCAATAGCTGCATGCATGCATGCATGCATGCGAGAGAGAGAGAGAGTCGCGCGTTTGTGTATGTATGCATGATGCGCGCGACTATCTATATGCGTAATGATTGTTTGGGGACACGATGAGGAGATCGGTATATAGATCGTGCGGATAAAGTTATGGTATTCGTCGCGCGGGGCCGCGATCGATTGACATATTGTTCTGCGATTGCATTGATTAGAGATGGCGATGATGATGATCGGGTCTCGTTGACACTCGGGCTGGTATTATTATTGACGCTTGCGGGCTTGCGTGCGGTGCTCAGCAGCTGTCATAGTTATACCCTGACTGCTGTGCGCAATGCACTTCAATAGCGCATCTGGCTTTGAGCTTTTCTCATGGGGCGATGGATAGTGACGTTTGGCCTATTTCGTGTGAACAAAACTTAATTACAATTAAAAAGGAATAACAATCATTTTAATTTATAGAAAGGCTTCAATGTAGACCTATCCGTTGTTATATTCAACATTGAGATGCGCTATTAAAATGTGTCACGGGTACTGGTAATTTAAATTTATTATGCGCCCGCTGATGGTGTATATATCCCCATCGGCCATTTTCTATATATATAAATATAGTCTTCCGTGTTTAGTTAACGAACATGGTGGATGGGGGTATACATTTTCACTATAGCGCCACCGCTCCCCCGGTGGTAGTTTTTTCTTTGCCGGTAGCGCATACATTGACACTTAGTTTGCTGTGTGTATTGACAAAGAAAAATACCACTTAAAACGGCACTACTGTTCTCCATAAGAAAACAGCGAAAAACATTATATTACGCACCTAGGGAGGAAAATAATTGGCCAGTCCAGAGTAAGTGTAAATTATCACCCGAGCCGAAGCCGAGGGTGGCAAACACGTGCTATGGAGTAGCCATCTTTCTTCCCGTGGTGAGTATACTATTTTTCGCAACGGGCCGAAAATACCACATTCCATTTTGGGCGCCGAGAGAAAACTTTTCTTTCACTTTTTCACACCTTTTTATATATGATGCTTAACACACCCTCGACCCACCCATCACCGAAAATCACGAGGACCCACTTTCCTCATTTCATTTTCAATTCTGAATAAATATCTCTGTGGAACGTTGCTGTCTCAGTGAAAAATGCCAACATTCCAGAGAGATATTTCCTTAAAATCGAAAATTAAGTGAAAATAGTGGTTTCCCGTATTTGCCAGTAACACGGGGTTGTAGTATCACCTTAACACTTTCTAACCGATTATTACAGCGTTTTAAAACGTTTTACACTTTCCTGTTCTGTTTTACACCTTCTAACACTTTTTAACAAATTTTTACAGATATAATTTTCACCAGATTATAGTTTTTAGTAAACTATTTTTAAAGTATAAAATACTGCAACTGGCTTTTAAAGTATAAATAATATAAATAAGTGTAAATATGTATAATAAAGTGTAAAAAGGTTTAAAAACGTGATACAAAGTGTAAAGTTATGCAAAGATAGGTTCAAATGCAGACACTTTACTACAGTTTTTACAGTTGTTAACCGATTTTATACTTTCTTATATTTTATATTTTTTACACTTTTTAACACATTTTATACTTTTTACACTTATTTTTGCTTATTTAACACTTCTTTATAAAAATAATTTTCACCAGGGTAACTTTGCAAGGAACGTTGCTATGTTGTGAAAGTAAGCTTCTAGCGAGCTTTCGCGAAACGAGTGAGACGCGGCGAGCTTTTTTCGACTTTGCTCTGAAAAACTGCGGTAGTTCTATATTGCAACTTCAGAGCAAGACTGTGACAATTTGAAATTCTGGAGTATTGGAAAGCTAACAAAGAAACCATTTTTTTTCATGAGCTATAATGACTTTGCTAGAATTTTTATTACTATATATTAAGTCTGTAATATATTTTTTCTGATATTCAAGAGGTACATGTACCTATATCATTTTTTGTTCTTATGTGTTGCTTTTTGAACTATAGATAAATAAAAATAGATGAATTGTCATAGTCTTGTTTTCGAGGTGCGATATGATTGACGTTTTTTATTGCGTACATTTTGACGGACTAGTAACCCAGATTAGTAACCAAATTTATTTGTGTGTATAATATGTCTTTCGTAATGTAGAATATAAGAAGGATAATGCAGAATATACATTTTCTAACTTTTAAAATTATTATGGAAAACAAAGTATGAAAATCTTTGTATATTTTTTAAAGAAAAGATTAATTTTTGTGCAATTTATGAAGAATATTGTGAACGAAAATCAGTACTCTGATTTTTTAGGATCGCTGATGCCAAATATGGGATTGAAATTTCAAAATTTAGAAAAATTTAGAAATTTAGTTAAGAACAACGAATTAGCTTCCAGACTAAAACTGCCTAGAGACCAAGATTCTCGTAAAGCAATCAACAGCAAAACTGTGTACTTCGAAGGGTTAATATGAGTTGCATGACGCGAGTTAGTAATACTGAGATATGTTTATAGTATCCTGACAATTAAATGTTTCTAGTAACTATAATTAAAAAAATGTGAGTAACAGATACTAAAACAAGATTATTTACTTTATCCTTAATTAAAGTTGCTTTGATAAATAATTCATTTTATTAAAGGAATTTTTTTAGTATAACGATAAAATAGTAAATTTAATAGACAATTGGTAACTCCAAATAGATTGAGTTTTACTAGGGTGTTTAGTAATTATTGCCAATCGGTTTTCCTCAGTGTATAATCAAACGTTAAAATTTTACTTAAAATATCTTAAAATTACGAAGATCTATTTTGAAATAAGTTTTTTAGTACTTTTGTTTTTCAGAAAACAAACTACGATAAAACACTTATGAAAAACGTTATTTTAAAACATGAGTCTATTGATGATATTTGAAACAAAGACGAAATTTTCTGATAAAAATTTTATCCCGAATCAGGGTATCTCCCTGTAATATAATTTGTGCAGAAATCGAACAAATATAATGACTGACCCAAAGCCACTCCTCAAGGCAAAATAAAAACTCTTCAAAAATGAAAATAAAATAAAAAAATTCCTTTCCACCCAATTCAGCGAAAAACATACGAATTGTAACGATTCAAACCACGTCGCAAACTCTACCTCGCAGATCACTATATACGTCTATATACTTTGCAAGCACTTTCGCTCTATATTCGCGGCTTTAGTGGCTCCCCGCCTATATCCGGCGCCACGCGGAAGGAGAAGAAGCGTCGAAAGAAAAGCTGCGACCACTGCCTCTCTTTACCCTCAACCCCCACCCTCCTCTCTCTCTCTCTCCTCTAGTTATACACTTTTTTCGAAGGATGACGAGCTGACGACGACGACGATGAGCACATGCTGCGGTAACGCAGCGGGGCGAATAAACGATTGGTCCGGCGGCCTCGTGAGCCCAGTCGTCCTCGGCTAGTCCGCTGCAGAGCTAGCGCAGTCGGCACTTGACGCGCGCGGCTCGCTGCTGCAGCTTCCGCGTTTTCATATCAAGAGAGAGAGAGAGAGAGAGAGAGAGAGAGACTCGTCGCACGAATTTTTCTTTATTTTTTTTGTTGTCGTGGCCGTGGTTGCTTGGAACAATATTTTTAAGTCGATGTTTGATGATTTTAGTGCGGGACTTCGTGGTTCCGGAATAAGCTTTGATTGAGGGAGTTTTTTAGTCTTTTTTGTCTATATTGAGATAGTGAGTTGTTGCTAAATTATTTTTTTTTAATTGTGCCTTTATAGTTGTCAATGAAAGCTGTCGGTACCAACGCTATATCTTTTATTTTTGATTACGTATAAGTATAAAGAAATATTTCTGATCAAAATTGCCGTGAAAATTATGTAATAAACTGTAAAATGTTTGGAGGAAAATCCTGACTCCAGATATTTTAGAAAAAACAATGGGATATCTTGATTTGACGAGAAAAATCACCCTGGTGAACGTTTAAAAGCAACGTTATTCATCATAATTTTCACCGCATAGTAGGCTAAATTTTATAGTTGCTTCAGTCAATTTTAGTCATTTATCAGGATAATTTCAATATATGTGAAGTCAAGATGTCCATCATTTTACTATGATTCGCACGGTAATTTTGGACCTAAAAAAGAGATATTTCCATTGCGAGGGAAAAACGTTTCAAAGTCATATCAGACACACAAAAAAATCATCCACAATGCTCCGAAAATTCATCATAGTTTTTCATAGATTTTGAAATTTCAATTTACGTGTTTCCAAGACGATTTTCACGAATATTTTCTTTCGCGTGTCTAAACTAGCAATTGGCACAGGTACCATCCTTTACCTTCAATTCCTTTCCATCTTATTTTTCTATTTTATTCTCTATACCAGCAGCGACAAGTGTTAACTCGAAAGCGCCGTCTATTTCACACATCGCCTTCTCGTCAGCAATCATCAAAACTATCATCGAAAGCTCCACACTCCCCAGGACCACAAAAATCGAAAGATCGCTCAGCCCACGTTGCAAATCAGTCCTGCAAAAACTAAAAGCACCGCATATCTCAGAAGTCAAGCTCGAGTGCGGTAAATCTCCGAACACTCGGGTCGACAAGCGATCCGCGGCCAGAGTCTCGAATCGGCCGATGTGAGAAATCGCGCGTCGTCAGGGCAAAAAGCTTCCGCGCGACGAGATGCGCGCCGCGGGCAGCCACCTGTTGCTGCTATTGGGCGCCTTGTTGCTACAGTGCACTTTGGCAGCGATCGGGGAGTCCGCGGCTACGGCCACGGCCTCGGCAAGTGCGTCGGCTACGGTATCGCTGACGCCGGGTAACAAGGCTGGCAACGAGCCGAGGGTGCAGACCAAGCGCCAGAGGCCCGAGTACGAGAACAACTACGAAGAGGACTACGAGGAGGAGGAGTACGAGGAGAACGAGAACGCCGCCCGAGGTCAGTTAATTGCCGAGATTTGTAATGGGGTTTAGCTTTGGCGTTTGAATGGTATCTGCATGTGTTTTGCCGTTGATAGTGGAGTTAGGAAGTAATAGGGTGTTTAAATGTGAAAATTTTACACTATGTTGATGATTGTATATTTTTTTCTAAAAATAGCTTAAATATTCAACTTTATGGTTAATTGTATTATATTGTACGTGACAAGGAAGTTGAAAAATCATCAAAAGAAAAAATTACCCAACCTAACCCATTGCTACCCACTGGCTTCATCGGTGACTTCCAAAATTGACACTTATACGTAGGATATATTTTCATTCTTTTGACCTAAAAACAATTTTTTATATTCTTTGTATATGTATTTACGTATGTGACCTAATAAATCTAAAGTTTCTTGAGTTTGATCCAATAGAAAGAATAGTTTTCAATTTATTATGTATTAGTAAAAGATATTAATAAAAATAATGATTTTACAACTGAAAATAATGTTTTTCTTGGTTCAAACTCGAAAACTTTAGGGTTTTTAGGACACAGACATAAATACATATATAAAGATTGTAAAAAATTTATTTTTAGGTCGAAAGATTGAAATTTTGAAAAAGAATCCTACGGTAACTGTAATAGTGTCAATTGCGGGAGGCCCCGATGAAGGCAGTGAGTAGCATAGGTGAGTAGCAATGGGGGTAATTTTTCTTTTGATCATTTTTCAACTTTCTTATTATATACATAATATAATGAAGCATAAAATTGAAAATTTAAGCTGTATTTAGAAAAAATATACACTTATTAATATTTTTTTTTCAAATTTTCATATTTACACAATCTTTTAGTCCCTGAAAACGAGATTTTTCGTGCCGTAACTCTGTCTGGTTATATTGCTGATTAAAAACTGTACATGTGAAAATACAAAGTTTGAAGTATAAAGTAAAAATCTTTCAATTGGTATGAAATATCTTTTACAAGTGCCTTATTTGAAAGATATGTCCAATATACCATTTATAAGTTTTTATAGCACACTAACCTCAAAATGCCAACTTTATTGTCGATTTTGAGGTTGTTGTGCTATAAAATATCGTATGAGACTGTTGTGGGAGGTGTTTTTCTACCTTGCTCGATTTTCTCACTCGCTTCGCTCGTGCGAAAACCCTCGAGCAAGGTAGAAAACCATCTCCCACAACAGTGTCATAATATACTATTAGAGGACTGTATTAAAGTCAACCTACCGTCGAGTCACCTCCATTCAACGGTAATTTGATGTTAAGGGGATGCATATTTATTATCAGAATCAAAAATTAGCAATGTTCAGTGATTTGCTACTTTTTGATTCTGATAACAATTTAAGTATTACGCTCTTCATTTTTCATAGTGATTCTAAAAAGAAAATTTTCTAATATATTTATCGGCGGATAAAGTAGGTTTCACTCATCACCGCAAATAAATGCGTATAAAAAGTTGTCAACTACTTATTATAAGTTTGACACTTTCGATGTAGTAATATTATATAAACTTTGTTGATTTTATAGATGGTAGTCTTGAGCGAGTGCACGGAGAAAAATGCTTTGTTAATTTGATAAATACGCACTAACTATTTTTTTTATTGCACTCACCAAGTAATTTGTTGTTTCTATAAAGTGTAGTAAGTGTAATACAAGAAATAGTTAGTGCGCATTTTACCAAGTGACTTTGTTACTAACAAAGCTTTTTCTTCCGCGTGAAAATGTTTATTCTATTTTAGAGAAAATGCAATCAAACTTTTTTAATGAAGTTCTCACTCTATTTCAATGAATAATAACTAGATTTTCAATGGAAAATATTATATGTGAAACTTATACCGTCAGTTACGGTGTAAAAAGATCTTCAATTTATACAGAAATTAAGCTATTATCGTCGGGGAGTGTTGAGAAAAGTTGGATACAAGATACCTATACATGTAAGTAGTGACAGACGGGTATAGAAAGATGATTGATTTAAGTGTATTTTAATCTTGTATTTTACTCTTTCCCAAAGCTAAAATGCTTCAATTGAAGAGTTTTTTGTGCTAACCACGATAGTATAAGTCTTACAAGCTTTTTCGAGTAGGGTAATTTTACCAATAAATAACCACGTTTGCTCGAGCGTTTGCTAGTGACTCGCGGCAAAATAGCGTATTTCGAACTATTTCTCTTATAAAATTTAAATAAACCAAAAATGTACATATAGGGATTTTTGAGATCGTAGATTCCGAATCTGAAGCCAAAATAAAAAAAAATGGCGTAGACAATATTGAGGTTCTTTTGCGTCGAAGTAATGTATTTCCAATTATTTTGAGAATAATAGTTAATTACTGTCAGTATGTTTCACGGGTGAAGCCGCGACGGGTAATACTATAGAACTTTTCAGCGGTTCAATTACTCATTGGTATGCGGTCAAATACTGGACTATTACACTATGTAAATTAGGGACAATCTCTTTTGAAGATTATTATTCAATAAAGTGATGTGTCAACATTATTTTTTTAAATAAACCTAGTTACGATTACACTCAAAATGAGTAAACTTTTCATTCGCTGAAGTTTATTAGTGTAAAGTTTCAATTAAAAAAATTATTTAAAATTATTTTTAAACAATTTTTTGATTAATATAATATTAAATTATTTATAGTCACTTTTGTATTTAAGATATTATTTATTATAACGAACAATATTTGCAATAATTTAATTTTTATACCTTAAAATCAATCAATTTTAGAGTTAAAAAGTTTATTTTAAAACTTTATAAATATTTAAAAAAATGTATTTATAAGTCTTACAAATACTTTATAGAATATAACTTAAAATTCCTACTCGAAATTTCGATTCATAAAAAATAAACTATAAAATCAAAATAATTTGTTGTAACAACTACACAACTTGCCTACCCGTCATACAGCAATAAATCAATGAACCGAAATGCGTTTTTATGTTTCTCGTCAATTCGCTGTGCCGCGTATCTATTCCTCTAACGCCATCGTATACATCTGTGTCTTCGATGTCATCTCTTATACCACAAAAGTTTTAGGAGCCGTTGTGCGCGCATCACATCGTTACTGTCAATCTCGATTTACATGCCATTTGATAGTTGATCGCGCGGGTGGAATTCGGTCAGCGCATGCATCGTTTCTCGTTCACAATAAACACATCATCGTAGAAGAAAAAATTATATTGCAAGACCAGCAATGTGAAAAGCAAGGAAATTTTGTCCGCTAAGCTAGCGAAACTCTTAGCTGCTGTAACGAATTTTATCGCGGTTTCTAAGAAGCTAATGAGAATTTGATTTCAGCTTTGTTTCATACAAAAATATTAATCTGTTTGATAGATATTAACAATCTATTAACTATCCATGTTAACTATCAAAGAAAGTGATAAAATATGAGTAAATCAAAATATGAGGATTTTATCTTCTTTACGTTTGATTTTATTTACTTTTGTACTAAAATCATTTCTCCCTAAAATGAAGCATAATTTAAGTCCATTGGATTATCTCGAGAATAAGGGCATATTGAAACAAACTGAGGGTTGGTACAACACTTTAGTTTTAGGTACCAGAAATGACACTTCAAAGCCTCATCGAATTCTGTTTTCCAAACATGTGACTCTCTTCTATAGTTTGATTTTTTGTATTACGGCCAGATAATATTCCAGCTGTTCTTATGTGAGAATTTTCAGCTGCTCCATGTGAACTAAACTACAATCTAAGTGAATTTCACATGAAACTTCAATATGGATTTTCATCTAGTCTTTTTTCAATAAGGCCGTGCGACATTCCAGCTGTTCTTCCATGTAGATTAATCCAGGTGAATTTACATAGACTCCATGGAGTGTACCCGTATTCCACTTGATTCCGCATGAAAAAGCAGCTGGCATTTTATTGGCAGTATCACTCTAACTCATGATAAAACATGATCGCAATATATTTATTCATTTATAATTAAACACGGGCTAAAATCCTTTTTACAACAGTAGAGAAAATCTATACAGAATAAAGTGCGTATAAGAAAAAACCTCGAAATTCATCATTATACACGATGAAATATGCTTATATATGCTTATAGTATCATACTGATCCGTATTCATTTGATCATATAATTTGATCATACACCTTTTGCACACATGATCATACATGTCCATATAAGAGTTATTTTAGCCCGGTCTTTCTGATTTTTTTATTCGCTTTCTTCTATTTCGCGTCGATTGTGGCAGAGCACGCCGGAAGTCTCATCGTATATATATATATATATATATGTACACAGGCTCGCTTTCTCTCGCGATGGCCTACTTAAGTGGATTGATTAATAGACCCTTTAATTGTCACGATGCGTTTATGATTCGCGTGATGCCCGCGCGTGGACGATTTGCTTCAGCAGAATTTCTCCGGCTTTTATGGATTTGTAACGAATTGACCGATTTCTCTTTTCTGATACTTAACTGGACTGAAAGTGGTGTTTGCGTGATAATCTTTAGTTGGCGACTTTGTAATTGAAAATAAAAGGGATTTCGTTTGTGTGTTTTAGAAACGACGATGAGACAAACGCAGACCATGGTGACTCCGACTGCGAATTCTCTTCGACTTGATGAATACGGTAAGAATTACATAAAACTTCATATTTCTCAGGGGGTGTCAAAGTTATCAGTATAAGATACAAAATTTCCACCTCAAATCTTGCCGACAGATCCGGCAAGTATTTAATTGTAATTAAATATGAAAACCAAATGCATGAAATGGTAATTATATTTGCTTGAAACTTTGTCTTATGGTATAGATTAATACATAATGAATGGCAATGTTTTAACTTTGCATATTTCGGTTTACATTCTTCATTACAACTCTATAATATTATATTAATTTGTTGTCCGGTAAGATTTGAGGAGAGAAAGTTGAATTTTAAATTGATTTTCAAACTGTCTTAATAACAAATATAGTCTTCAGCTATATTTTTTGATATTTAAACATTTGTTTACAGGTCGTACGAAAAGTGCTACAGAAACTACCGTCAATTATTCCTCCTCTACGTCGAGAATTTTCACGACACCTAGACCGACGACACCTTCACCAGGTATACTTTTTGCTCGCAAATAAAAGTCCTTCAAAAAATGAAACTTACTTACAATAAATTATGCATTTTTAAATATTCATAATTTTTAATTGTATAGATAACTCGATCTGGTTCCTGATCAGTAATTAATTCTTACTATGTTTACATATATATATATATATATATATATATATATATATATATATATATTATTGTTTATATCTAAAACGTATCCTTACAAATAATGTGTTAAGACTTTAGAAATAATTATTGGCTGTCTATAATGTGTATTTGAAATCAAGAAAGTAATGAAAATAAGAACTGATTGGAAATTACGCTAAATATGTCTGGAACTAGGTTTTCGATGGTATATGCAATGCAATTTAATGATAACAAAGTACTGATTTTTTCTAGAATATCAAAATACACCCTGCGAGGTTGATGGATCGTATAGAAGATCGGGCGAGTACTGGCGGCCTTCCAACTGTACTATATGCCGATGCCTTCGGGGCCAAGTCGATTGCACTCGCATACCAAACTGCAACACTAGTGAGATTCTTACATTTTTACTTAATTCCTTATATGGTCACTCTATGTTCTATTTCTTTTTATTAACGTACGGTTGTTTATTTTAAGCTACATCTACACCGGAACCCGTGACCGTTCGTTACAACAGTACGCAAAGAGCAGTGAGTTTCTGAAATGCATGATTTTGTTAAAGGTTTCTTAAAATTGCAATGAAAAGCACTCATGTATTGCGTTGTTAATGGTGTGTTCCAGTCCGTTGAGATCGACTTAGGCGAGAGTCAGCAAGTGAAATCTTTCACTACTTCTAACGTGGAAGTGAGAAATGCGTTTACACGTATGAGGCGCTGAAACTTGAATTGAACATCATTTATATCTTAAGTTACTCGAGCATAATAACTGTTGACGTTTTAATTTAGAAGTTAAATGATTGATTTGAATCACGCCTCGTATCAATAGTAACATTAAGTTTGTCGTTCTAAAAATTTTTCTAAAAATATAATTTTTTCTTTCATTAGCAGGACTCTACTTCTAGTCCGGTACCGGATGTGAGTACTATTGTAAACTGTCACAAGCTGTTATAAGAATTTAAAAAAAAAACGAGAAAATATATAAGTTAATGATATAATTATTATAAATTATCCTTTTCCAGGTTTCCTCGTATTATCACCAGCTGGAAATGGCGCAAGCGAGCGGGGACAAAGGTCCAAATCCCATATTGTATCCTGAACCTTACATACAGGTCGGCCCGCGAGGACCACCCGGTAAGCTATTATTATAATAATTTTTTCATTTTATTATTATAATAAATTACAATAATCCTTTAACACCGAGACATGCAGTTGCTTACGACTACCCAGCTGATCAAAGACTCATAAAAAATTTATTATAGATAAAGTAGCTTCCTTACCGGTTTAGTCTCATAGTTTGTGATATATATAATGACGCTATTGACACTCATAAGTGAGAAAAACGAATCTCCTTACAGAAAAAATCTGCAGAATATTCTGCAGAGAATCCTGCAGATACTCTGTAGTTTCTTTCATAAGGGGTTTTCCCATCAAAACATTAGTATGAAGTATTTTTATCAAAATAACTATATTGCTAACAAAACATTTGTTGTATCTCAAAATCGGCCTCAAAGGTTAAGTATAAGTTTTGAACTACATTAAGAAATATATATTTGCAGCCACGATTGGCCTACTAAAACTATTGATTGTTTAGTTTAAGGCAATTTTTACGTAAACTGTATGAAACAACGTGATTTTTTCGTCGATAAAGTGGTCACATTATTAAAAGGTTCATAAAGAGATAAATAAAATCATTAGGATTAATCACGATTTTACCCCTGCTTCTTTTAAGGTCCTCCTGGTCCACCTGGTCCCATGGGCTTCACCGGTTCGAGAGGTGAAATCGGCGAGGCAGGCTCATCGGGATCTCCAGGCTCGCCGGGTCCACGCGGTCTACCTGGCTTACCCGGAAACGACGTAAGTGACGTACAAATCCTCTCAGATTATAGCAGAGCTTTACACTTTTTTTTGAAAAATCTACAGATTTTTGTTTAGAGACCAATTTCAAAATTATTTTATAAAAACCATTAAAAGTACTTAAAAGTTGAAATTACTCGAGTGTAAGTGTCACAGAATTTCTATTTGTACTCTGTGATATCAAGAACAATAAATCAAACTTATTTTGTATGCTCTATTTATATAACATTATTTTTTATAGTAAGTAAGTAAGGCAAATTCTATTAATCGAATAACAATAATTTCTTATCTTCCTGAATGACTTAAAATTTCAGCAGTGACCATCCATTACTATTATTATTCAGAACTCTATTGTCCACATGTCATTACCTTTTCACCTTCATTATCAAATTATCCCTCGTACACACCTCCAGCGCCTCTTCAAGGGCGCACATCAACATTCCCCCAGTCCAAAAATGACCTATGATAACACAAGCAGCTGAACTCTACAATAAAGAAAAATTCGTAACTCCTTTTTGCCCCTCTCTCGCGAAAACAAAGATACAAAACAACTGAAACGCCGCGTCCACGATCCATCCATGGTTACTTACAGCGTAATGTCGTTGCAGGGCGAGCCAGGGGAGGACGGCGAGATGGGCGCGCCGGGTATCCACGGGCCGCCGGGATCGCGCGGCGCGCCCGGCTTACCGGGTCTGCCCGGGGTCAAGGGTCACCGGGGCACGACGGGCGCCGACGGCGCCAAGGGCGAGCAGGGCAGCACCGGCGACAAGGGCCCACAGGGCACGCCCGGCCTCCTCGGCCCATCCGGACCGATCGTAAGTGCTGGATTTCAAAGGGAAATGTCGGATGAGTGCAAAAGGATGTTGAGGGGAGCGAATGATAATGCAAACTGTGTAGAAAGTGCTGATAAGTGATGAGGAGTACAAGCAAGTGCAAAAAGTGTTTAAAATGTGCAGAAATGTACGAAGAGAGTTAGAAAAGTATTGATGCGTGAATAAGTGGACAAAGTGTTTAACACTTTTTTTTATACTTTTACAAAAGTGTTATATAGTGTCATAAAGTACAAGAACCGTGGACAAATTATTTTATACGTTTTTACTTTATAATTATTTACACTTTTTAATCTTTTTTTCATTATTGTTGAGAATAATAATAACACTTGGTTAAATACAAAAATTTCTAACACTTTATTGCACTTTTTTTGCACTTTTGTACACAATTTACATATTTAAACAATTGAAAAGTTATTAAAACTTAACACTTATTTACATTATTTTAAAGAAAAAGAAATTTAGCCTCGTTAATGATAAAAATAAAATTGATTCTCAGGGACCCGTGGGTCCTAGAGGCGAAAGAGGAAGAGATGGTTCATCTGGTCCACCTGGAGTGAGAGGGGCTGACGGATTAGCTGGATTGATTGGACCGCCTGTTAGTATTTTATTTAATTTAATATATTTCTTTTTTTCGAAACGTACATACGGCTCAGGTTTGCTATACCAATGAAAAAAAAATACTTTAAAAATTTTAAAGGCATAAGATTTTTGGGCTTGAGGTATTACTACTTTTGTATCAATGCATATTTTTTAAAAATTCTATAAAGATGCTCGAATGAGGGTCACTTAACTTTAATAGTGCGCGATATAGCATCCCAAAGATATATTACGTCAGTCTAGTTGTTCCAAATCACAATTAGTATATGAATTTATATACTTTTCAA
The DNA here is from genome assembly GCA_949152435.1 of Gastracanthus pulcherrimus. Taxonomy (NCBI): domain Eukaryota; kingdom Metazoa; phylum Arthropoda; class Insecta; order Hymenoptera; family Pteromalidae; genus Gastracanthus; species Gastracanthus pulcherrimus. The sequence goes on along the minus strand of OX424574.1, from coordinate 12,513,209 downwards.
CTATTTTTAGGATGTTTCAACGTTTCAGTTATAAATCCAAACGTTCTCAAAATAGACGAGAATTTAATTTTCTCTAATTAGAATATGTGATGAATTAATGTAGTAAAGAAAAAGAATATTTAATGTTCTTATTTTAAAAGATAATTCATTTATTTCAATTTTGTTGCCTTTTATAGAATCACTTTATTAAAAAAATCAGTACTGGTTAGCGATTTTATGTATCCAGATATAAAAACGCTACCGACCCACATTTGAACACTGATCCGAATGTGGTCATTATACCTTACTTTTAATTATAGCAAAAATTATGTAATTCCTACTTATACATGTAAAGAAAATATGTGAGCTTATATAAATCTTGTATTTTACTAATTTAGGGGCTTATGGGAAAAATGGGAGAGCCCGGTTTCCCGGGTATTCGAGGTGTTAAGGGCGATCAAGGATTTCCAGGGCCCAAAGGAAATCAGGGCTTGCAAGGCCTGCGAGGTAGATATGAAACATATCCGTTATTAATATATTCATATAATTTATTTTATGTTGTCATGCTAAGCCAATATTAGACAATCAAAGCAGTGTCATACTAATCCTGTATACACTGTGTACACTGTATCTCACGGTGTAAAGTTGAGCTATAATTAAACAGGCAATTGGGACGAAAATACTCCGCGTGAGTTTATATTTGCATAGCTCCGAATGACGCGCGATGAACATTTAAATACAAGATACCATTGAATTTGCGAATATGTAGGTCTCTTGCGTATGCAACGACCGCCTAATTCGCACATAGTTTGCGCTGTTACGACCGAGTTGACGGATTTTTTACGAGGCATCACTCTCGTTTTCGACATTTATGAAAGTGACGTCGTGGAATGCAATGAACTTTGGTCGCGTGCATTAGTAGAGTAAACGCCATTTCATGTTTGAGGAAACATCTTTGCGAAAACATGTAATAAACCAAAAAAAAAATATTTAAAGGTTGACTATATTTTTTAATTTTAACAAATACGGTCATATTATTTTCACATAAAATAAGGTTCTATCAAGAGTATTTGAAGAGGTATAGGGATAAGTGATTTCTCTTTTTTAGAAGAATTTTAGTATCTTTATTCAGGCGGTGTATGATTACAGATGCGCATTGAGTTGAATCTTTTCGGCAATCTTTAGAATATAGTTATCTTAAAAATGAGTAATGTTACGTGAATAATGAAACGAACAGGGATAAATGTAGAAATAGACAATATTGGGACTTTGCATGATTTTCAAAAATGCATAAATAACTTAGAAAATTGTTAGTTATTGGCAGTGAAGTATTTTCCAGAATTTTTCCAACTCGAATTGATTGAAAAGAAAAACAATGTTAATGTATGCAATTTTGAATTTCGCGCGAAATATTTCGAAACGATTTCTATCGGCCAGTCGATTTGTGATATGACGATGGTATAATTTTGGAAATTTAGTACGGGAAAATGATTAAACGTTCCAATATCACAAGGGAAATATTTATAAACAAAATAATGTGGTACATATCCTCTATAATTTTCGGCCAGGAATCTAATGCTGATATTAGATTTTGGACCCAATACATTTTTAAGGTCGAACTTTATTTTTTCAAATGAGAACATATCGTTTTTATTACTTATTTGAATTCCTCGCCTCAAAATACATACGGATATATATTTAGTTTATTGATTATTTATATTGATGATTAAAATTTAACCGGTTTAGTTTAGGTTCTATTGAAATTAGGTTGAAATCAGTCAGTAGACTTAAATAAACTAACTACGTATTCGTATGTATTTTGAAACGAGGAATTCAAATATGCAATAAAGAAGATATGTTCTCATTTGGAAAACTCTAGTTGGGTATTAAATGGGCCTTAAAAATATAACGGGCCCAACATCTAATATCACCATTGGATTCCTGGTCGAAAATTATTAAGGATATGTGCCACACTATTTTGTTTTTAAATATTTTCCATGAGATATTGGAGCATTTAATCATTTTCCCGTACTAAATTTCCAAAAGTATACCATCGTGTAAATTATTTATGCATTTTTGAAAATCATGCAAAGTCCCATTTAGTCCGCCTTTTCATAAGTTAATTAGCCAAATATAAGAAAGATACAGTAAAACTGAATTCGAAATTTAAAAGATAGCTGCATTTTATAATCGTATACGTTATATTAAATAACATTTTTTAAAATTAGTCCAAATCCGTATATAGATTTAAATTTTGTGCTAAACAAATGAAGTTTTTACTTAAGCTAGATTATTTTTCAAACTCTGTTTTTGTTATTTTTAAGAGTATAATGTTCTGTAAATTATCTGTATGTGTCAAGACAATCTGTCAATTAAAACTGGTTTCTACAATTATTGTGCACCCGGTAAAAGATGATTCTAAAATTTACATTTGAATTTCCTTACATTGTATATACACATTGTCATTTGATATTATCAGATCTCATCTACGTATAGCATAGATTTTCTTCTAGAACGTCTATATCTTGTAAAGGACTATTACAAGTCAGAGCATTCTTAAATTACAAGATTAGACGTGTCACCTATAGATTGATCCAGAGGAAAACACCGTACCCTTAAATATTTACATTCGCCTTCAAGATTAAACCCACGCTGGATATTCCAATATACTTATATATTCCACTCGAAATTCTTCAGGTGACATCGGTCGCACGGGAGCATCCGGCGAGCCGGGACCGCCGGGAGTGACGGGCAAGGAGGGACCTCGCGGCGAGAAAGGCAGCTCCGGCACGAACGGCCTGATCGGCCAGCCGGGATTCCCCGGTATCAGAGGACTGTCAGGGACGCCCGGCACATCTGGACCACCTGGAATCGAGGGTCTACCGGTGAGAATGTTTGTAGCGTTTTGAAAAGAGGAATTCTTGGGTACTTGATGTACGGAAGTGATTTATCTGATTAATGTTGTCGTTTGAAAGAATATCTTTATTGGATCATGCTGGATACATCATGATTGGATGTATTAATTTTGGTAGTATATAGATACGTAATAATACTATGTATTATATTAATATTTATATATTTTTTTTTTATTTTCATTATTTATTTATTTATTTATATTGTATATAAGAGATACTTATTGGATTTTACTTAAATAATTTTTTAATATTATTGTGTTGTTTATAAGCATTTTCTTAGAATGGTTACTTTTTGCACTTAAATAATTGCTTGTGACTGAATAGACCAGACTGAAATGCGGCGCGTATTCAATGTACTTTACGACTTGCATTACGCACTCAGCATCAATCGTGTTCTCCTCAGCTTCCCACCAGCTGCACGATTTTTTGCAGTATGCGATATATATTTAACTTTTAAGACAAAAACTTTGTAAACTGTTAGAATCCTAAGATTGCTCGATAAATTAATAACGCCTGTAATCTGGTAAATCAAGTCCAACTCAATTTTCGTAATGTCGTAGAAAAAATTATACAAATATCTGATAAAATTATTAAGCTCCTACAGTAATTTCTCAATGAAAATAAATCATACGCTAAAAATATATTTTCTTCTATAGTTTATAATATTTTTAGTTGAAACTCTTTCTACGTGTTTTTCATATAATTTGAATATATTCAAATTATATATAAATTCTCAAATGGGTTTGACATAACGTTTCCTAGATCGAAAGATAAAAATTAAAAATGTCGCGGAATTAAATTTGATGAGGCTTTGACAGGTTCTGATACCTAAAAATGAAGTATAGCACTTTTAGTTTGTTCAAATGGGCCTTTGTTTTCAAAGTATAAGCTAATTAATCTGAATTCTGCGATTTTTTAGTAAACAAAAATGGCACCTCTACTTCTAATCATAGCTGTGTAAGTTTAACGCTAGAAAAATGATAGAAAAATAATTAAAAGTAGACGACAAGAACTTTAATTTTAGTTTATCTTCGCACTTAAATATAAATTTGTTCCGAACTTTAATAAGCGGGAATATTATAGTTAATACTATCAAAGAAAGTGGTGAAAAATAAAAATTCATATAAATAAATAAATATAAAATTCAAGGATTTTAACTCTTTTAAATTCGACGATGTACTAATTTTCCGTGCTAATTTTCTCAAACTTGTGTCAGACTCCTAATCAGTCTAGATCTCAAATAATATCCCATTAAAACTATTAAAATTGAAAAGATAATGGTTTTAGCTTAGGCTCTTAAAAAGGAAAGAAATGCTAATATTTTTCTATTTATAACAATTTTTGCTTAAGTAATCGGCATGACTCCGTTCTATCCTACTATAAATATCTCAAATATTGTATCTATTTATAAAACCTTAGCAAATTGTATCTGTCATTGAAAATCATTCTACTTTTGCAGAGCCTTCTCTTTCAAATATTCCCGCTAGAATTAAACTATTTTTAAGAACACTATAGTATATTACGAATACGTTGTGTGCCTACTATTACTGTATATAAAAAGTTAAAATATCAGTAGTCTCCTTGACCAATTGAAAAATAAAATAAATAAAAGACATTCCCAAGTTTTTTCCATTATCCGTACAATTTACTTTCTCTTCACAAGTACCTATAATAGTAACGCTAAATCTGTCTACATGCACCGACAGGGCGTGCCAGGCGAGAAGGGCGGCCGAGGCGACACGGGCCCGAAGGGCGAGGCGGGCTTCCCGGGCCCTCGGGGCCAGCCCGGCCCGCCGGGCAACGAGGGCAAGAAGGGCAAGCGCGGCCTGAGCGGACCCGTGGGGGCGACGGGCCCAGCCGGCGAGCGCGGCACCACGGGGCCCAGGGGTCTGCCCGGCGCCGATGGCGCCACCGGACCAAAAGGTAATGATATATGATTCGTTATGTTAGGTAGTTAGTATATATTGTACGATTGCTAGTTGAAAAAATCCAGGTAATATTTCACATGGAATTTCCACCTGGAATTGCAGGTGAATAGATCTATTAGGTGGATTAATTAGGTTGGAATTCATGTGAATTTAGGTTAAGCATTCGAATTCTTCATAAAATTTATTATTCATACATAAAAGTCTAACTGGAATTTGACGTTAAGTTTTCCACATGGATGAAACATTGTAGAAAATGTTTTCTGACGAGTTTTTTCAAACTTAAAAACACGAGTGCCAAATAGGGGCGTGTAAAACGTGCCAGATTTTACCCCCATTTTGAGATAGCAAGTTTATCGTATAATTTTTCATTATGTTTATCTTGTAATATTACATATCGTCAACTACATGTAATAATGTGTTCTTATAGGGGTTGTATTGAGGACGAATATTTTGAATCTAAAAAAGAATTTCAAAAGAAACAGAATCTCGGATTTATTGAACCAAATGTGTATTTTTAGGTCAGCAAGGTGAGCGAGGTCCGATCGGACCTGTGGGTACAAAGGGATTAGTCGGCGATGTCGGACGTGTTGGTCCAGTAGGGCCCCAGGTAAATATATCTTAAATCTTCCTTAAGACGAAAAAAAATCTTTAGCAAAACTCGTCTCTGTAACGCAAACATTAGCTGTAAATAGTAGCATCGCAGTAAATGCAAATATATTTTTTAAAGGGATTGCGAGGACAACCGGGAAGGACGGGCAATCCGGGAAAGCCCGGCAGCAACGGGGATCGAGGAGCCGCGGGTGCCGACGGCAAGCCCGGAGAACAGGGCATTCAGGGGCCACCAGGATCGATTGGTCCCGTGGGCCCGCCCGGGGAGAAAGGATTTCCTGTAAGGCGACTTTTTGAAAAGCGTTCGCGCCAAATGGGCGCAGGTATGCGAAACTCCTGCTTTTGTCTCGATTTTTCAATCGCTAATGTTTTTGTCAGGGGGAACCAGGCGATGATGGCGAACAAGGACCACCAGGTCCACCAGGAGTTGACGGACAACCCGTAAGATTTTATTATATACAATATAAATTTACTCTTAATTGTAACTGAGTAGGATCCTTCAAAATATTAAGAGCGTATATTGCAGTAGATTCTTTCTAACTAACGAACCTCCATTACTCGAAACTCTTCCTATTTCGATTAAAATAGGGGAAAGTTTGAACTAACATTACAAAAGAGGCCTATTTACAAAATTTCAGATTTTTAGGTAATTTGTACAATAAGTTATTCGACTTTTTATATTAAATTCAAATTTGTCGTTGCTTGGCGCTAAGTTCGGGACATCCGTGCAACATTAAAAGACAATCAATTAATATACCTCTACCAATGCATATACACCCGTACAAAATATATTATAATTTTTATAATAAGGTAATATTTTCTTTAATAAATTCTAAAAACTAACAATGGAACATATTTACTGTGATTAAAATTAGATTAAACAAGAATTGTCCCTAAGTGGATGGTCGTGTCTATATTAAATTGCAATCACTGTAATTCATTAATCTTAATCAAACTTTAGTATACTGTTTCCTAATACTAGAAGCTATTTATAGAGACTTGTAAAGTTAAATTTAGTCAAGGAACAAAGATTTTAAGCACAAAAGTTCTCACATGTTCCAAACTGAGCGACTCTACCCTACTAGTCCCTTGAAAGAACATTCTTCCCTACGACATCTCTCTAATTTGAATATTTATAGTATTCAGTAAGTAGTATGTATGTAAGCACGTACTGACATTTCTCGCAAGTATTTGCATTATCTTTGATACTTAAAATGAACAGTAAAATTAAGTGTTTCAATTAAGCCGAAGAAGTGAAAGACATCAATAAATAATAAACTTAAAAGCAAACTAGACAATGCTAAAAAAATTAATATACTTTCAAGTAAATGCTATATAAATAATAAGAAAGAGAACATTTTTTACAAAGATATTAATCTAGTTTTCTTACCTGAAGGAGAACAAGAAATATCTATGTGCCAGATGAAGGTATAGTAACACCAGAAACAGCCGTAGAAAATATAAGTATAATAATAGTCAAAGAAATAAGATTGTAAGTCAAAAGAAAGTAACTTAAATTAAACTAAAAATAATATATACTTTTTCAACACACTGTTAAATCGAACACTCTCTTTATAATTCCATGACACAAACAACACTCTCCCTCTGATTTAAAAATCTCAAACTAATCCATCTTTCAAACCCTCCACCCCACAAAAGCGCGCGAAGCAAATAATTCACTCTCCAACAACCAACAGGGCGCCAGAGGCAAGCCCGGCTTACCCGGACCCGAGGGCCCCAAGGGCGACCGCGGTCTCGAGGGCTTTCCCGGTCCGAAGGGTCACCGGGGCTTCAACGGCCTGCAGGGGGCGCCCGGGCAGCCCGGTGTCCCGGGCGACAAGGGGGCCCAGGGTCCGGTGGGCCCGCCCGGCAAGGACGGCGACACGGGCCTGCGCGGACCCCCGGGTCGCGACGGCAGTCCCGGGCCCCAGGGACACACCGGCAACCCGGGCCCCAAGGGCTCGCCCGGCGAGGAGGGCAGACACGGGCCCTCGGGGCCGCCCGGACCCCCCGGACCAGCCGGACCACCGGGAGAGATCGCTTATGGCTACGACGCGGCGTCCCTCGCCGCGCTCTTCGGTGAGTGGACATTTTTCCCACTGGGGGGGAGCCAGGAGTCAATTGAAAATTCAAATTTCCCGCCTTGATTTTTACCGACCGAGGAGTGAATAATTATTTGTGATTATAGAAGTACTTATATTTAGGCAAAATTGAAACTCGATTGATCTGTGTTGTGGAGTAGTGGACCTATGTATGATGTTGCAGACGTAAGGAGCAAAGGAACATTAAAAAATTATTGGAATGAAAGATATTTGTCAACGTTTTGTTATAGAAGTTTCTTAGGGTGCTGTTGGTTTTGAGCTCTAAAACTTCGTACATAGGTCTATTATAAGTTAATGAATGGCAAGCGAGTTGGGTTTTGTCTAAATATAAGGGAAAATCCGCCGAACATTTAACTTATTTTACGAAACGGCATTTTTGGTCCATAAGAATAGCATTGTGTTTCTATGTATACTAAATTGTTTTTTTTGGTGATAATACATTTTTAAACGAGCTAAATATATAAAACTTATAACTCACGCAAATGCCACTCGGGAAACGGATTTTGGTCAGATTTTGGGAGAAGGTTCTTGTACACAAAAATGAAGCCTAGCATCCGCAATTCATTCTAATGGGCCTTTGTTATCGAGATATACTGTAATTGACTCGAAGTATGTGTTATTTTAATGAAAAAACAACCAAGAATATAATAAAAAGTAGGCGAAGAGAGCTTTATTGAAGCTTTTAATTTAAGTTCTGTTACGTCTAAAAATATTAATTTGATCAAAAGTTATTAACAATTGAAGATGATCACTGAAAATACATGGAAAATCAACGAATTTAAAAGAGTTAAATTTCTTTGAATATTCATTCAATTGCGGTCACCATTTTCAATTGTAAATAGCTTTTGATCAGATCAATATTATTATACGTAACATAGCTTAAATTAAAGGTCTTTTTTCTACTTTTTATTACATTTTGAGTCATTTATCCATAATAAAAACTTGTAGAGATATGGTTAGAAGAAGAGGTACCTTTTTCATTAAAATATCGAATATTTCGAGTAAATTACCTCATATCTTGACAACAAGGGCCCATTAGAATGAATTATCGGTACTAGGCTTCACTTTTGGGTATAAGATGACACCTCCCAAAGTCTGACAGAATTTCGTTTCCCGGAGAAAAGGCGGAGAATTTGAATTCTTAATTGACTTAGGGATCCCCCTTAGCTGTAATTTTTCTTTTTGGTTTTTGAGAAATCTAATTTTGTTTGTAATTTTGGATACGCCAACGATTAATTGGTACAACATAAAAGAAAAATGTAGAGACTAGGTATTTTTCTTTTGTTTTCTAGAAAAAAATCTTTGTTCTCATTGCCATCTATATGCATTTGCATATGGATTTTAATGAGAATTGCGTATGCTAGATTCATATGGATGCTATACGAATTTCTATAGAGAATTATATCTTCCAATATAGAAATTCATATGGCGTCTTTGGACGGATTCTATTTGATCCTACTGAAAATAATTTGTAAGTTATTATGCATAGTTATTTTAACAAAGAGTTTGTATAAGCTCTTACATAAGGGCATATGTACAATTTTACAATAATTAGAAATAATTCTTTTCTCAATTATCGATGGTAGAAGTACTTAAGTTTTTATGAAATTTTAATTTTAAACAACGACTTTTAATGTCTTAGAAATATGAAAGTTCAAGTAGAAATCATTTTTACAGTTAAATCTTATTATTTTTAATTTAGTCCTTACGTAAGAATCTACATAAAAACTTACAAGAAAATTTGTGAATTATTTTAAGTAGACATGCATTTAATGAAAACGTGCACACAAAGTATGTATGTAACGAATTAATTTTCATAAATTAAAATATAATTGCTCTACTAGTATACACCCACCAATATAGCATTCTACCTACGCAAAATATAAATCTTACTCTTGTATTATGAAACGATAGTGGGCCAGGGACAAAGCAAGGGACCAGATCCAACGTCGCCTACCGACGAAACTCAAAGAATGTTTGGCGGGCCTCTTAACGACGAAGAGAGAAAAGAAGCCCTTACCAAAATCTACGATCAAGTGAAGAGCTCCTTGAATAAACTCGTGAAACCTGACGGAGAGAAAGAATCTCCGGCGAGAACTTGCAGCGAGCTTTTCGCAACTTACCCTGAAAAACCAACTGGTATATGAAGAAAAGAAAAATCAAATAAGTATATATATTTATTAATTTCATCTTGTAAAATAAATTATAAATTATGTTTTATAGGCGAGTACTGGATCGATCCGAATGACGGTGATCCACGAGACGCCATTTTAGTACGCTGCGACGCCGAGAAACGTTCGACTTGCCTGTTCGCAAGTCCGTCCCGAACTCCGGAAATCAGTTATCTCGGCAACGAGCTGGAAATTTGGCTCAACGAAATGGAAAAATCACCGAAGGTACGATATATCTATAGTAAAATAACTATATCCATCATATGATTTTTAATTAATTTAATTTTTTTCTAATCAAAGATAAGCTACAAAGCGGATAGCAATCAAATTGGATTCCTGCAGCTGCTGTCGAAGGAAGCCGAGCAGAATGTGACTTATCACTGTAAAAACAGTATCGGGTACTTTGACGCCGAGCGCAAGACGTACAGGAAAGGACTGAAGCTCCTGGCGTGGAACGATGTGGAGCTGCTGCCGAGAGGAAGTCAGCGGCTACGCTATGAAGCTATTTTAGACGAGTGCAAGGTAAAGTTTCTCTTTTATCTTTCGTGATAAATAAATTTTCAAGGTAAAATAAGAAAGTAATGTTTTGCCATACCTGGTCTTTTCTACTTGAATATATGTAAAGGCCGAAAGGACATTTTGAATCCATTTTTCTCCAGCAAATACGAATGAAATTGGTTGACATTTTAACTACAGATTATACTAATTACATACCGTAGAAACTCGTACCAATGAATTTTTCCAAAATTTGTAAGAAATTTTAGGCTTTATTACGAAAAAATTACTCTGGTAGAACTTAATTAATTATACTCTGGATTAAAATAATTAAGACGTCCAAACCATTTTTCTTTATCAAATATAAATATAAATAATATAAATATAAATGGAATTATTTGACTGGAAATTACTTATGTATCTAGAGTTTTTTAGAAGTTGACTTAAAAATCGCATGTTTATTACAATTTTTACAGTTCTTCGTATCTGAATCTAAAAGATATTTTTGCACTTTTAGACCCGAGGAGAGAACTGGGGAAAGACTATCATCACGTACAAGACTGACAAGCCATCCAGGCTACCGATTCTCGATATCGCTCTACGTGACATCGGCAAGCCCGAGCAAAGCTTCTGGATAGAAATTGGATTAGTCTGTTTCCGATGATAAATTTCCGAAGATATATATTTCAATCGTCAATTTTCCTTTTTTTACGGTATTAATAATGCAACAACAGAGTTGGGTCAATTAAGTATCACGCACTTCGTGCCTTTTGCTTTCTATGATCTTGCATTTCGATAATCATATCATTTATTAATAAGATACTGGTTTTTATTTTTATAAAAAAAAAATGAAACAGAAGTTCATACCTAAGAGAATTGCAAAATAGGACGCTGTAGTTTATAATTTTAGATTATAATACCAAAGATTTCTTCAAATTGTGCCAATAAGAGCTTATTTCACTGCTATTATTAACATATACAATTAAACTTTTGTACTATTTTCTACTTTAAAGAAAAAAAATAAGGTCATTTTTGTAAGTGTGCACAAAACTCCATTCGTGCGTAACATCGCACAAATCAATAAAAACAACTGATAATTCGGTTATCATAAAACAGTTTCTTTATTTTAATTTCCTATTAAACACCACAAAACAATAATTTTCCAATCGAACGTCATTATTCCATTGACCCTATCAAGCTTATATTAATCAATCTCTGCATTAATAATATCGTTGGACTACTTTTATAGGGTTTTTTTTCGCTGAATTCGAATTTATCATGAAAATTTAGCAATTTCTAACTCCATAATGGCGGTTTAATAGTCAATGTTTTTAATATTCGTTCACCATTTGCAATCCACCATCTTGAAATTGAAAATTAAACATTTTTACATCCGATTTAAATTTAGCGACTTAACTTAAGACTCTGGTATTTTTTCACGAAAAAAATCAATTCTTTTTTATTGAATTTTCTTAATATTCATAATTGTAAGAATGTTTCAAAACCTATCGATGTCAACACTTGATTTTTTAACAAAGTTATACGTGTATCAACTATATTTGTCAAGTAATAACTTTGGTTTGTTAGTGCTTCAAAAACATATAGGATTTTTTTGAATACACAAGCTTAATGTTATGTGCGTGTACTACATTTTGAAATATCCCTTATATTGGTGAAAACTAATACTAATTATGGTATAAGATCAGGCGGGTGCAGTGAAATGGTTTGAAAATTGGTATGAATTACTTTTTTAGAATAACATTGATAGAAAAAGAAATTCAAGTTGATTGACCAACAATAGCAGATTTTTTAGAAACACCAGAGTCATACCTTAAGAAAAACTAGAATAGTAACAATGAATAATATATAGTTTTCTAGATTTTTGTCCCTTATAATGGATTCTCTATCTTCGAATTTAACAACATTTGAATTTTGACTGCAGATTCGAATTAAGCGACCCGGAAGTACTCCCACATATATTTTGTTTCACAGTCTTTAGAAAAATGTTTGTTTTCGTGCAGAAGTTTATAATGCGATCTTTGGTTTTCATGCAGAAACTTACGAAGCGTTGTTTTGTTATCATGCATGGTACAATAATAGTTCTAATAGTTGCAGAAATAGAAATATGACTAAAGATATAAATTAAGTTTAAGAGTTTCAGTGTGATCCGTGACCTGGATGGTGTAGTTTAGACATCGAAAATACTTCTGTAGCTTAAAAAAACATTCTCACATGAATAACTATTGATATAGGTAATAAAATTTTTTTTTTATAAGTGAGAAAAAAGAATGTGTTATATATTTACATCTCCTGCTTTCGTATTAATCAGTTTATTGATTTTGCGATTATAAGAGATAGTAAAAACTGTTTACCTTGACAATAATTAATTATTTTATATTACGAGTATAATGTCTTTCTTTTTTTATATTAAATACCACATACAATTTTATTACATGCGACTCGAATAAATTACACTTTACAGTTTTCAATTAAATTATTACTTGTAAATACGTTAACATCAAATGTTCAACTAAGAATTAAGCATTATTTCTTTGGGATGTTTAACATTGTCACAAACCCTCGTTACTTAACTTCTATAGTAAAATACATGTTTTGTATCGCTAAATTTCTTTACTTCACAGTAAAGTCTTTACCTATTCACTTCAAATACTGAGCGAGCTCTCGCGACAAATGGCGTCCGACGCCATCCAATAGAAGTTACAACTCCTAACAAAAGGGTTAGGTAGATGCAAATGGAGTGGGAATTCGTCGAACAGCAACGATAGACGATTATCCTTAATATGCAAAGATATAGTTCGCAAAGTTTAGCGCTGTTTCTAACGTGGATAACAAGCGAAACGACGTCGAGAGGAACAAAGGCTTATGTATCAATAATTTTTTCCACATATCGTTTACAAAGTTTTGCTACGCGGGCAATGAAGCTTATAGCTTCTGATGCGAAGGCAAAACTTTTTCTTTTACAGGGTTTTAGCTGCGGTAGAAAATACTGAAGGTAATATGAAATAACAATGTATCAAGTAATCAATATCACATTACTGCAAAAATATTTCATACTATATAATGGTTTTGTATGCTTCTACCAAAATACTGCCACGTACGTTATTCGTTTATATATTACTAGCAATATTTGCAAACACGTTTTATATTTACTCATTAGAAGAAAATAAAAATGGAGGTGGGTATGCTCAAATGACAATGAATACGATAAAAACGATGAAAATGGAAAACACCAAAAAATTCTATAAAAATATTAAAATAATATATACCCACAGGAAATTAAATTTTTAAGAAATTAACCCACAATAAAAAACCGCTTTTTCCAATTCATTGACAATTATAGCTTCCTCAAACTAAATTAATTGTTCCAATATGAAATTCTATGTTCTAATAAATTCCTATTTAAAAGACCTATTTCATGCCTGAGTCAAAAAAATATATTATAGTATTTTAATAATTTAAAAGTTATCTAAGGTTTATATTTCGCCTTCGGCTTGGGCACATGCGCATAGCTGCGGGGAATAAAGTGGGGGTAGGGAATTTGGGAATTTTTTGGGAATTAATGTAGCACTTTTTTCCCGGCTCGGCGGGAAAAAGTACGCACTTTATGACGGGGTGTGTTAAAAAAATATATCATACCACTCGAGAAATTTAAAAGTTATCTAAGTTTTTCATAAACAATGTATGTTGTGAAATTTAGGTTTATAAACGTCAGAGGCCCTATATTGCAAAACTATTAAAAGTTTTCAAAAATATATCATAGTATTCGAGAAATTTAAAAGTTATCTAAGTTTTGCATAAACAATAGATGTTGTAAAATTGACTTTTATTAACAATAGTGGTCCTATATTGCAGAACAGATTAAAGTTTAAAAAAATATATCATAGTGTCCGCACTATGTGAGTATACATTTTGCTGGTCGATTACATAACAGGGAAGGAAGTTTGGAGCAGAGAAGGAAGATTCAAAAAGCAATGTGTATGGACTTAGAAAAAAAATCATGTTATATGGTTGTTGTATATTATTGGTATTATTTACTTTATTTACTTGTTGTCAACTATTAAGCTAATTAATAAAATGTATTTCTATTATTTTTTTAAGTAATTTTTTTAATGATTTTGGTTAAGTAAGGCTTAAAGCAATGTTATGGATTTAGGAAAAAGTCATGTTATATGGTGTCGATTACTTGCACTCATTAACAGGATTGCTGTCTTTACTTATGGGTCTCGTCGAAATTTTTAGCTGCAGCGCCATTTTCACCATTAGGATAGGCGGCGTTATTATGAATTGAAGTATTTCGTTGAGTGCCTAGTAAGTTTTCCGACGCTAAAATTGCAGTTACCGGCGATGAGTGAGAGTTCTCGTGTTTTGGTTGTCTAGGTTGTGCCTCGTGTTTAGTGACAAGGAGTCCTCGAAAGCGGACCAGCTTTCAGGAGAGAGCCGGCAGTAGTTGGGACGGTGTGAACGGAAGGAAAGAGGAGAGGAACGGATGCCGATAGAGATGGAGATGGGGTAGTGATCGCTCAGAAGGTTGTCTTCTAGGACGGACCAAGAGCAGACGGAGTAGAGGTGGGAAGAGACGAAGGCGAGGTCGATACAGGTGGGGTTGTCGATGTTGCGCCTGTGGAAATAGGTGGGAGAGCCGCGGTTGATAACGAGGAGATTGTGGTCAGTGAAAGAACAAAATAGGTGGTCCCGCAGACCGCTTGCATGCTTGCTACCCCAGGCAGCATTGTGACAGTTGAAATCGCCTGCTAGAAAAATTGAGTTATAGGAGGAGAGGGAAGTGAGAAAGTTGTGTACGTGACGGTGGTCGAAGGGGGAGTTTGGAGGTATGTAGATTGAGACGATAAGTAGTTCGCCTTGAGCATTGTGGAGAGAAATAGCGTTGGATTCAAAGTTGTTGGAGGAGTTGTAGACTTGTACTAGGTTGAAAGGAATGGTATTGCGTACACAAATGGCTGTGCCGTCTTCCCCTGCCAGCCGGTCTCTCGTTGCGAGCAACAACGAAACCTTTAAGCGACGTAGAATCGCCGGGGTTAAGCCACGTTTCACAGAGAAGAATTACGTCAAATCATCGGAGATGTCTTTAATTTGGGATTTGCGCTGCCTGACTGAATGACAATTCCTTTGGAGAATTCTTAGGTATTTAAGCTGTTGTGTAGTAGCCAATGTTGGGGATAGAGAGAGATGAGAGACAGATGCGTGAACAGGCTTGAGAGATTTGAGAGGCAATGTCGGTATGGCCAGAAGAAGTGATTATAGGCAGGAGAGTTTTAAATATTAGGTTAAGAAGGAAACTAATGATGGGGCTTTGATCGGTGGTGGATGAAAAGGTGGAAGCGGTTGCAAAGTTAGCAGGTCTTGATAACAAGAGAGAGGGTGGTAGTGTGAGAGGAATAGGTTGCGGGAGAAGGACGGAGGGTGTCTATTGCGTGATAGTAAGCGATTGTTGTGAGTGTTGAGGACTGGCTGGGAGCAGGGGGAAATGGACGATATATGGGGTTGGGTTGCGGTGGGAAGCCTGGAGATTGGGAATAGGATTTGTTGGTGGAAGAGTGGAAGGGCGTGGACTTGGGCTTGGCGCCGAGATTTGGCTGAGAAAAGGCATTAAGAGTGGTTCTGAATTGACGTGCAATGGTGGCGTGGGAGGGCGTGAGCGATGGGCCATTGGTAGAGCTTGAGGGAGAGAGAGGAGAAAGGAGGGAGCGGGACCTGAGGGTGTTGGAGAAGAGCGGGGGGAGGGGGAGGGGGGAGGGGGTTAAACACAGGAGGTATGGTTGAAGAGAGATGGTACAACGTCGGAAGTTAGGGTAGGAACGGGAGTTGTGCAGAGATGGATTGGTTTGTATAACACGTGGAAGAGCCTCAGCGAGAGAGAGGTTATGAGTAGCTGCATAGGTCCGCAGCTTGTACTAAAACTTCCATTCGGGACGGAACTTATCTTTGGAGAGGTGGTGCTGGTTACAGTTTACGCAGATAGGTTGGGTATTGGAACACGGGCAGGTCTCTTCGGCAGCATGAGAAGGCTGGCCACACCTTTGGTACACAGGCTTACTCTTGCATTGGTCCTTGAGGTGTCCATACCTAAAACAGTTGAAACACATTTTAACAAGGGGAACATATACGTGGATGGGGTATCTAACATAGTAGAGGTACAAATAGTCTGGAAGGTATTGGTCTTCGAAGGTGAGGCGAACAGTTTTGGTGGGAACGAGGTGGGTGGTAGAGTCATCGAGGGTAATTCTGCGGTTAAGCCTTTCGGCCTTAGGGATGCAGGTGTTTGGCACACGAGATAAATCTTGTAGAATGGTCTCGTTAGAGATGTCAAGAGGGACATCTCTAATGATAGCTTGCCTGGTGAGGCGGTGGGTAGGAGCTGAGAAACATAGGTTATGTATGGCGAAGGAGAGGTTCGAGAGGAGGTTGTTGGCGGACTGGCGGTCTCTGAGAGTGATTGAGATTTTGTGGGAGCCCGAGACGGAGATAGAGACAATATTACCTTGAAGAATTTAACAGCCACTAGTCTACCAATAGTGATGGGGTGAAGATATCCTTTGACCAGCTTGGGGTCAATTGGTTTAGCGAAGACTATGAAGGGGCCGTGATTACGAGGAGAGTAAAGAGAAACTTTACACGGAGAGTGAACTTTACATACATCCCCATATTGACAGTTATTTTTATAAAACCTATGTATATATATATATATATATATATATATATATATATATATATATATATATATATATATATATATATATATATATATATATATATATATATATATATATATATATATATATATATATATATATATATATATATATATATATATATATATATTTATTCATTCATTCAAATTCAGCAACCTTATATATATATTTATTCATTCATTCAAATTCAGCAACCGTAAATACATTAAAATCCATCAAAATCCCGGGTATCAAAAATATCATCCTTACAATTCTCTCTGAGAAAGGAATACTAACAGAACACACTTGCCGTAATAAAATAAGGGTGAAAACGTACATTTTATAACAAAGCTGAATAGAAAGAAGTTTTACACAAGTTTATTTAATTTATAATTAAACATAATAAAATGACTACAGCTTTTCGTGATAAAATTTTGTTTGTTTTTAATTTTGGAATACCCGCGCTGTTTACATTTAGCGTTTGAATGATTCATAATTCAATGCGTAAGGTTCCCATTGAAAATTATCCAAATATTTGTACGTCAGCTATTAACTTTAAAAACATTATAATTTTGGTGTACTTCACACTGATACACTTCGTAGTTAACTTTCGTAGGAAAATAATTTTTTTGTAGCGCTCTTATCTTCTTCACTTTACCTATTCACTTCGAATACTGAGCGAATTCTAACGCCCAATGTTCTCTGATGCCGTACAACGAAAAAAATAGCTTCAGACTACATACACTGTAGTTAAAATGGCAGTGGAATAGATACGTACACGTGGATAGGGAATTCATCGACTGGCGACAATAGACGCTTTTGCATAATTTACGAAGAAACAGTTCGCTGCGTCTACCTGTTACTGGTACAGAAGCTTTATCGTCGTACATTGTGATATTGTATACAAAGTTCTATCTATTATATCGGAAACGACGTTTATAGATTCTCATAGAGGAAGTTTTATGATGGTAAAAACATGGTGTGTATGTGCGTGTGTGCGTGTTCATGTGCATGTGCATGTGAAAGTGTGTATATACGAATATGGATTAGCATATCTCCAGAAATATGCAGTCAATTTTAATTTTTCAGAAAAATGTGCATTTTAAGATTTTAAAATTCGGACAGGAATAATAAAATTCTAATAGAAAGTCCCTGGTTCTTACTAATAAGTATTGAGAAAAATATTCAGTAAATTTTTTAAATCTTTATCCTTTTCTTTTTCTGAAAAAAATCTGTTTGTTAAAAAATCGATTTTGTATTTCTAATTACGATTACTGAAGTAAATTAGCAGTATTTTATCTGAAAATTTTAAAAATAGCTTTTCATATTCTTGTTTTTCTTATTTAAATTCTCTTGGCTGTATATTTTGCCCAGATCATAAGAACCTTTATATTCCGAGATAATTTAGGTTATGTTTAATTAAAATTTTTTCTGATCGCTTATATCTCGAGAATGACGCGTTAATTTTTTTTAAATATAGCTTATATTTTTATTCTTTTTATGAAGATTTAAAATCAAAAAGAATTATAAAGATTCATTGTTTTTATCTTGTTTGGGCAAGCTTTCGTCGAGGCTCATGTCGCTGCCTGATGGTAGATTTCGCAGCTCGGAGCGCGCATCGTTCGGTCTGCCCGGCCGTCGTAACCCTCCTCTGTTTTCGCTTGGACGTCCTCGGCACGTACCTCGAGCAGGTAAAATGTCGACGGCCAACTTAGAATCATTCGGCAACGGAAGAAGCAAAAATATCTCTGTCGAAGTACAGTTGGTCGGCCGATTCGTGACTCGTAATTGGGACCTAGCGGAGGTCGACTCACCATAGCCATCACCTGCGGCCTGCTCTGAATGCGTTCCACTTTATTCGGCGCAAATGAGAAACTTTATCGCACGGGCCGTGTCCCTATACTTTCACCTTAGCACCTTCACAATCGCGTTTTATAGCATCAGTAATGTAGTTAATAACTAAAAGTTAATAGCTAAAAGTTATCCCCCAACTATGTGAATCAAAACAAAGAAGAAAAATAAAAGTCTCAATATACATGAATTTCTTTATATGGAAAATAAGAATAGCACAATAGAATTATTTTTATGTTGTTTTAATACTATAAAAATTAAAAGTATATAAATTACAAAGAAAACATCAACTTTTGACTTACGCAGTTAAGATCAAAAGTGAGACTTACGATCTTTGGATTAATATTATTTTATTACTATATGGACCAGCTTCTAGAAATGAAAATATATATGCTTTCATCTAATTTTTCCCAGATTTTCAGACAATACCCGAGACTTCGTCAATCGATAGAGCTAAAAAACTCATATTCATGGATTTCTGGTTGGAATCGCCATATTCTATTGAAATATGCCAAAACGCGTGAACTTTGGATGAGGATAACTCAAAATCTGTATGGCAGCGATCTGAAATTTTGCAGAGATATTCTTTCAGATAAAAATTGATTTTGCTCAAAATTTCGGAAGTTTCTCGAGATTTTTCATAATTAAATAAATATATAAAAATATTGAGAAACCTGCAAAGTTACAACTCGTAGTTTGTACTTGTACATAATCTATTGTATGTACACGCATGAACTTACATGAAAACCTGTTCGGACTTATATAAGACAATTGGCTGTAACTTTGTAGGTTTTTCAATATTTATCAATTTTTATATCCTTATAATCTTCAAGGAACAAAATAAGACCTTCTAAATCAAAATCAAATACAAAATAAAAGAGATTCGGATCATTTGTCAAATCATTCACTAATTTACGCATATTCTAATTTTGCAATTTTCATGATCAAAATTTTCATGAAAATTATTTTGATGTCACTTAAAGTACTTTCCTTTAATATTGTTTCTATAATTTTTTATAATTTTCTTTAACGTTTCTGATATTGTAACAAGTAAATAAATTATTTTATAAATTTTTATATTTAATGTCGATTCTCATGAAAGAACCATCTTAACAAGTAAATAATAATAAACATTGTAGTAATATATATTTATTTACATATATTTTTTAATGTTTTAGTTGTTAACAATATCTATAACATAGCTAAACTGGAAATATCAGCTACTATTCACAGAGATTAGCATGGATATATATCCTGCTATTGTTTTCATAATCTGCAAATTAAGTAATAATCAGAGTGTTATTAAAATATCAATAAAAATGTGACATTAATATACACGTACATTACAATAAGTCTCCATTGACAGATATAAAACTTTGCCTGCCGTCAATCGTCGTGAAGATTTGGATATAATCATCATTGGAATTACGTCTCGCGTGCTGTCTTGAGGCACCGTGTACCATTTACTGTTATAAATGTTATAGAATATTCCACCACTCTGAAAAAAATAAATAAGAAATGTTCAGTATTGAAACATACTATTCCTTATATTCATTAACACATTAGCCTCTGTTAATGTTACTTTAATGCGTTTTAAAAGCTTAAGAGTTCTTAGTTTCTGATTGATTCATATTTAGATAAAAGATTTTCCTCGTGTTATATTGATTGAAAAATTATACATTCGTATTAAGGTCACAGTAAAGGATAAGGAATATTCACAGGAACAAACACAATACAAGTGTAGAATACTATATATATCTACGAAGACCTAAGAACAGACACAAGGAATAATCGGTTTATCGCATTTTTATCGCGGCAGGTACTTTTCTATGCACCCAGAGGTCCCCTCGGTTTCTCTACTCGAATATGCTATGTAAGGCGACATCCTATTTCTTATTATATATACATTATTTAACTCTAATCAACAATTAAAGTTATTTAAAAAAATGTATAACGGCCTATAGAACATTTTACAATTTTTGTTCGCTTGATTCTTGAAACCATGTGAAACCACTTAAGTTATTTTTCTAGTGTAAAAATAGCGTTTTTGGCTAATTTCGTGCATTTATGTAAGAGATCCCAAACAAACAAATCGTATCATTAATCGCCTGACAATTTAAGTGACGAATAATATGATGAATATTATAACGAGTCCAAGCTAAATTATACGTTGAATAACATACAAAATCATATCACATAAAACGTTCGAAAAAATCGTAATATGATTCCGTATATGAGTTAACTTGAGGTTCAACGAATGATTCAGCATATGGTACGGCATATGACTTATTATATAATTATTATATGATTAGCCATATGATTTATTATGTAATTAATCATGTGATTGAAGTTGTTGAGAGAGAATTTTACTTCATAGTTTAAAGGATTAATAAACTACATAGTTACTACCTATCATATAAAATGAAAAAATACTTACGCGTAATGCTAGAGTCTCGCTAGCAAAGCAATCAACGAGGGTATGCATCATCAGTGTAGACATTGTTAAAAAGAGCGTAAGTACCTGAAAAGGTGATAGTCTAGGACCACCGCTGCTATCGAACATCTAGAAAATTAATACAGTATATTACAAGGAAAGATTTTCGTTAGTATTTTGAATTCTAAAATATCAACTTACTCCTAGAATTCCGAATCCAAGGCTGCAAACCATAATAGACATGCAAAGTATTTGGGTCACGATTACAAAACTGAAGGATTGCTCTAAATCACCAACTATTCTGCAAAAATAATCATTAGAATTTCTTGTCAATGTAGTAGAACTATCATAATTAAATTAGGGACCTAACAGATATGTACCTTTCATTGGTGAAAATAGAAACGATATTTTTGGCCTTAAAGAATAGGGAACTAGACAAAGTCTGAATTATCAATTTATATTTAATTTAAACAAAAGTTTATTAATAATTATTAAATTTGTCAAGGCAGTTTTTTATTTTATGCACTATTTATTTGTTTATAACATTTTCAAATTACGGAAAAATCTAAATGCAATTTCAAATGGTATGATAGTCACGTGATCAATCGGAAGATATTGTGCTTCTATTCAGATATATGCAACTTTTAGAGTCTGAATTGTAAAACTATTGATCATTTCAATATTACTTACTAATACATCCCAAGTAATCTTTTTCTTATTTCTACAAATGATTGGAAATATGTTGGCACAAAATAGATCTCACATTTAGCTTTTATCCAATGATCCAAGTCGAACAAAGATTAAAAATGCCTAAATTGTTATATCCAAAGAGACGAATTCTTGCTTGCTTTGCAATTGCTTAGGTAAATTAAACATAAACTACAGCTCTAAGTTAAACCTGATTTGTGTGCCTCGTTTTGAAATAAAGTCATGGCACTTTAAATATGTGTCCCGGAATTTTAAAAATCTTCTAATTAAAGTACAGTTATTAATTTAGCAGTTATGTCGTGTTATAAATCATCGAATTCAAATTCAATATTTATTATTGACTAAAAAACAAAGAAAATGACCAGTGTCGCATTTATGTGCCCCTTGATATACTAAAAGTAGAACGTGTGAAACACAATTTTTAAAACATGATTTATTGAAAAATTTCAGTTTTTATTTTGACCCATCTACAATTTTATCTAAAATGGTTTGGTTCTACATCTTATTATCCTACACAAACATAAAAACTAAGTGGCATTTGCGTGATTTATAAATTTTAAATATTTAGCTTCTTTAAATATGTATTATCTTCCAAAAATAACCCATTTAGTATATATAGAAATACAATGCTAGTCTTACGGGCAAAAAATGCCGTTTCATAAAAGTATGGCACTAGCATCAATTCTTTTCATAAATGGCTTCAAAAGAGTGCTCACAAATATCCAATTATGTGCCTTCAATATTTATTTCAGATTTTTTTATGCATAAATTTAAAAATTCGGCAGATTTTCCCATATAATACAAGACATAACTAAACATAACCGAAATATTTAATGCAGGAGAAATAAATTGTTTTTAGCTATATACATACGTAATATTTCAATTATGTTTAATTAATGGGAATATAGTTTGTAAAAGGAACGTCGGAATATCTATCAAAGGTAAATATTACGATTCGTATACCATTTTCAAAATGATCATTAGAAACAAACTGATTCAGTACTCTAAGTAGTCGATGGTGGCGCTGAATGGAGAGCATTAAGATCCCACGTGGCCATGCCAGCCCATCGGTCACAATATTATTTAATTTAGAGCTCTACAAATTTATATTATAAAAAGAATACTGTCTTGACAATTTTCTTATTTCAACCTAAACTATTGATTAAAATTAAAATTAAAATTTTGTCTAGTTCCCTACTAATTAATCTAAAGTTATTATTGAACCAATTGTGGATTTTAATCTTAGAAATTAGAAAAACAATGTTTAGCATTCTACAATATAACTAATAGGCATATAACTTCAACAATAGCTTTTTTAAAAAGACAAACGAGATGTTTTGATAATCACATTGATGTTTCTGGGTAAAAGGTTTCGAATACAATCATAAAAAATATGTTATTCTTACGCCATCAGGTGCACATGCCTATCGATGAAAGCTCCCAGCTTCTTGTTGAACTCGGTCTTCCTGCTTGTCCTCGCGCTTTCGTAATTCTCCCTGATGCACTGCTCCAGATCGACGCCTAGAATCTCGAACTGCGCGCTGAGGTGGAAGACCAGGGCCGCGAAGTAGTTGTCCGGCACCGAGACCGCCATCGCGACGAATATCCCCCCGAACAGCTGCGACACGAACGTCAGCTCGTAGTTCGGACTCTTGGAGTAATCGTAGGGGTAGTAGGACTGGGTGAAGAGGTGGCGCTCGCCGTAGTCGGTGATGTTGGAGATGAGGCGCACGTTGAAGCCGAGTATCGGCGCCATGGCGAAGACCGAGTAGCAGCCGGCGATCACCGCGTAGCCGCTTATGGTGAAGAGGCGGGCGCGCGAGGCCTCGCGGCGCATGGCCTCGTGCTCCCAGGTGCGCTTGGGCCGCAGCCAGTCGCGGGCGAAGGACTGTATCACCGGACGTAATACTTTCTTGAAAGAAGAGAATTGCAGGAATCTCTCGGTGGTGTGCATTGCTTTGACTACACTCTCGAAATGTGTACCTACGCTTTTTCTAACTTTTGGAATTTTCAGTTCAAATGTGTAAAGCTTGTGTTAGTCAGTATAATTGCCAAGGCTAGTTACAAAGTTTATTTTCTATGGAATCAAGCGTATAGTATTAAACAAGAAAAATAAAATTATTCTCTGTGGAAGCTTAAGTGCCAACAAAATATCAAAGGTACATTTGGAAACCGTACCTTCTCAGAAATACAACGGTAGAAATCTTGGTGCTTCAGCGTTCAAAGCTATTTGTAAAAAAAGTGTGCTGGTGTACCATAGAAGACTAGCTCAAATGAATCCCATTTACCTGAAGCAGTTCTGGAGTCATGCAGTCACCGGTATTTAAATTGGTAATGACAAGTTGTCTCAATGCTAAGTCTATGTGACAGGTAAATTAATGAAGAAGCCTTTTAAGCTCAACAGGCAAATTCAAGTATTTTCTTACTTTCTTGGATGACTATTCTAGAAAACTGTTTGCTTATTTTATAAAAACAAAGCACCAAGTGCGAAGTTCTGTTTACAAATTTGTGAAGTTTGCATAATAACAAACAAGATACAGAGTAAAGACCTTAAGGATGGATAATAGTTGGAAATAAAAGTAGAATCTGGAAATGGAAAAGCTGATAAAGGAGAATCTGAAAAAAGGAATCAAGAAAACATGAAGTTTCAAAAGAGCAGTTCAAAAGTCCACCGAAGAGCCATTGGAGCTCGACAAGCAATTGGATCAACAAGCTCAATAAGCCCTCGACCACATCTGGCCTATCAAACGATGGACAAAGTTATGATGAGGAAGTAGCAGCAGTGCTTAGAAGATCTCAGCGCCCGAAGAACAAGCCAAAGTTTTTGAATGATCTTGTGATAGTTTCAGCTGTCACAGCGCCAGGTAAAGAATAAACATAAGAAAGCCATGCCAAGTATCGAATCGGATTAGTGGTAGAAGATGATGTCGGAGTATGCTTCTGTGCTGTCAAATGACACCTGTGACATGACGGAACTGTGTGATCCGCCAGTCAATTTATTTTCTTCATATTGAAGTCGAAGAAACCATATTTTTGTTACAACCTCAAGGCTTAATTTCTCAAGGTGCAGAGTATAAAGTCAGTCGTCTTAAAAGAACAATTTATGGTTTGAAGCAAAGAAACCGGGCTTGTAACCAGAAAGTGGACTATGCATTAGAGCGAATGAATCTCAAGCAATCAAGTTATGACTCTTGTGTTTATTATTATTTTACAAAGACCAAGTGCATCATTGTTTCAGTTTTTGTTGATGATATGATGGTATTTACTGACAGTGGGGATTCCTTAAAAATTCTCAAGGAGGACTTTACAAAATTTTGTAAAGTGAAGGATCTTAGACCTGTAAAAATGTGTTTAGGCATAAATTTCAAGAGGGACAAACCTCAAGCTGGATCAACATGATTATATTAAGTTACTTCTCAAAAACTTTGGGATGGAAGAATAAAGAAGCACTGCCACCTCCACAGATTCAAAAGGGAGTCTAAATTTCAGCATTTCCCCTATAAAGCCAACAGACATATAGAAAACCCTTTATCAAAATACAGTAGGTACTCTGCTGTATTTCGTACAGACCACTAGGATAGATTTGGCCTACGCTATCAGTATGATTAGTAAGTAGAACGCTTCAATGATACTCAATGGACTCTTGTCAAACGTATATTCAGGTATTTGCAAGGAACCCTGGACTACAAACTTCAGTACACACGTGACGGTGGCAGGAAGCTCACCAGATATTGTGATGCCAGCTGAGCAATGGACCAAGATGATCCTCGCTCAGTCACACGCTATATGTTTGTGATGCAACAAGCTCTAGACAACTGGAACAGCAGAAGACAGTCGATAGTTGCTTTACCTAGCACTGAAGCCGGGTACCTCTCTCTGCCAGTAGCAACTCAAGAAGCTGCGTGGTTAAAGAATTTATATGTGGAATTGTGCATTTAAGAACCAGAGACTATACTGATTAAGTGTGAAGACTGATAAAAAGACTTTTCTTTTTTATTACATTACATTATCAATCGAGGAGCCATGATGTTTTTTTTTATTATTATTGGTTTCAATGATTAATTCTATGATTAATGTCTTTGATTTTCGCGCTATTTTCACGGAAAGTGTAAATTACGGGTAGTAATTTCCGGGAAGAAAAACACTTTGAGTGTTTCCACCATTTCTCTCTCTCTCTCTCACACACACGCACACTCACTCTCTTTCTCTCTCTTTCGTACGCTGTGCGCTACCGCCATCCATAGTATGCGCGGTCTTATATAGTGAATAAACCAAAGTTTGAGTATATTTACATGCATTTATTTATTCATTTGTTCCTACGCAACTTCATAAAACATCACATTTTCATAATTTTTTTTACATTCTTATTTTATATTTTGAAATCTAAGTATTTACATTTGAATTTACATTTACATGAAAATGAATAATGCATTGTAATTTATTATGTAATTTCTACACTTAAACTGAAAATTCCCAAGATTTTTAAAATTTTTCCAATTCTTGTATAAGAATTGTTTACTACGAAAATTTCTTCTGCTCACTAGTATTATAAGAGTGGTTCTTCTTAAAATACTCATAACTATTTGTATATACATTTACCTTGTTTGCTGCGCCAAATAAAAAAAAGCTTAATACAGGACGCGGCAGCGGAGCAGCTATACAACATGTTATCGATAACAAGAGGCAATTCCTTGATTACCAGGATTAGAGCATATATCTCGGGTAATAAGTTACAGATAAACATAATCAAGATCATGGAGGGCACGCGCAAGTGCACAGCGAGACGTCTGTCGTGGATGACATCGTCGCCAGGCCAGACGCCCATCAGACGGAGACTGAAGCGATTCAAGCCTAATGCCCACTTGAAATCTGGAATTTTGCATGGATTTGTGAAAAATTTGTTTGTTTATGCTTAAACAAAATTACGTTTAACACATAACCTTATGGGAATTAGCCGTTTGTCGCTTCTTAATAAATTATAAAAAATGAGTTATTAACAAACTTAATGTATAATTAAAGATTGTTTCACGGATAATCTAATGGCGTGATTAAATTTATATATTAATAACCAAATAAAAAAGATATTGAGGATAAACGTTGAAAATGCGCTTCTTCACACGTGCACTGAAAGCTTAGTCAACAAATTAGAGATTTCTCTACATATTAACGCAATAATTTTTTTTAGACATTCAGAAGTAGTTCACAATGCATTAGAATAAATTTTAAATAAGATACTTGAACTAAAATTAAAAACAAAAATGTAATCCCACATGGAACATTCGCACCGTTCAAGCCATCTTAAATAGGCAATAATGAATCAATCGGTCAATAATATTTTTCGGCAATAATTAATTTACGGTCAATAATTTTGTTCTTCAAATTCCCACACTCATATCGTTATTATATACATCTTGAATGAAATGAAGGTGAAAAACTCCAATCAGTTCAGTTTCACTCTCAAAACCTTGCGGTGCCAAATCACCCTCAAAATTAAAAAAGAAAATTTTTCTGCTATATTTTATTAAAATATATTTAATTATGTAACCAATTCATTTTTAATTTCAGATAATTATAGGTCCCCTTACAGTAGAAATCCAATAGAATAAATGAATTTTTTAAAAGTAAGATAAAGGAATAGAATATTATGCAACAAGTGCGTAAAATTTATCATTAATTCTTAATAGAAAATATCTAACTTTTGTCTATTTTGTGAATATTTCATATGCATTTGAACATTGAAATAGTGGTTGAAAACTATATAAATTGGTACAAATTTGATTTGGAATTACCTTAAAAAGTATTTAATATGGGTGAAGTACATCAACAGTATTATATTGTATTATAATCCCTTTTTGTTATTTTAGTAAAAATAATGCCCAAAATTTTAGCCGATTAAAGAACGAACAAAAAAATGTCGCATCCACAACGCTCGTTTGTGCTATAAATACGAGTATTAATTAAAATCAATGAAAT
This sequence comes from Gastracanthus pulcherrimus, assembly GCA_949152435.1. NCBI lineage: Eukaryota > Metazoa > Arthropoda > Insecta > Hymenoptera > Pteromalidae > Gastracanthus > Gastracanthus pulcherrimus. Next base: position 12,485,334 of record OX424574.1, on the reverse strand, counting down.
CGTCGCGCAGAGTTACATACGATATTTTTTGATACAGTGTGCGTAAAGAAAATTGAATTTTACGCCCGTTTTGAGGGCGTGAAATGAAATTTTACGTAATCATACAAAAATAATGTTTGCAAATCAGGCATTTAATGGTGCGCTCCGAGTGTGTAATCGGTCGACAGAAGGGCCGCGAAGCCGGCCCTCGTGTTGTGCGATCACACCGGAGTGTGAAATTCCATGCTTGAGTTGTTAAAGCATAATTTTTATATGAATGCGTAAAATAGTATTTTAAACACTCAAATGAGTGCGTAAAACCTCATTTTACGCTCACTGAATCAATGAATGATTTTATAACAAATTAAAAAAAATTATCATTAATTCTATTCAGAAAATATCTAACTTTTGTCTATTTTGTGAATATTTCATATGAATTCGAACATTGAAATAGTGGTCGTAAACTATATAAATTGGTACAAATTTGATTTGGAACAATTAGGTTATAGAAATTAATCATAGAGATGTTTTCATGTATTGTGAAAATTGAGTGACGCACATTTGAGTACGTACGTGCAGCTTTCAATACAAGTTTCGTAAATACATTAAGGTGATGCTAAAGCCACCAGTCACCGACAAATATGAGGAACCACTTTTCTTATTTATTTTTAATTTTGAGTAAATATCTCTATGAAACGTTATTGTCCTACTCAAAAACAACAAATTTTCAGAGAGATATTTTCTCAAATTAAATATTGAATGAAAAAAGTGGTTCCCCGTATTTTACGGTAACAAGAGGGTTTAGCATCACCTTAAGAAAAGAGTTTCGACCATACAAAATAAAAAATAAAAAAAATATTATACGCAAATTTGCTGCTAGAGCTATAAGTATTACATATTTCAAGTCGAATTTTATTTTGTTATTGTGACTAATACTATATACTTTACTTAACAATTAATATTGCTGCAATTACTATACTGTATCCGTACAGGAGAAAATAGTTATAGTTAATATTAATATAGCTGTGGTAACTAGTTTTGGTTGCTCCAGTAAAATCTTTTTCACAGTGTACAAAATTAATAATATTTTGAAGCTCAAAAAGTCTAAGCTTTTAAAATTTTAAAGGTATACTCTTGATTGATATAGTAAATTTCAGCCATATGTAATTTTTTTTAAAATACTAACTGCAGTAGAATTTAAAGCGAATTTAAAAATAGATTATTTATCATTGAAGCACTTTAAGAACAAGTTCAGTTAAAGTGTGGATCAAAAAGTACGCATGAAGATAATTTAATTCCTAGGTTTTATTTTTCATGAATGGTGTACTACAACCAGTCTATGCAATTACGTTTTATTGGCATTAGCAAGTATAGTGTCATATTTTTGATATGGAAACTCGATAAAAAGTATTAGAAGTAATAAAGGAACTGAATGAATATTCTGTAAATTATTTGTTACGATGTTATTGAATGGTATGCAAATTATTTAACGACATTTATTTATATAAATGCATTAATGTTTGAGTTACTGGATTTAGACGCAAAATTATTATTATTAAATTACTAAATCGATACAATTTTTTTTAAACTTTAAGGATCATTTACTGGTACTTACAGATTTTCATGCTATTTTTATTCATAATTTTTAAAAAATTCCACTGTTTTCTTAAAAGTACTTATAAGACGAAATTTTAATGAAAAAATGCTTAACTTAAGTTTTAGTACATGTAATATGGAGTCGAAATATTATTGAAAGAAAATTTTCTCGTCATATCGTCTAGAATCGTACACACCGCTACAAAATAAGGTATTGACTATGATAATATATCGTAAGAGATAGAATCAAGATTTGCAGGTTTTATGTCGGTAAACAGAAAGGTAATCGAAATTATTTATATTAAAAAAATTTCAGACTCATTTTTTTCAAAAGAATTCATAAAAAGAAATTGCAAATTTTAACTCGGGCCCGATAAGAGTATTTACCTTTTAGGCGTTTTTCGTAGGAATCGTGATGAATTTGATGATCATATACATCTTCGATTTTTTTCATTATTGTAAAAGTCTTTTTGTAGGTGTATTTAACAATATTTTATTACGACAACATACTTTTTACCAACACCATATCTGAACACGAATCAGGTAAACAAGGCTCCTGAACTTCAAAGCATTAATCATTAACTTTTATTTCATTATAACTGCGCTCCTTTATGAACCAAACACTTCTTTTTGTAGGTTTATTTAACAATATTTTATTACGACAACACACTTTTTATCAACATCATATCTGAACACGAATCAGGTAAACAAGACTCCTGAACTTCAAAGCATTAATCAATAATTTTTATTTCATTATAACTACGTTCTTTTATGAACCAACCACTTAATAATACCACTGTAATTTTTCTCATTATTATCTAGATCATTGCAAAAGTTATTATAATAATAGACTATAATATAATATTATCATTTTCGCATACTGGCGAAGCTCTATATTCTCTTGTTCCCCAATAGAAAGTATAGTAATACTATAATCTAAGGGAGTGGGAGTGACTATAGAAGCATTGTAGCTTCATCATTAAAGTTCTTTCGTACATATTTTATGCAAAGATTGTCTAGTAATTTGAGTCGAAACGCAGAATAATAGATTCGCATTAAGATAATTTACATCGCGTGTTTCTTTTTCTCAGTAGATGTACTATAACCTGCATTGAGTAACGTTAAACACATTATCTTACAGGCAGTGAGAGTTAGAAACATTGTCGTGTTACTGATGTTGTATCTGGATAAAAAGTATTAGAAGTAACAAAGGAACTGAATGAGTATATTGTAAATTTTTTGTTACGATGTTATGTAATTGTATGATATTATTTACCAACTTTTATTTGTGTCGATGTTAAATGAATACGTAAAAAGATACATTAACATAAGAAAGACTAATACTTTGAAGACTTTAATTTTACAGAGAGTTATGGTAGCTTCGTCACTAAGGGCCCATTTATGATGAAGGAATAAGGTTGTATCTAGAACTAGATATCTCTTGTATGTACAACTAGATACGTCTAGTACCCAGTATCTGATTGGATGTTAGGCCAAGATGGCCGCAAGGAGTAGGATAATGACGTTAGGACCATCAATCGCAATCATGCTCAATAAGGAGGTCATGGGTTGGGCTCGCACCTGTTTGACATGTCAGAGTTCTAAAGTTTCACGACATGTACATGTCCAGCCAGTAACATTCCTTGCCCCAGATTAGAGATTCGACCGTATACATTCAGATATAGTGGGACGGATGACAGAATCTGAAGGTTTTGAATACTAGCTTTACCCGGTGGGTCCAGACGGTGCCAATCGTAAACATTACAGCAACCACCGTCGCGCAAGCTTTCTACATTACCTAGATTCTGCGATTTGGAACGCCGAAGTTTCATTACGTCGGACCAGGGATCGCAGTTCCAGAGTTAGCTATTTACAGCTCTATCTTATTTTTCGAAGCCCAGTAGTTCTATGATCCAAGAAGAAATTTCTCTTCGATGTAGGAATTTTTCTCTCCTTGGGACAGCTGCATTTGACAAAAGATTCACATATGAGGAAAACTCCCAAAACTTTAACCTATATGACTCGAGATTTCAATCAGATTTTTCTTATATTTTAACTGTATTAAACTGTTTTACATAGGCTTATGTTATTGTTTAAAACTTAAGCTTATTGTTTATTACATTTTTGTGTTTACTTTCTGTCATAAATTAATTAAATTTATATAATCAAATGTCTAAACTGTCACATTTCTCGTCTGTCGTATTCCCGATTTCAATTATAGTTTCTCTAATAGTGTTTAAAATTGACCTGATAAAAATATAAAAAGAATTATTTCTTACTAAGAAATAATCAAAGAATAAGATAATATTGATAATATTTTTATTTTAGTCATAAAATCGGAGTTAAATACATTTGAAAATTGTCGATGGTTTTTGGTGTCGCATCTACAACACGAAGAATAACTCAATAAATAGTAATTGAATTACCTTAAAAAGTATTTAATATGGGTGAAGTACATCAACAGTATTATATTGTATTATAATCCCTTTTTTGTTATTTTAGTAAAAATAATGCCCAAAATTTGAGCCGATTAAAGAACGAACAAAAAAATGTCGCATCCACAACGCTCGTTTGTGCTATAAATATTAATTAAAATCAATGAAATAAATGACCAAAATATAGTATTTCATATACTTTTGAGAAATAATTTTGAATTATACCTAAAAAACTAATATGTATTAATAAAATAGCAAATTTACATCGATTTGTCGCATCCACAACGCGCCGTCCGCAACGCGCCGTCCGCAACGCGCGTTTGTTTAAACATCGTAACCTCTTATTGCAACTAGCAAAACTGAATAACACAAAAACGAGAAGAAGTTTCTTTACATTTTACAATCATGAGACCTGTTTTGAGTAATTTAAAAGTGAGAAAGAAAAAAGAGTACGTAAAGCACAAACGAATTGAAGAGTTAAAAAAACGGACAAAAAGCAGTGAACAGAGAAAGAAATATAATGAAAAAAAAGTGTTTTCGTCGTCTAAGAGGTAAAATTAGGCAATTTAAACGTTTAAATTGTTAATTTCAATAATCTAAATTTATAATTTAAATGTAATCAATGCATAAAAAGTTGAATTTGTATTAAAATAATATTACACTTCCGGTCTTTTTATTCTATAAACGAATTATAATAAAATTCCTCAATTAAAGCATACACTTTTTGTTGTCCTTTAGGGAATGTAATTCTTTGACCTCATTTGAATCCTCATCCTCCTCACAGGATCTCTCGAAATCAGAAGTGAGTAGTCACGCATCCTTGTATTTCGTTGTACCTTCTACCGAACCATTCCCAATCACTTTAAGTGAATCATTAAGATCAACGTAATTTGTAAAATAACATTAATGCAATACAAATGTTTAAATTAAGTATCAAAAATAAAAATAAAAATAGCTGCACAAATATTTTAGAACTGTTTTCAAGAAAAAATATATACATGGAAATTCTAACCTACCGTATTTGATAAATTATTTTAGATTCGGTAGGCACTTGTTACGGGCTTATCATGAGCAAATATTAATTGCTTATAGTCTCGAGAAGTTGTGTGAAAAAAAACTAGAGCTGTGCTCCTAAGATAAGTTGACCTTATTTTCAACATTTGAAAGTTAAAAATTCTGGAGATTTCTCCATATACATGTAGCAATATCAAATAGACGTTTAGAAATTTTATTAAAGTCTTCTGTTTTCTTTGAAGTACTCTGACTTTTACTAATAGTATTAAATATATTTCGCATGGCTATGTATTTGTTATGATCATTTTTTTATGATAATAACTATAGACGTACAATGACAATAATGTAATTAAATTAAAAAAAAAAACGGCGCAGTTTCAACCATGACTGCGGCAAAACCATTAAATTAAACTATTTACACGAAAGTAACAGAATTTTTATCACAGTAAAATAAATGGACAAATCAATTTTCTTATGTTCCATTTTTTTACTTGTGATTTAGAATATAAATAAGTTTGAAGTAAATATTCACCCCAAGTGGACTTCCGAGAGCCAAATACATATAAACATTCACTCAGAGACTAAGCTATGAACGAGATATAAATTTTAGCTATGTGGGTGCTGACGGCTAGCTTGGAGAGTAGGGCATTCATAGGCCTCCAGGCTCGATTGGTCCGGTGGGATTTCCCGTAAGATGACTTTTCGAAAAGTGTTCGCATAAAGTTTGCAAAATATGAGAAACCTGTGTTTCTATATTGATTTTTTATTTATGAATCTTTTTGTCAGTGGAAATCAGGAGAGGACGGCAAACAAGGACTAACTGGTTCACCAGGAGTTGACGAACGACCCATAAGATTTTATTGTACACAATATACATTTACTCTTAATTGAAACTAAGCAGTATCCTTCAAAATATCTGAAACATATATTGCAGTAGATTCTTCCTAAGAATATCCTCTTCTCTATGACATCTCTCTAACGCGAATTTTTGTAGTATCAACGCATATCGTGATACGTATGTAAGCAAGTATTGAGAACTACTGCAAACACTTACATTACTTTCGATATTTACAATGAACGAAAGATGTTCAGTTTAGACGAAAAAGTGGAAGTTATTTAATCAATAAATGATATACTAAGAAACGAACTAGACATCTAGCAATCTAAGGAATTTAAATTTATAATTTTAAAAGATAAAACAAAATGTTACTGATATTTTCATCTAGTTTTATTACTTAAATGAAAAAAAAAAGAAATTGGTTGACGTAAATAATAATGCACTAAATTGTTAAATAAATAATGTTTTAAAATAATAGAAGGTAATTTATTTTTTAAGCTTAAAGTAGTATATGTACTTATGGAAACTACAATAATAAATGTATTTTATAATAAAATTAACTTTTATAGAAAGATAAAACACCTCGAAAAAAATCAGTTTTCTCATTAAAATGAACAACAAGGCGTCAGAAATCAGCCAAGTTTGCCGGAATCGGGGGGCCAAAGAGCGACCGCGGCTTTAAGGGCTTTCCATATTAATAATATATTAATAATGCAACATCAGAGTTAGGCCAATTATAATTAAGTGTCACGTACTTCGTGCCTTTTGCTTTATATGATCTTGTATTTTGATAATCATATCATTTATTAATAAGACACTAGCTTTTATTAATCAAAAAAGATACAAATGTGCATTTCTAAGGGAATTGCATAATAAAATAGAACGTTGTAGCTTATAATTTTAAATCACAATATCAAAGTTTTCGAATTGTGTCAACAACACCTTAATTGACTACCATATTAACATACACAATCATACTTTCGTACTACTCTACTGTATATAAAAGACATCTTTGTAAGCGTGCACAAACTACAATCTAGTGCGACAACACGCGTAAATCAGTAAAAGAAAACCAAGCGGATAAGTCGCTCATCGTAAAAAAGTCTCTTTATTTCAACCTCCTATTAAAACTGTTATATAAAAAAAAATCTCAACAAAGTCTTTTATTTGCCCCCGAACTCAAAGACCCGCGTGTCCTACGCCGTGTTACGCGAGAGCGTCAGTACGAAGGTGCGAATTTCCATGGGCTTGAGGGTTACGAGGGTGGAGTCGCCGCTGAGGACGCTGCCGCTCGAGGAGTGCGAGTTGTTGTCGTCGGCGGTGCTCGAGTCCTCGGCGTTGTCGGACACCTTGTTCGTCTCCGAGTGCCACTTGAGTCGCTGCAGGTCCTCGGCCCACTGGTTGGCGCCGAGCGTCGTCTCCTGGACCGAGTGCACACTGAAGCCAGCGAACAGCTCCTGGATTTCAGAAAGAGAGGATTGAATTGAAATTAAATGTTTAAGATTGATAGTATGCTTGTAGTGTATGAAGTGTACTGTCTTGACGTCAAGTTAAAAGTTTTTTTTTAATTAAATATAGAACCAATTGACTTAATGAGCCAAAGTTTTCTTGACTTGAAACAATCTCATTCATCTCAGTTACAATGAAACGATCTGGTTGTTGTTTCACATTTTTGTTCGGAAGAAAGTAAGAGTCGAGAAAATGAAGAGAAGGTAAGCCAAATATTAATACAACAAATTTATTAGTGTTAATATGTTTCGTATTGAAGGTGTATATCAGATCTCATCTTTAAGGCATAAACAGCTCTTAGTCCATTCTGAATAGCCAAGATAAGACACAATGAACTAATTTAATATTAGACGAAAATATATCAGTTATTAAATTAACCATCTATTACTGATTGATTCAATGAAATTAATCGTTTTTTATTAAAACTTATATACGTTCGTTAAACTGATACCTCACTATTATTTCACTATTTTATAATTCATTAAAAACTAGTCTTTAAAAAATAAATATTTATTTTATATTTAAGTTTTTGGTAAAAAATTGGTGGAGATCAAGCTGAACTTTCAATAAAAATTAGAATTGTATATAATAGACTCGTTCACAATCTCTTAATGACTATCGAAACACATTTACCTTGAGATCAATTTGAGTAGAAACAGAGTACTTGGGCGTTTCGCCTTCTTCGAACAGATGCTCCAGCCGAAGCAAGACTTCTCCCTCTTTCCATGGCTCGAGAGTGAGGATTCGAATATTTTTTGGCAACTCTTTAATCCAAGCCTCGTCCTGATAAACACAAGTACAATAAAGATATCGCTCCATACGATAATGAAAATAATTATCCGATAGTCGGAATCACTTTTATTCTTCAATTCACGTTTTCAAGTAATTATCTTCATTAACTTACCCTCATGTTGTAATATTCGTTCCACTCCTGGAAAGAGACGAGCATGGGCGAGACGAAGATCCAGGGACGCAGAGCCAGATCGGTGGCCAGCTCCTTCTCCTGTAGAATCAACTCGTCGAGGTTGGTCAGGCTGCCGCCCACCAGGTAGTGCTGGCCGCGCGCCACCAGACCCTCGCCGTAGGCCGACTCGTTGAGTGCCTCGCCGACGCCGAAGGCGTCGTCGCTCAGTAACCTTCTATGAACCTATACGATCGAAATCGGTTTGATCAAGTCACTGTATGTTTTACTTTTTACATTTCATTATTTTTAACCACTTCCGATACATATATTTGCTTTTTATAAGTCATAGAAGAATGAAGAATAATCATGGGTTATATTAGGTACATGTGAAACACAATATGTCCCACTAGCTATTTATTTTCAAATCTCTGTAGCATTGCCTTATATGTATATTTTCAAATAAAATTTCTTTTGTTAGTTTTTATGCTATATTTTGATATCCAGCCGGCCCGAATAAGATTCTTTCAGTACATCAACTATGGCAAATGCTCAAAGCTTAGGTGGGCTATATTTGGTACACTAACCTTATATTAGTTTCTAGTATTTCGAAACACTAAATAGAAGATTGTAGATCCGACTGTTTTCAATTAAGTTTTTTGTTCAAATTTACCTCTCATGTGATTAATTGTATGCAAAATTTTATGATGGCTCGAATGAATACTCATGGGTGTACCATCATGTGATTTAGTTTAGTAGGGTTACTATCTAAAAAAATTCTCTTCTCACTAACCATAAGCTCGATTTCACCCTCCTTGATACTAGATCCACCCTGCGCGCGATCGGTCAGCGCGCTGAGACGCATCTTGCTATCCTCGTCCTGAATGGACAGCTTGGTCGTGATTGGATAGTAATTGCCTGAGATTGGCTCCTGGAGCTCGAGCTCCCAGGTCGGCCTGTAATTGAGCTTGCGCTTGAGCATCTCGCGACCGTTGCTGTCTGTGTAGAACTCGCCCTTATTCTTTAGGTTGCTCGAGTACGTGGCGATGATCTCCTTGCCGATCTTGTCCCTGAAAGAGTAGAGATCATTGATTAGAAATAGATGAGAAAGGTCCCTGCTTAAAAGATTCAGACAAATTTTTAGGTGAATTTCGATCTAAATTCCATCCCGGCTGGACAAGATTCTTTAAACAAATAGCTTTGTCTACGTAAAATGGTCACCTACCTAGGTGTTATCATCTGGATTGTAACACCTGCAAGGGAAACTAATTTACGTGAAAAAACTAATATTGAGGGAAACCTGATGGAAAAAGACCTGAAAATCTAACCAAATAACAAATTCGGGCGATTGAAAAAGATTTGTAAAAATAAAAGAAACAATTACTTGACGGGGATCGGTCCCACGAGCCAGTCAAACTCAACGTAATCCTGGCCGTTGTAGATCCTGATCACTTGGCTCACCCAGTCGTTTACCACTTGGTGAATTTCCTCGACCAGAGGTCCTGAAATAAAACATATTGCATAATTTCAACACGAACTTCGGCTTAAGTAGAAAAATCTGTTAAGGTTGTTCCGATTATAAAATGATCACCAAAAATTAGGTTTTCAATTATAATTCATCGTAATTAATTATACGAAGTGCTTTTTAATTTTGTTCTGTAGTAAAACTGAGAAAAATTGTAATCTGAATGATACAATCGTAAGAGTCATAAATCGGAGTAAAATTGAGGGAACTTTACAGTTTCTTAAATTTGTGCAGAAAAGAAATTGAACTTGACTTTTTTAACGAAAATGGTGAAACTCTGTATTTGACTTCAATAATTGATTTTCATAATTAATGATAAGTTTACATAATTAATATTACAGTTCTTCACATTTCTACTAAACAAGAAATATAAAATATACTTGGCATAGTTAATGATTATAATATACCTATACCTGAAAAACTTATTATTGACAATGATTATATAATCAGTACAACCTTAATTCGCATGCGATGATTTAATTACCCTTGAATATTTGGAAGGTGCCACTGGCGGGTAAATCTTTGGTGTAATTCTGCTTGGGTCGGAAGATGTAGGCTCCGGACGATCGGTTGACGAACACCTTGTTGTTGCCCTCAGCGCCCTCGTAATACTTGAAGGTTTGTTCGAAATCTAGTCCTTTCGCGGCTTTAGTTGAACGAACCTGGACCTTGCCTTTAGCGTCAACGCTGATATTGTAAAACTACGGCAGAAGAGTTACGATTAGGGATTTTAGATTGCACGTAATATTATTGGATAATTCGGTATTAAAAATACGAGTATTTATGTTATCATTGATATAGTAACGTAATGCGAAATTTCTAGACCCAAAATATTAATTCAGAAAAAAGTTGAACATTGTAACACACTGTTTGTACAATAATGTTTCATCTTTAGTTCAAAAACATTAAACGTCGATCAACATTTTCTTTTCAAAACGAAAACAGAAAGGGAATCTTACCTCGCCACCCATAGTTTGCACGTAGCTTCCAGCAGCTGGTTGATCTGCTTGTACTTCGTCAACATCGTTTGACTTCTGGTTGATGTAGAACGACTGATAACCGAGGGGTGAAATTTTGACAGCCTGGAAGACGAGTTCCCTTGTGGCTTTACTAAAGCGACCGGGAATCTTCTGCACCTGTTCAGGTATCGGCACCAACTGATTCACGATCTCATTGCCTATTAAATCGAGTACAAATTTGTCATATATCCAAATTATGCCGAAATTTTTCGGAGAAACTTCATAAGCACAGATTTTATCGAGTGGAATGCCTATATACCGGTAAAGTCCTTGACACCGTAGACCAATCCTTGGACTGGTAATCGAACGTAGGTAGTGAGCGGCTGACTAGTTGGGTTGTACACGGTGACGACGAACTTCTTGTTGTCTGAGGAGTGGGCGCATTGGCTGATGTTCAGAAGAAGGCACGAGTGGAACTCGGCCGGTTTCACGGGCTGTTTTTTCAGTGCCCATTTGCTGATGAAAGAAACATAAATAAATGTTATAATAAGCGTAATTTATCATCTAAAACCATTGAATATCTCGAAAGAAGTGCATTTCTGATGAAACTATTAAATAGGGAAGTTTCAGGATTTCAAAAAGTTATCAGATTTTGGGTCACGGTAGTAAAATAAAATAATAATAGAAACAAATTTCGAGCGTTACGGGACCTAAGTTGGTACCTATGATGAAACACGTAGTCAAACTCTTAAATTAAGTTAATTGGGATTCAGAGCTCGAAAGATGTTTTAGACTCGATGGGCCCATTGAGCCATTGGGCCCACTGCAATCTTGATCTTTCGAGATAAACCTCCACGACTTGAATTATGCGATTGTTTAAAAAAGAAGCCAGGGTTTTAGATTTCTAGATTGGTATCCACATGGACATTTTCAATAGTAGTGACCAATCACCTGAATTGATCAACTCAAATTTCAATTCTAATCAAACAATTATCAGAATCCCAAAAAATTCTACTCACTTCATAGCTTTGGAAGCCATGTGCTCTCCGTTCCTGATGCTATGATGCAGCAGTCTCGCGTAATCCTCGGCCACGTGCTGCTTCTCCGTGCCGGTGACCGCGTCATGGTGCTGCATTACTCCCATCGCCTCGCGGAACAGCTGTAGCTCCTTGTTGTCGGGCTGGTTCGTCAGCACCGACAGTTGCTTGGCGACCTGGAGGAAGTTGTTGCCCAGGCGCTCGAAGAACTTGAGGGTGGGCCGGGACGAGAAGTAGCCCGTCCAGAAGGCGTGCGGATCGCTCGCGTAGGGGAAGAAGTCGTCGGTCTTGGTGGGCCACTTGAGATTCTCCTGGTTCAGGGATTTCAGGTAGCAGGAGGGCGTCGAGTAGAAGGCGTTGTAGTTCGTGCCGTTTCTCTCGTTTACGTACCTATTGCACGGATTGTTTTGTTGTTTCAGATTTGTAGGGTTTCGAGTTGAATGGCTTGGTGTAATTTTTGTTTCTTTTTGGAGGCAAAACTCAGATGATGGATGAGGGAACTCATAACTTGATGTTTTGACAGGGTATGTCGCCTGATTTAAATTATCAATTGATTTATCGGCTGAAGAATCGTTAAAAATATATTTCCTTTAAAGTTTAGATATGAGATCTGTAGTTCCATAATTGAAGTACATGTGGATTACATTATCCAAGCGATAATTTAAGATCGATTACATGCCAAAATAGCAAGTGACAAATAACCTGCTTTATTACCTAATTTATTAGGTAACTCTGAAATAATCATCTGACTTTATACTCTTACAAATTGCGGTCTCACCTTATGAGTTTGTCCAGATTACTGAACCACATTTCAGCATTCAGGTAATTAAAATCTTCGCCCATCGTGAGGATAATGTTATTTGTCTGATACGACGATGCTTGCAAATTGACGAATTTCAAAAATCTTTCGATCTGTCGATAATTATTATTGAATTATAATTTTTGTTAGTCTTTATTCTACCTTAATGAACTGACCCTTGAATCTTCTATTTTTATCAGACGGTGGACGAAGATTTTAATAAATTTATACGAGTAATCTTACATGAAATTATTTAGGTAATTTAAATACAAATTTTGATGAGAATGTTTATAATAATATTATGGATACATACTATGAAAAATACGAATCTTAGCGTATAAATAAAAGCGAATATTTACAGGTTCACAAAACATTTAAGAATCAACGAAAAATGCTTGATTCCACTTCCAAAATAACATATATAGAATAATTGTGTACCTTATAAGTTTGTCCATATTTTTGAAGTACATCTCAGCGTATTGATAAGTAAAATCTCCTCCCATCGTCAAAATAACGTTATTCGAACGATAAGACTTGGCTTGAGTTTTCACGAATTTCAAAAATGACTCAAGCTGCAAGACAATTATAATTTTTAACAAAAAAAATCACTAATTTCAACCAACACCATAGCACCCGAGATTCAAGCGTCACATTCCTTAAGACTATCAGTTAAGAATATATAGGTAAAATATCTGCTTAACAGTACACACCCTTTGGTCGATGTTGTAGTCAGGGCTGTCGGCATCATCGATCATTGGCTCCGCATCTTGACAGAGAATGTCAAAGCAAAAGCCCGGAGGTGGTCCGTAATTGTTGTACAACATCGTTGTGAACAAGTTCGCAGATTTGCCTACAAATTAATACATTATTCATAATTCTGAGAAAATTGTAAAATTCTAAGAGATTCTGTAAATTTTGAGAGATTCTGTAAAATTCTGAGAGATTGTCAAATTTTCAACGTTTCTTTGAAAATCTAAGAGATTGTCAAATTTTCAAAGTTTCTTTGAAAATCTGAGAGATTTTATAAAATTTTGAAATATGACAAATTATGTCGTCCTTAAATTTTTTTCAGAATTTACCCTAATTTATTAGAATAGACATAATTCGTTTTTCAAAATTCATACCAATTTCACATATCCTGCTTTTTTCTGTATTAATCAAGAAACATTATGACCCCCTAACAACGTTTTGGATTTTCTTTCAACGTTTGAAATTCCTCATAAAAGTTTTCTTTCAATGAATCATTACTTCTAAAATAATACCTACCTAAGCTGGGGCTCGCCTCCCAGATGAACTCGCCGGTCTTGTCCTTGAGCCTTTTGCTTTTATCCTGGAAGTCGAGCCGGCCGAACAGCATGCCGTCGAAGCCCATTTGCGCGAACATGGACGCTTGCTCGCGCGAGTGGCCGAACGGATCGATCTGCCAGCCGATCTTGGGACGGGCGCAGGCGCCGAACGTGTCATTCAGTCGTCTGAAAATGAACGAAGTTTGAAATTTTCGTTTAATTTGTAATTGGAAGTATTATTTGATAGACATTGAGAATACAGCATGGAATACATTAAAATGTATCAGTGACCTCGTGCACCCGAGGACCAAACCATTTTTCCGAATGTGCCGGTTAATGACCGTCAAATGGTGCATAGTTTATGGCGTAAGCTGTTTACACCATAAACTTTGCACATTTTGACAGTCATTAACCGGCACATTCGGAAAAATAGTTTGGCCCTCGGATGTACAATAATTAGCCGTCGTAAATAAATTTAAAAAAAAATAGTACACGTTAGTGTGAATTGTTGACTAGAAAAAACGATACGTAATAGATTAAGGTAACCCTGGTAGAAAATTATCTAGTTTTATCGAGGCCCTCGATTATTCCCATGGCAAACTAGATAGATCTACATAGTTCTAGATTAATTTTCCACCAGGGAAGATGAGTTTTTAAATCGATTTCTCTAAAAATATAATATCACAGAAAGAATAATATGTATGTGTAAAAACTACATTTATGTATTTTAATCAATAATAAAAACGTAAATATTGCGAATAAATCTCGAATAAGTATAAAACGACAGAATGCCTTAAGTAGTAACAGATAAAAATAGCAAGACCACGGTGAAAAAACGTTTGTCGACAGTTAATACTATAAAGACTCTAGTAAATTACAATTTATTTGTGGTAACCAGGCTATTATTATAGAAACTTAATAATCTTAAAACGGAAAGATTTAATGTTAAAGATACGACGCCCTGTTTTTCAATAAACTAATATCACAAGTGACACCATTCTCATGAAGTCCTCGAAAAGTGAAAATCGAGTAAAAAAAAAGCAAAATAGAAACCTGAATCCCCAAGTGTACTGGTCGATCATCGAGTGATAGTGCGTGACGGCCTCGTCGTTCATGCTCCAGCCGCCGCCGATGATCTCGAGGCGGCCCTCGTTTATCAGGTTCCTCATGATGCTGCGCTTCTTCTCGTTCTGTTGCTGCCACCATTTCCACAGAAAAGCAGTCTCCACGTAGATGAACCTGAATTACAAATTTTGCTAATTAAAATAATCTTAAGATAAAATAATCTTCTATATGTAACAAAATTACTTTTCCCAATAGTAGTAGTGCCCTATTTACTTAATTCGAAAAAAGATTTTGTTTGAGGGTTTTCTTTTTATTTAAGGAGGTTCGGAGGTTTGAAACTATGTATACAAGTTTTGTCATCAATTTTTTTTATGAGTATCCAAATTAAGACTCGGATATTTAAAGAAAATGGAATAATGGATTTTATTCACGACTTTGTATTAACAATGGATGAGTTGGTCCCACTTTTCAAGTCAACAAAGTGGCTACACAGTTTAGTCGCGAATAAAGTCGATCATTCCCTCGGGTGATTACGGAAGTGATTACTGCCCTCGCTTCGCTCGGTTAGTAAAAACGCTCGGGGGCGTAATCTACGACTTTAGTCCCTTGTTGCATAATGAACTATTATTTTCTTATTCGAACGGTCGGCGTTTTATCTCGGTACTTCTTTCACATTCAAGTAAATATTATTTTATTATATATGAGGAAAACTTTGTATCTAAATAATAATAAATAAAAAACATTATTTCGAGGTTAGAATAATATATTTATACTTATTAAAACAGTTGGCCACGTTATATCTCGTTAATTCGATCATCATTACAAAACACATTAAAAATTGCACTTGTAGTAACACTTTCACGCAAATTTATTATGAGGAAAGAATTTTGTTCAAATATTCACAGTACTACCGAAAATGTGTTATGGATTCGACCCATCTATTTTAAAATAATATTGCCAACGTTATATCCGGCTAATTTTTATACAATATTTTGCATTATAAATCTAAATATATTCTTGATTTTTTTCTAAGCAAACAATCACGGGGATTATTAATTTAATTTACTTAATAAAGTTTAAGCAAAGGTTATAATGTATGGATTTTAGCATTTAAGCACTTGCTCAATATAGGCGCAAAACCTAGGATTTGTGCAAATATGAAGTAAAATAATGATGATAATTACAAATATTCATTAAATTTAACAGTTTAAATTAATATTTTTAATCGTGAGACATAATATATGCATACAATTACGGAATAGTATGTGGGGTAAAAACCTTGACTTAGTTATATTTTATAAAAGGTTTTTCGTAAAATCAAAAACTTTAGCATCTTATAAAATGAAAATATATTATTTTATTTATTTTAGAAAATTTCATTTTTTCATAGTATTTGTAGCAAATCGCTATTTTATTTTAAATCGTCCAAATAATTTTATAAATCTACGCTAAATTTTTTTTTACTAAATAATATATACTTTACTTACTAATAATAGATTATTATTATTATTATTTTACTCGATATTTGCACAAATACCACGTTTCGCGCATTTTGAGCAAGTGCTTAAGAAGGTTGTATGCGTAGATATCTCATAAAAACAAACATTTTTTACTTCAATTTAATCTCACATAATGATATAAAAGTCAATATATTATAAAATGAGAGGTTTTTGTAAAACTAAAAAAATTTATTTTATCGAAATTACGTTAGTGTAAAATAAGATATCGTCAAATTTAGACTTTATAAAAGAAAAAGTTGACAAATCAGAGGAGACTTTTTTATTTGTTATCCGATTTTAATTTTGATGGTCTCATTTAGTTCCTTGAAATATTTCAGGGGAACTTACCCATACAAAAATTAAATAATATCCAACAACCTGCATAGTTATAGCCTATAGTTTATAAGTTCATACACCTGTTTTTGTAAATTTGAGCGTATACAAGTATAAACTATAGGATGTAACTTTGCAGCTTTCAATCATCTTTCAAGGAATAAAATGAACTGTTTTGTCAACATTTTCTTTTTTAAAGTTTAAATTTGACGATACCTACTTTTACAATATCGGAATTTTCGATAAAAATTTTTTTTTTAGATTGACAAAAACCCCTTGTTTTATAATATATTGACTTTCATGACATTATGAGAGATTAAATTGTAGTAAAAAATGTTTGTTTTTTATGACATATATCTACGCATACAATCTCCTTAAATGCTAAAATCTATACATTCTAACCTCTGCTTAAACTGTATGAAGCAAACTAAATGAATGTTCCCCGTGATTGTTTGCATAGAAAAAAATCATGAATATATCGATGGCCCTTATGAAGACTAGCACATTTGAGGCGTTGGTCACGAAGAGTAGTACATTTCGCCATTCCCTCACGAAGACTAGCATATTTGGCGATTTTCTGACTCCTGATTTTTTCAGGCTCATTCATTTATTCGGGTAACCTGATTTTCTCGAGTAAATCGATAACTTTTTGAGTATCACAAGGGCTTAGTACCAGACCCGAAGCAGATAAAATGAGAATCGACCCGATTCACCGAAAGTTTATCAGTACCTACAACTTAAATTTACATATTCTATCCGAAAAGTGCTAGTCTTCGTGGCAGAATTGCGAAATGTGCTAGGTTTAGCGGGAGAACGGCAAATTATGCGAGTCTTCGTGGGAGAACGGCAAATTGTATTAGTCTTCGTGGTAAGTGCTGAAATGGGCTACCTTTAATAATAACTAGTGGCTAAATAATACCTTCTAATGCTCGCTCAAACCTATGTATTATCTTAGAGTTTCTAAATAAAAAAATGTTTACTTAGAAACAAGTTTATTAAGTTATTGAAAATTTATGAACAAAACTTATGTCTTTTTTATAACAAATGATAAGCATAGAAAATCTGGAAAAAATTAACCGAATTTTCCATAAATTGATGTAATTCTATTACTCATTTACTTTTAATATCTTAACTACTATTTACGTATATTTGAAAAACGTCTTAAGATTATCATTTTAAAAATCAACTTGAAAACCGGCTACTTTATTTCTACATTTACATTACACCATTTCGCCCACAGCGTTAATTAAAACCAAGACTCATCTAACGATCGTCTCGACCGAAAACAAAATAAAACCAAATAGAAAGCGCAAGTACTCACTTTCTGGCGGGATCCTGCTCGAGTGCCTCGACGACGCTGTCGATAATGTACTGCACGCCGGCCACTTGAATGTTCATGCGACCTTCGGCAAACCAGAAAAATTAGTATTATCGCGAGATCGTCGACCCGCTCGACTTGAGCATGCATCTCTTCGCTCGAGCTCGCATTAAAGAACTCTCCTTACCTCCGAAATAGTACTGGTCGACGGTCTTGAGCCAGCCGACGTCATCGTGCGTGTGGGCCACCAAGTGGATGTTCAGCTTGTTCGGATCGCTTTTCGTGCAGGACTGTCGATTAGAAAAAGTTAGCGTTCTTAATTTACTCGATACGTATTTTATTTTTTATTCTTTTGTTTGATAAAAATTGCATATGCAGCCACGGTTTTTGATGTAGCAGTAAACTAGTAGCACTGAGAGAAATATAAAGTATCTGATACTCAACAAGTACATAGAGGTTTTAGTACAAGATACGTATAACCAAATTTTTCCGTCAACAGTTATAAAACATTTTCGGTAATGTATCTACTAAAATGAAAAGTATTATTTATTATACTATTATCTTCCAATTAAACATAAAATATGACGCATACAAATCTGAGAAGTTAAATTTACTTTAGAATATTTTAGCTTTAACATTATTAAATTGCTATAATAAAAGTAGTTGTGTTCACTTATATAACTTTTGGTTCAAAATGTAATAATGTCTGTTTATATATACAATCGTATATGGGAATATGTAAATATATATGATTATATGTAATTACGTAATAAATGTCGCATATGAATATTATTTATAGTACATAATCACATGTAATGTCACTACATAATTACACTTAATTACGTGTCGATGATTGATGATACGTATCCAAAATTTTTGTTTAACTATATATTATCATAATAATACAAGATTATTTTACATATTTTGTTTGCACATAATTATATTCCATTTTCAGAAGACTATGACAACTAAAAACAATTTTCAACTTGATTTGCGTACAAAAATTGACTTATATGAAAATAATAGCCCGTAATACATTTTGGAATTTGGTTAACAAACTGTAGAACAATAACAAAAAACCATAAAACACATTAAAATCTTGGTTTTTAAGAAGATCATTGTTACAAAGCTTTCTCGTTGAGAAAGCAGTTCATAAGAAAAACAATTTTTTTTATGAATATTTTACGATACATGCTTGGTTTTACAAAAACATAGAGTTTGGAGCTGTCATATAGTCTTGAACCGAACGATATGTAATTACATGTAAACCATTTTTTCCCGAGAAATCAATATCTGTTAAGTATATATATATATATATATATATATATATATATGGAGTAACATTATATAATTATTGTAAACACTATAATACACATGTTAGCTACAGGTGAAATAATATTTAATTAATTACTAGAAAAACGTTTGAGTCGTGTAATTTTAAATCAATTGTATGCATGTATTGTGCTTTTAGCTCAAGAATGAATGAATTTGCGATGATCTTATCGTAACTTGTGTATGTGCATGAATTTCGCCGAGTTTCGTGCTTTCAAATGCTACAACACACAAGTCCTACGATAATAAGTATGTATATCGACGGTAGATGATAAATAAATACTTTGGGGACAGATACAGATGCGAAATGAGAAAGAGAGATGTATATAGTTAAAGCTGAGTTGTGACCTGAAATAGAATATCAATAACAAATTAATTCTTATCATTCATTGGCTTTGCAAAAACGATAGATCGAAAGTAGCTTGTTTGCGAATTTTATGTTTCACTAGTGATAACATATTTCTTCTAACAATAATCAGTACAGTAGTAAAATAAATTCTGCACCTACTTTATTACATAAATAAAATAAGTGTTACGTATTGTTTTGTAAGTTTTTTATTTTTATTGGTTTATAATCTAAGAAAATGTTATACTCATATTCAATCTATATACTATATTATTATTATTATTCCTATAATGTTATTAATTATTCAATAATCATATAAATTAATGCATTTATAAACTTTTATATTCAATACTTATAATAATATATGTATGTCGATAGTTTACGACTTCTCCGAATACTCATAAAGAGTCAATTTGTATTTTTGGGCTTTCGCCTCTTATCGCTTAAGGTCTCATGTAACATTCGAACCTTTCTTATGCGTGTTTATTCTATCCCTACTCTAAGTCCACTATTCAAATTATAGCACATAAAGAAAACGTAATATGTAGTCAGTTCACCAAGATTGCTCGACTGAAACACATCTCTCTGTACAATATATATAATATACTTGCATTTTCTACTATAAATTGAAGTCATTTATTTACAAGAAATCCTTTTCTCATAATTTAATTATTACGGGAAAGCACTTTAAAAATAGTGCAAATTATTCAATTGGAATGGATATATTTAAAAATCTTGATATCTTTATAAAATATAATCGTTCTTTACATATAATAAAATCAATTACATTTTTTGTAAAAAAAAGATTATCAATTTATAATAATAATTATTCTTCATATTATTCATAAGCAATTCAGTTTGTTTATTTATTTATTTTTTTTTTTAATTGAGTAAAGAGTAACAAAAACACTTAATATCGATCTGTTTCATAAGCAAATACTGATCCAAACATAAACTCGAAAGGCCTTAAGTTTGTTCCCGGAAAAAATGAATATATCTGTGACAATCACATGCTCAATTGCCCATGCACACACTCGCAAGTAAACATGCACTCTTTCTATACATGTACATATGCTGCCAACAAGCAATTATTGGTTACTCTGTACCTTTTCATTCTTAATTTTACTAGAAAATTATCCAATTTTTGCCTATACATAGCGAGTTGTGAAATGTAACATTGAGTCTTGTATTTTACAGAATTAATTAAAACTGTCAAATATATAAGCAAGGTATACTGGATTATTACTTCCTGCTAAAATTTTTAACACAAAGCAATAAACTTTCTCACTTGATGCTAAATAAATTTTGTTTACTGATAAAAAATATTGTTTACTTAAATTTATCAAATGATACTTATAGTTTTTTTATTACTCATGTCTATGTTTATTTGACTTGTTATCTGAATGGTACCTTTTATTAAGTAATTTTTGTACAAAATTTATTTTATTTAATATCATTAACAGTGATTATACATAATCTTCTTATCTGCCTGATTTATTTGTAGTAAACTCGCGTAGGTCAGAAATTACGTGATAATAAACGCGAAGCATAGCTTTCTACATTATCTCTGTGCAAACGCATCTATAATAATAACCGTTTACAAAGATTTCAAACACTTCTCATTCGGATAATAAATTACAAAAGCATTCCTCACAATAAATTTTTCTTCATACAAAAACTAAAAAACCGTAATTATACAACAAAATAAAAATTATTTATAAATCTACTTTTTAATCCATGTCTGGCGAAATTTATTTCTGTATAAAAAGTACAAAAATGCATAATATTTTGTAAAATTAATTAATTTTTTGTAAAAAGACTGTAAAAATGAATTATAAATATCTTAATTTATTACGACTTCTCCGAAACATCTACAAACACAATGTTTCGCATACTTTTGTAACTCAAAATTTCTCAATCTTTCATTCAATTAATCACCACTTAAAAATCTTAATTTCATACCTAAATAACAAGATCCGAACAATAATTAAATCATAAAGTTATTCCTGATAAGAACTTCTCCCAAAAAATAAACAACGAAATAGAGTGGTTTGATCTCGCTATTTTGTTAGTTAACTAGAGAATACTATAATAATAGAAAAATGTTTTCTTTATTTATATTTAATATTACAATCGCCTATTATAGTGAAGGTAACATTATTTTTCGATCAGTATTCATGTTGATGGAACCCCTAAGCTGTCGTGTATTTCTTTTTGTATTAAAAATAAATTAATTTACAAAAGTTATGGCTTATATATCAAGCATCAGAAGATGCCGACTGGGGTGACATCACACTACACTGTGTGCAAAGTTTTGTACTATATTTTCTGCAATATTGAAGGTATCGCCAAAATTCTACAACTTTACAAAGGTAGTGTATCACGATCTACAACAATAGAATACTATTAAGTTGTTGCATCAGACCTATTTTACCCTCAAGGCATGTAATATATGAAAAAGTTTAGTAAAAAATCTCTTATCAGATTTCCCTTTCAGTATCGCCTTATTTACGAAAAATGAAGAGCGGAATACTCAAATTGCAATCAAACTAAAAAATCAGCAAAATCACCTGACAACATAATTTTCGATTGTGATGATAATTCAAATTGAGCAAAACTCTGAACAGGAAATCGATATACGTATCGACAAGTAAAGTATATCTGTTGCATCCCCTGAACTAGCCATCGCTAAACTTCCTTAAAAATACACTCCAAAAATCAGTTACTCGCCGCACTTATAATAAATTAGAACATGATTACAAACGATTTCTCTCGACCGTCATCGTCAAGAAAAACATCCATTCAAGGCACTCGCTCCATACCCCCGTCAAATGTGTTTCATTTCACACCCAACATAAATACCGCTCATAACGATACTCAAACTGCTCTTCATCGTGCAATATCCCCAGCAAACGAAAATCGAGCCCAGCCACCCGAATCCCTAAATCCAGACTCACCTCGTAGCCGCACACGGCCCTTCCCTTCTCCGTCGGGGCCCTCGGCAGCCTCATGCCCATGCTCAGGCCCACGACGAAGAGCAGGCCCACGGCCAGCAGGACGATCCCGCAGACGACCCTCATCTCGCTCGGCTTGGCACGCGTCGAGGATGCGAAGGAGGCGCGCAGCTGCGGTTCGTAGCGCGCGTACGCGACCACTGAGCTGCGCGCGAGTGAGCCCGAGTACTTATCGTCTTGGCCGTCGCGTGTTGTACGCGCCGACGGCGACACCTCCTGCATACAGACGCTCCGCGGGATATATGTATATCCGAGATGTGTATACAAAAGGTGGTGGTGGTGGTGGACGATTGGCGTAGTTTGCGCGTGTAGTTGGTGGGCTCGACCGGAGAACGCGGCTGCGTGTGTGTATGCGTGAGTGTGTGGTGTACCGAGTTGACCGGTGCTCGAGGAGAGACTGTATATCTGGCTTATCGCGTGTTTGCTTGGGATGGATCGCGAGTGCGTACGTATACAGGCTTTTGTGGATCGAACCGGCTGAGAGCGAGAGCGGGAAAGGGATTCTTTCGGGGTTTGTTAATGGTTATTATTAGTTGTGGGTTGTTAAAAATTGGCCGAGTGTGTTATATGAGGTTGTATTTCTTCTGGCCAATTGTTATCGCTGCGATTTGACTGATAAGACGCGGTTTACGATTGTCCGGTACTTCGGTGCGTGGTCTTTTACAATTGTAAAAAGCGTTACGTAAACTGTCGTTTTCTGCCCGATTTTACACTTCTTTTGTTTGGAGATGTTTACATGAAAGCTTTTAAAGAATAATGAATATATGTAATGGACTTAAAAGAAGAAACGTTTGGAAAAAAAAGAATAATATCTACTTTCTTCAAAAATTTTGGTAATTCCGAATGAAACTACAACTTTTTGTAGTCGACACCAAAATCAACAATTATTGCAACATTTTATGATTACATATAATTTATCATGGCATATAATATATGTTATGGAGATTCTATATTCGATGCGTATTTTATTATGTTGACTTATTACCCAGAAACGACTGGACCGATTGCAAAAAATTCAAATACTGGGCCCCACATTTGTGTCAATACTTTCTCTACATTTCTTTACATTAATTACTTATTCACAATTCATCAAGCGATGCAGCAATTAGGATAATGCTTTTTTACCTGTTAGTATATTTATGTCCTCTAGTGATTCCATTAATATTTGGAGTCAGTTCAAAGCCAAAACTATGAGTACCTGCTGACAAAGTGTAAATTTCCTAGTCATCATCATGATTTCGTTGATATTATTGTTTTGATCGTATTGTTATCAATGCATGTTAATTTTCATATTCCTAAGTATTGCATATTATGGCATATCTATAATTTAAAATGGACATTATACTATAAAAAGTAAAAAATAATAGTAATAACAGGATTAAGAACATAAATATAAGGTTCGCAATTAAGAGGAGGTCGGAGCCGATTACATATTTCTGCATTGAATTTTACATTATTCTAATTTAATTGTTCCTAAAAGTTAAAAACTTTAGTTGTCCGGTGTTCTTAATCTACTAAGGAACACCGGACAACTGAGATAATTGAAAAAAATTAAAAATTTAATGAGAATACTGTTAAATACGAAATTGTCGATAACTACGTAACTGCATGTAAGCTCCGACCTCCTCTTAAGGTAGTTATCCCTCTACAAGTAAGAAACTCATTTCGATAAGAAAAATTTTAGTCTACTAACTGGACGCATAAAGATGCTTCTCCTGCGTAATTAGAGACAAGGTTAACGACATTATTTTTACAAAAATAACGAGACTTCCATGAACATTGAGAGAAATATATCTTTATTATAACACATTTGAACATTTGTTAAAATGTATACAGGTAAATATATATATATTTTTGATATCAACATCCATAGCGATTTTATCACGATTTGACGAAACGAAAAAAAAAATTATTTAAAAATTAATCGACAATCTTATATAAAATTAATAACAGACACAAGTATATATTTTTATTCATGATCGCATCGAATCACCGATAACAACATTGCTTATTATACTTTTCGACAAAAAATACACATATTTATTCTCCGCAATATATTCTATCGTATATATATTAACTTCTCTTTATTTTTTAAAATTAAGTATAGTAATAAGATGCACATTCCATGGTTGGCATGACGTGCGCATAACGCGTTAGAGACGGAACAAAAAGGGAAATACTCGACGGCCACCAACGTCTTCTTTTTTTTACATCTTCGATACCGTTATCGTTCGTATGTGTGTGAAAGCTTTGAAGAAAATGCGAGAACAACAACAACAATAATAATAAACGTGTAACGCTGCGCGGCTGCTGGTAGACGGCAAAGCGATCGACATCGATCGGCTGCGCCGATTTCTTTTTCTTTTCGAGAGTAATGATAATGAGTGCGTTTTACACGCGTCGGTATCGTCGATCGAACTCCGAGATTTCCGACGAAACCCTTGTGCGAGACAACGGCGACGAAATATATTTATATACGCGATCGGAGTCGTCGCGATCGACGAGACGAGCGCGAAATATGGTATTCGGTGCAAGCTTATGATGCGTGCGTAGATTAATGAAGCAGCGGTAATTTGATCATCGAAAAATAACGATTTTTTTCATCTGGGTTAATGTTATAGACTATAAGAGTTCTCAGCGTTTTTACAATGCACTCTTTGCTTTGGATTAAAGTTGGATCTCCTTTTCTCCCCGCATCGATCGATCGGAATCGAGGCTCTTCGGTGTCTTCCACTCGTGTTTCTTCGGAAAGCGACTAGAAGAATAACTTTCGTTCTACTTTTTACAGTAGTTTTTCGTGTGAAGGGAAACTTTTGCAGTCTGAGGCGGTGAACTCTTCAAACTTTTTGGTTGTTATCTTTTGCCATCTGTAACAGAAGATCGTTTATAAGTTTATGTGATTGACATGGAAGTAAAAGGGGAAACGATGTTTTCTCTACTTTTAATATCGGAAGATTTTTATCAGTAAATTGTCTCGTGTAAAGACTTATCTAAAATCGGTTATCAAGTGAAAGATGGAATCATATTAGGTATGAAGTGCACTCGACTTTAAAAAATTCTAGTCGAATTTATTTGATTTTTTTTTAAATGCTGAAACTTTATTGGGTCGAAAGCTCATTTTCTCTATTCTCATTGGAGAGATTCAAAAAATTTAAACAAATTCGACCTGAATTTTTTAACGTCGTGTGTACATTTGACTTATAGATACAATCGTATCATTACATGATTTAAAATATAACATTGCCTATATTTATCAATTAGCAAAATTTAATAATAAATTGATTGCTTTTATTGGCCATTTTGATTAAAAGATTAATGTTACCGCTAAAAAATTATTGCCGTTGATAACGTATACATTATTGATTGATAAATTACTAGTTTTATCATTATTTTATCACATGTTTTATGCTTATACGTATATTCTCAGACCTGCAGATCATGACTTTTGATGAAACTTTGAGAGTAGTTGCTATAAGATAATAGTACGGGAAAAAAGTCGACTTTATTTCTTTGTTGCATATAGAACTTTATTTCCGACTTAACTATGGCACTTTATTGATTTGAAGAGTGGGACTCACGGAAAGAGAAATAAATAGCTCAAAATTGAAAAAAGGGAGAAAGCATTTGCAGAAAATAAAAAAAAGAATGCATTTGCGGGAAAAAAGTGGATATGCGATACAAATGTAGATTTGCGGAAATCATATGCTACTTTTGTTCCGCTTTTCAGGTCAATAAAGTGGCCATTACGATTGAGTCGGAAATAAAATATATGATAACTCATAAGGAGAGACCACGGAGTCCGGGTCGCGGAATTTGATGAAACTTTGGGGCTCGACTTTTGGAACCTAGAAGACCCGCATTCCATGGTCCCCCCTGGTCAGTAACAAATTAAGATCACTTGAAATAGGAGAGACCGGTGCGAGATGGCCACACCGGGTTAAATTAGCACACTTCATATTTTCGAATATTCTTACTTTCTTTATGTACATTTTTTATATATATTAGTTTTCGATGTATATAACGAAATTTAAAAAAAATCACTTTTTGGGTCCAGAAATCGTTAAAAATGGGATAAAACGGACGGAATTTCCATTTTCTTTGCAGAATCTGACATTTTCGACGAATTATTCCCTTTTTTCAATTGGTCATGACTTTGCATCGGAAAATATATTTTCAACAAACAAAAATTCAAATTAAAGGTCTTTTCTTCTACTTTTATATACATTTTGGAGAAAAAATTGTTCACCTTTGTGTGCACAGTTATTAACTGCGCAGTGCAACCCATTTTTATTGCTATATTTAAGAAATCGTATAAACACATAATTTGCCTGAAAAACATAGTCACATTCCTAATTTTCAGTGTTCAAATGCGTTTTTCTTCAGAATTTGACCCCTAAAACAAGATAGAAAAGGTTTGGAAATCAGAGTATTCAAAAATTTGTTTGCGATTTGTGGACCCAAAAAAGTGCATTTTATTTGAGATAACGTCATATAAGTTATCCGATGACTTGAAAGTACGTAAAAACAAGCCAATTAGTGTTTAAAAAACGTTGTTATTGTTCGTACTTATCAATCCAATTATTACCGTAATTGAAATTGAAAACAATCTAAGTAAACTATGAAAGTTAAGTTTCACTTATCAGTTAGTAGAAAGATCTCCATGCATACTTTGTATTAAAAAAAGGAATTTTGATTTTAGTTGAAACTAACAAAAGTTTTCTCTACGCAAAGTGGAAGAGTCGTTTGGGGCTCAACGTTCATACGCGTAGTATACGTAATTTCAAATAAATCTTAATTTTGTTTTCGAATTGTTTGGTATTCAATTCTATGATGATGATAAATCTTAGATCTGGTCATAAATTGATATTTAATTGGCTTTTTCACCTTTAACTGACAATACTTACACGTATAGATTATATATACTAAAGTTTTACATTAATGCAACTATAGTTGTATTATAAATCGAAAGTAATGATAATTCGATCACCAAATACCTATTTATGAATATTTTTTGTATTAAAAGGTTATCTTTTTACTAATTATGACGGAAAAGAGAAGCTGAGCCCGTTTAGCCCCGGCTTAAGGTAATGAGTTTTTTTACGTTTTTGTTTTCACTTAGAAATTAAAGTTTGTTTTTGGCTTAAACCAAGTGCGATTTTTAGTTGAATAGTTCTAAAACATAAATACATAGCGGTAATTCCATTATTGTTCATAAATATTGCGATATATAGCATTAAATATAAACTATGCCCGTCTCGACCCAGTCTCCCCTACTTATATCTTTGATAATATTCAATGTAGACAACTTTTAAATTAAGAAGTTAAGAGTAAATGTCAAATGCTGTAATTTGATAACTGTAATCATTTCTAAAACTATTTTCAATGGTTCATCAATATTTTGATATAATCAAAAAGAAAGCCAAATTTAAGATTTTGACGTCACTTTTAATTTATTTTTTTGTATAACTGTCTACGGTACAAGATACCAGCATCATAAGTAACCCTAATTCTTACCCATTTATCATAAATAAAAGATAAATACATATATCTTTGTTATAACAAGAGTCAATACCTCATTGACCAGAGTTTATTAGAATAAAATATATGTGATTCTCTTCATTTTCCGATGACTGAAATTACCTCTTATCTATTAATGTGACATTTTCCTTGTTAGATGAACGTTGCACCTATGGAAAAAATATTAAACATTTTTGCTGGATACTCTACAGGATATTCTGTTTTTAGAACTTTTATTAAAAAAAATATTAATTTCAATAATAATTTTAATAATAATTTTAATAACAATTTTAAGAATAATTGTTATTACTTTAAATAATAATTTTAGTTAATTTTATTAACTTTTATATTCTGTGCGTTTTTCCATGAGTCTTTCATATTAAATATATGCTGATTTATTTCAAATTGAGAACAATGAAAAGAACTCCTACAATATGTTATCATTCAGATATAAAATAAAACATGTCACCAATGTAAGTAAAA
Organism: Gastracanthus pulcherrimus; assembly: GCA_949152435.1. Classification (NCBI taxonomy): domain Eukaryota; kingdom Metazoa; phylum Arthropoda; class Insecta; order Hymenoptera; family Pteromalidae; genus Gastracanthus; species Gastracanthus pulcherrimus. The sequence continues at coordinate 12,456,549 of OX424574.1, read as the reverse complement.
GTTTTATTTTTTATTTAAATTTCTTCAGAATATTTTTCTGCAAATAAATAAAGCTGTAGTTGAGAACATTATAGATAAACCTGCAAGTTCTTTATAGCACTTAAAGGGTATTTCTACCATGTTTTGACCGAAAAATTGATTTTATTTTATTTCTTCTATCTATTCTTTAAACCTTTTTTAACACAAGAACGCATCGCCTTTATATCTCCATCAAATTTTCAGATTGATAATGATATTTTAAAGTAAGATTAAGGTAAATGTACTTTTTTTTAACAAAACAGCTTTATCTGCAGATTTTGTTTTTCTTCAAGTATTCAAAACATTCCAGGTACATTAGCTTTTGTCGAAACTCTTCGAAATTAATTTTACATATTCTTTTTAGTATTATGAAGAAATTTGTGCATCGTCAAGGTGCTATGTATTGATCTACATCAAGTGTTCAATTTTGATGAGAATGCACAAATATTTTCAAAATGGTATAAAAAGTAAGCAGAAATTTTTCTAGACTGTACAAATAATTCTGTGTGTATCAGGAACATTGTCAATCTATTTTTATCATTATTTTGACTAAAAAAATCATGATTTTTTCGTTCTGTATCAATATATGAATATATGGTAAAGTGTGTAGAAATTTTTCAAAAAACTTATTTTTTTGGTTATATAAACATATGTGAAAATTTAAAAAAATTCATAAGCAAGGGGCAATTTTAGGAAAAATGGTAGGTACCTCCTTAAAAGAAATCATGCGGAAAATTTTGTAGAAAATTTTGCAGAATATTTTGCAGAAAAATTTGCAGAAAATGTAGCAGTAATGTTGTAGAAAATCTTGCAGAAAATCATGCAGAAAATTTTGCAAAAAATGTTAGCCATAACAGTATGCAAAGTCGTGAAAGTATATATTAATCAGAACATATAATAATCATAAAGAATGGCATATTACCTTAGACAATTACAGTTAAAGCTGGCGCTTCGCCGCGGAGGAACATCGGGTAGCATCTTGTGGAGTACGTATCTGATTTTTTTCCCTTATCGAAAGCTTTCGTTTATATAGCGGAGGTAATTGCGAGGTGCATTTGATTATTATATTCTTGACGCTAGAGCTGCTGCTGCTGCTGCTTCTGGGAAGACGTGTGATGTTTATGACGATATTTATATATAATCGAGAGGCCGCGGAAGCTTTATTTGTTTGTTTTCTTTTTTTTTGGTTTGCAGCTGATCGAGGACTTCGGCGCAGTGCACGGCAGCTTAGAAATCCGAGTAGACGTTTTTGGTGTCCTGGGGCTTTTCGAACCTGATCGGCCGGTAGATCGCTTGCGACTGATCCCAGCCACGGGGCGCCGTGTTGTAGTTGGTCAGATTCTGGTAGCTCGAGATCTTGGGGCCCTGATACGTGTTCTCGTATAGTTTCGACGCTGTTTTGGAAATTAATTAAATTTAATGGGTATCTTAATATAGTCAATCAGATAACAAATGTTTCATGGGTGGATTATTTATTGATTTTGATTATAATACTAATATGTTCCGTAAGTATAATTGAAGAACGATTTATTTAGAGTCACACCACAGGAGATAAAAGGGAACAATGTGTTTTTAAAACTCGTACAATTTTTGTATCTGAACAAGTGCCACCCTTAACAAACTTGAAATAACCAAGTAATAATGATACAATGTCTGTAAATAGATGACCTTCAACTAGTGTACCACTATACCATTTTTACATTTTTATTGTCATTACTACGTTGTTAAATCTCCACATATTTTATTAGTAATAAATAAGATTTAAATAAAAGTTTTTCTATAAATTTTCTAGCTTGTACCGTTTTTTGCTTAACGTTTAGATTTGCAACTAAAAACAAATATTGAAAATATCACTATCAACATGTAAATAAATTTTCTTTAATTTAGTATTTCTTTAAATTTAAATTGTTTATATTTCTTTTTCTTGATTATTTTTATTTTTAGAAATTCTTCTATGGAAGAAGTAAAAATGGATAATACCATCAATAATATGGAAAAGGAGAATGATACGTTCGAGAAACATGTTGGTTCATCAAAGCTGCTACTAATTGACCCACTTATCTCTAATTATAAGATATAAGCGACATCAGATCCGCCCTTTTCTCTTGACCCTCGTGAAGGTAATAACGAAAGCCGTAAATACTTAAGGTAATTGAGGGTTAAACGTAAAATAAGCAAGTTACATTTATTTTTTTATTTCGTTAAGAAGTTTAGGCAGAATCCTTATACTGTCAAGGGCAAAGATTTAGCGTTAGTAAGTAAAATTTTATGGAACATTAGTCGATTATTAACGAAACTTACTTGTTAAATTATTTAATTCTCAAAAGCACTACTACTAGGATTATTATCGAATAAAATATTTAGAAAATAAACACAATACACAATATCATCACAAAAAATCGCGCAAAAGCGAAGCATCAAGCAAAAGCTCCGCTCTTCTCCAGGGACACTACAACAGGATCAAAACCAGGACTACCATCACCAGGTTTACCACATCCATCTGCACTTGCCTACTTCCTCGGTGTACTCCTTCTTGAAGCACTCGGGCGTCGTTGTTCCGGCCACAAGGTTCTCTAACACCGGAGTGTTCCTCAGATGCTTCCTGTGCTTCAGCAACTCGTCCTGCTGAACGACCGAAGCTAGAGCGGCAGCCCTCGTCTCCGCGGGCACCTCAGCCTCCGAGTCGACGAACTTCTTGCTCTCCTCCAGCTGCACCTGCTGCTGCTGCAGAAGCTGCCTTCTGTAGTACTCGTCCAGGGTACTCATGGAAGAGGATCGATTGCCACCGTTGCTGACCGTCTGACTGAGCAATCTTCTGTCGTCGATCCGGTAGAAGTCAACCGGGGACAGAGAGTCGTCCAGGGACGCGTCGTCGTCGTCGTCATCATCGTCATCGTCGTCCTCTTCTTCGTCGTCACCCGAACTGGCATAGCCGTTGTTGCCTCTGTATTGGTTGCGCTGTGGTTGTTGTTGTTGCAGTTGTTGTTGATGGTGGTCTTCAGGGATGCGTCGGTTGTGGTAGATGACCTCGCGCCTGGACTCGAAGTAGCGCGATAGATCATTAGGATTGTTGTTGTTAGATGGTACAGCTCTGGGGCAGTATTGCTTGTACTGCATGACTGGCCTACAGGTCTTTTCGAACTCCTGGATAAGTTGCTTCACGGGGACTGGAGTGTAATCTTCCACCTGGGTCTCATCCACCTCCTCGGTGCCGTTGCCGTTGCTCTCCTGCTGTTGGTATCCATTCCCATTCTGGTATCCATCGCCATTCTGATATCCATTGCCATTCTGGTAACCATTTCCATTCTGATACCCATTTCCATTCTGGTATCCAGAGTAGTTGTTAGCTGGTACCTGCTGATGGTAACCGTTACCATTGTGATGACTGTGATGACTGTGCCCATTCTGATGATGGCTGTGTCCGTTATGATGATGATGATGGCCATTGTGGCCATTGCCATTCCCGTTACTCCTTGAGGGGTGCGCCTGGTAATTGTTGGGTTGATGATGGTGATGGTAACCGCCGTTCTGCGCGCTCTTGTTTCGACTGGCGCGGCTGTAGCCGTTGCTGACGCTGGAATTGCAGGATCTCGGGCCACGAGCCGATGAGCTGTCAAAGCTCATGCGTCTCAGCTTTTCCATCTTGTTGTTGGCGTTGGTCTCGGGATCGGTGCCAACCGCGACCTCGCGCAGGTAAATCTTCTTGATTTCGGTGTGGCAGGGTGGAATCGCGACGCCGCCGCAGTCGGAGTGCGCGCTGCTGAAACTGGCGCGCGAGCACTGGTGCTGGTGCTGGTGCTGCAGGTGAGCGCAGCCTGCAGGGGGAGTGCAAGGGCGAGTTAGCGCAAAGCTAAGCGTAAGCGTGGTTATTGTTGTTGATATTGAGCCGATTGTTGTGCTCGGCGGCAGAGATCGGCAGGTATTTCACATCAAAATGCTATCGAATACTTTTTTAAAGTGTTTACATTGCAGATACGCGTACACCCGCTAGACATCCTTATTATTTTTACTTCTTTTATGTTTTAATAATAAAAGTAGATAGATAGAAGATAGATATAAAAAAATAGTAGAAAAGTATTCGAAAATGCTTCAAGGTCGAATACTTGCCGATCTGCGGTTATTGGTTCGGGTGTTTCAGATAACTTAAAATATAATTTTGAACTTTGAAATAATTTTGAAATCTCAAATCAAGTGATATACGAATTTTTCGTGCATCAAGTAAACAAATTAAATAATAAAAAACACTTTTGATTCACATCAAATGAAAGATCCATTAACAGTTAAGAACTCACACGCTCGGTTGCTGTCGAAAAAGCAAGCGAACTGTCGCATGAGTGATAAATACATAAAGAGAATAAGAGTTAATTTGCAATTGTCCTGACTTATAGAGATGCTTCCTAAGCACTAAAATGAAAGTAGAATCTTCTATAATTGCCAAGCGTGACACAAAAAACTATTTTCGGCATATAAGATATAAAAGCCACAAGCGTGCAATGTTAATCCGCATGCGGCGCGACAATAACAATCAAGTCGCCCAGGCGCTAGGACGCGGCTTTATTAATAGTTAATAAATATCATTTAATACATGTAATCCTTTTTTCTCAGAGAATATTTCTTAATTTTAATTTAGACATAAGGATATTTTTATAAATTCAAATAGTATTCTCAATATAAGCTATGCTTCATTAAAAACTAAGCTTACGATATGTTTAGTCATTGAACAAAAGTTCATTATACATATTCAAAATATATAATTATCCAAATATACAACTGACGCAACGAATCTCAATTGATTTGTTTACGGATATATTGATAGCTAACAATTAATTTATTGTATTAATCTTGTTATCGATTTTGTAAGTGTAGATAAAGTTTAAAATCACCCTTGTACTATAAAACTATAAATAATGTAATATTTTCAAAAAACACATATTTAATAAAAGTTTATTAGGATGAAAGTAGTAAACAACTCAAAGTGAAGTTAGATTTATCAGATAACTTGGAGGTGGGTCTTCTGATAATTATTATCACCAGATTAAAAATAGTTAAAACATAAACTCTAATATTCAATTGAACAGAAAAAACCGATAATACGTATTGTCAGCGTATACGTACTATCGCTGATTTATTTATCTTGTTTATAAGTTTTATCTGTAAGTGAAAGGTGATGGTCGCGATGATATTTGAAGAGCATCGATCGGCACGTGGTAAATTAATTTCCAAGTTCTTTGTTTCTCATTTTAAGTTAACGTTTTGCTTTATAACATTTAGGCTCGGATTTTCTATAGGCATACGCAGTTTAAGCTACGCACTGTAAGTCTGTCAAGTTTAAAAAAGCACAAAAATCAAAATATTTTACATTGCTTATGGCAAAAATAAAAACTTACTGGTTGAAGGTGGAGTCGAGTAGTCCATGGAAATATCGACAGTGAAGGGATTGTAAAGAGGCTTATTATTATCAAATTTCGAATTTTCGTTTACACCGAGGTCCTATAAATAAACATTTTATGTAAAAATACAGGCAAATTATATCCACCTATCAGTGCAAATAAATATTGTTGTTTAATAGCGTATATATACCTGCTTCATCGGATAAGTCGGTGCTTTGCCGTAACCGAAACTGCTTGGCGATTGAGGTTGCTCCGTGTCGACTACCCACTTTTCCGATCTTTTCCTGCGTTTCGCAAATATTTCGGCACCTGCGGACAAATGTACGTCCTTTAGCACTCATAAGTGAACACACATTTTTATATAAATAAATTCATAAGCAATAACAATTATTTATATATATATAGTAAGAGGCTCGATTACTCGTGGTGTAATAATGGTTTAATAACCATTATTATGTATATGCTAGTTCGTCCTACGAAAGAAACACTATTGACACCAATAAATAATTCACTGATCACTTCAAGTTCTGCATAAAATAGCTCGTAAAATACACATTGAAACGATACATTTGTGTAAAAGTAGAAATAAGAACAGTATGGAAATAAAGATAGTTATAAAGCGCGAATGTATAGACCGATTACATAAAAGATCTACTTTGATAGACGGCAGAGCAAGTTTTATATCACTGTCACAGTTTTGCCGAAGACCTACATACGAACTAACAGTCACAGTAGTGTGTGTATACAGAGTTTTTACCTAGATAATAATATAAATAAATAAAAAAAAAAGAATATAATAAACACGGAAATAACTCTGTATCTCAAAAAGGTTACCGATACTCCGCCCTACAAAATTCTACCGCAACTTTGAACTTTCGCACTCGCAAATATACAACCGCACCAATCACACTTTTCTACTGCCGAATGAATCGTGCCTCTCAAAACCACCCCAAATAAACAAAAACAAATTCAAAATACCCGCACTCGCGCGGCGGTCCTTGCTCTCTCTCTCTCTCTATCTCTATTCGAACGTATTTCCCCGAACGTTACCCAGACGATACAAAGGCTCGAGCGCACTCCTGGCGCTTATTATATGTACGAATTTTTGGCACTAATCTCGCGCAGCAGCCCGCTGCTCCGCGGCGTTAAAAGTTTGCGAAAAACTTTTTCGTAACAGGCCAATCACCCCTTCTCGTCGAACGTGCGTGCAGCAGTGTAGCGGTAGCAGCAGCAGCGCTAGGCTAATTATAAACCCTCTCGCTCACCTAATCCATTTCTAAGAGACGCGCGCTCCTACTGACGTAATATCGGCGAATTATCCTAATAGATTTTATTTTCTGCTTTCACTTTACTAATATATATTTCCAATAAAAAGTTCTTTAAAGTGATCGTTAGGTATGTATATAGAAAGAAAATCAAATCTCCTTTATGAATATACGTATAATTGTAATACACTTAACGTATAACAGACAAAAAATTGTTTCGATTTAGAATTATGTCAAACTTGTCAATTAAAGAAGTAAGAACTAAATTTTCAACTGATTGGCTCCAAATCCCATAATTAGTTGTATGTTATTGTATCAATAGTTATTACAAAATTTCGTTACTAATATACACATTATACTCTCAGTCTCATACAGCGAGCTTCAATGTTTTAGAAAGATAGTTAATTAGAATTAGAATGATAGATAATATTTTTAAACTTAAAATTCATCGACTGCTTGCATGTTTATTGGCTGTAATTAATGTATTTATAAGATGTATATTATATTGTTTTTAATTGTAGAATATTAAAATATCTTTGACTAAAATACAAAATAATTTATATTTTCATACAATTTATTTCACAAAAAATATTCAATAATAAATCGCCTTTTATAATAGCAGCTGACCACGTCAAACTTTAATGAATTTTGTCCAGCTACACTACAGCTCGCTTTAATAGTCTCTCGCTTTATCTCTAGATGTAGAAACGGCAATGCACACATAAACATACAAACATACGCACAAATGCACACACATACACACACATATACACGCATGCATACACTCACGTAAACCAACATTATGCACGTACCAATCAAACACGAACACTCACATACACACACATGTATATACACGCACGCACGCACATAAACAAACACAAATACATGCATTTACACATGCGCATATTATGCGCATAGACATACACACGACAATACCCACATGCACATATACGTATACCTGCACGCACACAAACAAACTCAAATATATACATACATACATACATACATGCACGCACATCAACAAATACAAATACATGCATGCACACATACACACACTCATGTACGCAAATAAAAATATATTTGCTAATATTCATTCACATATACCCATACACACATATACCCATACACACATATACCCATACACACGTATGCGCACATATGCACCTACACACACACGCGCACATATGCACCCACACACACACACAAATACACGCATTCGGACATGCACACATGTACCCACAGGCATACAAATTAACAATCATACACGCTTACTGACTCGCATGCGACACACATATACACATACAGGCACGCATTTTAGGAGCTATATATTTTGATTCAGCAAATTCAAATCCATCAAAATCTTGAATTTTGAAAGTTTTACATTGCAATTAGTGTCATTTTCTTGTTTTAATCTTAGAGAGTTATAATATCGACGCCCGCTACGAAGAGTAACACCTATATTCATTTTTGAGACGAAGACTAACACGCGGAATGATTTTACGGCGAAAAGTAAACACCTTCTTTGTTCTACAATAATCAGAATTAGTATTTTTGCAACTTTACAACTTTACAATTTTGCAACTTTATACAAAATGCTAGTTTTCGCCACAAATACATTCGACGCGTTTCGTTGGAAAAAGTTAAGTCGTGTTATTCTTCATTGGAAAAATGTAATTGGTGTTACTTTTCGTTGAAAAAATCTAAATCGTGCTACTTTTCGTCAAAAAATTTAATCGTGTAAGTTTTCGCCACAAATCGGACAAGTGTTACTTTTCGTAGGGAGCGTCGATATATATATAAAGAAAGTATCGAGTTGCCTGTGACCACTACTACTCACCGCGGCCTTTTTGAGTATTCAAGTCCCGCACGATGTCGAAGAGTCTCTCGGGATGCTTGGGCATCGACTGCATGTTCGACTCCTCGCCGAGTGCCTGAATGCCATGGATGTCCATAACTTTACCGCTTGGATTCATCATGCATTTTAGTGGCACCTTATCCTTAAAACAATTGTTTCGATTAATTATACATTAAATTTTTATTTTTATTTGATTTAAAATTTAGTACAAAAATTCTTTATTATGAAAATTTGTTTTAATATATATATAAATAATACATGGTGAACTTTAACTTTATTTATATCTTCCGCATGTTTTTGCAGTATTTTGTAATGATAACTATGACCGTCAGTCGGTATATTAACTATGTAAAAATGTTTATTTGAAGTTTAGAAATTACAAGTAAAATTTGCTTTTATTGAATCAAGAGCTAATTAGGAATCACTGTTAGCTGATTAGGAAACATGACAGATTCAAAATCATAAACAAAATTTATACTGTAAACACCTTTTATTTAGTCAATTTAAATTAAACTCCAGTGTGAATAGTAATTAAGTAGGCTTTAGACAAAATCATACAAAAATTATTAAAATAATCGACATATAGTTTCAATTTTTTCAAACATCTAAACTAAATAAAAATAATTTATTTGATTGAGCAATTATTATAAAAAAATGAAAATAAATTCAAAAAATTGTCTTCAATAAACGCAATTACAGAAAAGTAAAAGCCGATAAAAACGTTAAAATACAAAAAGCAACGAACTACGTACTCTGTGCACTGGAGACGAAGGTTCTTCTTCGTCTTCTGCACCTGGAATCCAAAAACAAAGACAAAACCATCATTGATCCATCGCTCTTCCCTTCGCAAAACGTAACAAGAAAAACCATCCTAACGAAATTACAAGCTAATGTAAAGTATGGAGAGTGTTGTTCGAGGTCAGGAGGATGTGTACTGCATATGATAGTAATAGTGAAAGAGCGGAGGCGTATAGTTGAAGGTTCGAGTGCGTTAATATCATACTTGCCGTTACCGTCGTGAATCCATTTGACTGAGCGCTTCTTCCGGTTGACGTACATCGATTGGCCCTTGCTCTTCACGTTCTTGACGTCGCTCAGGGAATTCGAGATACGGCGCGCCAGCTCCACCTGGTCCTCCACGGTCGGATGGGTCGGTGCGTAAAAGTACGACGAGGCGTACATTTTCTCTGCGAGGGGCGCGCAGAATAGATAGAGAGAGGAGAAAGTTTCTTTTTTTAGAAGATCGGCAATTCGAGACAAACAACTAGTGTATCTTTATTTCACTGAGCAGGTAGTGGGTACTGACATCCAAGTTATCAACGAGCGTCGGCAAATTAAAATGATCAAAAATTTACTTATTTAGGGTGAATACATTTTAAGAAGATAAAGTTATTATCAAAAATTGGTATGTCTTGTTAATTGTGTTCTTTTTTATGCGATTTAACTCGCAGAATTACATCCAGCGGGAAACAGATTTCCATAAAACTTCGGGAGGTGGTTTCTGGTTCTCAAAAATAAAGCCTACAATACGTAATTTGTTCTATTGGGCCCTGGTTTGAAGATATAATGTATTTACCTTTTTACGTGCATGATTTTCTGTTCTAAGAAACGACCAAACAGAAATCAAATTTGCGAAAAATCTACGAAATTTAAAATTGAAGCTCTTTTCATCTATTTTTATCATCCTTTTTTTAAAAATTACGCATATTTAGAGTAAAATACCTTATATCTCGCTAATGAGGGACTATTGGAACAAATTACGGATGTTAGGCTTCAATTTTGGGTACCAAAAACCATCTCCCAAAGTCTGATCGAAATCTGTTTCCTACAAGGTGTGTACTCTTCTTGTCAGATTGGATCCTTAGGAACCTAGAATGCTTTTTTCTAAAAAATCAGCTTCTTTAACTTAGAAGATTTATTTGTGCAACAATTTCTGTCCGATGATTCTACAGTTCCTCATGTTCTTACATATATAATATCAGTAAAATTAAGCCAGATTATTCAAATTTAAGCCAACTTTTAATTTTTAGATCACTATATAATCAAATTCATAATTTTATAGCAATAATGTGATACACAAATGAAAATATAAAATATATTTATATATGAATAGGCTCGGTTTAGAATCATTACATATGAATTTATTTATTTGAGGTACTCCTAGTTAAAATTTTCAGGTATATTTTAAAAACATTATGATTCTTCAAATGACTTAAATGTTGACCAAAAATTGTGAATTTCAGTAACCGCTACCCTTAATAGACAATTCTTTCAATAGTTTAAATTTCAATCACAATAGAAACAAAGCTTCCTCTTTGAGAAAGCAAAAGTAATGTTTATTATACGATTTATGAAAGACTATTTGATAGACTTGATAGAATATTTATGATATACTTTTACAATTGAATTATATTAATTATTGTTGTGATAAAAAGATTATCTTACTATTTTTCACGTGCAACACCTCATTTGAATCGGATGCAGGGGTGAGTAACTTTTGCAAGTCAATCGGAGTCGAGTGTCCGCTCTCCTGTGAAAAGAATAAATGATTCGCATTAATTTTATTTTTAACTTATGAGCTACATGACGCATTGTATAAAAATCATTATTGATAGCAAAAGTTCTAACAGTACATATAAACAATTTTTTTAAAATGAGGTTAAGTGGTCGAGTATACTGTGCAACAAACTGAGAAATATTTTCATTTAGAAACAAGTACAAAATATTTATTGTTAAACAATGCAAACGAATAATAATACACTGAGAGAATACATCGGTCAGACTTGCTGAACTGTTCGGTAGTTTTGACCGAAGTGAGTTCGGTAGAGTATATACGGCAAGAATAGCAGAACAAGTTCGGCAGCTGAGTCTCCGTGCATCGCGCTACACGCCTAACCTTACTTTTTCACAATTAATGAATATTTTAATGAATTTCTTAGTTTTTTGTTACTGTAACCTTTTTATATATGATAAGTTAGTCTAAGTTACATTTTCGATGTTCTACTTTAACCTTACTTCTGTTTTACCTTATCACAAACGTGATAATGAGGCTACAATAAAGCGCAACACCACACATCACGCTGCTAATCTTTTCACTCGTTTATCTCTTCCCCCATTACTCGACTACTCGCTCGCGGACAACGGCTTCAGCACAAGTTCGCATCGATTTTTCGACCGTTAGCAATCATCTTTTTAAAAAAAGCGAGATGAGGTGTTCAAGTATTTTATCTATATTTTCCAAATTTTCAAAGAACGGGAGAATCGGATAAATACACGAGCATACAGCCTTCCGCAAAAAAAGGGTTAAAAATTTCAAATCGATATAACTCCGAAAGTATTCGTCGGACACAGACCAGGTTTTGCACTATCAAAGAACATGTTAATACCCACTTAAATCCAGAAGAACAGCGCTACATATTAAGAATTAACAAAGTTATGCATTTTTTAAAAATCGACATTTTTATAGTTTTTTTTTTATTTTCTCGGAATCTATTTGTCCGATCGGGACGTTCGAGGTTGCATTTTATTCGTCATCATATTCTCTACAAATCGTCTGTAGACAGTATTACGATCGGATAAATAGTTTCGAAGTTATATGCAAAAAACGCGAAAAATGGCTTTTTTTCATAAATAATCGCTAATTACAAAAAAACGAATTGAAAATTGGAGTATCAAACTATGCACCCACTATCAGCAACTATTTCCAGACATAATGACATTGGTCCGATCCTGCTATTAATTTTGTCATGAAACATGTACTTTCTGATCTCTGTTGCTTGACCTAATCACCGAATACTATTAAGAATTGAAAGTGTACAAGCGTGTTTGTTCAGAATGATCGCAACTCCGTTCTCTCCTAACTCATCGTCAATGCCCATCCGCGATCATCCCAAATCTCACCATGTCGAAGTGCAGTATCTTGGAGGTGAGGCTCTCGAGGAAGTTGCGCTTGGCTGGATCGTGCCGGTCCGAGGGCTTGAAACCGCGCTGGCGGACTACAACATTGTCCGCTGACACGCTGCGCTGCAGGAAGCTGCTGCTGCTGTTGCTGCTGTAGTTCACGCGCCTGCTGTTGCTGCTGGTGCTGTTGCCGCCGCCACCAGGCCCGGCATTGCGCGAACTGCTCTCGCTCGACGTGAAGATGCTGTAGGCCGCGTTGTTAAGGATACTGCGCTTGCCGCCAGTGCCGTTTTGCCTGCTTTGCCAGAAACAGAAGGAGAGAATTCGGGGTTGGTTAGTATAGTCCGAGTGAAGAAAATTTATAGTGTCGATTGCTAACAATGTGTAATAGAATTTCTAGTGCAATAAGGGTGCATCGATGGTGCTGGTGTAGCATAAATGTAAATGGTAACTGGAGCTACATACATTTATAATAGTTATGTATACTACTAACGGCATTCTTTACTATAACGTACGTCTACAATTATAAAGTTTAGTAAAGTTTAGTTCGTGAAAAGTTAAATTTAGTAGAAAATATGTTCCGTCTTACAATTTTAAAGTTATATTTGAAAATATCATTGTTTTTACTAAAAGCATTTGTTGAGTATAATAAAAAATCGCTGCCAATCCATTGGTAATTCGCTTCTTCAAACTTGATTAATCATTCGAACATGAAATTATTTGTTCTAATATATGAACGTTAACCACTAAATTAACTCTTGTCCTTCTTTCATGATACCTTCTTTCAGCTTCTTTCTTTTGGGAAGTGGTCAATGTAATTGGGTAGCAAAAAAGGTGTAGGGAAGTCATTGGACTAGGCAGGAGGGGGACCATTTTGCGAGCGGCGTGTCGGTCTTACCCTTGCTCTACTGTGTAATATTTTTGAGAGTAATTATAATAGCAAGATATAAAAAGACGTTGTAAAATGTTCTGACAAAAGTCCTTATAATCTGGACAAAAAACTTAAAAAAGAAGCCACGAGGTACTAAGAAGCTTTCATCGTGGCATACAAAATGACTATTTTTTTTATGAAATGATTTTTTTTTCTTAGAATAGAAAAAAATTTTATCTTATGTTTTTGATATATAAGTGATTGAAAAAAATTAGATTTTTTCGCTAAAGGTTTGTAAGCATTACTGGTATGGCAAGAGCTACAATTTGGTAAGATTTTAAAGCTAGTTAAATACTTTTGAGTAAATGTTTTAAAAAGAATAAACATTTTTAAAATTGTTTATTAGAAAATTTATTTTTTATTATTTTATTTTACTGATGGATTAATCTAAACTGACAGACCTTGGACTAATTTTTACAGTACTAATTTTCGACAAAAAAATTCTGAATTAACCACCCTTTTAAAAAACATTCGGCTAAAACAGTGTGCAGCTATTTTTAATGTTACATAATATAGGCATGTGTAGAAACTCTATTTCAAATAGATCCATATATGGATTTTGTGACGAAGTATTTTTATTTACTCTTTCATTGGCTATCACATTTTAAGTTTTCAGTTTTCACTATTTAAGACATTGTTTAAAACATTTAGCATTTATATAGCTAACTTAAAAATCTAATAATCAATATATAATATAACTTAATACATATTTGTAGAAGACAGACAAACTATAAGACTGACGAATTTTTAGTTTACTTAAGAATGTACTATCTGTAATATGATTTTACTTGCATAATATTAATAATTTGTATAATAAACATGCAAAGTACACTTGCACTTCGTTATGTAAAGTGTAATTGGTATGATTGCCTTTCAATACAAATCAAAGATCTAGAGCTCTATCAAGTGACATTTTTTTATTACCAATACTAGAAAATATGCGAATAAGCAAAATCACATTATCCAAAGAATAAACCAAGAAAAACTTCAATACTGGCTATCAATATAAATAATCTACTTTTGCAAAAAGACAATCGATCTTTAGATTTACCGACTTTTTCTAATCCTAGACGTGAATACTTTAACATACTACTGGGTACCGATGACTACAATCACACTAGACCATTATTAGATTTATTGATTCAATTATCACTGGTTCATATGCGATGACAGTGCTTAATTATTTCGTTTAACGGTAATTTTAACGGTTCAAAAGTTTTTAGACTTTTCCATACTCTCTTTAAATTCAAGCAAAAACATATCAAATAGACTTTTCATCGTTTTCAGTTTTAATCCATTGTGTATGCGTGTATGTCTGTGCGTAAGAGTGCGTGTGCGTTATGTATGTGTGTTTGTGTACATGAGCGTGGGTTATGTGTGCGCGTGTGCGTGTGTAAGTTATGTGTCTGTTATGTGTGAGGGTGCGTGTGTGCGTGCGTTAGTATATGTGTGAATAACTGGATATGTTAAAGCTGGATAATATTAAGTATAATTTTGAATACAAATAGTAATTTTGAAAAATTTGTGAAAATGATACAATTCTTATTTTTTCCATTATTAAGTACGACTTTTCAATTTATATATCTAACAATCAAATCTCAGCTATATTAGTGAATAAAATAGGATTTTAATTTCGAATTCGCACTTCTTAAAAATTGGTCATTTTCGTACATTTAAAAATGTTTGAATTTTTGTACTGTATATATAGGTACACAAATATATCTAACACTTACTTTGAAGCTATTTTCGCAAATATAATTTTGAATATTAAGTTAACTATTTTAACATAATGGACAATTTTTAGCTATTTGTACTATAGATATTCAAAAACTATATATAATCTTAAAATATTTATGATTTTAGGTCTGCTTCAATAACTTTGAAGCATATTTTGCGATTAAGAAATAGTAAGAGTGTATGGGTCACTGACCTACAAGCTTTACGGCCACGTAAAACAGCTATTATTGAGAAAGCAGCTTGCCTACCAATACAGTATTATAGTTTAAGATAAGATTAAGTTATAGATGAGAGTAAGAATTATTTTTTCCCACAAAAATAGCAGTATGAAATTAAGTATTAAAAAAATGCAAATAGTTGTTCTGGGACACGACTATAATATATTTTTCCTAACTGAGTGCGCAAAATTCGATTTTGTCAGTAATAGCGTAACGAAGGTGCATTTTATTTTATTAAATCTCCGATTGAAAATAAATATTTAAGACTTACTGATATTTTTTTCATAAATTAGATATACCAAATATTGATAATGTCGTAGAAAAATTTATATTCTTACTGCATAATGGTAAAAAAATAACTAATAAATAAGAGTCAGGTTTACAATATCAGTAATTGGGTATATTATTATAAAAAATTATTATTAGCCTAGTGTTTTGTAGAAATATTGTTACCTATAATTTATTGTTTAACTCAAATAAACACAGAATAAAATATGTAACCAATTGGTATGGCTTTTAATGTATCCCCTTAATCTCAAAAGGACATAAATTGAATGTAATTCTGTTGTTAGATTAAAAAATTTTGTTTTTACATACTTACAATCAACTGAAAATTATTTTATCTTCCATTTAGACAAATTCTATATGTAACAGGGCCTACAGGGCCACAGCTATTACATAGTTGTACGATGATATTGATAAATATGATACATTTTTTATTTTTAAAAATAAAGAATTCTTTTGACTCTTGTTTTTCTAGTTATAAAAATAAAATATCAAAAACTGAAAGTCTGAACTAAAGCAAAAGATTATATATTTGGAATCCAAAGGTCTTTTAATGCGTCATATCATTAAATCCTCTGTTTCGAATTTTGAAATGTTTACTTTGAACTCTCTGAGCACTCTAAAAAATCTTCCGGAAATCCATGCTTCCAAGCGGATTAAAATAAAGTTAGACCTCACTCCCCGGAAATATACAGATTTGAGGAAACTGAGTCTGCTAGTAATTTTTTTTTTATTCAACTCATTCTTAGTGATGTTCGTTGTTTTAATAAGTACAAATACTTAATGTTTGTTGTTTTAATAAGTCAAAATACTTAACGACACTTTATGATACGATTTATGTTTGACATGATTATTGTTTATATCATATTCTGACAGATTATAAACAGATGTTTCTTTGTGAACTTTCTTTCTGTATATTTGGAATACATCCAAAATTAATGAAGATACAATGTCTTGAAAATTCTCATGACGTCATACCGTAGCTGCGGCATCCTTTGAAGTAACTATGATATAATGTCGTTCAACAGAATGTGAATAAGCTATAACTTTTTTAAATGTAGCTTTTTTGAAAAGTACTCGAGGTGTACCTTGCCGATTTTTTGCATTATGTAAACCTTCTTAGTACATAAAAAAATAATTTTATACAAGAGTTTTCGGGGTCGCTGATTACGAATTCCCTGTCTGAATTTTAAAATTCAAAATTGCGGCTCCAAAATGTCCGACCTAAGCTACATATACGTTAGTACAATTTAATTTTTTCTAATTTTCTATTTTTATGTGAATGTTTTCGGGGTTGCTAATTACGAATCGGCGGACTAATTTTCAAAATTTAAAATGACTGATTCAAACTCGCAGCTACCTAAATAAGCCCTATGTACGTGATTTTATCCAAAACAGTGTGAAGATCCCAGTAGACGACCAGCTAGATTGAATAGTCGACCATTCTTTTTTTGTATTTAATAACGAAAAATAAGTAAGGCAGAAGGAAACTAAGGCAGAACATTTTTAGCAAGTATTCGCCTAACTTCTTAAAATTTTTTTACAATTTTTTTACATAAGTACACTTGCTGAGTCCAGAAGTGTAGCTATATGCAATGGGATATGCACACGATAAGATACAATTAAAATTATCTCAACAAACGAAACTTTTCGCGGAACACAACTACAAGTAAAAACATGATTCATTAGGATGAAAATAGTATAGAGTAATGACACCGATAGTCGATAATTTTATTTATAATATTAAAATAAAAAAGAAGAATAATAAAATACCTAATCCAGTTTAAATATGGTGCTGTTTAGAAAAACGTACTTCATTATTGTACTAGGATTGAAACTTGTAATTGAAAATGGTCGATTACTGGGACCCTTACCCCCATGACTATCAAAAACCATAAAATCCCATATACGGCGGCCCAAACACTAAATCCCCTTTAAATATCTCCCAAATCCCCACAGATCCCCATCCATAAAAACTGCCTCGGCCCCTCGTCAAACCCGTAATCCCACCTCGCTTTGTTTATATCCGCGCGCGGTGCGCTCGGGGGGCGTATATACACACAAAGAAGAGAGATCCCCGGGTCTGGATCGTCCATTTGCGGTGTGCGGCGGGCGTCCCGAACGCAGGCCTCCTGGGACAGACAGACGGACTCCTATGGTGGGGCGGGGGGCAATTATTGGTGGCCGTCCAAGAGGCCAATTAATTCCGCGTCGCGCGCATCGTATTGGCATCGGTACAACGGCTGTTATACCCATCTCTCCCTCTCTCTCTCTCTCTCTCTCTCTCGCATGGTTCGTTCGTTCTGCCTTGTAGAAAGAATCGCTAAATTTATCTGTCGTCGTAACGTAATACGTAGTAGGCCAGTGCTACAACGGCGCTCTGCCGCCGGCCGTCGTCGTCGAATCAGGGCCAGCTCGATTCTCGACGTTCGCTCGTGCTGTCCGGCGAGGCGCTTGATTTTTTGGATTCGCTCGGCTTTTCCCTTTTGTTTTTGCAGGCTGTTCTCTTTTTATTGCGATGCTCGTTGTGCAATCGGCATGGGAGGTCAGGTGGTGGCGGAGGGAGAATTTCTTTTTGCGATGGTGGGAGCTTCGCGAAGTATGTCGCGTTTGAGATGATTTAGACGTTTGGCACGGATCTGTTTGGTGGATTAGCGCGGATATGATTTATGGATGTTTGTGTGCGTTACTTTTTTCGAGGAGTAGTGAATATTCACGTGGATGATCGAATTGAATATATACTACTTGTATGATCGAGTGTATGATTGGCAATGTGTATCTGTGTACGTTGTAGAAATAATAATAACGTGTACCGATTAGATTTTTTAAATCGTAAACAAATACTCTTTATGATTCTTTGAGAATTGTTGACTTGAATCACAAGTCAATTGTTAACCAGACATGCATGGGAGATGCTCACGAAATTGGAAATTCTTGGCCTTTTAAAAACCCTTGAAGCCCGTTCTTTCGAATTGGAGAGAGTGCTATTTAGCATACTTTATAGGTTTTGAATTAGTTTAGAAAACTATACGTAAAGGTAGAGCAAAACGTAAATAATCTATGATAAAATAATAAATCGAATAATCATTTCCGGAAATTTTAGATTGTTAAATTAATTATGTGGGAAATAGTAACAAAACGAGAAACATTGTCAGCAAAGTTATTATTCAAAAAGTGAGAAAATTATCGAGTAAAAAGATGATTGAGTAAAATGACGGGAAATTACTGGAGAACGCAAATGTTATTAGTGCTAATATGTAGTAGCAGATTTGAGTAATTCCGTATTAATTAATAGAGACCACTAAGCTGTTTTTGTTTACATGAACCGGTGTTAGAATCAAGTTAGTGCAAAAAATGGCTTTTCATGCCAAATGCTTTAGAAAAATTTCGCTGAACCAACAAATAAATTTGACAATTCAGCAAAAAAATGAACTAATTTACCTCAAATATTATAGCGTATAATGCTTTGTTGTCAGATAGCACCTAAATTATTTAGCAATCTTTAACAATATTTTTAAATTTGTATTTCATTAATTATAATCGCAAAGATATGTTGCAATCTTGAACGCAAAATTAATCACAAAACAATTCGAGTTTATTTTCTCAGCATCACAATTTATCCAATTAACAAGATCAACCACACTTCACGCAACCAAACAAACATTAATCTTCGTAACAATCCGCATCGAAAGCTCACGCGACGCGGTTTCAGGCCACGCGCGAAACGCGCATAATAAATTCGTGAATTCTCTCTCTTACAATACACCGGCTCGCGTGTTCATCTCTCGCGCGCAGTTGCGGCATCGGGATAATATTAGAAAAGCTCGCGCGAGGCACAGAATCACCGGCGATTCTCGAAAACCGAACTGTAGTGTATCACAAGTCTCGTCATCGATTATTATTCGCGCTCGCTCGCGACCACGATTGATTAACGCGCTATATGCGTTGTAGGAGAGAATACAGCATAGGACAGATATCCATAAGCTTTTTTGACTATTGGGATTTTAAAGGATTAACTATTTTTTCTCAGGCAATATATTTGTTTTCCAGACAAGCATGTACAATGGATGTATTTTAAGACTAGTTACATCTAGCAATTGTACTAAAAAGAGGGTAATAGTTTTGCTGTAATAGTTTTGTATATAAATATGACTCTAGCATTTGTAAATTATACATATTTTCTAAACATTTTTTAAACTATTTAAATATTGTTATAAAAGTGTTTATTTACATATGCTGAAAGTGTATGTCGAATTTTTTTATATATTTCAACCATTTTGTATGCTTATTCAAGAAGAAATTATATTCGACACTTTACATCTCAATAACTTTTGATTGTCTATGAACGGCCCTTTTGCCGTAATAAAATAGTTTTAAACTAATTTCTCACAAATGAAAAATGAAAAATTAAGATTTTTAATTTTCAAAAAATGTATCGCAGTATGTACATCTGTAGTTTCTTTCTCTTTTTAAACTAGCATTCGGAACTCGAAAGTTCATCGCCTCATCAATTCAAGATCTATACCAAAAATACTTTTCCTGTAGTTTTTAGAAAAGTATTTTTGGTTTAAATGCATACTTAAAAAACGGTACTTAAAATATACGTAGAAGTTATAAAATAGTATGTTTATTAAGGGGTAATGCCATCCCTGACGGTTCAAAAATCGTTTTATTTAATAAATAAACATTAGTTTATAGTCTTAACAAAAGGTATTATAATGCTTTTCTCGAAACGTACTTTTTCAAATTTGCGTGCATGATTATTCTCATAATTTCCATCCGATTGATTTGAAATTTTAATACGATCTTCTATACATCAAAATACAAAGTATGTAGGGTTTTTGCGAAACATTGAAAACTGTTTTTTGCAATAACAATATGTTTGCTTGATTTTTTATCCAAAAAATTTAACTTCTTGTAAAGAAAGCTGGCATTTAAAAAAAATCAATATTTTTTAAAATCTCTACTTACTTTGTAACTTGGACTAATATAGAAAATAAAACTATTTGAATTTTTGTTTTAGGGACAACCATCTTTCCAAAATATTGCACTCAAAATAATATCTAAAAAAAGATTGACTATGGAAGTGTACCATCACGACGGCAATTTCAACGAAAAAGATTAAAAAAAATGTAATATACCCGAACTCTGTGGCGTTACCCTTTAATCCTATATACTTTAACTCCTATTACATATACAATAATTAGTATTTAGTTATAGCTAACGTACTGAACACGTGTTTAACCTTCGGGAAATAACTTTTAACAAGGATAATAATGGCTTCTTCGCTATTTAATAAACCCATCACATGCATCTAATGCAACATGTATAGTGCTGCCATCTAGCGACAAGAGCCTAATACCCATGAGCGTCCATGCTGTGGGTCGGTACATACTGCACGACTCTCCTCTACACCTCCAATTTTCATACAAATCAGAAAAAACTACGATCGCGCGCGAGCACAAAAAGTTATAGGTATACGTTCGAGTCACAGCGGAAGAAAAAGCCCGCGTGCGTCGAGTCGCCTGTTTCCGAAGCGGTGGTTATTTTCGGTGTGTGCAGCTCCCGCTAGCCTATTCATCTTCTCCTCTCTCTCTCTCTCTCTCTCTTTTTTATTCCATTGCGTTCTTTTTGTTTGTTTCTTTCTTTCTTTTGTCGGGTCCGAGTGCGTATCGTCATTTTTCGAGGGCGCCAGGGCGCTGTATTCAAATGAGCGGGAGGCTGCGGCACTGATGGGCCGCGAAACTTCTGGAGCGCGTCCGCGCGTAATTAGGACCACGCACCGAAAAGCGCGCGTATAAGACTAGCGCGTAAGCGGTGAATACGTTATTGTTTTGAAGGTGAGCGAACATCGCGATTTTATTTTTTTGGAATCGGGATTTGGGAAATCGGGAGTTATTTTTGTTGAAAGTTATTTTGGACGTCGTTGTTATTATTTTTTAATGGAAACTAAAAATATGTGGACTGACGTGTATTAAGTAAAAATATTTGCAGCGAATATTGTGCTTTGGTAGAAAAATGTGGGGAAATTGCTGTAATAAGTTTTATGGGGATTCTAGCTACTGCCTGTAATTGCTGAAAAACTCGCCGAAAACTATAGCCTTACATTGAAAGAATATTTTACTGGCGCAATTAGAATACGGTGGTGCGATCCATACTATGTTTTGGTACAAAAAAACAACGCTTAGTTACCACAGCGATACTAACTAATATTTGTTGTAACTATTTTTCTTTTTTATGAATATGATATAGGCAAAGCAGCAACATTAAGCATAAACTTTATTTATGTTTTACTATGTCAAAATTCTAAACTCTCTCTTAACCTTCGGAAACACTAATCAAAAGTAATGATAAAAGTAGTTTTTAAATACTTATTCATCATTTAATTCAAGTCAAATTTCAGTATTCATCAATAAATTTGAGACTCTGTGTAATCATGTAAAACATAAACAACAATCACATAAACAATCTCAATTGCTAGATCGACTATTGCTTTAACAGAAATATAAGTCACGATTATATACACTCCTGCGCAGTAATTTATTTGCCGATATTTAGATTTGTTCTAATGTAAATCTGTGCCCATATCTGTTATAGGCATACGTAATCTCACACATTAAAGCTGTATTAATTAGCTTTCATTTGAGAGGTAAAGGATGATCATTTATCAATATGATTTTTAATTGGCGATGCAAAATATTTACGAAATGGACACGTACTTTGGAGGTGTATATACTCGTCCCAATGCGAAGGAGGGTTAAATGCCATTTGGCTTAGAATCATATACGCATAGTTGCAGCAGCAATATCGAGTCTAATATATTTGATATTGATGTGTGGACGAAACTCAACTACGACGAGTGTAACTATAAAATGTTAATTTCTTAAAAATTGTTGAAAAATAGTATATGCACGATGCTATCGAATAGAAGTATTCTCTAAACCTAGCTTTAAAAATGCTTTCTTTTACTGTACTCCACGAAGTGAATAAAATAAAAAATTTCTTTTCTGCTTCGGTATAATGCTTTCAAAAAGCAGTAGAAAATCTTTGGAACCAAATCTTATAGTTTATTGACATCGAAAATGGGATTTTGAATTACTGAATATATTGATTAAAAGTTAATCATAAGCCAATCGCAACAAACATAAAGCAATATCCTGCATGTTTATTGCATAAATCTGCAGGGCAGTTTCAACAAAATTCCTAGTTATTGCTAGGTACTATTTATTACCTTTTCATTATCGGTATCTGTTTGGTAGTGCGATTACTAAGAAAATGAACGTTTTAATCAGAAATGCTGAGTACTACTATTTCACTTCTACCAGGGTATTTATATAGTATAATAATGTGTTATAAATTTTAATAATTATTTATACTTCTTTTATTCTTAATGTAGTTGTTATTTGAAATATATATACTACAATAAAGTATATATTTTAATTAATTTTGATCATTTATTAATTAATTATTGATAAATTGTACTTAAAAACGTTACTAAAAACAATCAGGGTTTTAAACTTTTAAAACATACATTGGTTGACCCGTATACTTGACAATTACATAGCTGTATTGGAATTAAAACTGAAATTAAGGGAGTGTTCTTGTGTTTTGATCGAAAAATTGAACAACCTTCGAGGATTTTTTATTTGGTGGAGTACACAATATAAGCATATGGATCTTTTTATATTACGTTTATGTATCTAAAAGCTACACAAAAACATTCTTTTCTGTGACCTAATTTAACGCCTTGATTAAAACGAGTCTCGGCTGTGGAACATATTTCGGTTCGTAATACGTATTTAGAACAAAAAATACAAAAAGATTCCTGATCTGCATGACTTTCGTTATGTCACAGAGCTCAAACGATATTTTATGTCAGAATTAAATAAAATGGCGGCCGCTCCAAATTTTCTAGATTTTTTAAAGATATTTTTTTCAAGTTTTGAGTTGTAATAAATTAATAAAATATTCATTCAAAAAACGTAATTCTGTTACAAGTCATAGCCGATGATTTGTAGATGACCCTCAAAAATATTTCAGACCGATTGGTGGAATAGCTTTCTTTTTATCTATACTGTAGATAAAGAAAAAATCATTTCTAGAAAATCGCTTTCAAAGTGTTCCATAATGATACTACCGCGCTGCGATGCATTCACTCCATAGAACTATTATAAAATTCTTTGAATTTTGTTACCAAACTTTCTTAGTACATTTTAACAACCACATACTTTAAAAAGACACAATAAACCAATTTGAGTTTTTTGAAGCCGACACATAAGTATAACCCCTTAAACTTAATTGCTTAAAAACAACTAGAATTTTTGTTAAATCTGTTTTTTGAAAAGGCATTGCTTTTAAACCCAATCCCTATTTTTAAAACTATTATATTCTATTTTCATTATTACTTTTCCAATGAAATTGAACCTTTGCCGAAACCTAAAAAAAGAACCTCATCAAGCCACTAAACCCGCAACTTGAGCAAAACCCGTTATCATTGAGAGTTCAAGCTCGAGGGTCAAAGCCGCGAAATCCTCTTCAAAAAACGACGAGCGCACCACGAGAAACTTGAAACTCGCGTGAAAAAAAGAAGTCGAAACTCTCTGGTCGTTCCTTGGCCGCGAGAGAGAGAGAGAGCAAAAAAGAGAAAGAGCGAGAGAGAGAAAGAGAGAGAGAGAGCGAGAGAATGAGAGAGGGAGAGAGAGAAAGAAAGAGAGAGACAAGCACACAATAAGTGCTGCTACCACCACGCGCGCTCTCGAGAGATACGTATTTTTAGAGTGCGCGCGCGCCTCCGAGCTCTGAGCCGGCGGCGGCAGGTTTTCCCCATCGAAAACCGAAAATCGCATCAAAGAGAGAAAGGGAGAAAGAGGCGCGAGAAGTCGAAAAAAGAAAATACAAACGAAGAGAAAGATCGAGAAGAAGATTGAGAGGAATAAGAATTAACAACGATTCGAAGTTCTGCTGGTCATTGAGAGACTGGAGGAAGTGTCCATCTCGAAGGAATGAACATCTGATCGAATTTTTATGATTTTTTTCGCTAGTCTTGTTGAAGAACTTAATACAAAATTTAGACATATTCGATGTTTGATTATATTTTTTAAATTATTTTTAATTTTATTTTTCAATTTTCATTTTCGATTTTGATGTTTCAAAATAAAATGTTTATACTATGTTTAGTGTATAAGATCTATTTAAAGTAGTTATGGCTGGAAATAAAAAAGGTTTCTCTTTGAGAAAGCAAAACAATGAAATTTAATAGAAAGTATATCAATTTATTGGTGATATTTGTATATCCAAAATTGTACAAAATTTTGGGGTAGGTCGTTCTATCATGTAGGTCATGTTTCCCAAACTAATGAAAGAAATGAGAAAGAAAATCACGTTTTGTGCAAATTTTATTGGAATTATTTTTAGTAAAAAATATACTTTTCCCCGAAAAAAATTAATAAAATCCTTGTTGTATCTACTGATTAAAAACTTAAATCGATCGAAGACAATTTAAGTTTATGTTATAATTATAAGGCATCGATTTAATTATTTATGTAATAAATAGCGGATAGAGTGGCCTCATAAAATGTCAATAATATTAAGAAGTTTCTAAATTCGATCATTATTTCTGTCAACTTTACGCAGTTATTTCTATACAAAATAATTAATAAAGAGTTAATTCGCGTTTCTCGCTGTTCAAAATCTAAAAGTAAAAAAATATGACCTTGTGGGAGAGAATTACCTTAACCTTTCACTCCCCAATTGACTATTTAGGTATCGATTGTTTCTCGTTGGTATTAAATCAATAAAGCTATTGACCTAAAGTGACTTTTACAAAGGCTAAAACCTGCTATTTCAGAATCCGAGGTCAGATTTATCATTTGGGTATTTAAAATTAAATATTACTACTCAAAAACTACCCAAAAATTATTTCTAAATTTGTCACTTTTGGTCGATTTGGAGCAGCCATATTAAATTCCAGCAAAGAAAAATTAAAAATTCTACCTCAGAATATAAAAGAGCAGGCAATAATACTCGAAAAAGTCACTCTGTTAATGACATAATTGATTTATTATATTCTATCGATTCATATTTTTTAAGTCGAAAAATCCAATCGGTGTACCGAAATAGTTGATTGGGAAGTAATTCACCAAGTAGAAAATCCCGAGCAAGGTTAGACGGGTACGCATTTATATACTCGCAGCCAACGTAGCTCCAACCACGTAAAATAGATAAAACACACAGCCGTTAACGTAAAAATTGAATTCTCGTCTTCTGATTTTCAGAAATTGGCAATTATCGTCACGTCTCTTCGGAGAACCGTGGCGAAAGTCAGAATTCGCTTCGGTCGCGCTCCGAGGCAGTGTCAGTTGATACTGTATTAGCGTGCGCGCGCTGCCCCGCGGGACGAAAATAAAACCTGTCAGCGGTGGATTGCGCCTTTTTTCGCGCCTTTTCTCAACGAGAAATAAAAAGAAGAAAAAGAAAACCGTTCGCTCGCCAGAGGTTCCAATGTGGATGGGCGAGATTATTCTGGTGATCTTAATTTTCGCGTCGATTTGCATTAGTGCGCATTAGCGTATACATCGCTAACTAAAAATATATGCGCGCCCGCGGTGCCGAGAGAAGCGAGGTGTATCTTGATGTTTGAAAGCCACTTGACATAATTTGGCGAGTAGGTTGGATTTTGGGGTGGGAATATGCGGCGTTGCGCGAAAATAAGAAAATTAGTCGCGAGTTTCAAGGCGAATCTTATTAAGATTAAAAAAATATGTGTTCTAAAATACTTTTCTTTTTGTTAGAGTCACGTTTGATTATAAGTTTTTATCAACAAACGTGAATAATATAATAATATAGTCCGACGTCTGTCATCCAAAATCGTATCTTACTTTCAATTAAAATAAGTGATTCAAATTATAAGTAACTCAGAGGCTGATTCAATACATAAATATTTTTAAGAGATTTAGTACTGTAGGAAAATTAATGTACACATAAATAAATAGAAAATGATAGTGAACTAGTAAATAGAATTACTTATTATTTTTTTTAATCTGATATACAACTTTTTAAACCGTATATTCGAAATACGACTTTATGCATAGAAGATATCGAATAATATTATTTTTACTTTACGTAGCAGTATCGATCAAAGCCAAAAATTGAATAATTCAATCACCAATGTTCCTGCAAAAAAGAAAGAAAGCACCACACACTACTTGTCAGACGCCTCGTGTAAAGTCCGCAGAAACCCGCTAAAAATACACTCACGAAATAAACACAAATATCTCTCTCGTCGATTTTCAAAACGCCGCGTACCCTAAATTCATCGAAATTCTCCTTGACTCAAAACCGCTAACCAAGTTCCGAATACGTCCTCAACAGACACCAATTCTCCTCCATATACCATCAAACCCACTAAACACAAGTGTCCGCAAACACTCAAAGCGTAGCGCCAAAAAAAAAGCGAGCACTCTCGAGCAAAGCTCAGTGTTGCCCTTCTTTACAGACTTGCTAAAAGCGCGCACTGGACACTCGCACCCAGACGCAAGCTCTTATCGCTTACTTATCGCTCGGCAGCTGCGCGCTCCTCCTCATGCTTGCACACTCGCTGCTGCTGTTGGTGTTGCAGGCGCCCGCCACCCCCTCTCTATCTCTCGCACTTTCTTATCTCAACTATACCAGTGTACCCCGCGTCGTTCTTCCTCTATCTCTTATTCGCGCGACACTGCAGAACCGCACACACGACACTTGTGTACCATTTACGTAACCCGAGCGCGGAGATGCTTCGACTTCGGGTGTATCTCGTATTCGCGGCTGCGGCGCGCGCGCGCACACACAGACACACACTTGAGAGAGCCGCGATTTCACTTTGGCGCGCGTAGGATCCCGCGAAATGTGCGTGGCCGCAGTCGTGCGGCGGAGCGCGGAGCTGGGAGGGGGGCTATTGTTGACTCCTCAGCGCTGCTGCCGATCGGTCCGCGCGCCACGAGCGCCTCTTCTCTCGCTTTTCGTGCTTTCGCGGCGGCTTCCTTCGCTTGCTTGCTCGCCTCTTTTTCGTGGAGGCTGCGGTGGGCGCCTGTTTTCTTTTTTCGCGTGCGCGCGCTCGGGCTTGCGGGTACAGTGCTTATAATTGTATTGGGGAGGGAAATTTCGCAAACGGTTGGAAAGCGTTATTGCTGCTTTGGAGGGAAAGGGGGTGATCGGAGTGGGCGCAGACTTGTTGAAAGATTCTTGGATTGAATGCAGTTTTGCTTTGTCAGAGGCAGAGTTTTGCGACGATAGGAATTTTGTTAGCTGAGCGTTTGGTAAATTGCCACGTATTAGAGATTGCTGAATAGGAAGAAACGGTTTTCAAAAATGTATGTCTATCTGTATGTATGTATGCAGTATGTATGAGTATATGCATATCTGTATATACGTGTGTGTATGTACGTATGTATGTATGTATGTATGTATGTATGTGCGTACGTATGTATGCATGTATGCATGTATGTATGTATGTATGTATGTATGTATGTATGTATGTATGTATGTATGTATGTATGTATGTATGTATGTATGTATGTGTATGTATGTACGTATGTATGTATGTATGCATGTATGTATGTATGTATGTATGTGTGTACACATGTACATATGCATGTATGTGTATACGTATATATGTATTAATGCAAATATGTGTGTACGTATGCATGTATGTATGTATGTATGTATGTATGTATGTATCTATATATGTTGTATGTATGTATGTATCTATATATGTTGTAGATAGATAGATAGATAGATAGATATACGATTTATTTGTCAATTTTGGCAAAAATACATGTATGTATGTATTCACGTATATATGTACGTACGTATGTATGTATGTATGTATGTATGTATCTATATATGTATGTATGTATTCACGTATATATGTACGTATGTATGTATGTATGTATGTATGTATCTATGTATGTATGTATGTATGTATCTATATATGTATGTATGTATTCACGTATATATGTACGTATGTATGTATGTACGTATGTATCTATATATGTATGTATGTATTCACGTATATATGTACGTATGTATGTGTGTATGTATCTATATATGTATGTATGTATTCACGTATATATGTATCGTATGTATGTATGTATGTATCTATATATGTATGTATGTACACGGAAAGAAGGTTGCGAGCGTCTTTATCCAAACTGGTACTCCTAGTATACAAAACACGAGTACATCCGCTTCACAGCGACTTGGTACAAATGCGCGCCATCTGCGAGCGAACCACGCGCTCTTTTTGGTAAACGCGGCGCTCTTACGTTTGGGAGACAATTTCGCCCAAAACGGGAGAGCAGTTCGCGCACAGAGAAAGAGCAGGTGTGCCGAATGAAGATGCTGCCACGCGCGTCGACGGACAGCCTCTAACCTAACTTTTTTTCTGTGTATGTATGTATGTGACCAATGCTGTGAGCTAAGTATCGTTCGCTGCGGGAATACTGCATATTTACTAAATATAGTATTTCAGTTATAAATAACGAAAAATAACAAATAACACTTAGACAATGTTTGGAGATTATATTCAACACACATGACAAATCATAATAGACATTTTTCTTCTGAGAAAAAGCTATAAGTAAATTTTTGTATCATTTTACCATTCAATTTACATGTCATTCTTTACGACAATTGTTTTTGCCATATACTGTACGATAAGTACATTATAGCATTTAAGGATATACTGCGCGATAATGATAATTTGAATTCCAGCGACGTTTTAATGGACTTATGAAGGGCTGAGCTTCATACAAAAATTGTTAGAGAGACATACACTTACTTAGAGAAAAAGAGGATAGCGTTATAAAAAAACTTTTGTCACCCGTAAAATTGAATAAATTATTTAAGAATGATCATTTATCTTCGTTTTCTCAATATTAATTTGGTGAAGGGCTAAATGGTTTTAGCAAACCAAACAGACTTAATATTCGTCAGCGACGTTTCGGCAGTACTTCGCTGACCACATCAGGCTATACTTTTTAAAAGAAAACATCGCTGACGAATGTTAATTCTGTTTGGTTTGCTAAAATCATTTAACCCTTAACACCAAATGAATAAATTGTTGTTTATAATAATAGTTTTCAAGCAATGAACTTTATATACCGGCCGCGGAGTTTGTTTAATAGAACACCAAAATGCGTCAAATCGCCGTGGCAAAGTGGCGTGATCTGTCGGTGGGAGCCAAGAATGCATAACTAGTTATACTGTACGATTCTCCCCTATATGTAAGAGCATGTGTGCGTACGTAAGTGTAAGTGTATGTATGTGGATCAGCATATATCTATTAAGAGACGCAGACAAAATTAATTTTTTAGGGCCCATTTTTCTGTTCTTTTTAAAAGGTCAAGCCTGAGTTAAATTCTGTAAAAAATCATTATCCATTTTATAGACGGAAAAAATATTTTGACGCAATCTAATTTGATTTTTATATCTTAAATATGTATATTATAATATATGTGATTTTGCCACGAATTAGACCCCTCTAAATGGCCTTTATAGTCCCTTGAAAATACGCTAATCTACATTATTGAATTTAAGCCTTTCTGACCACTTACCGAGGTTTTTGAATCAGGTGGTGTATTCTTCATGGTCACCGAGGCTTTAAACTATTCTTCATAAGTGTACTCATAGATTATTTCCAATTACTAGTGACACATATCGACAATAATACTAAAAAAATGTAACTATTATTGATACATGTCGAAATCACATGTAATATACATCTTTATGATATAAAACTTGCATAACTTAGATTACGTCTAAATATTTTTGCCGACTATAAAATGTATAATGATTTTTTGCAGATTTTAAATCAGGCTTGACCCATTAAGGGGATCTGCCGGTTATTTTTGTAAAATCTCTCCATTTCGTCCAATAACGTTGAAGCCTCAGTAAATTATTTTGTAATGACTAAAGAAAGACACAACAAAAAATTGGATCATTTTTCATTAATCCTTGTTCACAAGTTATCGGAGAAATTGCATATTTTTAAAAAGATGACTTAGAAAACCTTTTCGGTTCAAACTTTTTTGAATAATTCCACAATATTTTTCAACTTAATACGAACAAAAACCGGATATTTAAAGGTGGTTTCTGTTCGATACATACTGTGAAATAAATAAAACATTTCTTGAATAATAAATTTATTAAAAATCTACATGTTTTGATACTAACAATTGGAAATAAAATATTTAACATTATACCCTAAGAAAAATTGTTTTTTTTAAGTGAGTTGAATAATATTGTTGAATTTTTTGAAAGAGGTTTAGTTAAATAGGTGTGTGCGTTGGCCTGTATGCTTTATAATATAAATTATTTCTAATTGCTGGCTATAACTTTATTAAATCTTTGAATTTTAACATCTAGTAGTAGGTCTCAAAATGTTCTTATTAAAATTATAAAACATTAAAAAAAGTCATAAAAAAAGTTAAGAGAAGAATATTCGGTAATATTTTTAAGTAACATATTTTTTTTACTAATTCATTGGTACTTAACTTCCTCAAACTAAATAAATTGCTACAATATGAATTTCTTTATTCTGGTACATTAATTTTAAGTTGTTATATTTCTTTCTAATTAAAAGCTCAAAACGTGTGCGATTTTTATCATATATTGTTGTCAAAAGATAAATTACAAAACATTATAAGCTGATGATCATAAATTGCATTATCAATTTCAAAATATCGTAAAATACAAAAATAGTTATAAAACTAAAACTTTAATTTATTTATTCTGTTTTTGTATGTTCATAAAAAAATAGATAAAAATCGGTATGCTTCATAAAACATGACAGAGAGATTCTCGATATATAAGCAATCAAAATTAAAAATAAATATAACCTCAAATATCTTAAAAGATAAAAGACTCATAGATAGATAGTGGAATGCTACCTTTCTCAGCTCAATTTAAAGATTTTACGTCATATGACGATACAAATGACGTTTTCGTATACATAACAAATAAGGGAAGATAGCTTATCAAACATTTCTTGATGGAAAAAATAGGTAATTTTAAGCGCTTTCAAATGCATTTCATCCGAATTGATTATAACCTATAAAATTTTTAACTTATAAAAAGAGGAAAAACTAGAACCCAAAAATAAAAAAATCGATAAAAAAAGCAAAAAAGCATCGACCAATCAAAAATATTAATTATCAGCCGCCTACGTGCGTCAAAAACATAAAAAATGAGCCCTGAAAACTTCAATTGAATCGTGGATTACTTGAGATATACAGGGATACACCCACACACCCACACCCACATACACCGACACACACACGCAGACGCACACAATAACACCCACACACACACACAAACACACACAGGCACACACATACACTTCCATGCAGACATTTTCTAAAAATAGTGTATTTTGATTCCTAATGTCTCATGATTACCTAGGTTTGAGGTACTGCCAATGGATAGGCAGCGGTTATTCATTTGATTGATGGATATCTGAAAATTGTGTATACATTCTTAATGTAGACGTAATTTACTTTTCATCAGATATAAAATTAATCTTATTGATTTACATATTTTTTATAGGAAATTAAAGGGAAAAAAACAAATTTTAATAAATTTAGAGGCTGTCAAAGTCAATTTATAAAAATTTTAATTTTTCACCTCAAATGTTCCCGACCCGAAAACGAATAATTTGTTATAATTCGATATATAAGAAACCATTGCTCTTCAAAAGACAATAATCTACGAATGTGCAAAGTTTCAAACAAATATTCCAAAATTTCGACAAACGGTATTTAAAAAATATTTGAAATAGACCAGACTCGAGCTTTCAAAATATTTTTCAAATGCCATCAGTAGAAGTTTTGAAATACATATTCGATTGAAACGTTGTACTGTGGTCGTTGGTATATTATTGGGTTCCAGAGGGCAATGATCTCTTAGCTTTGAAGTCAACATTTAAGAATATGGCGGAATCAATATAATAGAATTTTCAATAAAGTAAAATTATGAAAATGTTAAAATGATAAATTATTAATTCTGGTAGTTTCTGTATTTATATATTTATATTTTAAATTGAATAATAATTGAATAGAATAATAACATAAGGTCGACAATATTTTCATTTTTATTAATTTTTACTTATAAATTTAAAATCTTTAATACCCTCAACTACCCCTGTGTATACATATTTGCTTTATTTCATTTTAATCTAGAAATAAGTCTGGGGTTAAAATTGAACTCACTTGGAATAAATAAAAAAGAATCATTTTGATTTATTATTCAACAAAGATTACATTCAAGAAGATTCTACTTGAATTTAAATAATTCGATCAGCAGTATATTCCATATTATTTTTGATTTCAAAAGACGAACTCATTCTTTTTTGAGTGTTGGAAATGACCGGTGAGGTTTTTACTTTTTCATAGAATTGTGTGTGCCAAATTTCGCGAAGATATATATTTAAACGAGAAATGAATTGGTTACTCGATGAAAAATAGAAAAAACAAAGAGTGTTTCTTTGATAAGTGTCTCGGTTTCTCATTAAGAAGCATTAAAATTTAACTGGTCGAACATTTAATTCTACAGAAAGAATCATAAAAGAAACATGAATAATATTTAAATGAAAAGAAAATATTTTTTTTGTGTCAGGAAGTATAAATATTGTATGCATATTGGATAGTTTGGCTAGTGCGCCAAGTCGCATCAACGCGGTAGGTATCTATAGTCAACCTTGGTACTGATCATAACGTGTGTAATTTTCTCAAATTATAATTAAACAAATATAATTAAAAAAACCGTTACGGTTAATAGCTTTGGATCAAACTTTAATGAATGGAAAATTTTAATTCTATAACCTTCTACACTAGTTAGATGAACCTGACTCATACTACTTAAAATATATCCAAGCATATAATAGTGTAAGTTCGTCAGTCTTCTGTAATCACCACGATTTTATATAAACGTGGATGAAATCTCCGATATTTAAAAATATTATATTGCTACCATACTTAAAATTTGTAGGTGTCTCCTCACTTAAAAGCAATTTTATTTTCCTTTAATCGCTTTCTACAAGTTTTATTTTATTAAATAATCTCAAACTTTCCACTTTTAATAATAAATTTCAAAACCACGGATTTACGTAGAAGCGAGTTCTCAACAGCGCGGCCATTGTAAAACAACCGTAAACCGTTTATTTCGAGCTTTCTGCAAGCTCGGCAGCGGCTTCAAACGAGTGACAAGACCGTAAATTTACCGTGTATCTCAAGGTTCCATGTTTACATAACATCGCGCGAGAAGTCCGCACTACTTCGCGAATTCGCGGCAACGAAACCGCCTGCCACGCGCAGGAACAATGAGGATCCTTCATTTAAACTTTCAACTTCGCGCAAATAAACCCGGACGACGAGAGTTTAACGACCTCTCCTCGCGCACCGCACACCGAAAAAAAAAAGTAACTTCGCTCGCTCGCACGCACGTGGCATAACAAACAGCAGCGTAATACACCCAAAGGAACATTCGAATCTAGAGTCCATTTTCTTCTTTCAAATCACGTACACCATTATTTTTTGTCCAAAGCACTATGCACCCCTGCTACCAGCGAATGAATTAATAATAGTGTATCCTATCCCGCGCGCGATTGCCTCATCACCGAAAATACAAGTCCACCGTCCCCTTTTATACAAATCACACATTTTCAGATAGAAAGTTACCAAATTTTACCATCCAGCCAATAAACGTTGCACAAAAACAACCGAAGCACGTGTACACAGTAAACCAACGTGCCAACCACAACAACAACAACACCAGCGGTACGTACGTGATCTGTATACAGCAATCTTCCTTCGCTCCCACCTCTAGCTCTCAGCATAAGCAGGTAAAGGCAATTCGTCTTTCTTTTTGGCCCTGCAGCAGGTTGATCTCGCACATGGGATTCGCTCGGCGTACGGTTGGGCAGTTCAGCTGGCTCTCGCACCCGCGCACGCACGTACGGCCAGGCAGGCGTCGACGCCGGATTTACTTTGGACGCGGGCCCGCGTGAAAGGCTTTTCTTCTCTTGTCGACTTCTCTACTCTCTCGCTCTCTTCGGAAGCTTCCTCGCCCCGTGCAACTTAGCAGCGGCAGCAGCACGCGCGCGGGGTGTTAAAAATAGACCGCCACGGAAAGCGACACCTCGGACGAATCGCGCGCCGCGGGCTCGCTCTCGGCGATAGATGCCGGCCGCGACTTTGGATACGCGGAGTTCGGATGCTGCTGCTGCTGCTGCTCGGGTGCTATTCAGATTTTTATGATCCTGTGCTCGGTGGAACAAACATCTGATCGACTTTGTTTGAATATTTTTGATATTTTCCAAGGAACCTATCTGTAGAGAAATTGAGCATTTTGTCCAATGAAGTTGATGTATTTCAAAAAATTGAAACACTTGGTGTAAGGTAATAGATGCCAATGGTCGGAGATTACAGAATTTTTGGCAATAAGGCTGTAAATCTTCAAGTATTTCAAATAACACCGGCTAAGCGTGTAAAATATGATATAAATGTGTTATTTTTACATAAACGGAAAAAATACCCTATCTATAATTTTTTTTCTTTATTATTTTATTAAACTCTTTAATGGGAACGGCCCTTTTACATGTTTTCTCATTTGTTTTTATTTATACCGCTTGGGCCATATATATATTAGAAAATTACACGTTTAAATGTGTAAATTTGGTGACGCACATTTAAATTTGCAGTGAGACAGTTCCCTGTCCAATATAACTCAAAATCATCTTGTTGCATGTTACATATTATGTAGTGCACATGCCAAATCTGTAACACAAATGACACGAAAAGTACATTGACCCGTCAAACATTGTAATTTTCGTATCATTTAAATTACAGATATGGCATCTGTACTACGTATGTAACATGCAATAAGATTCTTTGAGTGCTCATTATTATAAAATAATGAAATAGAAGATATATCTGTGGTTCTGACAGTCTAAATATTCTATTAACGTTGATTAATTCGTAAATTAGATATGCCACGAAAATAACAAGAAAAATGCAAAAAAAAAGACAATTTTTGCAATTAAACGTGATTTATTTAAATAACTGGATCGTTTAGACTTTTGAAACAAAAGATATATTTTCTATTTAATATATTAGAATACTTTAAAATATTTTCGCCTTCTTTTATTTTCTTATAAAGCATTTAAATAGATACACTGTTAAAAATAACATTAAATTTAATGCCTTTTTTTATGTACACGTGTACATTAAATTTAATGTAATTCTACATGAAATTTAATGTACTTGTAGCAAAAGGATATTTCTGTATATGTGTATAATTAATAACAGTAAACTCTACAATCCCTAAGCTCTAGAACCAAATACCCCAAGGAAAGAAATTTGCAATAACAAAAATTTAAGCAATAAAAATTTAATCCCTAAATCCTAAACCCAATCATCCCAAGCATTACATTTTGCAGTTAATAAATAGTTAATAATAAGACCCTAAATCCAACTACCCCTTTACCCCCATCTAAGCAATATGCATAAATAAAAATTTTGTAATAAAAATTTAGTCCTTAAACCGTAAACCCTAAACCCGAAAATTAAGGATATTTTTTATATTATTGATCGGAGCCGATACTTTATTTATTTATTTATTTAACCAGAGTAATACATCGTAATACATGTTGTAGTTAATACGCTAGTTAATAATTATTTTTTATAACACGTGAATAAAAAAGACCATTTTCGGCGCCTATAAAGTGTAGCGAAAATAGAGTTTTCCGAGCGTCAAATAATGGGTACTGAAAATACTTATTTTCGCTAGCTTTTATTGGTAGCGAAAATACTCATTTTCGCTAGCTTTTATTGGTAGCGAAAATACTCATTTTCGCTACCTTTTATTTTCGGTAGCCAAAGTGAGTATTTTCGGTACCCTTTATTTATTTTTGCTCCATTTCCTTAATAAAGCTTTTAGAAAATTTGGAAACTGTTGACAAATTTTAGAAAATTCTGGAAAATTTTGGAAAATACTGGTAAATTTTGAAAATTTTATATATATACATCCATACATATACATATATATAATATGTCTTAGACTTAAGCGGACGACTCGAAAAACTCTATTCTCAATCCACTTTGTAGACGACAAAGAATGGCCTTCTTTATGCACTTGTTGTAATAAAATACCGTATGCAACTAAGGGTGAAAATGGGTATTTCCAAGCGAGGATGATGATTGAGCACAAGTGGAAGTCTTGGGCGCCGAAGGCGCCCGAGACGTACACGAGTGCTCAAAATCGTCATCCGAGCTGTTGTGTTTTCCCGGGCAGAAACAAAAGCAGTTGTGTCTTCCCGGGGAGAAACAACTGTTTATTTCATTCAGTGCGTTGTAAGAGTAGTATAGTATAAAAAAATCTCACACATACACACATACACACACGCACACACGCATGCAAGCACGCACATACGCACGCACGCATGCACGCACGCACATACGCACGCACATACGCACGCACACACGCACACACACACCACATCCATACAGACATTCCAATGAGAATCATACTACTAAAACTATTATATTACTCTCTTTAAACAATATCTATCAAAACTCTACAGGGTTATATTGGCTATAAGACAAAAATAATACCAAATCATTTAAACTTTCTCAGTTGGTAGATATTATCAGGTATTATACTTATAAAACACTGATTAAATAAAAAAGTTTGCACAACCGGTTAAAAAAGTATTGCTATTTTAATTTTACTTAAGTTTCTATAGCGGTTTAAAAAATTTGGCTACCAATTTAATTTGAGAATAAATCAGATTTTAGCTTGACGGACTCCACGGCTTTTTTAAATATATCTTCTTTTCGTCCAATGCCATTGAACATTAGTAACTTATTTTGTCATGGTTAAAATTCATGGATTTTAAAAATATCCATTTACATAGGAAGCCATTTGAGAACATTACATAATATATGGAATAAAAGAGCGTAAAAACCTTTTTGCTGTTTTAAAACATACTTTTTATAGTTTCTTTTAACTATATTATCATAGAACATTGATGCTTTTAGCAAATTATAGCTTCTAACTATCCCCTTAAGGGGGCAGGTCTGTGTTAAACTCCAAAAAAGATTCTTCTTTATGAGTCCAGAAAATTTTCTATGTTTAAAAGCAATCATTATAAAAATTTGTATGCTATTAATGTATCATACACAATAATATCTTAAATTTTACCGTCGTAAAACCTCAAAATCTTGATCCTGCACGTCACAATAAATCATTATTTTCAATACTATATTTATCAAAGGAACTTTGTTCCTCACACTATTCTAGGTGACATGGTAAACAACTTTTTTTTTAGACTGTTATTCGACTCCTTTTGACATGTTTTAAAATAAGAGCGAAGCACTTTTTCGTTAAATTTTTTTTGTTATTTTTTTATAGAGATCCAATTTATATTTTGAGAAATATTTTTTAATATTTTAAAAAAATTGAATGGATCTACGAAAAAGAATAATAAAAATAATTTTAATGAAAAAGTGCTTCTCTCATTTTGTAACTCACGTTAGGAGTCAAATAACCGTTGAAAATTTTTTTTTCGTTCATCATGTCACCTAGAATCGAGTGAGGAACAAAGAAGATTCTTCTTCCATTAGTAAATATGGTATTGAAAATAGTGATTTATTTTGACATGTAGGATTAAAATTTTGAGGGTTTACAACGATAAAATTAAAGATATTATTAAGTTTGATCGCATATAAATTTTTGGAATGAATGTTTTTAAAAATAGAAAGTTTTGTGGACTCATAGAAAAAAAAATTTGTTTAGGTTTAACCCAGGCTGTCCCCTTCAACTTCTCATTAAGATATCATGGCCATAAGCTTTGATCTAAGTTACCCTTATTGCATAATTTACATTGTATACTGCGCTAAATGAAGAAAAGCTTGATACAACTTACAGCGACGTGACGACTTGTTATCAAATTGTCGATTACGAGCGGAAATTTGTGGAAAAAAAGGCTAAGCGCACACATCTCAGCAAAAAGAGAAAATAGAACCTGGTGAAGATCATGAACGACACGCTCAACTGTCCGGTAAGACGTCCTTCATTGAATGACCTCATCGTCCGGTCAAACGCCCTTCAGACGAAAACCAAGACGATTCAGGCCCAACGCCCATTCAAAGTCTGAATTCCCCGTAGATTGGTCAAAAGAATATTTATATTATAAAATTAAAAAAAAATAACATTCATTAATTATAACAATATATATTTTAAGACGTTTCTCGTAATCGTCGGACATCTTCGAAATTTTATTCCCCAGATCAATGATTATGATCGTAATAACGTATGTTAAACTTAAATCAAATAAATAATCGCAAAATTCAATTTTATTGTACAATTTTATTTCGCTATCATTTCCAACTTAATACATAACAGCACAATAATTTTCATTATTATGCTGATTAATTTTATTAAAATCTACAGTGTGTCCACATCTGCATAGTATTACCTAACTTTGATGATTCGCAATTGTATGTTTCTGTAGAGAAATTGTCGTGATGCTATAAATTATAAACGGCTGACAAAGTGATGGAAGTAACTATCAAAGTACCGAAGTTCCATCATCGATTCGTTCGTGATTATCTACACGAAGTGCGGAATAAAAGGCTTGTGTTTAACGATAATTTTATTCGTGCATTTTTTTCTCATGAAGTTTACGATGTCTATAGTTGGATGCGAACCAAGTTTACGAGCAGTAGGAAATAGTATAAGCTTCGTTTAACGGTAATCGAATTATCTTATAGGTGTTGAGAATAACGTGTATTGTTATGTCTCTTATATTGAAACATGATATAATGTATCAGAAGTAACGATACACGATGAGAAACGATGTTATAATTCTTATTAATATATAAATGAATTTTTACTATTTTCTGTTGTAATGTTTGGACATACTTGTATTTTATCAATTTTTACTATTTAATATAGCCGTTTTCTAAAATATTAAATAGTAATTTTAAAGTTCACATTTATAAACTTTTTTTTTAATTTAATGTTTCTCTGATTGTTATTTATTCTATATATTATATTTTTTATAATTGTACACTTTAATTTTAAATAAAATTATTTTTACCGAAAAAACTGACTTCGTGAAGATTTGAACCGGCGACTCTCAGCTCCTGGAGCCGACGCTCTACCTATACTGCGCTATCATGATCCTTGTTTACTATACTTTGAATCATCCTTATAAGCTACACTAGGCTTTGTTTTCATTTGCGTTTATCTTGTCAACATTATTTAAATAATGATATACTTATTCATTTTTGCAGTTTTAATTAACTTACATTAATTATTATTTTGACATATAGGATTAAAATTTTGAGGTTTCACAACGATAAAATTAAAGATATTATTAAGTTTGATCGCATACAAATTTTTGGAATGAATGCTTTTAAAAATAGAACGTATGATATAATGCATGTATTGATATAATGAAAAAGATCTTGTATCATTGAATTAAAAGTATCGCGGTCAGTTGCAAAAGATTACGTATAAGTTTTAGAGATTAGATTTTTTGAGTCAAGACGGTTTACTAAAATATTTATGAGAGTTTAATAATACGTAAGTACGTAAAATTTACTAAATAAATATAGTATTCGGAAAATATAACAAATATTACTATAATTTCAAGTACTTCTTGCTATAATATTCAGCACAAATTATTACATTTTTTGTAAATTGTAATCACTAAAACTGGTAAAAGCGTAACGCTAAATGAAACGTGTTACATGTATGAAATAGTGCTAGGTGGGTTGATGTAGAGATGATATAAGGGTGTGGTAACATAAGGGGACCAAATAAGGATAGCTAGAAAAAGTAGATGGGGATACGAGGGACGTGGAGGTAGTATTTTTCTTAACAATATAATGAAAATAATCATATAAGCATTTAACACTAATTAAAACGTGTTATTACTATACATAGTGCTAGGAGGGTCAATGGGGAGATGATGGAAATAAGAGTGTGATAGTATAAGAAAACAAAATTAGGATTAGTGGGACTTTTTGCATGCACTGAAGGACGTTCATCGGCTAATCGATTTATTATACATTTGCTTTAAATTTTGACAGAATGTTATTAATAGTATTATCGATGCACCCGCAAAACTGTAAGAACTGTGCCGGTATCAAAATAGAAATATTCAATGTCAAAGTTGCGAGTCTTAACACGCAAGGTATAGATTAAGCGTAATAGTTAATATATTTCCATGAAAAACTAATATATTGTAAAGAATTACTACCTATATATTACGTAAAACAATAAATACTATAGTTAGAGTCTCCTTTCAAAGATATGGCTAATTAAATATTGTTACCTGTGTTATTAGTATATCTATATTGTGGTATAGTCTGTAAGAAAGTTTATACCGCACTTTAGTTTCCTGCCTTATTTAAAAACTTTTGGGTTGATTTAATATTTTAACATGTCACCTTATGAATTGAAGATATTAAGTTATAAGTAATGCCGTTTAATGATGATTTGAAATATAAATTAACTTTTTAACCTTATTGTCACAGATGAACTACCTAAAGTATGTCTTAATAAAATAATTATGTAAGCATTGCACTAAAACCATCAGGTAGAAGTATCTGCGAGTTCATAACGACGTAGTGTTTTGACGACCAAGAGGGTGAGAAATGTAGGAGTGTAAGGAGTCAATATGAGGATAGGTGAGGAAAGTAGATATATTTATGAAGGACGTAAAGGGGGTATTCTTCTTAAAACAATAATGATATAAGAATTACGTTAAAATCACAATGTAGAAATACATGTAGGTTTACTATGCTGTAGTGCTTAGATGACTAAAAAATGAGGGAGAAGTATGTGGATGTATAAGGAGATAAAATTAGGATAGTTGGAGAAAGTATGAGAGTCATGCAAGACGCGGGGGGTGGGGGGGGGGGTATTTTTCTCAACGAACTACGCATACTTAAGTGCACGTGGACACAACTGTGCATGTGGGTGTGCATGTGGACATAACTGAGTCCTCCCTTCCTCCTCTCCTCACATCCCATTCATTCCTGTTTTTTGTTAAAATTTGACGCATATATCTCTTCACATAGAAGAAAATTTTTTTTTGATGAAGCGGATGTAGTTAACTTTCTATTTTAGTGATATGGTAAGTTATTAAATTTTTTCTGCCTCGATTTATAAACTTTTAATCATTTTCAACCATATTTATTAAAAAAAGTGCATAAATGCACTTCAAAAGCTTTGAAAT
The DNA here is from genome assembly GCA_949152435.1 of Gastracanthus pulcherrimus. Taxonomy (NCBI): domain Eukaryota; kingdom Metazoa; phylum Arthropoda; class Insecta; order Hymenoptera; family Pteromalidae; genus Gastracanthus; species Gastracanthus pulcherrimus. The sequence goes on along the minus strand of OX424574.1, from coordinate 12,414,669 downwards.
TAAGGTAGGAACCTTTAAATGTCAATATGAAGCACCTACCTTGCAGGAGAGTTATTTTATTTTATTACATTAGGTGAACTAATAGTATATTGTGTACCATGGGGGAAAAGTAGGTTCTTTTCGCCCGCGTGTGAGGTTTGCAATACGAGTCGAATGGGAACAAGCACGAGTCAAAAGCGAGTGTGTATTGCGAGCTAAAGACGAGTATTGCAAACACGGAAGGGTGAAAAAAGCCTCTCCCCGATAGTGCACACCGTATTTTTTGTCAAACATGTTGACAAAACATGAGACATATGAAAAATTTTAGGTAGTAAATTGGGACAATGCAAAATACGGTCCTACGACGTGATCTCCAACTTACCACCTGAGAATTTTCAGAATATTAAAACGGACATAACTTTTTATCCAAACAACTTCAGAAATACTGCGACCACTCAAATTGAAAGTCATATTATCAGCTTTTAACTAAAATTATGTTCAAGTCTCCATGACGTAAACTACCGGAAGTAAATTATATCAAACTATGATATAAACCATTTAAGATGCTGGAATAATTGCACAATATTGGGACTGGGACAGTTTCTTTATTTAGATTTATTTAAGTTTGCAAATTTCTATGTAGATTCTATTCGGAACAAAGATTCAAAAAAAATTTGGGTTTCGAAAAATCATCGAAAATTAGAGTCTTGAAAAATGTTCAAAGATAGCCTGTTTTTTATTAAAATTTGACGCATATGTCTCTTCACATAGAAGAAAAAATTTTTTTGATGAAGCGGATGTGGTTAACTTTCCACTTTAGTGATATGGTAAGTTACTACATTTTTTTTGCCTTGCTTTATAAACTATTAGTCATTTTTCACCAAATATATTAAGAAAAGTGCATAAATACACTTCAAAATCTTTGAAATTAAGGTAGGAACCTTTAAATGTCAACATGCAGCACCTGCCTTGCAGGAGAGTTATTTTCTTCACATTTGTCAACTTTTGAAAGGGTTACAAGAAGGAAAATCGAAACTTTGAAAATTTTAGACCACCCTACTGATGCATACGCAAGTAAGGCTGAATGAAAAAGTGTGAGAATATGTGCGAATGTGAGAACGTAAGTGACTGAAATAAATAATGAGTTATTAAGCGAGTACGTGAGTAAGTGAGTGAGTTTAAGTGCAAATGAGTGGGTTAGAGCATGTATGAGTGACTGAGTGAGTACGTGAGTGAGCCCGAGAGCGCGTGTACAAGCAAGTGAGTGAGGGAGTGAAAAAGTATAAGTGAATAAGGAAGTGAAAAAGTGCTAGTGAATAAGTACGTGGAAAAGTGCGAGTGACTAAGAGAGTGATTAAGAAAATTAGAGTGAAATATAATATTAGAGAGCAACAGTATGGAAAATAAGCACGTTAAATATTTAAAAACTTCACTATCCACGCACTCAACTGTTCATTTACTCCTATTAAACAAAATATTAGATGTTTCCTTAAGGAGGTTCGGGTGCGAAAAAGTGTACATTATGAACACTAACATGTTTTTTGTCAACAATTGTAAAGTTGCAAACATAATTATTGCCAAGTATATACATTTATATTTAATAATTTAAACTTATGCAAAATATAGCATAAATTATGAAAAAGTATTGTTGTTTAAAATAGTAACATTAAAATTATATGAATAATTATGTTTGCTCCATCACAATTGTTGACAAAAAAATATTTTAGTGTACATAATGTACACTTTTTCATTGTTGTGTAAAAAATGAGTTAAGTAAAAGTACGCGCGCGAGTCGCGAGCCTAGCGAGCTAATAAACAATCTTCATCTGTTTTTTAAAAAAACATTATTGGACCGTCAAAAAATGCTGTTTTTCATTTTTTTATTTATATTTTTGTTTCTATATCGATAATTATGGTATTGTATATAATTGCTCTTACTTGCATTTGTTTAACAACTAATAAGAAAACAGCAATTTTGGAAAATAGTAGATTTTATACAATTATTTAAATAATTACATAGATATTATTATACATACTTGCATTCCTTCCTCACAGTCATAATGATCACGCGATACATTGTTATTTCATAATTACCTTCAGTATATTTTATCGCAGAAATCCTATGAAAAAATACCGGTATATCTAAAGCTGTAGGCTTTGTTTGCCGCATGTGACGGAAAAATAATTATACACAATACGGTAACAGCTGGGCAAAGTTATGCGAAAAAGTTATATGAAAAAAGTTATTGTCACGATAGCCTTTATCCCTTTCGTCATCAATTGCTAAACTTTCCGAACTGTCTCTTGATAAATTATTGAACAGCTACTATAATTGTAGTTTGCAGGATATTCACTCCATTTGCACGTTACTATCCCTTTGGCTATCTTCATTACGTACAAAATGTCTATTTTACCCCGCAAACTAACTATTTTGCCCCACTCTCCCCTAGTCTTCATCTATGATTTCTGTTGGACGTCAGAAAGCATTTATCGTCAGAAGTTCCACAGTGTTAATTAGGGATTGTCTAAAATATACCAAGGAAACAATATTTTTTGAATAGATAATAGTTCATGCAAAGTATAATTTATATAAGTTACATAACGTTACTATAAAGCAAATTATTATTTGTAATCGGTTATATTTCGTATAAAACGTTTTTTTATTCATTAAAAAATGCTAAACTGTGTAGACATATTCTGGACATTACATGCATTAAACACGCAGAGTGAAATTAATTTTCTGAGTAAGAAATAGTAAAATTATAATTATCCTTTATTCACAGAGATCAGCATGGAGAGATATCCTGCTATTGACTTTAAAATCTGCAATTTAAAGAATGATCAAAGTTTTTATAAAAATATTAATTGAAATCTGAGTTTGATATATACTTACGCTGCTATAAGTCTCCAATGACAGGAATAACATTTTGCCCGCTGTCAATTGTCGGGAAGATTTCGATATAACCATCATTGGGATCAGACTCTGCATGCTTCGTCCAGGCACTGCATACCACTTGCTACTATAAATTTTATATGATATTCCAGTGCTCTAAAACGCATAACAAATAGGCGTGTTACGCGTAAGCAATAATACCATAATAACAATTAAGAAAAAAACCTAAAAGTTTCTATTTAGTTCGATTATGCGTAAATTAATAATACAATATTTATAGTATTTACTTTTATAATTTATTAAGCATATTAATAATTTAAGGTGGATGTAATGGAATTTTAATTTTAATAAAATTGATGTTCATATAAATCATTTAAATTAGTATTTTGTTATTAGACTCGTCACGATAGTATAAATGTTGTCATTTAAATAATTGGATTTGCCGTTTTAATATATTGGATTAATGAATTTCATACTGGAACATTTAATACAGAGAGTGTAAGATACGTGCCAATAAATTACCAACAGTTTTCCGCTTTGAAATTGCTGCATTATTTAAATATGATAAAATAAAATAAAATTCTAAAATCCAGAATTTCTAACAATATATGCAAGATACCATTTTACATGAAACAGTTGGTGCACTAAGGGGTTAAAGAATAATAGCAACATTATTAGTATTGTAGTTATTCACATTATATAAAAGCAAAAATACGTACGCGTAATGATAAGGTCTCGCTAGCAAAGCAATCAACAAGGGTATGTATCAGCATCGTAATTATAGAAGAAACCAGCGTGATGACTTGAAAGAGTGATGGTTTATCACCACCATTGCTTTCAAACATCTGAAAATTTAATACAGTATTTTGCAACGAATAAGTTTCGTTAATGTTTTTAATTGTAGTTTAATTATTTACTAACGCTTAGAATTTCAAAACCTAAACAGCAAATCATAATGGCCGTGCAAAATACTTGGGCTACAATTACGAAACTGAAAGACTTCTCTACAGCTTTAACCATCCTGCAAAAAAATATATTAAAACTTCTGTTTTACAGAAATTACTGCAATATTGTAAGTATGAATACGATAATTATTTTATCAGATAATACTAAATGTATAAATAAATATTTCTTTAATTAGCGAAGCTATTGAAAGTTGATTTTAAATCTGAGGTCAGATTCGTGACCAGCGACTCTGAAAATCATTTAATCCATATATAATTTGTAGGGGTAATTCTGAGAAACTTTTGTTACTAGGGTTTTCCTTTATGAAGAATTTCCCTCATATAAGAAAATGAGCTATTTCTAGCAAGGGTGAGATGTTCAGCACGAGTCAGAGTCGAGGGCGCCGAAGACTCCCAAGACAAAGTCGAGTGCTGAAAACACCTCACCCGAGTCTGAAATAGGTTTTCTCCCGGTGTTGTACACCGTATTTTTTTCAACCAAGGCAGGATAGGACCTTTTTCATGCATTAAAGTTGAGTAGGTGATTGCGGATTTCCAATCGTGCACAATATAGTTGAATGACATTTTTTCCCGCTAGAGCGCGGAAAATAGTACGTTATGTAACAAAAGAATAAAGTCGAAGATTATTCCCGGGGGTGGGTTTACTGTCCGAGCGAAGCAAGGGCAGTAATCACCAGAGGTAATACTCAACTTTATTCCCATGTTGCATATAGAAATTTATTCTCGACCTAACTGTGGCCACTTTATTGACTTCAAAGAGGGACTTCCGGTAGAAACTACAATTTATTGAAAATGTATATTAATATAGAGAAAAATAATTTAAAAAGAATGCATTAACAAGAAAATAAATTTACGGGAAAAAATAAAGTGGCCATTACAGTTGAGTCGGGAATATCAGTTATTTTTCCCCGTTAAATGGACATTTTTTCACGCTTTTTACAAACACGCTTGAATAGCGCGATTTTCTACGCTACTTTTAGGCATGAAAAAGGGCCCAATTTATGCCTGCGATGGGAAATTTTTATCAACTTAGGCATGAAATAGGCCTTTTTCATGCTTAAAAGTAGCGTAGAAAATCGCGCATTTCGAGCGTGTATGAAAAAGTGTACAAAATAGTCATTTAGCGGGGAAGAATAGTAGATTATGTAACAAGGGCAAAAAGTCGAATATTTTTCCCGCGGGTGAGTTTACTGCCCGAGCGAGCGAAGCGAGGGCAGTATCACCCGAGGGAAAAATCGACTTTTTTCTCGAGTTACATATGGTACTTTATGCTATAAACTGTGGCCACTTTTTGACATGGAAAGCGGGACTAATGGACAGTTAAAAAGACAATATTGTTAAAAGATAATCGAAAATCAGGGTTATTGGTAGAACTTGATGAAATAAAGTTGGATTAGTTTCTAATGAAGTCATTTTTTTCCCTCATTTGCGGGAAAAAAGTGTAATTTTGGTCTCGCTTTTCAGGGGAAAATGTGTCCATTTTCGTACAGATGGGCATAAAGTTATTTTTCCCTGGATGTGCTGGGAAAAATTACCTTTTTTCCCGTATTTGTGGGGAATAATGACTTTTTTCCCCACATTTGCGGAGAAAAATAATTTTTTTCTCTGCTGCACAAAAATTGCGAAAAATGTATGAAATAAGCTTAGGACCCATTTTTTCAGGATTAACCTTTGTAGTGAAGTTTGTTGATAATCACAAGGTAGGTGTGAAGTTTGCTGTTAATCACAAGTACGTAACTGCGCATGCGCGAGTTTTGATTAAAATCGAAATAAGAAAAGGTGCAAATATTGGAACTGTACGATTAAAAGTGAAAATTAAAAATACAACAATTTTTAACTGCGTTGTGCACGACTCGAAATTCGCGATCACCTAACATACCCAACTTTCACGCATAAAAAGAGACCCTGCCATGGGGGACTCGGGTGAGGTATTTTCAGCAATAATGAATACCTCACCTTTGCTAGAAATAGCTCATTTTCTCCCCTAGTTGCACAATGTACTATTTTTGATTATCCATATATGACGCATTCAGAACCATAATGAAACAAGTTCACGCTTTTTGGTTTCGGCGCCCTCGATTCGTGCTGAATACCTCACCCATGCTAGAAATGGTTCATTTTCTTTTCCCTAGTTGCACAATGTACTATTTTTGATTACCCATATATGACGCATTCAGAACCATAACAAAACAAGTTTATTTTAGAAATTTTGCAAACTCTCGGAAACTCTTGAACATTAGTGATATAAAAGCGTAAAATTCAATTTATCAGTTGCATAGTTTAGATTAAATAAATAATGACGGGATTTATATAATAATTCAAATTAAGATGTACGTATAATAAATTATGAAAGTGGACTTGTTTCGTTATAGTTCTGAATGCTTCATATGTTTCTTTAGTAATATTGCATATTTGACCTCGGATTTATAATCAGTGACCCCAAAAATCACTTAAACCATCATGTATACTGTGTATGATCTGCGATCCGATCCTTATAACGACTTAAGGTGGCCTCACCGTGTAGTCTACTTTTTTGTGATAACCTACAGAATTCCAATAAAACTGATTCAGTATCAATTATCACACTTATCAACGTAAATATATGTTATAATACATGAAGAATAATAACGATAGGCGTAGCTCTATATAAATATATATATATATATATATATATATATATATATATATATATATATATATATATATATATATATACACACGTTTAGTATCATTATACCTAACCAAAATTTTAATACAAAGCTTAAAAACGCACACTTTCAGTATTATTTTTTGAAAAAAATTATTTAATAGTCAATACTTTTGGCCTAAAATAATGAAGTAATCGACGTTTAAGAAACTAAATCGACTCTTCAGAATTCAACAATGAACTTCCATTACTTCAGTACAAAAGAATATTGAAACCTCGAGTAGAGGCGTAACGACAAAGAATTCTTCAAAATAACATATTCTTACGTGATAAGGTGCACGTGCCTGTCGACGAAAGCTCCCAACTTCTTGTTGAACTCTTTGTTTCTTGCTCTCTTCAGTCTTGCGTCGTCCTCCCTGATAAATTGCTCCAGATCCAGCCCTAGAATCTCGAACTGCGCGCTAGCGTGAAACACCAGGGCCCCAAAGTAATTGTCGGGTATCGACGACGAGGTCGAGACGAAGAACCCGGCGAGCATCTGCGACACGTGCGTCAGCTCGTAGCTCGGACTCTTGGTGTAATCGTAGGGATAGTAGGTCTGCGCGAAGAGATAGCGCTCGCCGTAGTCGGTAATGTTGGTGATGATGCGTATGTTGATGCCGAAGAACGGCGACAGGGCGAAGGTCCCGTAGCAGAGCGCAACCACGGCGTAGCCGCTCACGGTGAAGAGGCGGGCGCGCGAGGCCTCGCGGCGCATTGCCGCGTACTCCCAGGTGCGCTTGTTCGGCCGCAGCCAGTCGTGGGTGCACGACCGGATCACCGGTCGCAATACTTTGCGATTGAAAATAGAGTTTTAGGATAAGTCCGTACGATGTGAAATTAATGACTGTCAAGGTAGGCCTGCATTGATTTTTTTAAGAATGGAAAACTTCTTATGATGATTATGTAATATTTACAAATCTAAAAATTGATACACGTTTATCTGAAAACTTATATTACTGATTTCAAGGTGTTTCTTTCGCAAACAATCTTAATGATCTTTTTAAAACTTTTAATAAATATCACAAAGTATTTCGAAAAAGAGCTTGGAATTTGATTTTTATTGGTATACAAAAGGTTAATATTCTATTTATCGATAATTGTTGGTGATAAAATTTACAGTATCCTGTCATATTCCCGTATTTAATAAGTATTAGAATAGTACATTATGTAACAAGGGGCAAAAGTGGAAGATTTTTCCCGCGGGTGAGTTTCAATCACCCAAGGGAAAAATCTACTTTTGCCTCGTGTTGCATATAGTATTTTATTTCACTCTCCACTGAAAGGCCACTTTTTGAAAAAAATTTACTTTTGCCCCGCTAATTTTACTTTTGCCCCGCTAATTTTACTTTTGCCCCGCTAATTTTACTTTTGTCCCGCTAATTTTACTTTCGCCCCGCAAAACTAGTTTTCGGGAAAAATATGCCACTTTCCCCCCGCTTATCAGGGGCAAAACGTGGGCTTTCTAGTGGGGTGTGGAATAAAAGTCGTTTTTTCAGACCTCAAAATTACACCGTACATTAAAGTCACACTAAAAAGTTCTAATAATAAACAACAAAATGTTTGATAATGCAACTGAAAACTTTTCTGCGACTATGAAACACACTATATATATTTTTTCAACCTTATTATTCATCGAGATCCCATGATATATTCAACTGTTAACAGTCATCGTCGTTACGTAAATTACCTTGTTTACTGCGCCAAATGAAAAAAAGTTTAACACAGCACATAACAGCAGGACAACTCGTCATCAGATTGTCGATAACGAGCGGTAATTCATGGATGACCAGGATGAGGGCGTACATCTGTGGCAAGAAGAGAAAGAAGAACATGGCGAAGATCATGAATGGCACGCGCAGGAGAACAACGAGGCGCCTGTCGTGAATCACCTCGTCATCAGGCCAGACGCCCATCAGACGAAGACATAGACGATTCAAGCCTAATGCCCATTCGAAGTCTAACATTTCTCATGGATTTGTGAAAATATTACTTTTATTGTAGAAGAAAATAAAATTCAAAATCCTTAATAATAACAAAACATATATATATATATATATATATATATATATATATATATATATATATATATATATATATATATATATATATATATATATTTAAATATGTAAATAGGTAAATACCTTCAAGATATTTTTCATCTTCGTCGTACATCTTTAGAGTGGTAATAACTCGCTGAATGTTATGATTGCAATGTCTTATGTTAATCTAGCTCAAACAGAGTAGCAATGAAAATACTTGATTTCATTCTACAATAATCAAATGTAGGATAATTTTCCTTATTACGTGGATTGATTTCATTAAAATTTACAATATGTCCGCATCTGAATAGCATCACCTGTCTTTGATAATTCGCACTCCTATGTTCTTCGAGAGATATCGCAGGGATACTGTAAGTCTCAAAGGGCTGCCAAAGTGATGGAAGTAATTATCGGAGCACTGAACTTCCATCATCGATTTATTCGTGAATAATTTACGGAAAGTACGGAATAACAGGCTTTCGTTTAACGATAATTTTATTCACGCATTTTTTTCCGCGAGATAGACGATGTCTATAAGCTTACGGGCTTTAGGAAGTATAGTACAAGCTTCGCATAACGTTAATCCAGTTATCTTATAGTTGCTGGGAATAAGGCACATTGTCGCGTTTCTGATATTGAGACTCGATTCAGTATATTACAAGTATGAAGCGTACTTTTGCTAAAACTGTAAAACGAGTATTTTTAAGGTATTTTTGTAGTGTACTCTCTTTAATTCAAATCTCTCTAACTCGACAATATCTGTAAGTTGCAGTAGGAATAAACTTATTTCCATTTGATAAATCCTCGCTAGCACAAAAAATGTAAGTTCATTAGAATTTCTCAGCAGTTGAATCTAGCTTGGTAAACTACAGTATAGGTGAAATTCATCCAGGATATTCGTAAAGAAGTCAAAAGGGACACATTAAAACGTATTTGATTTATTAACTACACGGAAAAACCCTCGGATGCGCGGTAGTGTCAACGGTAGTATCGCAGCGCCACCGCGCATTAGATACACGGTCGTATTATTTTGGGTGTAGAGCGCATCCAAACACGCGCGAGCGTGCGACTCGTGTAGCCCTTGGAACTGCGACCGCACTTCCACCTTAGAGGTTACGCTTCGCTTCCAATGTTTAGCGCAGCGGCGCTCCCGCGGATCTTTCCTTGTATGCAATATAAAAACCGCTACTAATTGCCTTAGCAGAATGAAAATTCGCATTAAATACAGTAAAGCTAAAGTGAATTCATTAGACACACGCGTTTAAGTATTGCCAGTCTGAGAAAATCTTTAAATTTAATTAATAGTATATTATGCACCTAGGGAGTAAAGTATAGGCTATTGATGCCCGCGAATGAGCTGCCGCCCGAGCGAAGCAAACTCGCAGGCGTCAATAGCCCTCGTTACTTCTGAGTGCAGTATAGGATTTTCTTTCATGCCCGGCGGAAAGTTGTTTATGTGTAATCCTCGATTTCAGGGTCGAAAACGTCACATAACCTCACTTCTAGAAACTGCGACGCGTATGCTCGTCTCTACTTTTCTCCCGACTAGCGTCGCCTGCGTAATTTGCGGCCTGAGCGAAGTGAATAAAAGTAGGAAGACGCGCATGCGCGTGGCAGTTTCTAGGCGTGAGATAATTTGGCGTTTTATTCCCTGGAAACGGGGAATAAATACAATACTTTACGCCAGGGTATGAGAAAAAATAATTTTTACTATATCTCTACACGAAATTTTCTTATAGTCATTTTCTTATTTAATGTTGTTCATTAAATAATCATATACTACTGAACTTTAAAAGTATATTTTATTGTTGAGGTATATCAGAATAAAAAATTATTTATAAATTTACTAAAACTAAAAATTTGAATCCAGTCCAAAGTTAGTAACAATTGAAAATGGTGACTGAAAATGCATGAAAAATCAACGAATATATAAAAGATAAATTTCCTCGAATATTCATACATTTTCAGTCGCCTTGATTAACTGGTAATAACTTTGGACCAAATTGATATTTTCATACAAAACAAAGCTTAAATTAAGGATTTTTTCGCCTATTTTTATTTACCTTTCGAACAACTTTTCCAGCACGAAAACTTATATAGTAATGATATGAAGTAGAAGTATAATTTTAAATTAAAATAATGCATATTTCGAGAAAAATAGGAACAAACTACGGATACTGGGCTTCATTTTTAGGTACTAGACAGCACCACCAAAGCCTCATAAAAAATCGTTTCTCACAGGTGGAACACTCTTCTTGTCAGTTTCGCTTCATAAGCATAAAAAATCACATCATTTTTGCGTATTACGCAGTAATATTTGACCAAACAAAGCTCATTTATAGGTTTTTTGATGAATATTTAAAATCAAGAAAAGTTTTTAAGATTTATCGATTTATTTTTGTTCTATAACTTATATATTCATGATATTCATTTTTTTTCAACAAATTTTAATAGCTTTCTCTTGAGTATTATGCGATAATTTTTGGCTATTTAGCTCTATTTTTATTTTTAATGAAGATTTGAAATGAAACAAAATTTAAGATTGATAGATTGGTTTTTGTTTTATATCGTTTTTTCATTTTAATGATATTTTTGTAATAAATTAATCCGTTGTTCATAAACTTGAACAAAATTTGGAATGAAATTTATTTTTTAAAAGTAGAATACATTTACTATATTCATAAATAAAATTTAATCAGCAATTATAGTGTTGCAAAATGTATTACTGTCAATTGGAGAAAAATGTAACTTGGTATGCAAAACTTTTTAAGTTGCTTTTTAAATGTTATACTTTGGCATCGATTATGTATAGATGAAAAATTTTCTTGAGTTTTCTAAAATAAATATTGTCTAATAGGTATTCGTAAAAAAATTTTTTTTAATATTTTTGGTTTTATAACAAAAGTATGCTTTTACTCCAATAAGTTGTAAAAAAGAATTTTGTATTAATTAATAGTTTCAAAATAAAAGAAGACTGTAGTGCGTTATCTAGTCAATAAATATTTTTTGATGTTTTAATACAATTTGTTGTACAGGAATAATATTTAATAGTGTTAAAATTTGGGTTCACAGTTAAATTGAGTTTGAATAAACTATTTTGAATAATTAACTCGAATAATTACATTTAATGAACATTTTTAAGATTTTCTTAGTTACATATTATTATCTTATCTTAAATAAGATTTGTAAGAATGGTCTATGTTATATATATTAAAAAATATTTTAAACAACAATACTTTTCATAATTTATGCTATATTTTTGCATATATATATAATAAAAATATAATATATAGTATGAAAAAGTATTGTTGTTTAGAATAATTTTTAATATATATAATACATACCATTTTTTCAAATCATATTTAAGATAAGATAATAATATGTAACTAATATAATCTTAAAATGTTCATTAAGAGTAATTATTCGAGTTAATTATTCAAAATAGTTTATTCAAACTCATTTTATCTGTGAACCCAAATGTTAACTCAAAAGAAACTTAAATAAAATAAATAATTTCATATTGGAACATTTTTTAAAGTTTAAGGAAGCTAAGTGCCAATGAATTGGCAGTAGTTTTTTTCTTTATAGAACGTTATATTTATTCATAAAATAAAGTTTTAGACATATTTTAAGCAGTATTTAATTTATATAAATGACACTTTGCATGAATTATCTTACTAACTTCTCTTTACATTATCTATTAAAAAGATATTGTTTCCTTGGTATATATTAGATAGACAATCCAAATTTTATCATATAATTTTTTCATATAACTATGTCCGGCTGTTACCATATCACGTATAATTTTTGGATCAAACACGCAGAGTAAAATTAATTTTCTGAATAAGAAATAGTAAAATTAAAATTATCCTTTATTCACAGAGATCAACATGGAGAGATATCCTGCTATTGACTTTAAAATCTGCAATTCAAAGAATCATCAAAGTTTTTATGAAAATAACAATTGAAATATGAGTTTGATATATACGTACGCTACTATAAGTCTCCAATGACAGGAATAACATTTTGCCCGCTGTCAATTGTCGGGAAGATTTCGATATAACCATCATTGGGATCATATTCTGCATGCTTCGCCCAGGCACTGCGTACCACTTGCTACTGTAAATGTTATATGATATTCCAGCGCTCTAAAATACATAACAAATTTGTAATAATGTTAGTAATAACGCCATAATAAAATTTGAAAAAGATATCTTAAAGTTTCTACTTAGTTCGAATAAGCGTAAGTTAACAATACAATTTTTTATTGTATGTGTTTTATAATTTATAATGCATATTTATAATATCAGGTGCATGTAATGGAATTTTAATTTTAATAAAATTGAAGTTCATATAGATCATTTAAATTAGTATTTATTTGTATACTATATTTTGTTATTATACATATTACGATAGTACAAATTTTGCCATTTAAGGGGTCAAGCCTGAGTTAACCGAAATTTATTTTAGTTGTCCATAAAACTTTTTATATTTAAAAGCAATAATTCTGAAAATTTTTTGACTTTAAATACTTGATTATATCTTTAATTTCACGATATAACCTCAAAATCTTTATCATTCAGGTCACGAAAATTCACTATTGTTAACATCAAATTTATTGGAGGAATTTTTAGGCGCGCACGATTCTAGGTGACACGATGAATAAAATTCACTTTTTCGTTGCGCGGCGCGTCTCGCGTGCGATTTCGAGGCCTTTGGTGCGATCCAAAGCATGTGGAGTGGAAAGCAAGACAGAGAGAGAGAGAGAGAGAGAGAAAGCGAGAGAGAGAGAGAGAGAGAGAGAGAGAGAGAGAGAGAGAGAGAGAAGCGAGAGAGAGAGAGAGAGAGAAAGCGAGAGAGAGAGAGAGAGAAAGAGAGAGAGAGAGAGAGAGATTGATTAATTGATGGTTGATTTATTATTTTACCTTGGGGTACAACCCTATCTAGCATTTTACAAAATTATACGCAGATAATGAAAATACATAATATTCGTAGCAAAATACAATAAAGAAGTAACGTAGTGCAATTAGATCTATAATTATAACCGAAATTAAAGATTTAACAGATGACTAACTTATAAAAAATAAACACTTTCAGCGGCGGTGTAATAAAAATTGAGAGAAAAATAACAAGGTATGATAAAAGATAAAGTAGACATGTTATGATAAAAATAAAGTAAAGTCGAGAAATTAAACTAAACAGTTTTCGAGGATACTTAAACAATAAGTTGCGCTAATAACAATGAAATTAAAAATAAAAATACGAATTAAAATAAAACTAAGAGTAAAACGAGTGAATACGCTTGATTGATGGACTGAATGCCCAGCTCGTATTTATAGATGCGACGTAAGGTTTGCACAGTCATGCTAGTCTGAGATATCTCTATTAAGTACGATAGAAAAGAGGGATGAATTGAAGGAATCAGATAGTAAGGGGAGGAAGCGAGTTTAGAGGTTGAGTGGAGAAAATGTGAAAGGAATTTTCTTTTACTTCAGTGCGGGGTGCTTTATGGTAATATAGATTCTCGGGCTGACGTCGTCCGTCGCGACGTAAAGAAAGGGTGCTTGCAATTGCGAACCAGCTGGCTAAGTATACAGGGTTATCTGTTGAAATCGCATTAAACGTTTGTCTCCCGACAAAGAACTCGCGCCTTCGAAAAACCGAGAGCCAGCCGAGGGCTATGGGGTGCGGAGTAACGCGATCTCTGCACGGAATATTGCCGCAAACAAAACGCACACACGTGTTTAGCACTCTATGAAGCTTGAGATTTTGAGTTGCATTGAGATCGTGGTACACAACACACGCATAGTCAAAGTAAGGGAAGATTAGGGCTTCTATGAGCGACTTACGGAGCTCACGCAGGAGGGCCCGACGGTGGTGTTTAAGTACATAGAGCGTACCATAAACTTTACGCGAGATGAGTCTAACATGTCTGTACCAGTCTAACGTCGAGGTGATCCATACTTCGAGATTAAGGAGGGGGTCCTGCTTTAGAAGGTCAAAAAAATCGATCTTTTTTTTATTCGGTAAATCTATCCCAAATGTGTCCAAAAATATATTCCCAAAGTTTTAGAGGCGAATTCAAAGTATTTCCGAAGATATATAAGCCGAAGCGGTGCGGCGTCGAGCAGATGTAAAAGCGCTCAGCCCTCTTGAGCGCGCGCTCCTCCCCGCACTCTTCTAATCCGAATTTCTTACCTGAGAAAGGTTCAAAGATCTTTCGGGACAATGTTTTGAAACTGTAGTGAGCATTATAGCTATAAATATATATAGGTATACTAACTGTTCTGGAATATAACGGTTTCTTTCTCTTTCACTACACGTGTGTACATATTTCTACCTCGCTGGTTCAATGGTTAGTTTTACTGTGATGTCAAGCTACGAGTATCTAAAAGGTGATCGTTCGAGCAATGAGCGTGCTGCAAAATGTCGGAAACGTAGATTTCAAGGAAATCAATTTACAAGTAAATCGGACGAGACGGAGTTAGATACAATCAGTAGTGCGAGAAAATTATCAACTGCGAGCACCTATGATATAATTGTACATCCACTTCACTATTATAGAATAATAGAATCTTTACAGTTTTCAATGCACTTACTGATATAATAATATGCAGATTGTGCAATCAAAGCATATAATTTGCCGAGAGTGGACATCAAGGCTTAGGCTTTAAAATTATATTATTCTGTGCATGCGGTCGAAGAGAAATAAATTCAGGACCGTTAATACATACTGGCTTCGAAATAAAGAAACGTATTATGTTCGCTATGAGGTTCTTTGGTATTGGACGAGAAGGCATTAATTTATTTTGTGGTGTTATGGATGTGTGCCAAGGTTTATCGAAATCGACCTACGATAAGATAGTGCAGCATTTTCACGCAGCGTTTAACGGATCATGGAAAAAGCGTGGCTATACGTCATTGTTCGGTGTAACAACTCTCATTGATTATTACTCGGACAATGTCATCGACCTTATTGTTAAAAGTGCATACTGTCGTGTGTCTCAAAAAAAGCATCATTGAACGACGACGAATTTGAAGAGTGATACGAAAATCATAAACATTCATGCACCTCAAATTACGAAGATTCGACGGGGAATATGGAGGTGAATTCAATCGTAAAAATATTTTTAAGATCTGAAGAAAAATTTGGCGTCAAATATACCAATTATATCGGCGACGCGACTCTAAAACTTTTACTGGGATTTTGAATATCAATCCATACGGTGATGAGTACCCTGTTACCAAAAATGAGTGCGTGGGACACGTACATAAACGTATGGGTACATGACTTCGTAATAAAAAAAGCAAGAGAAGCTCGGAGGTAAAAAGCGCCTGACGGACAGCATCATCAAGAAGCTAACTATTTATTATGGTTTAGCTACCGAAGGAATACAGATTCTGTAGAAAATATGAAAAAAGCGATAATTGCTACTTTAGATCATTATTGTTCTACATATGATTTTCATCGGTACGAAAACTGTCCTCCAGGCGCTGAGAGCTGGTGCGAATGGTGTAAGGCTGAGGCTTCGAACTTACTGGCTTCATATAAACATCCTGCCAGATTGATTCAAGACCATATCGAGTCGCACATTTGTCCTACTTCTAACTCGGTGCTTAGGTGGTCACACGCACAATCTGAAGGAATCGTTCAATGCTACAGTCTGGCGCATGAACCCCAAACATCTGCATTCTGGCCAAAAAATAGTGGAAATAGCCGCGTTTATGGCTGCAGGCATATTTAACGAGGGCTAATCTGCAGTTTTGAAGACCATGCATCTACTCGACCTCAAAATTGGTCAGCAGTGCAAGATGTTTGCAGATAACATCGACGAGCAACGCATCAAGAGGCAGAACAGGCGCCAATCCTTATCGTGTAAGAAAGTTCGTACAGCCAGACGATTGGAACAAATGCATCAAAACCAGTTCTATGAAGAGGCAGAAGGGGTGTTATATGGAGCAGGGATAGCTGATTAGTTGATTATTACTGTAAGTAATCAAAAATTGATACTTTTTCTTATCGAAAACTTTGAAGCGCGATTTCTTGAATTTTTGTTTTTACGATTTTTTTAAATTTGCGGGAAAGATTGCAAGAAAACTATATACTGAGAGAAAGGATTCTTTGCGGCAAATAATATTTCTTAATTGTTAAGTTTTGTGGATTTGAATACGGTCAAATGAATATTTCTTAACAGTTAAACGCATCGCCTTATTAGTTAAGAACTGAGTAGTTGTGTAGTGTCAACGGCTGACCGCCAGACTTAAAGGTTAACTGAATTTTTAATATTTTTAAGATGTTTATATGACCCTTACATGTTAGTATAAGTTTTTGCCTGCCACGATTATGTCTACGTATAGGATCTTTTTATATTTTAATGCTTGAAAAGCATCATTATATACTAGAAAATCTTCAAACAACTTTTCGTACTCGGCATGTTTATCTTACTCCTGCAGACTTTTCTCAAGTTCGAGTTCTTAATTATTAAGAATTCAACATTTGCGGCAAGTACGTGAGAATTCGATTCCGCAAGTACACAATTCATTTGCCTCAAGAAATCCTTTCTCTCAGTGTACGATCGATTGACAAGAATGAAAGTTCTTTATGTTCAGAATTAAATTCTCTTCTAGTTATACCTAAGGAATTATTAAAAAAATTTGTTTAAACAATTTTTATAGTACGTTGAAGTGATTTTATTTTCTAAAAACGTGTTATTTTTTCCAACTTGCTAAAAATATAGAATTTCACAATTTTTTCAGGATTTTATAGCTAAGACTAGAAGGAATACATATGAAAATTAAAAATTTTTGTTCATTTTCTGTTTCAGACAAGCATTACGAGATCTACTTTTTCCGCAGCTGAGAAACTTCAATAACAAGGCTTTGTGCGAATATGTACATAAAACATATATATTAATATTTTTGCATAAAAACAATGATTTTGTATTGTAGAAATATACTTGAAACTATACCAAAAAGTTCACTATGGTTAGTTATTTATTTCTATCCTAAAAAAATCCCCGAAAAACAGCGTTTTTTAGCCCTTCTAAAGAAGGATCCGCCTCCTCCCCCCCCCCCCCCTTAAGTACTTCAGTGACGTAAGGGAGGTTGCGGTCGTTAATACTAACTTTCACGCAGTAATTAATGTCAAATCTGGAAATAAACTGTAGGCTCCCTAATATCATGGCTTAAGTTTTTGATAGATTTAGTTGTAAGCCATTCTTGTCGGCCCAGCGTACAATGGCTGCTGCGTCCTGGTTAATGATGGGCAGACCCACATCAAATTTTTTCAGCGGAAAGGAGTAACAGATTTGCGTATCGTCAGCAAAAATCATGTGTTTAGAGTGACCTGAGACATTGGGCAGATCATTGATAAAAATAGAGAACAGAAGGGGTCCCAATACGCTTCCTTGAGGAACGCCAGCATTAGTCTTGAGCCATTCTGAATCGCAGCTACCATAATTAATGACGGCTTGGAGTCGGTCATGTAGATAATTGTAAAACCATTCGAGAGTATGGTCAGAGCAGTTTAGGTCGCGGAGTTTTTGTAACAGGATTTCATGCGGGATAGTATCGAAGGCTTTTGAGAAATCAAATAAAACTAGTATAATGATGTTACGCATATAAGCAGGGCTGTCTGCGTACTATGGCCCTTACGAATTCCTGCCTGGCGAGAGTCGATTAAATCATGCCGTTCCAAGTAATCTAAGAATTAATCGTGAATCAGTCTGTCAAGCAGTTTTGATGGTTCCGAGAGCTTTGCGATCGGACGAGTATCGGAGGGGCTATTCGGCGATTTTATTTTACATAAGCGCATCAAAAGGGCTTTTTTACAGAGATCTGGTGGAGCCGCTTGGTTAATCGAGTTATTGAAGAGTATTTTAAGAGGTTTTGCTATATTACAGGTGCTAATCTCTTCAATAACTCGACTGTCAGGCTGTCATAACCACAGGCCCGGGAGCTTGCGCATTGTATGGCAGATAGAACGTCGCTAATGGAACGCTGGTAATGTTGAATTCCCCGCGTATCATGGACGCTCGCTGTGTTGAGATTATGCCATTCACTACTTCAAGAGAAATTGACGGAGAGGTATTTGAAATAGAGGCATAATGGGGATTCAGCAAGTCGGGAGAGAAAAATATGAAGGGAGATGGGAGGGAAGGTGCTAAGATGCCCATTTTGCGCACTACCGCCCAACGTGTCCGTAAATCAGGAGCGCTGACTAATTTTTGAGCATAGTGGCTGTCTTTTGCTGTATCAAGCATGTTGCAGACACAGACACGGAGTGCACAAAATCGATTATAGTCGCCTAGTGAGCCTGAGTAATTCGATGTTTTATAAGCTTTGTCACAAGTTTTCATAAGCGCGCTTATTTCAGGCGTATGCAACGAATGCGAGAGAGAACGCGCATAGCTACAGAGTGCGACTGTGAGGAAATCCGTAAGTAGTTTGTAAGAATAAGCGGCATCAGCGTCATAGCGCGATGCAGCACGTTTGCTGCTTAGAACGTTCTCTCGCGCGAGGTTGCGAGTTCCCGCGTCTATAGAGCACGTACGCGGCTCTAGGACACTACGCCTTTGTTGTAATGTGTGTGGTGGCGGTTTCTATTGGCGCACGCGTGACGTAGCTTGTGCTCCTGGGGCAAAGGCCCGGAGCTCAGTATATCGTACCGCGGGTACTGTAGGGAATCATACCAAAATATATAAAAAAAATGTGTGTACTTATGTGGACACGTAAGATGTTTTATAATATTTTTGGTTATTGGTGTTATGCATGAAGATTTAAAAGGTTAGATCTAATAAATATTCAAAGACCAAGCAGGATAAGGACAATCCCGGCATTCTTAAGTACTTGATGTGCAGAGTGCAACAGGGCAACCATTCACCGGTATTTGTTGCGGTAATTTATCGATCACCTTGTGTCTCTTTTACTGAAAACTCCGATATAATTGAAAATATTTCAAATTATTCTAATGGTTACGAACATAGATTGATAATCGGCGACCTGATTGCAAATATGTTGTCCCCTTCGCAGGAAGCAGTCTTCGTCAAAGAGCTAGCTTGCGAACTTAACTTAAAATTAGTAGATTATGACGCTACTCACTATGTCGGTGAATCCCTTACAAGGATATATGTAATTCTGACTGATGATCATACCGTAGTACTTAATTCTATTAACTTCATGGCAACCTTCCCTAGTAAGCACAATATTATCGATGTCGAAATCGATTTTAAACATCAGTGAAGCCTCCAGTGCTTCATAATTTTACTTACAGGGATTTCAAATCCATTCGACAGGATGAGCTTCTAATGCTTCTAGGTTCTTGTGACTGGTCACCAATTAACTGTCCAGAAAATGGTGTCGACGATAGGTTAGAACACCTTAAACAACTTCGCACCATTAAAACAACTTAGGTCTAAGAATAAAGGACTCCCTCTCTGGATTGATGCTGATCTTAGACATCTTCTCAATCAGCGTGACGCTGTGCGTCGTCGATATTCGCGCACTCGGAATGATAAGTTATGGGATCAATTTCCGTCTGTCGCTGCTAAGGCAGAACAACGCGTAAAAGAATCACGAGAGACTTTCATCCGTAATCGAATTTTCGATACACCGATAGTAAAAAAAAATCTCGAAAGAGCTCCGTAATGTGGGACTCCTGCCTAAGGCACGCGAGGACCTGCATGGTTTCTCTCCTGATGAGCTAAACATCCACTTCGCCGGGGTATCCACCTCTAATACTGGGTGAGAGCAGACTTGGACGACATCTTGTCACAGGCTAGTGATGATTTTTACATGAGCTTTACATTTCGTGAAATCACTTTTTCGGATGTAGTCCTAGCCGTTGTCTATTTTTCGTCTCAAGCGAAGGGCGAAGATGGTACGAGGGTAGTTCAATAAGTCTTTAGAATGACCAACAGATGGCGCGCGAATCGCTCCAAATCATCTGTTTTCAGTCAGCACCACTCCCGACTAGATATATGGTGCAGTCACAGTCCACATCTTCTGAGTTTACGTGTTTTTATAACCAATTGAAAAAAAAAATTGCTTGTTAAGAAAAATGGAAAAAAACGAGTTCAGAGCGGTAATTAAACATTTTCATTTAAAGGGTTTAACTCCATATGAGATAAAAAATGAATTGGACTCAGTTCATGGCACATCTGCCCCTGCCTTAGCAACGGTTTATAACTGGGTAAATGAATTTAAGCGTGGTCGTACATCAATAAGTGACGAACCACGTTCAGGAAAGCCCGTAGAAGCAACTACTCCCGAAATCATCAATAAAATCCACGATATGGTGTTGAAGGATAGAAGATTAAAAGTGCGTGAGTTAGCTAAGGCCACAAGGATATCTATAGGTGCAGTTGTTTCAATTCTATATGAAAAATTAGGCATGAAAAAGCTATCGGCAAGACGTCATCGCGAAGTCTCTTCCAGTATCATAATACCGCACAACAAAATATTAATTTCTTTCATAATACTTTAATTATATTCCCTGTAAATTTCAAAAATATCCATGGACATGGGTTGCGCAAGAAACTTTTAGAGAAAAATATGTTTCGAGAAAAACGCGTTTAAAGTTTCCATTAGGTATGCTATCGAATGTAGAAGTAAATTGTTTCACTCAACTGATATCCAGGTCTCCAGCATGAAATGTTCATAAAACTATAAATATTAAAAATCTATAGTAAAAAGTTTTACAATTTTTTTATCATTTTCATCGTCATTTTGAAGCACCTTTGAGTTTGGATTATGGAATCTGCTGCGTCGTGTCCTGTGTCGTGTCCGAGTTTATTACATAACTATACAAATTTCAAATGATCGGTTGGCTGGAATGTCGGGAAAATATGGACCGAACACACGCACACAACACTGCTTGCGACGCAGTATATTATGAAGTCAAACCCTTCACAGGTTAGCGTACAAACACGGCGAAGGGTGGTGTAGGTGAGCGACGCGAGTCTTCAATTGTTTGTAGACATGTTCATAGCGTTATACATAACGCTGTGTTCGCGAACATATAATTTTTTCAGAATTTTTCATTTCACCCCCTATCTCGCCGGCCCCAGAGGCGCGCCTAAAAATGCTATAAAACGTCAATAAATACCCCCCCCCCCTCGCTCTGGACCCAGCTGTTACAAGTATCTTCTATGAGGAAACAATTGTTCATCGTGTCACCCAGAATCGTGCAAGTCCCAAAGTTCCTCCACTAATATGATTCATCATGACCCGTAGAATAAAGATTTTAAGGTTCACAATGGTGAAATTCAAGATATAATTAAGTTGTAAGAGTCAACAAATTTTTAGATTGAGTGCTTTTGAAGATAAAAAGTTTTATGGACTCATAAAAGAATAAAAGAAATTTCTGTTGAACTCAAGCTGGACCCCTTAAACTTTTTATGTTTAAAAGCAATCATTCTGAAAATTTGTATGTTATTAATACTCAATAATATCTTAAATTTTACCGTTGTAAAACCTCAAAATCTTGATCCTACACGTCACAATAAATCACTATTTTCAATACCATATTTATTAAAGGAACTTTGTTCCTCACACGATTCTAGGTGACATCATAAACAAAATTTTTTTTCTCGACGGTTATTCGATTTCTTTTGACATGTATTACAAAAAGAGCGAAGCATTTTTTCGTTAAATTATTTTTTATTATTCTTTTTCGGAGATCCAATCGAATTTTTGAATAAATTTTTTTAATGTTTAAAAAAATGATTAGATCTACGAAGAAGAATACTAAAATAATTTAATTAAAAAGTGATTTGCTCATTTTATAATACATGTCAACATGAGTTGAATATCCGTTAAAAAAAGGATTTACGTTCATTATGTCACCTCGAGTCGTATGAGGAGCAAAGATCCTTTAATAAATATGGTATTAAAAATAATGATTTATTATGACGTTTCGGATGAATATTTTGAGGTTTTACACCGGTCAAATTTAAGATATTATTGTGTATTGATAGCATCAAAATTTTTAGAATGATTGCTTTTAAACAAGTCTGCCCCCTTAAATAATTGGATTTACCATTTTAATATATTGGATCAATGAATTTCATACTGGAATACTTAATACAGAGAGTGGAAGATACGTGGCAATAAACTACTAACAGTTTTCTGCTTTGAAATTGCTGCATTATTTAAAAATGTTCAAATAAAATAAAATTCTTAAAACCAGCATTTCTAACAATATATGCAAGATACAATTTTACATTAAGCAGTTGGATCACTAAGAGGTTAAAGAATAATCGCAACATTATTAATATTTTGGTTACTTCCATTATATAAAAGCAAAAATACTTACGCGTAATGATAAAGTCTCGCTAGCAAAGCAATCAACGAGGGTATGTATCAGCATTGTAATTATAGATGAAACCAGCGCGAAGAGTTGAAAGAGTGATGGTTTATCACCAGCATTGCTTTTAAACATCTGAAAATTCAATACAATATTTTGCAACGATTAAGTTTCGTTTAGGGGAAAGATACACCTTTAAATTTTAAATTAATTGTTTATGTAGTTTAAAGTAAGTATGAGCATTTCGTCATATATTACCTATTTTTTGCGGTATATTTGAATACTTTATCAAAATATAACGGAAAAATTAAAATTTTCTTTTGTATTGTCCTTAGGTATTTTTGATTGTCTATAACGAAAGACTGTATATTCCTTCACCTACCACAAGGTTCAAACATAGATAAAAGTTTGAAATTATGAATTAAATTTAAAAAATCAATTTTTATGTATCCACATAACTTTCTACAATTTGAAGCTTAGGGTATGAAAATTTTTTTCTATTTTTTTTTTAACATTTTGCGACAATTTTACCATTAGATCATGAATAACAAATTTTTGAGCGGCTGACTTTAAGTGAAATGTCCCATATACATAGTTATAATTAGAATAGATCCATATCACACATTTATTGTCTTGTATGTCATCACATAAGCTATAATAAGATTGCACAGTCAGTCTCAACTATCACGTCACATTGTAAAGCTTAAAATTAAATTAAAATACTAGCCGGTTTAACAGAGTTAGTATTCATCACAGTTCATAGCAAGTTCATCACCGCTTTGAAATATGTGCCTGCGCATTGCCGTTTTAAATTTTCTTAGAGATTGAAGATGACTAATACCGCGGGGGAGCGAATTCCAGAGGCGAGCTCATTGAACTCTGAAGGAGTTCTGTCTAACATCAGTACGCAACCCCGAAATTTCCTTGGAATTCCTACGTAAGGTGCTAGACTGATTTGTTTCAAAAAAGATTCCAAGATACGGAGGCTGTCCCATGACAACTGCTTTGTAAAGCAGTACCGCCGCAAAGTACTCCCTTCTTGCCTCCACAGTCAACCTGCCTAGTTTCCTCCTGTAGGGAGAAATAAACTCATCCTTTCTAACACCACAGATGTATCTCATACAAGAATTTTGCATTCTTTGAAGCCGAGTTTGAAGCTCACCTGATACGTCAAGGTACACAAGAGAGCAGTAATCCTCCTACGCTTGCGATGAGACATGGGCAACCGCCAGGACTAAGTCCGAGAAAGTGACTTCACGAAAAGTGAAGCCGTCATCACTGGCCCTTGATGAAATTCCATCCAAGTCCACATCGCGCTTAAGCTGAGAGACGGATACCCCTGCGAAGTGTGTGTTTAACTCATCCAGTGTGAAGCCGTGCAGCTCATCTTTAGCTTTTAATAGAAGACCAAGATTTCGGATGATATGATCGAATTAGGGGGCAAATATATATAATTATTAAAGCCATACTTTATGCTTTCTTTAAATTTTATCATAAAATATGGCTTAAATGGGCCATAACTTTAGAGAATAATTTTTGTTTTTAAATACCCACATTGTCTGCATAACTATATGTATTATGAACATAATAAAACCTTAAAAATCCCAATTCGATCTCAATGGCTCTCAGAACCTTACGGTAAGTGAAGGAATATACAGGCTTTCATTATAGACAATCAAAAAGACCTAAGGATCAAACAAAAAAAATTTTAATTTTTCCGTTATATTTTTATAAAATATTCAAATTTAAAATTTAAAGGTGTATCTGTCCCCTTGTAATGTTTTCAATTGTAGTTTAAATATTTACTGACGTTTAGAATTTCAAAACCTAAACAGCAAATCATAATGGCCGTGCAAATTATTTGGGCTACTATTACGAAACTGAAAGAGTTCTCTACAGCTTTAACCAACCTGCAAAAATTAATATTAGAATTTCTGTTGTACAGAAATTACTGCAAAATTGTAAGTATGAATACGATAATTATTTTATAGATAATACTAATATATAAATACATATTTCTTTTATTAGCGAAATTATTGAAAGTTCTTTTTGAATCCAAGGTCAGATTCGTCATCAGCGACTCTGAAAATCATTTAATCCATACATAATTTGTAGTGGAAATTCCGAGAAACTTTTGTTACTTGGAGTCTTTAGATAGTCAATGAACAATTAATAATTATTAATAATTTATGTTGACACAAAAATATTTGTTTTCTTACCCATATGTGAGGTATTCAGAACTATAACGAAACAAGTCTATTTTAGAAATTTTGCAAACTGTCGGAAACATTTCAACATTAGTGATATAAAAGCGTAAAATTCAATTTATCAATTGCATAGTTTAAATTAAATAAATAATGACGGGATTTATAAAATAATTCAAATTAAGATGCACGTATACTAAATTTTTAAAATGCACTTGTTTCTTTCTGTAGTAATATTGCATACCTGACCTCGGATTCATATTCAGTGACCTCAAAAATCACTAAAGGAGGTTCGGGGGATAACAAAAAATCAGTTAAAAATGGATCACGTGATATATGGACGACTCCTTTCAGTATTATTTTGTTAATGATTGCTTTCGAAAAAACAACAGTCACCTTAAGGGTTAAACGGGGGTTAAAGGGCGAATATAAAAAATTATTTAATAGTCAATATTTTTGTCCTAAAATAATGAAGTTAAGAAATGTTTTAGGGGAGGTCGTAGCTAACGCTGATTGGTAGAGAGTCAACCTAACCTCCAAAATTTATACCATAAAAATAAAAATTTGTGGGAATTTATAGTGCAAATACGCGGTTGTTCCCTCTTCTTGCCATAATAATAAATGTTAATCAATATTAAAATATATAGTTTTAGATAAAATTTCATAGAATAACTAAAAATACGGCACGAGGTGAAGGCTAGAAAACGGTGACATGACCGTCATTTTTACTGTTTTTCATTGGTCAATTATAATAATATTTCATGATAAAAAACTTTTTAAGCTATTTATAACCAAAAAAGTTGTTGTCCGCAATTCTCTACATGATAATAAATCAATATCATCTTCGACATTAGTGTTAACACGTAAATTTTAAACGTATAACGGAAACTACAACGCGAGGTGAAGGTCACAATGGTAAAGTTCGTTCCGGCCTCCCCTTAAGAAACTTAATTGACTTTTCAGAATTATAGAGTAAAATTCCACTATTTCAGTACAAAAGAGTATTGAAATTACGATTACAGGTCTACCGACAAAGAATTCTTCAAAATACCATATTCTTACGTGATAAGGTGCACGTGCCTGTCAACGAAAGCTCCCATCTTCGTGTTGAAATCTTTGTTTCTTGCTCTCTTCAATCTTGTATCGTCCTCCCGGATAAATTGCTCCAGATCCATCCCTAGAATCTCGAACTGCGCGCTAGCGTGAAATACCAGGGCCCCGAAGTAATTGTCGGGTATCGACACCGATGTCGTAACGAAGAACCCGGCGAGCATCTGCGACATGTGCGTTAGCTCGTAGCACGGACTCTTGGTGTAATCGTAGGGATAGTAGGACTGCGAGAAGAGATGGCGCTCGCCGTGGTCGGTGATGTTGGTGATGAGACGCACGTTGATGCCGAAGAATGGTGAGAGGGTGAAGGTACCGTAGCAGAGCGCAACCACCACGTAGCCGCTCACGGTAAAGAGGCGAGCGCGCATTGCCTCGCGGCGCATTGCCGCGTACTCCCAGGCGCGCTTGCCCTGCCGTAGCCAGTCGCGGGTGAAGGACTGGATCACCGGCCGCAATACTTTGCGATTGAAAATAGAGTTTTCGAGTAAGATAAGCCCGGGTAATGAGAATATAATGACTCGAAAGATGGGCCTGCATTGATTTTCTTAACTAAGAATCGAATATTTTTTAATATATTTCGAAGAAAAACTTGGAATTTCTTTTCAATGGTATACGAAAGGTTAATATTGTATTTATCAATAATTGTTAGTGATAACATTTGTATTATCTTGTCATAATCCAGTATTTAATAAGTATTAAAAAAGTCATTTTCAGCCCTTTAATTAATAGGGAGAGTTCACACACTCCGCATCACGAAATTTTATGAAACTTTAGGAGGTGTTTTATTGTACCTAAAAATGAAGCCTAGCGCCCGTAGTTTTTTCCAATGGGCCTTTTCTCTCGAGATACAATTCATTATACCACAAATCTTCTCAAGGTAACTCTGCATGTTTTTACAGTAGAAAATAGCCCTAAAGCACAATAAAACTAGGCGAAAAGAGCTTTAATTTAAACTTTGTTGCGTCCAAAAATATATTTCCGAGTAAAAGTTATTAACAATCGAATACGCTGACTGGAAATGCATGAATATTGGACGTAACTTAATAGTTATAAATTCGGTAATTTTTCACAACTCTTTAATAATCATTATTAATTGTTAATAATTCTTACTCAGATTAATATTTGTATTCGCAACAACCCTTAAGTTAAAGCTCTTTTCGCCTAGTTTTATTGTGTTTTAGGGCCATTTTTTACTGTAAAAACATGCAGAGTTACGTTGAGAAGAAGACGTGCTTCTTTTTACTAAAAGTATACGCATTTGGGGTATAATTACTTATATCTAGAGAAAAAAGGCCCATTGGAAAAAACTACGGATGCTAGGCTTTACTTTTAGGTATAAAAAAACACCCCTCCTAAAGTTTTATCAAATTTCGCGACCTGGAGGGTGTGGGCTCTCCTTGTAAATATAAATAGCTTTAAAATTCCAATTTTTGTTCATTTTGTTTAAAAGTATTATTCAATATTTTAAATAGATTTAGTTAAACGGCATTGTGCAAGGAATTTTTTTTAAAAATCCCTTATTCTTATCACGAAAAATATATTTTTACCTACAGCTTGGATAAACGTGAATAAAATAAGCTCAAAACTAGTATGTAACATTCTCTAATCATGTATGTTAACAAAGTTATCAAAGTTTTAAAGCTAATACACAAAGTATCGCACATCATATTTTACTATTCTTTCTATTAAATTTTATAAATAAGCTATTTATCTAATAGTCGATAAAACCGTGCAAATCCTTTAAATTTTTATCTATACATGCCACTAAATAACGACTTACACTATAAACATAAACAACTGATCTGTATATACTCAGGATGGAGACAACACGATGCTATATTGATTGTAATATCTATAAAACGTTAGTGTATTTTTTAACGACTAGAAAAATTGAGCTGGGCCTCGCGCGTACATGTGATTTTTACTGGCATTCTCATTTTTTGCATTATTTATTGTTCTCTATTTTTTTGTCTTTTTTGCTTTATTAAAACAATGACAAACAAAACTGATAAACAAAAATAAATAAGCTAATTTATCAAATATAATAGAAGAAATAGTAAAAAATGACGTGCGATACTTAGTGTATTATTTTTATTTATTCTAGGTTCTGTGATGTTTGACTCGAATACGTACAAAGCTATTTGATACTACATTGGTAAGGTTAAATTTAACGCATCGTTTTCATTATCACTTATTTAGTAGAGTATCGCTTGAACTGTTACTGTTGAATAGCATTCATGCTGATTATGCCCTTTCTTTATCTAGACTTTAAGTTCGTCTCGCATTAACTTTTGACGTAATATCACTTTTGTTCAGTTTATGTAAAAGGAATCTTTTAATATACAAAAAATAAAGAAAAATGTTCTCTACTTGTTGAGTGTTTTAAAATTAGCCTAACTGTTATGGTATTGATAAGATTCAGCATTTAAAGTTAAAACGAGACGAACTTAAAGTCTTATAATATTTGTATATAACCCTTTATTTTCATAAATATTATGTAATAGCTTCCCTAGTTAAAAGATTCGGAAAGTTCCGGAAAGATTGGAAGGATGAATTCGAAAAGATCCGGATACTGAACTATAAGTATCCTTCCATTTTTTTCAGGAACCGTGCGGATTTTGGAACCAAATCTGTCCGAAACTTTCCAAACTTATCCGGAATTTTTTTATTTTTAACTACGGTTAGTCCCTTTGATTATATTTCTTTATTGTTATAGTGATATTTTTGTACTTCTTGAATAATTTTTAGAATACGTGAAATTTCGGAAAAACTAATACAACTTACACTATACTTATTTAAATGATTTCGTACTTCAAGTGCAGTAAATGCACAAATTATATTTCCGGAAAAGTCCGTAAAGGTTAGTAACATTTTGGATTTTAATGCTGTATCAGTTCGGATAAATGCGGACAAAATTGGACATCATCGAAAAGAAAACCTTTCAGTTTCCAAACCTTTTAAAGTGGGTTTTACAAACTACGGGTGAACTTATATTATTTTTACATATTTACTATTCTGATGATTTCTATGAGCTATGCCTAGTTTTTTAACATGTTATGTATTCTTTCCGGTATAAATGAATAGAAGAATATGCCTATATTTTTCGACCAACAAAATATTTATGTTGATTTGAAGGTCAGCAATCTTTCCTGTATAGCAGAAAAGAATTAATTGCATATTAATAATTGAAATCATCTGTAATGTTGGGTTTCATGGAAGAATGCCACGTTAATCACCAAACATCACTGAAATCTAGTTAAGGTAAAAGTACCTATTATGAAACACCCTCTTAACTGTGTTCCTTTTATGAAACACCCTCTTAACTGTGTCCCTTTTATGAAACACCCTCTTAACTGTGTCCCTTTTATGAAACACCCTCTTAACTGTGTCCCTTTTATGAAACAGTATCAAAAATGATAAAATGAGAAATAATTATAACATACATAAGCGAATATAAAAATTGTATTGATAATTATGAATGTTTTCGTCTGTAAATACATGAACATGAGTATTGTTATACAATAAGTAGTATTATAAAAAATCATTCAATTTTGAAGCAGCTGATTTATACGACTTTGTTTTTGAACTATATTTATAAATATATATGACTTGACACCATGTGTAGTAGCTTAAATTGTAGCTTTCGGTCCGTAGATTTAAATTATCTACAAGCGATTTTTATTAAATATGTAGCTGTTTCATAATAGGTGCGCGAGTTAGTGGAAGTCCGAATTTATGAAACATCTTCGCAAAGGCTTTTTTATAATAATTTTAGCTATTTGCATATTATTTTCTGTATCATGAAGCAATAAATGCTACATTTTAATGATATAGCTCCCGTACATATACTAAGTAAAACTAAGTAAAATAAGCATGTTTATTGAATTTAGCAGTCTCACCTGTAACTTATAGATTACGAAGTTGATTCTATGAGATAACCCTAAATATGATCATTTTGTTGTTATTGAAAACTTTTTAAAAAAGGATGTCAACCTTATATTGACGTTATTCCTCGTATATATTAGGCGCATTATTTACGACAGATATAGCAATTGTAAGTAAAAGCAGTCAAATAAAGTAATATTTACATATTTATTGCGTTTCATAATAGGGACATAAATTATGAAACACTTGGACATCGTGCGATTGCACTGTTTCATAATACGTACAATGGATCACTTCAGTATTTTATTAATATAATTAATTATTAACGTTTACTACTTCGAGTACTATCAAAAGTTTTAATGTTATATACACTTATTCAATCCCAATTTTACAAAAGTAAAAAATGCACCCCGAAATCTGTTCCATAATAGGTACTTTTACCTTAATGGTAACTTTGGTAACTGGTACTTAAGATTTTTTTAATGGTGTACATATTGAATTTTGAGTACAGTTATCTAAAAAAGTATGCATAATGCATATTGTGTGAAACAGAATGACCGTGTTTAAGTGAAGTGCTATGAAACTGTGGTTTAGTGTAATTAGTGTAACCCTGCATCCCGGTATATGTTACATATTTAAAGAAAGTACTAGTAATATTATAGATTTGGCAAATTTCGTTAAGACGCAATCGCACTAAAGTGTTAATGTAGATGTACACTTTCCTAGTTATTCTTAAATAATGTTATTAAGTTTTTTAAAATATAGTAACATATTCTCCAAAAAATTTGCAATCATTTTGTAAACATTCTTACATTTTTTTCTCTAAAGTGCAATAACTTCAAATGAAAAATACATGAAAGTTAGAAGATACGGAAAAAAATTAAAAATTCCATTTCCTTCATATTAATTACGATTCTTAAATTTTAATCTTTAGTAAGTGATTCTTTATATTAATAATTAATATTTAATGATTAATAATGCTTTAGTAAATCTGTAAAGAATATTACCTATAGTTTTGTAATTTTAGTAAAAGAATAGGTTTGGACAAACCATCAATGATAAAAGAGCAGACATTTTTTTGAGATATTAATTAGAAAGAGATATAGTAATTTAAAATTAATTTATTAGATCAAAGAATTTCATATGGGAACCATTTATAAACTTTGAGGAAGCTAATGTGCCAATGAATTGGCCGCGGTTTTCGAAATGTCGGTTTGTTAATCATCATCTTTTATTGTTAGTTTTTAAGGTTCCTTGTTTACGAATACTTTAAGAACAAATAACGATATAAGTTAAATAAGATAATAATGATATTGCCTTTTTGAGAATATTATATGAGATATGAAGTAAAGAAAGCGGTTATGAAACACACTTTATACAGTTATTCAATCTTATTATTGTAAAATAATAATGTTTGAAGATACCAAATACGTGTCTTAAACTTTTGATTGAGAGCCAATAATACATACAATCTTTAACAGTCGCCGTTGTTACACAAATTACCTTGTTTACTGCGCCAAATGAAATAAAGTTTAAAACAGCACATAATAGCGGGACAACTCGTCATCAAGTTATCGATAACGAGCGGTAATTCATGGATGACCAGTGTGAGGGCGTACATCTGTGGCACGAAGAGAAAGAAGAACATGGCGAAGATCATGAATGGCACGCGCAGGAGAACGATGAGGCGCCTGTCGTGAATCACCTCGTCATCAGGCCAGACGCCCATTAGACGAAGGCCTAGACGATTCAAGCCTAATGCCCATTCAAAGTCTAACATTTTCCATGGATTTGTAAAAATATTACTTTTATTGTAGAAGATAACAAAATTCCAAATCTTTAATGATATCAATGCATATTTAAATATGTAAATAGGTAAATACCCTCAATATATTTTTCATCTTCATCGAACATCTTTGGAGTGGTAATAACTCGCTGCATTTTATGATCGCAATGTCTTATGTTAATCAAGCTCAAACAGAGTAGCAATAGAAAAACTTGATTTCATTTTACAATAATTAATTGCAGGATACTTTTCCTTATTACATGGATTGATTAAAATCTACAATATGTCGACACCTGAATAGCATCACCTGTCTTTGATGATTTGCACTCTTTTGTTCTTCGAGAGAAATTGCATACCGCATAGGATACTGTAAGTCTCAAAGGGCTGCAAAAGTGATGGAAGTAATTATTGGAGCTCCGAAGTTCCATCATCGATTAGTTCGTGAATACTTTACGGAAAGTACGGAATAAAAGGCTTGCGTTTAACGATAATTTTATTCGTGCAATTTTTTTTTTCCTAGCGAGATAGACGATGTCTATAGGCTTACAGGCTTTAGGAAGTATACTACAAGCTTCGCATAATGTTAATCCAGTTATCTTATAGGTTCTGAAAATAATACACTTTGTCGCGTTTCTGATATTGAGACTCGATACGGTATATTAGAAGTATGAACAGTATTCTTGCTGAAACTATAAAACGAGTATTTTTAATGTTTCTTTTTGTCGAAAAAATATAGTTACAGTGTACTCTAACTCATATCTCTCTAACTCGACCATATCTGTAAGTTGAAGTAGGACTAAACTTATTGACTAGCTTGGTAAACTTCTTTATAGGATAAAAATCCATCCTGGATAGTTCGTAAAGAAGTCAAAAGGTGCACATTAAAATGTATTTGATTGATTAACTGTACAATATGAAAACCAATAACACGAAATTTTATTTCAAATCTTCTATAATTTAAAGCCCCCTTCACTTAAGAATTTCCTGAATGGAGAGTCTTTCCGCTTATGATTCGAGATAGAGTGAGTTCACCGTATTTATAGGAATATCTGGACGCGGAAGCATAATTATTATGACAACGACTTTCTATAACTTATAAATAACACAAAAATTAAGCAAATAAAATTTAAGGAGGTTTATCTGGTTAAAGAATTGACAAACAGATTTTAATGAAATATAGTATACCGGTAATAAGGTAAACGTACCAATGCTCGGAAGCTTAAGCCCAATAATCGGACAGTTGTTCATAGCTCAGCATACTTTTAAATAATAAAATATTCGTAACGTTAACTATAAAAATCATTCAATCGATCATTAGTCTATAGATCTGGGGTGATTACGAATTGTTTCATGTATCTAATAAACACTTATTTTCAATATTGTCCGATCATAGGGACGTGTCCGATCATTGGTACGTTTACCTTAGTTCCCAGAAGGATTCAGTTAAATGTTAGTGAGCCAAGGATACCTTAGAATAAGTGAGATATTAATATTTTTATTTTACGTCATTTAGCATGAAGTCTTATGAGAAATTGCACTATTGTCGTTTTCATTTGCATGTGTCAAAGAACTGGACAGAAGCTTCTTGTTTTATAAGGTAAATATTTGACGAATATTTATTGAGTATGGAAATACGTTTTTGAAAAACACACTCAAATCAGTGTTTATATTAAACATTTTATACATAAATAAGATGAATATAATTACTTAAATTTTATGTACCATCATAATTTCTCGCAAGTTTATTTATACAAAACTTTAAATAAAGTATACCTCATAAACAAAAAAATTAAAAATAATGCAAAAACCCATAACTTTGGAGAAAAAAAATCTTAGGATAATTTGACAAAAAGACAATGAAAGGAAATTGTATTCTCTTTAAAACGTTATCAGAATATTTCCTTCACATCAACATTTAAATGAGTTATCAGCGTTTCATAACTATAGAAACACTTTAAATTTTTAGACCCATTTGAATCAATGTAAATTTTTTACCTAGTTTTAAAATTTTGTTGAAATAAGCTATGAATTTGTCATAAGTAAATATAAAGAAATATTCTCATAACGTTTTAAAGATAGTGAAATTTCCCTTCATTTGCTTTTTGTAAAATTATCCTACGATTTTTGCTTTCAAAGTTACAGGTCTTTTTAGAAAAAGGTAAAATACATACGTTTAAATGTGAGATTCGTGTGTTTCTATAGTTATAAGATGCACTGTATATGTATGTTTATATGCATATGTTCATGTGCATCTGTGCGTGTACGCGTAGAACGATTAATTAAATTTGAGGAGCT
This sequence comes from Gastracanthus pulcherrimus, assembly GCA_949152435.1. NCBI lineage: Eukaryota > Metazoa > Arthropoda > Insecta > Hymenoptera > Pteromalidae > Gastracanthus > Gastracanthus pulcherrimus. The sequence goes on along the minus strand of OX424574.1, from coordinate 12,380,519 downwards.
AAGTGCCAATGAATTAGCAGCGGTTTTTTTCAATATAGCCTTAGAACCTTTTTTAGACATAATATGAACTACATTCATCATATATATGCGATAATTGTTTTGCAAAAAAGAGCAATATAAGTCAGATGTCGCAGTTTCTTATTGAATGTTATTTGCTATTTTTCTTCCGAAAAACAATTGTAAAAACAATAGCGCTACGTTACATTCATCTGTAACTCCCCCTACCCCCAACGTCACAAAAAATCATATTTTTGAGGACCCCCACCCACCCCTTGAGGTGCTGCGTAGTCTTTGAACGCTCCTAAGGTCAACACATATACACACCCTGATATATACACACACACACACGCACACACATGCACACACACAGACACACACATACACACCTTCACACACACACACACACGCACACATTTTGGAGAGTTAAGCTATATATGTGCGCAAACCGCGAGAACGACGATGAAAGGGATAAAGACACGCGTTGCGATCTTTTTTTGCATATAATTTTTTGTGCAATTATGTCGAACTATTATCGTACAGATGTTTTATCGTCGCGCATTGTGATACCATGTATAAAGTTTTTATACGTTAAATACGGAAAATGAAGATTATAGCTGTTGATACAAAGGTAAACTTTTTTTTCATAAAATTTCTGTGACAAAATATATGAAAGATAATATGAATTACAATATATTGCGTAATGAATATCACTGTAAGATTTTTAGTATGACAAATACTTTTAAGGCAAAATAAATATTATACAATTGCAGTATTTTTTTTTGCTTATTGTTACCAAAGTTGTATTTCATATAAAGGATTCACAATAGAAAAATTCAAAATTATTTAGAAGTATTTTACAAGTCTAAATCCCGAAGTAAAATAATTTTTCATTTAGATTTATAATTTATGAACTGTTATTTACAGATATCAGCATGGAGATATATCCTAATATTGATTTCAAAATCTGCAAATTAAATATGATCAAAGGTGTTATAAAGATATCAATTAAAATGTTAGTTCAATGTATACGTACACTGCAATAAGTCTCCAATGACAGGAATAACATTTTGCCCGCTGTTAATTGTCGTGAAGATTTGGATACGATCATCATTGGGATGATGTATTGCGTGATTTGCTGAGGCACCGCATACCACTTGCTATTATAAATGTTATAAAATATTCCAACGCTCTGAAAGAAATAAATAAAAGATTTTCAATATTGATACATACTGTCATAGACCCAGTTTTTGATCAGTACAGGAGATGAGTGACGTTCGTTTTAATATATAAATTAAATAGATAGAAGAAATCAAATATACTTTAAAATGTAATTTAAATATTAAAAAGCAAATTACAAGGATAAATGACAAGAGAGCATTTTTCGATCAGTTATTACAATACATACAGTTTAAATAGTATACATTAAGTAATTTTTTATCCCGAAACTTTATTAATACCTTCTATAAGTTATTCGCATTATAATTTCTGTATTTACCTTGATATTGATTTTTTTTAATGTTTCTCTAATTTATAGGCCTGATATTACTTGTAACAATGGAAAACCCACGATAGATCTTCGTGAAAATTAGTACCCTATACTTTTGAGTATAGTCTTTCCAACTCTGCAATCCTTTTTTTTCCTAATTCAAATTATTTTTCGGATAATATCCTGATTAAATATTTGTGTATCTAAAATATTTATTAAGGATAGATTTATCGTTGTAATTTTAGTTTTTCGTATTTAGAGAAATTTAAACCGTAACTGATCTGTTATTAAAAAGGTATCAAAAACTATGGCAACGTATAAAATCTAAATCCAGTAATTAATCACTCAATTGTAATAGAAATACTATAAATAATTAAACATATCATCATTTAATAGTAATTTAAATAATTTAAATGTCACGTATTAGAAATGCGTAATAATTAGTTCATCAAATTTAATACTATAAAGATATGAATAACTTCGAGGACATCAATAAATTTTTACACGCGGAAAGTAAGGAAACAACATTACATAATGGCGGTCGGACCAACAGCGTGCTATCCTAGTTTTAATTTACATGTAAAAATGTATTTGTAGAACCTTTTGAATATTCAAAACATATTTAAGAATAGTTACTTCTTTTTTAACTAAAGAAAAAATACTTGTAGTTTAAATACAATATAGTGGTTTGTATAAGAAAGTGATCTAAAACATAGTTGGCAATGATATTACTCCTATTAGTTGTATTGATTAACCCTTTAGTGCTTATTGCAGTATACTTGATTCACGTTTATTTCGATGTATTTTCAAAATTATAGTTTGTCAGTTAAGTAGGTAACTTCTTGCATGATACTTTTTCAAATATATTCAAGGTAAATAATTACCTGTATATTAATTTTACTACTTTTAAATGTACTTCTAATTTTTCTTCATCAACTGTACAAGTTTAAAATTATACTTCTCTCCTCTCGCACAAGATGGATGGTGTTCTACCCAAGGGGAAATATATATTAATATATCTCTCTCTATCTCTTTTTCTCTCTCTCTCGCTCTCTCTCTCTCTTTCTCTCTCTCTCGCTCTCTATCTATTATAAATTTTACTTCAACGATTAAAGGAAGAATACCGGAAGGTTAAAAATAATGAGATAATCTAAAAGAGAAAAGACACTTACGCGTAATGATAGAGTTTCGCTAGCAAAACAATCAACCAGGGTATGTATCATCATCGTAACTATAGCTGCAATGAGCGTAAGTAATTGAATAAGTGATGGTTTATCACCACCATGGCTTTCAAACATCTAAAGAATCATTAGAATAATATTTAACGAATAATTTTCGTTATTTTTCAATTCTTGTTTAATTATATACTTACGTTTAGAACTTCAAAACCTAGACAACAAATCATAATAGCCATGCAAAATATTTGGGCTATGATTATAAAACTGAAAGAATTCTCTACAGCTTTAACCATGCTGCAAACATTATTATTATTACTATTTATTTTTTAACTACAACGTAGTAAGTATTAATATAATAATTATATTATGGTTAGTACTGAACAATAGGCAAATATATATATATTAGAAGAAACTACAGAAACCTGGACTGGAATTATTTGAAAAAACATGAAAGCGCTCAATAATGTAATAAACTTGACTGGACAATTTGTTGATTAAGAAAAAATGGCTTTTTGAAACATCTGTAATAAGATTTAATGTGCATAGAATGATACTTTTTTTAGGAGAAAAATTAAAATTTCTATGTTTCTGGATTTAGTGCAAATATCTAATTTTGGCCAATGACACCGGAAAGTTGGAGTCATTGTACATACAAAATTTTCGATGCAAACCACCAATATTTTAAGTTCCAATAAATGATTTCAGTGTCCACTTAAAATTTTCAATGTCAAACATGAAACTTTTGAGTATCAACGACATCATTCAGTATCCACACTCAAGTATTCAGTATAAAATTACAAATTTTGTTGTGCTCGTATCCACCCAAACTGTCGATGTGAGCCCCTATTATTAGTGTAATATAATAATATAAGGAGAATATACCTAAGCTGTGCAAATTTACCGTAGTTGATGTGCTAAAAGAATTTTTTTCAGGCCGGTATGATATTAAAATATAGCATAAAAATTATCATAAGAATACTATATTACGCATCTAGGGAGGAAAAGTACGTGTTATGGGGACGCCATTTTTCCTCCCGTGGTGCGTATACTATTTTTCACCATACCCAGGCCGAAAATGACACATTTCAGTTTCGGAGCCGTAAGGAAATGTGGTACTTTCGGCCAGGGTATGGTGAAAACTTTTTTATTTGAAAATATACATATAGAGCAATTCTACACAGTTTTAAAAATAAACAGCTAGTGGGACATATTTAGTTTGACGTATACTCAATATGGCCCGGCTTTATTTTTCGATCTTTAATCATTAATAAAAAACAAATCTATGTATCGAAACGATTCACTATCTATTTACTGGCCCCTTCACTATCTATATACAATAGCCATGGTGGACCATATTGGGTACACGGGCCATTTTGAGTAGAATAACCTTACAATATATTATAATTTAGTTATTTAAGGAATACTGAAGATCATATAATACATAATAGATTCATAAAATCGTCACAATAAAGTTATTACATGTCGTTATATGCAGGGTGAAAAAATATTTAAGAAATTGGAAAACCGTTAATATCTGAGACGATTGTGAACTAAATCGGCTCAAAAATGCTCATCCAATAATTCAACGCCTAAAGAATAATTACCAAACTTTTCAAGGCATTATATGAAGTATTGTGAAAGTTATCCATGTCCAAAAAATGCATTTTATGGACATTTTATTTTACTTGTTTGGAAACAAAAAGTATTATGACTTGAAAATTTAGATGAATATACCTCTATATAAAACCAATATTCAGCAAAGTATTAGTAAGTATTCTAGACAGATACAATCATCTTTATCGTTCGTAGTAAGATCTAAGCAGGTTTTTGAGAATATAAATAAGGTATATATAATGCATAAATTATTTAAAAACATTTTATTTGTATATTTTTTTACAAATTAATCAACGGTGTAGTATATTTTGCAACAAATATGTATTTTTTATTCTTATAAAGCTTAAAATATTTTAGTGGTGGTCATTAGATACAAATCTTGTATGTTTTCTACTATGTGGGCCATATTGGGTAGAATAAGCAACGAATATAGACATGTATAGATGCGTGGTCCTGTAGTTGCGCCGGGGACCCGCTTCCTTATACACGTAGAGCCTATACTATACTAATACATGTAACCCACGCTTTGGTTCCCCGGTGCAGAATACGAACTGTTCTTCTATACAAGTCTATATTCGTTGGAATCAGTGTGCAGACACATTTGTATTATACTAAAAATTAGGTACATAGCCGGGTGATAAAATAAACTACTGAATAGCTGACGATACGTAGTAACATCGAGGGCAGTGTCGAAACTTAAACTTACTTCTTTATTTAATATGACAGTAAATATACAGTCAAGATGGCGGGAGACGAGAGTAACCCACCAGTTGATGAGTCTGAAAATTACTATAAGTGCCATTCAAAACAAAAAATTTGATTAGTGGTTTGTGTCCTATGTGAGAACGCTTATAATGAATCTGACTTTAAAAATTAAATAATGCTAAAAGACTAAGTAGCGCGTTAATAATCCGTCATGAATACTCCGACTTTGACATAACCTCAAACTACGCAGACAATCTTATGAATGTAATAACAAGAAGTATAATGGCTCAAGTCAAACACTGTGAAAAAGAAGAAGCTCAAGAAGAAATATTGAATAACGCCACATTAGTTGTTGCTAGCAATAATCTTGATAGAAATAACCTAACTATAGCTGAAGAAGAAAAGGATGACTATATAGTCATGAAAACTGAAACTCTGAAACACGATCAAGAATACACTCCTACACGAGCTTTAGGATATAAAAATGAAGAATGAATTAAAAGATTCTAAGCAAAGAAATATCTATAGCACCGCAACATATGCTGCTCTTAGAACTGACATGCAGCAAATCAACCATGTCCCTTCTCTTATAATCAAACCTAAAACTAACAAAGTTAATGACAAAACACAGAAGAAAGTAGTACACAAATTATTAAATGACAATAATGCCTATCAAAAAGGTAAAAGAAAAGTCTGATTGATCTGTGATAGTAAAGTGCTTCAGTAAAGACGACGTTGTGAAATTGGAGAAACACATGAGAAGCAATGTGGGCCAGGATTTTGAGGTTGTACGAGCTATTAAATCCAAGATTCGTGATATTTGGGATAGATAATAATATAAATGCGAGAGTACTAGAACATGATATAAATGAAAGAAATTTTAGTAGAACAGACTACTTCTATGAAGTTGTGAACACATATATCAATAAAAGTAAGAAATCTCAAACTGATATAATTACTGTAACAGCTGAGATTTGCAACCACATCCGAAGAAATAATTGCAAGATTTATATTGGACATCAATGTTTCCGCGCATACGACGATTTAAACAGTACCCCCTGTTACAAATGTGGTAGAGTAGGGCATAGTAGTAAGAAATTTAAAAATAAACCTACATGGTTGAGTACCTCACGAAAAACTGCGAAAGAACGTTGCAGAATAAATGTATTAACTGTGGTTATGGAAAAAACAAGTATAACGATGATAGATATGTAAACCATATTGCAACATAAACTAGAAGTTGAGCATATCTGTGGTACTTAATTAAAAAAAATTAATACTACGGACTAGCCGATCAGACCTACAGTTTCAAGATTCTTAGGATACAATGGAATATACCGAACCAGGAAACAACTGCTACCAAAGACTCATAAATATTATGTTCGACTTGAACTATGGTAGTGGCAGTGACAGTGAAACAGATATTAACGATCTTAATACGCTACATAATATTGTATATTATAGACTTTAACATTTTACATGCTAACATTAAAGGTTTGAAAATTAATTAAATACATCTTGAATTACTTATTGATAATCTACCAACTAAACCGAACTGAATAGTCTCTTCCGAAACTTGGTATTTAGAGTTTTAGGAATATTTCCAACTAGCAAATTATAAACTTTATCAATTAAAGGAAACAACCACAACTTTAGTAATTAATAATATAAAATTTTTAAATACAATCTTTTCTTTGAAAGAGGGTTCAAATATTAGTGTAACTTATGGTTCATCCATATGCACCCAGTGCATCAAGTACATGCGATGGATTCAAATAAATCAAAGTGCACCCGATGAATCTAAGTATATTAAAGTGCATATTAGTTTATCTGATGCATCGGGATCCATCTTCGTACATTCAAGTACATTTATTCAAGTGCATCAGATAAATCTAAATACATCCACCGCAAATAAGATCGTCCGATGCTTATTGGGACAAAGTTCAACTATCCCCCAGTTCTAGTTTTGTATTATTGCAAACTTCTTCGTCACTTTGTCGGACTAACATGAATTTTAGCATAGACGTTCTCCTTAGTTTCCAAGATGCATACATTCATTTCGGTGTTTATAACTTTACCCACCTACGTCTGCAGAAATATAACGATTCTGATAACCATTTTCCAAGATCCTAGATACCGATATACATCCAAACAAGCGCCTACAAATATAAATACACACTTACACAACGAAAAATGCAATTGGCGCTACGAGAAAATAGTATTACTCACACATGTACACCCAATGGTAAAACCATTTTCCGAATGTGCCTTTAAATATCAACTTTTTCACTTGGTTATTTCACTTGGAGCAAAAGATGGCGAACGCTGGAAAAAAAGTGGCAGAAAATGGACTGAAAACAAATGTTTTAAAAGTTTGAATGACGATATGAGGATCAAATAAATAAAGTAAATTAGGATTATTGATTTTCTGATCCGTGCAGATCTACTCTATTTATCTGGATCTTAATAACACTACATTTCTACAACTTTTGCAATATATTTATATTTCCCTGTACTTTTCATCCAGCGTTCGCCATCTTTTGCTCTAAGTAAGATAACCTAACAGACGTAAGAAACAAAATCACATCTGAAGTCATCTTAGTTGACTTTTCGTTGACTTGACATTTTGACGCCTATGAAAAGTTGTTATTTAGGGGCACGTTCGTTAGTTTAATTTATCAGCTTTTAACTAAAATTATGTACAAGTCTCCATGCCGTAAACTACCGGAAGTAAATTACATCAAACTATGACATAAACCATTTAAGATGCTGGAATAATTGCACAATATTGGGACTGGGACAGTTTCTTTATTTAGATTTATTTAAGTTTGCCAATTTTTATGTAGATTCTATTCGGAACAAAGATCCAAAAAATTTGAGTTTTGAAAAACCATCGAAAATTAGAGTCTTGAAAAATGTTCAAAGATAACCTGTTTTTTGTTCAAATTTGACTCACATGTAGAAGATCGTAGAAGAAAAAAATATTTTGATGAAGCAGATGTGGTTAACTTTCCCTTTTAGTGATATGGTAAGTTACTAATTTTTTTTGCTTTGATTTATAAAGTTTTAATCATTTTTTATCAAATTTATTTAAAAAAGTGCATAAATGCACTTCAAAAGCTTGGAAATCAAGGTAGAACCTTTAAATATCAACGTCGAGCACCTGCGAGTTATTTTTTTCACATTTGTCATTTTTTTGAAAGGGTTACAAGAAGGGAAATCGAAACTTTGAAAATTTTGGACCACCCTATTGGTGCATATGCAAGTAAGGCTGAATGAAAAAGTGTGAGAATATGTGCGAATGTGAGAGCGTAAGTGACTGAAATAAATAATGAGGACCATCCTAGTGTACAGGCAAAAAGTCATAAAAACATACAAATGATGTTCTTGTTTTAACAGAAAATACCTGCATTTTTATTACCATAGTTTAAGGGGGTGTTCTCGTGTATACGACTAAAAAAACTAATTTTCAATGATTTATTTCGAGAATAGTATTTATTTAAACTCATGAATACTTTTTGCCTATTATGAGAGTAGATTGGGAAAGTAAAAAAAAATTATTCTGTTTATAAATAATGCATATATATAGATAGATATAGTCTAGCGCTGTAGTAGCTCCGTCTATAGAGGCGTAAATTGGCGGGCGTTCTGTGACGGGCTGAAAACGTCTAAAACAAGAAAAATGAAAAAAATTGTTTATATTATTAGACTGCGCAGCGAATGTACCTTGAATAATCATAAAAAACGTTAAATTAATAAAATAGTGGATTTTAGAAAAAAAAGTAGAAATTTTCACCAAAAAAATTTGTTTTTATTTTTCAATAATAATTATATTATTCAATAATATGTTGATTCTATAGGTACAGTAGGTGAGGAATGTAATTTTCTGTATGTATGCAACAGATGAGCGTGATTAAATGAATATTTTTCTCGGTATCTTGCCCGCCAGTTTGAAAAATGTCGTTTTGAGAAAAACGTGTTTAAAGTTCGCGGTCATGAAAAGTTTTTGGATACTTACAGCTGTTTTGCGCTAATCTGATCGCTAAGCATCTCTCTAGGTCTTTTTTTGGTAAGTCTTGGTATATAGGTAGTATATGCTTTTGAACATCTGGATGAAGCGGGTCTGGGTGGTTGAACAATCCTCCTGTAGCTTCTGCAATGCGCCATTTACACTCCAGCTTGCCGCTCCTTACCTGCTCGACGCACGGCTACAAACTCGGCTGTAACTCCGTTTAGAGATTCAATTTCGATCTAAAACTTTGGGAACATATTCTCCACATATATACGCATTGATTTAAATAAAAAAAAATAAAAGTGATTTTTTGAACCATTTACACGAGACGACCCCCTTAAGAGTACGAATTCCGTTGAATCGACGAAATAGATTATTGTTGAGTCAACAGCATTTTTATTAAGTCGATTAAATATTTTCTCAGTGCAGAGTGCGATGTCTTAATTTTAGGTGTTGAAGGTGACAGTTGTGACGTAGAAACCAAAAGTCTTGAACGTAAACACCAAAACTTGAGTAAAACACCAAAACTTGAGTGAAACATCAAAACCTGAGTGCAACACCAAAACTTAAGTGAAACACTAAAACATGAGTGTATACAACATATTTTTAACTGACTTCATAAAGAAGAAGGTTCTATATGTCAATACCTATAGCTAAGTGTTTACACTGATCATTTTTACCCAGAAACATAAAAATAAACTTTGTCTCGTAAAACAATTATATTTGAGACTTTGGTTTGTACTTGTACTTGAGACTTTACTTTGTAAGGGTAAAATTGGTAAAACTCTTAAGTTTCATGTAAGTAACAAGGTACAAAATATATAAACAGGAAATTCGAAATTTCGAGTACGAGCCTACAGTCGAACAATCATAAGAAATAAAATAGATTCTCACGTCATCAGGTGGACGTGCCTGTCGACGAAGGCTCCCAGCTTCTTGTTGGACTCCCTGTTCCTTCCTATGCCCAGGCTCTCATCGTCCTTCCCAATGAAGTTCTCGATGTCGATGCCGAGGATCTCGAACTGCGCGCTGGCGTGAAAAACCAGGGCCCCGAAGAAGTTGTCCGGCACCGTGATCGTTGTCGACAGAAAGACCCCCGCGATGAACTGCGACGCGAGCGTCAGCTCGAAGTACGGGCTCTCGGAGTAGTCGTAGGGGAAGTAGGACTGGACGAGCAGGGGTTGCGCGCCGTAGTCGGTGATGTTGTTGACGATGCGTATGTTGAAGCCGAGGTGCGGCGCCAGGGTGAAGCTCGCGTAGGAGGCCGCCATCACCGCGTAGCCGCTCATGGTGAAGAGGCGGGCGCGCGAGGCCTCGCGTCGCATTGCCTCGTACTCCCAGGCGCGCTTGTCGGGCCGCAGCCAGTCGTGGCTGAAGGACTGGATCACCGGCCGCAATACTTGCCATTGAAAATGGACAATTGTAGCCAGTTATCGGGTATTTAAATACAATTTTTTAACTACTTCTTTCTAAGTTGGTCCAGGTCGTTCGCAACTACCGGCAAATTAGATTCGAATAATCAATACGAATTTGTTAAATGCTTTTATTTAACTTGCCGGCCGTTGTTGTCTGACTGTATGTCCTCAAACTTTAAAATATACCAATCTATTGATGGACATAGGAACATATATGCATTTATAATTTTATAATTTCAAAAGATGACTATAAAACATGAATCAACCGATGAAACTATCAAGGGCACGACAGGTAATGATAACAAACACCTATATGCAAAATTCGAAAGGTTACTTACAGTGTTCAGGAATTATGGTATGTCACATAACTCATACACACCACACTCATACATACATACCTATACATACTGCACACACACGCACACGCTCGCTCGCATGCACACACATAATACACGTGCTAAAATGTGATAAAAGAACGTTATAACGATACTTTCTCTTTGAGAAAGCAAAAACTAATACTAATCGAAATGAATTTTAAGTAAATATAATAACTTGTTCTTCTAACAATATAAATAGTTGCTATTTTGACTAGAGTAGTTTGGTTAAAACTATCTTAATATGCATCCACCTGTTACACATTTTACCTTGTTTGCTGCGCCAAATGAAAAAAAGCTTGACGCAACTCGTAGCAGCAGGGCAACTCGTCATTAAGTTGTCGATGACAAGAGGAAATTCATGGATGACCAAGGTAAGGGCGTACATCTGCGGCAAAATGAGGCAGATGAAAATGGAGCAGATCATAAAGGGCACGCGCAGGAGCACGCTGGGCCGTCCGTCGTTGATTTCCGTGTCGTCTGGCCAGACTCCCATCAGACGTAGACCTAGGCGATTCAGGCCCAGCGCCCATTCGAAGTCTGGAATTTTGCGTGGAGTTGTGACAATATTATTCTCGTTGGAAAAGGAAGAAAGTTGTGAAAATCTTGTCAAACTTTTATTATGTCTTCGTAACAACGTTGTACACGTGCGGATAAAATTTGAGATAACTGTATACCCTGACGAAGCTGAGATACGCATATTTGAAGTTTCAATATAAAATTTTCTTGAGATTCCTTTATGATGCTGATATGTTACACAAACTACTATATCGCATCTCCAGAGCAAAACTATAAATACTTAAAAAAATTTAGTTGGACGTTTGTACACAAAATGGCTTACACTAAAATAAAATCCCTTAATATACTTTGAAAATTGGTTTTAAAGAGATTGAAAAACTATAATACAATAATAAAATTTTAGTAAAGAAAATTTATTTCGTAAAATAATTACATTTCTTACTTTGTTAAAAAAAAGATATACAATTTTAAGTTGTCATAGTCTTGTTCTCGAGGTGTGATATATATATATATATATATATATATATATATATATATATATATATATATATATATATATATAGGTGATTGTCAAAATAGTTGGGGTTTCAGTGCTTGTACCTTTAAGTGTTCTTAAAAATGCATAATAACCGTGCTAAAACGTTCTTAGAATGTAATTTAGAAATATAATGTATCAAGTAGAAGACATTCCTTATGTTTTTGTATAATTATTTCATTAATCTCAATAAATTAAGAGATTCAAGTTTATTATTATTTTTGTGGTGTGTCTAATATGGTGGATTTATAAACTATTAACGAAATATTTAGACTTTTGTAAACTCCGTTCGATTTCCAGGTTTATTCTGCATATATAGTATGGGACTTTCTCATTTTTTGTTAGAAATTAAATGAAATATTTAATGATTCTGATTGGTTACAAAATGTTCACATTTATATATATTTTGAAGAGCACAATTTTTTAATTACTTAAATCTTACATACAGGTAGATATATTTCAAACTCACTGTAATTTTAAAATAAAAATATGCCACGAATCTGATATTTTGGGCAGATTTGATCTGTTTATTATATAAAGAGTGCTGATTTTTATAACTATAAGGTCATTGTAAAAATATCATATTTATCGTATACAATCGAAAGATTTGAATTATTTTGCTTCTTACTGTCATTTATAAGTGGAGCCATAAAAACTAACTGTTTCGTGAAAACCTATCTTAACCCATTAAAACGAAATAATTAACATATTATTTTAACAATGTTTCTTTACCATTAATGTTATTCGATACTAATGTGCAACATCCCATAGTCAATTTTGCGATTACACGGCTAGGTTAGCCATGGCTTTTCATGGGTTAAACTATGCTGTATTAAATTTTATTGAAAAATATTAATATTTGAAGCAGCTCAGTCGATGGCGTAAAAGTCTTAAAAAAGAAGAGTACAAAAGGGGCGGGTAAAGGATGCGGGCCTATAAGGGCCGAAATCGCCCCAACACCCCGTTCGTAAAATACAAAATTACAAAGCACTCAATATGAGTCAAGTACGCTCGCTAATACTACTTTGTAATAACTTTCTAGCAAAGAGAATAACCTTTAAAAAGAGAAGCGTACAGATCTACAACAGTACTGGAGGGTTACATGGCTTTTTGTTCGAATTTTTTAGCTTTACGAAAGTTTTGATGCAGGCCGATTACGGTCCTTAAAGGCCCTCATCTTTTTTCTCCAAAAGAAGATCTGAAATCACAAAAATTAAATATTTTAAAATATGTTAAGTACATGACCTTTATTTAGACTACAATTTAAAATGAAAATACTTTTTTAATAAAATGTCAGAACATTAAAAAAATCACTAAACAATTTTTCGCTTATTAAACTAGAAAAAATAAAGAAAATACTAAACATGCAAACATTTCAAATTTCAACCCTATCTTCGCCAAAGCTTTCACCTTTGTAGAAGAATAGACAAGCTGCAAAAAATGCGAGGAAGATAACAATAAAAGAAAATATACGTATTATTTTCCATTATTTGTTAAAGAGGACTGTACGAACTGAAAAAAATAAAAATCAGAATTACGACGTTCCAATATAGTAGATATTGTTTATTAGAGAAAGAATCGCTCAAACCCATCTTCAATTTTAATGTTAAACAAAAAAAAATTAAGTTTAGTAAAATTTAATAAAATGAAATCCGATTTTCTTTTAATTTCAAAGTAGGATTCCCCTTTTGATAAGAGTACATATTTACCTTCGAGGCATTTTTCTTGGTCATCGGACATCATCGAAGTGTGCTTGGATGTTGATAACCTATGCTAATCTCAAATCAAGTAAGCAATAAAAAAACTCAATTTTGTTCTGTAATTTATTTTAATTATGACGTTTAACCAATCACTTAATATCACAGCAATTTTTCCTATTACGCTGCATGATTTTATTAAAATGAGTAATGTATCTATACCATTACGCAGTGTTCGATTATTGAATACCATTACGTAGTGTTTGATTATTTGCAATCCTTGTTCCCCAAAAAAATTGCAGCGATATTGAATCAGGAAGTGCTGCGAAAGTCGTGGGAGTAACTATCGGAGTGTTCAAGTTCCCTCATCTTCTTCTTCTGCCTATGGAGTACTCAGTTTTGCCATGAATTTACCCCATCGATTTGTTCGTAAATAATTTAACAGAAGCACGGAATAAAAGGCTCGTATTTAACGATAATTTCGTTCGCGCGTTTTTTTTTTCATCGGAAGGTTTACGACATCTATAGCCGCATTAGGAAGTATAGTGCGAGCTTCGCATAACGTTGATCGAGTTATCTTATAGTTGCTGAGAATAAGGCACATTATCGTTTCTCTGATATTGAAACTCCATGCTATGTATTAGAAGTGTCAATGGAACTACAAAATGAGTATTTTGTAATACAAGGCATATCAGGCACGTTACGCACACCAAACTTTTACATCAGCAATTTCCACAACCACATGAATTAGAACCACATCCACAGAACACAGATATTAGTATATTTTTGTATGCGGAATATTTTTTATTTTTACATGCATTACTTACAATATAAAGAAGATGATTTAAGGCTATAATTAGCAAAATATCTTTATATACATTTTATTTAAAATCTATTTTATTACTTTATCACCTAGTTATTCAATACACCTAAATATTTTAATTGTTTTGAAAAGTTTCAAATCAAATGCTGCCGATTTACTCCAGTTATCATAGGTGACAGAAGTCGATTTCTTTCCAACAAGATTTTTTTCGCTTCACAAGAACAGATAAAGCCTAATCATCTGAATTTCCTTCAAAAGTCTTCCTTCTTATATTTCACACATATAATCATTTGAAAAAAAATGACGATTTCGTGTATAACAAAACAAGGAAAATAGATTATTCAAAATTTCTGGTCGGAAAAGATAGGTAATTTTGTGCTCTTTCCAATGCATTATAATTCAATCGATGATATTATTTCTAAGGTATAAAATAAAAAAAAAAAACTCAAAAATCGATAAACCACTGAATACATTTTATTAGCCGCCGTCCGTATAATAAAGCAAAAAAATTAGCCCTGAAAAATTAATTTTCACCGTGTATATTCAGAGTAATGCTACTAAACATCCATACATACTCACACGCACACACACACACGCACGCACACATGCACGCACGCACGCACGGACGCACACACGGACGCACACACGCGCACATACACGCATCCATACAGATATTTTCTAAAAATAGTGTATTTTGATTCCGAATGTCTCAAAACATGTTTCCAACATATTTTTAGTAAACCTTTTTTTTTACCATCTCAAAGCTTCCTTTGACCTCTATGAGGAAGCAAAAATGCACTTGAGAAAAAAGGTTTTCCTATGATCGTGTGTAATTCCATGTATTTTATACGTCTAAAATTCTGCTGTAAATTATTTCATCGAAATACTAAAATTTATTGTATTTTTCAGTGAAATTTAGAATATTTCTGTGAATAAATGTGAACAAATGTAATAAACTATTAAATAATTTGAAAATTGTAAAGAATTTGAATACTTCCGTAATTGTTGAAATTTGAACAAATTTTATACTAATACAATATTAATAATACATTATTATTATATAAATAATACTATTATTGTTAAATAATACTGAATGTGTATAAAAAGCTGTTAGAGTGGATATTATTAACCTATAGGTGCGAGAGAGAGGGCATAATCATACTTTCTCTCTCGCACATATATATTAGCATAGCATTCGCCACGAATAATTTGCTGCATGAAATCGGACCTTAAACCTATTAACCGCGAATGAATTTTAAATATGAACAGAATAGAATACGAAAATTATATTTGTTTATTATTATTTATTACAATTTTAAAAATGATTTCTTATGTAATACTTTAAAGAAAACTGCTTTATCATTATCATTATTCTATTTTTATAAGATTGACTTAGATATAGAATGGAAGAAAAGAAGAGAAAGATAGACTTGAAATAAAAGAAAAAGAGGGACAAGAGAATGGAGGAAGAGTAGGGGAAAGAAAGAGAGTGATAAATAAAGTGAGAAGTAGGAAGAGATAAATAGTTCAAGATAAAGATAAAAATACAGAGAGAAAGAGAGAGAGAGAGAGAGAGAGAGAGAGAGAGAGAGAGAGAGAGAGAGAGAGAGAGAGAGAGAGAGAGAGAGAGAGAGAGAGATTTATTGATTGATTGATTAATATTTATTTCACCTTGGGGTAGAACCCCATCCATCTATTAACCCATAAAATAAACCCGCGAACCCACAAAAGTGACATATTCTACGTGCTGCTTCCATGACAACTTTCAATCTATAACAATACCGAGGTCGTGACCGCGTCGACGAAGGGCACGAATGTGACGTTCTCCACCTCAATGCCTGATAATTGCAAGTCTCGTAGGAAGTTAATATTGTACACTGAACCAAAAATAATAGCATTACTTTTATTGACATTGAGGCGTAGGTCCACAGACGACGCCCATGCCGACATACCCTCAGAAGCAGTCGGTAGGTGCATGATGCCCTGCTGCAAATCAGTCAGTTCAAATTGTGTATGAATCTAAAGGTCGTCTGTGTGGAATAAATATTTAATGTGTTTGTGGTCAAGAACTTCCGCCAAGTCATTGATGTAAGGGTTGAAAAGATGGGGTCTCAGGACTAAATCCTGTGGGACTCCAAAATTGGTTGTGAGCCAATCGGACTGGCCGTTAGATCTGGTGACAACTTTTTGTTGCCAATGTAGGATAGGCCTGTAATGTAGGATTTAATCCACATAATTATTCCCCTAGAGAATCCAATTCTAATCAGCTAGCGGAGTAATCTTGTCGGCGGCATCGAAGGCTTTGCTAAAGTAAAAGACTAACAGGATAGTTAGCAATTTTTTGTTTTTATTAATATCATCAATCTTTTCATTAATGCATTCGATACCAGCTCTTATGTCCTCCGTTAATTTGAGTAAGGCGGTCTGAGTGCTATGGTACTGTCGAAAACCTGTCTGATGAGGATCGAGGATTATCTTAGATGTAATGTACACCCACCGGAAAGTGAATCTTTCCCCAACTTGGTACTAGGGGGTGGGGGTGGGAGGAAAGCAAGTGTCACCTAGCGGCAGTTCTCCAAGTGAAATTCACGTTTCGATGAGGGTTTCCCATCGGTTTAAAATAGAAAACACAAGGGAAAACATTATAAACATGATAGTATATTTAAAGAAATTAGTCATATAGGTTCGAAAGATTGATTATATACATACACTAAAAATAAGAAGACATGCTTGATCAAAACAGAAATCAAGAAAGTTATTGTAATAAAACTTGAAAAGAACTCAGACCAGTATAATAAACAAAAAAAAGTACTCCAGAAATAAATAGTAATAAATCGATAAAGAAAACTTTAAAAAAATAAGAAATGAATCTTATGAACATCACTTACAAGGAGAACACCAACCCTACGGAACTCGGATTTTGATGAGGCTTTGGGTGCTTTCTTGTACCTCAAAATTAATTTTCAGCCTAGCATCCTTAGTTTGTTCTAATGGGCCCTTGTATTCGAGATGTAAGCTATTTTACTTCGAATATCCATTATTTTACTGAAAAAAGGTACCTTTTCTAGCGATTATATGTATTGAGACTAGAAAAGATGTCTTAGAAGATAATAAAAGTAGGTAGAAAGAGCTTTAATTTGAGACATGTAACGTTAAAAAATATTAATTGGTGCCAAAGTTATTAACGATTGAAGATTATAACTAAAAGTACATGAATATTTGTAGAAATTAAACTGTTTTAATTCCGTGAATGTTTTATATATTTTTAGTCATCATCTTCAATTGTTAATAACTTTGACTCAGATTAATATTTTTGAACGTTATGGATCTCAAGTTAAAGCTCTTTCTGTCTACTTTTATTATCATTCAAACCATTTTTTTTCTAGTCTCAACACATGTATATTTATAATCACTAGAAGAGGTACCTTCTTTCACTAAAATAACGTATATTCGAAGTGAAATAGCTTACATCTCGAATACAAGGGCCCATTAGAACAAACGAAAGCTACTAGGCTTCATTCTTAGATAGCAGAAAGCACCTCCCAAAGCCTCATCAAAATCCGAGTTCCTTAGGGTTGGCGTTCTCCTTGTTAGTTAGAAAAGATAAAAAATATTATGAAAAACACAATGAAAAATTTTTAGAACAAAAAAGCTAGCTTATAGAAAAAAGATTTCCACAAGTTAATAGTATCATTACCTATCGACCCAGATTATCCCCAAAAGATTAAAAATTTAGCAACTTTCATCTGTTAAGAAATGCGTTTTAGTCCTTAACAAGAGGATTTTGAAAAAGAAAAAAAATTTCAATTTTTTTAGTTTTCTCGGTTACTATACGATTAAAAGTAACTTTGGCTCACCATACAAGATCAGAAATAGTCTACTTTGATCTGAACCAGCGATTAGATTTGCAAAATTTCGAATGTATCACGTAGAAATCTCAAATAGACGCTATATGGTATATGCTATATGGTAATAAGCTTATGGTACAAAAATAGACCATACGTCCTTAATGGGTTAACAAGTAACAATTTTAGAAAATGCATTAGATCATACAATTATGCAATTGCATTTGCAAGTTTCGAAGCAACTTTTGACGAACTTTTTAATCAAGGTCCTCCAGTAATAAGTATATGCGAGCAACTTTATCACACTACCTACATCCAAATGAAGAAGATAGCAGAAAGTATGGTATGGTAAGTATGTATGTCATTGATAGTGAAGAAACCAACAAATGTCGGATTAACGATGATTTTAAAGGTTCTACTGAAATATCAAACCAATTAGATGTTATTTTATGAAAGTCGAATCCTTATGCAGATACTTACAAAATGATGCATGAATTAGAATTAGAAGAAAACAATTGTTGCGCGGAAAATAACTTTAAGTCAAGTGAAGTAAAATTGTTAATAAAACGAAATAATAATTTTGATAATCGTCGATATGATAATGCAACTTGTAATGAAGTTGCATTTATATTTATTAAAAATTTAAAGGGGCAATAAAAATTCCTAGTATAAGTAAACATGTGAATCCAATGACATATCTACTAATATCTTCTCTTGGTGGCTTTGGATGGATTCCAAATATGAAACCTAATTATAAAAAAAAAAAAAAATATATCAGCATTATAATTTTACTGTTATAAATTTAATATTAGATAGCCCTTATTTAAATTTAGGAAAATTAACTCAACAGTACAGTCTTTGAACAGTAGAACAGAATCATATACAGACTAATGGATTATTTAAGCAATAAAGTTGGAAAAGAAAATAATATGAATTTTTATTATTATTATTATTATTTTAAAAACTGATCCAATTTTTGAAATTAATTAACAAAAATTAATTAACTAAAGAAATTAGCAGCGGTTTTCTTCCTTTTATCATCGGACCCTCTCAACCATGCGTAATCTAGAGTGACAATTTTAGAGAGGTATTGCCGATTGCAATTATTCTTTTAAATGGCATATATTTTTGCTAGTGACATACATTCATTTATAAATAACTGACTTCGGCAGTAAAATTATTAAGATTAAATTACTTAAAAGACATGCACAACGATTTACTATATCTTAGCCTAAAGAAAGCAATTATAAGTAGGTACATGTCAAATGTTCAAATGATAGTTATTAATTTACCACTCATGACTAAAAGCATAAAAATATAGTCAACCCATTTTATCAAAATCTGAAAAATTTCAAAACTATATTATATGATTGTAAAATTTGCATACCAAAAGAATATAAAATAGTTAATTATATTTGAACATACTTTGAGAATTCAGAGACAATGAAAATTGCAATGGATTTTCGACGTATCTGTGATTAAATTTAGATGCATCTAAGGAATATTTAGCATATATCAAGTTCCAATCGGAGTTATGAATAGCGTTAAATAATCTATAGTTCTAAACTTTCATATTTATAAAAAAAGAAAATATTTTACAAATTTTAAAAATAATGATTAATAATATTTTAACTCACATAATTTTCAAGGATTTCACTGGCTATGCAGTAAAAAGCAGGTAAATTATCAAATTCAGCATCGACACCGCTTATGTCGTTACCAGTACAATTGGCAGGATTTCGCTATCACTTACATTTGACTGCAATAAAGAAAGTAATAATATATGAGTAGTATATCACAAGATGATTTTCAAAAAACCTTCTTGCTCTTACTTATACCTATCACTCCAAAAGCGATGCATAAGATATTGAATCATATCATCAATGATAAAGAGAGAACCTGTGTCAACATTTAAATACGTGTACATTTTTCAATCGCCAATAACATTAAAATTTTTAAATGACGGTTATCATACCATTTAGAATACCAATAAAGTTGAACTTTTACTGCATTAAACCAAAAAGACGATTTTTTATTACTTATTTTTTGATAATTATATATATAACATTTATAACACTTTCCAGTTGTTACCATAAGGACTAACACTTTTTATAGTTTTCCACGAAAACTATAGCACTTTTTATGAGTTTCGCACGTCAGTACGTAAATTAAAAGTATGAGAAAGATGACATTATTATAAACAATTGGATTGAATAGACTAATGTATTCATTAATAATTTTTTAATAGATTTATCTTTATCAGCTCATTTTATGACTTAGATTAAATTAAAAACTGTTAATTTAATAATCGGTACTATGATATAAATAAAATCCACATTGAAATCTACATTGAAAAACTTTATATTAACGCTTTTACAATTCACAACTTCATCTTTACCACACACACACAATATAGGTACAATACTAAAACAGGTTTACAATAGTAAAAGTAAAATACAGTGGAGACGCTCGCAAACTATAATTTTGACCATATATTATGAGTATAATATAGTGCGTTTCTCGACAAGAATTTTCGTAAATTTATGTGAAACACAATGAATGAAAGCTCATTGGATCTTCCTTCAATCCAACAATTATTCGTTGTAACCGAGCCCGTTATAACTTGGTTTCACTGTGTTTCACAATAAATGTACGAAAATTCATGTCGAAAAGCGCACTGTGTCGCTCGCGATTCAATTGTTCATAGACTCTCCACGAAAAGCCTTCATCGAGGAAGTACAATAATCGCATGCTTGTACATTCCGACAGTCGCATGCAGATACTGCACACAGTCGTCAAGAGAGGAGACTAGAAGCACGAGTGAAAGGTAGAAGCCGATAATGCGCAAAGGGTTGGACTTTTTTCTATTGGATATGAGGGAAAAAGAGGCGGGACTTAAAACCTTGCTATATATTATGCATTATTTATGAGGACAAGAGGGCGAGTCTTGCTTTTGTCTGAGCATGCGAGAAGCTCACAACTCTACGATAGTTCTATGTATATATCGTGGTAAAAGAAATTTCATATATGCAACACTTTTATTTCGATTAAAAAAAAATGGTTTTAGATCATTTTACTTTTTTAATACAGTGTTTGTTTTAAATATGTAGTAAACTATAAACTTTGACCAGAATACCCTTTTTTGGTTTAACCAAATCTGTGGAGTTCTATGAACGTTACAATTATTTGAATTCTTCGGGGTCAGAACGACCCCCGTTCATGTTAATGAGGATAGGTAAACAAAGCTGATTCTGGGGCACCTGCTGCAGAGATCTGAGGCACAGGCTCACCTCTGCCCCCGGCTGCCACTTTTGAGACAACTATATAAGCTTACAATTCTGGACGTCGGAAAAAGTATTACAAGTGCGAGAAACTGGAAAACTATGAAGAAACTGTGAAAAGCTGTGAATAAATATGCATATTTGTTTGTAACAGATGTTCCAAAAGTATAGGTATTTTCACATTTTTTCACACTTTCTCACATTTGTTTCATAGTTTTTCACAGTTTTTCACATTTGTTTCATAGTTTTTCACAGTTTTTCACAGTTTTTCACAATACTACAATATAATGTAAAAAATACTTTATATCCTAAACTATCGTATCAATGTCTTTTTTTATTAATGTGCTACACGAGAAAGAAAAAGTTTATTAAGATGTATCGCAGTAAACCTCGACGTAGGGGCAATAGTATACCAAAAAATCAATATAGGTATAGCAATAACATACTAACTAAACTTGTGAGCACACAGATAATCTCACCGATTCGTACAAGTTGAGTCCCCTATTTGCTCTCCCGGTCCATTGGCCTGCCCCCACCAGACCACCCGACCACGTGACTTATAAGCTTGTGTAATGTGTGAGTAGGTGAGTAAGTGTTTGCGCACACATGTATAATTAGTATAGTTAGTATTTATATACTACAACTATGTTGGTTTTTGGTGCACTAGCACCTCCTCCTAGAACATGAAATATACGAGTTATTTGACCTAATCACACAACGGATATTCTGATAAGAAAATATAATGTTGCAAAATTTTATAATTGTTTATTGTTCACTATTCTAAAATCAAGCAGTTGAAGTTGTTAAATAATAACAATAAAAATTAAGAGAATATAATTAATTTAAATTTTTATTTTAAATTTAAATTTTTATATTTATACGTACAAGAAATTATACAACTGCCCATCTTAACCTCGATTGTTTATTTAATTTATTGATTTTTCTAAATCTCGTTTTATCTAATGTAAATTGCAAAGAAAAATCAATTGACTTATTTACAATCATTCTTATTATTATGTTAATAAATTAATAAGAAACAAAGCATAGTAAATAATACGTAATATTAAAAGGAATACTTGATAATACATTATTTGCTAAAACGTATTTAATTTGTAATACAAATGTAAGTAATACGTTCATTAACACCTAGTTGACATAGAAAACAAATCATGCCTTATCTTAATCCTATGACAGTCAGACTCCGGGCACTGTTAGTTTTCGCACTGTGAAAGGTCGTGCGTTATTAAAAAATAAATTCGCGCACTGTGAGAAAATCATGTTAGAGTCAAGACCGACTGTTACATTTACGGGTACCCTGATCTATTTTATGATTACGGGGACCCATAAAAAAAGGTTATTATTCTTTTTAATGTTATTTTATACATACTACTACTTTTAAAACCATTCAAATTACCGCTTTTTTACATGCAAACACTGCCATATTATGATTTACGCCAGCTGCGCCATGCCGTAGGACGCTGGCCCTAGGGAGGGGGGGGGGGGGCGGAAGATTCCAGGACTAAAAAAGGACAAAGGTCTCGGCTACGATCGAGCGAAAAACGTCACATGAGGCAAATAATCTACTTCCGCACCCGTGTCGAAATGTACTATTAATAATAAAATCGTAAGCACTTATAAATTCAATACCTAAATAACCTAAGCTGGGCAATTGGCAGTAAACAAATTTATATAATAGAATTGTTAACCTTAAACCCTAAACCCAGCGATTGAGCTCTTTACCCAGCCATTCTGAGCATTTTATAATTAAGAAATGTTACTAATTTGCAATAATAAATTCTAAACCTTAAACCTTATTAACCGAACTACCCCGAGCTGAGCATTTTACATTAAAAACATTGTAATAATAATATCGTAAGTACTAAACCCTAAACCCAAATAACTCAAGCTAGACAATTGGCAGTAAATAAATTTATATAACAGAACTATTAACCTTAATCCCTAAACCCTAAACCCAATTAACCCAAGACGAGTAATCAAAAACTTTCATAATAAAATCGTAAACTCTAAAACCAACTACGCCGATCTAAGCATTTTACGATTAAAAAATTTTAATAATTAAAACATAAACCCTAAACCCTAAATCCTAAACCCAACTTTCCCAAGCGCAGCATTTTACAATTAAAAAATTTTAATGATACACAAAAATTCGAAACTCTAAACCCTAAACCTAATTACCCTGAAATGAGCATTTTGCAAATAAAAAAGTTTAATAATTAAAACATAAACCCTAAACCGTAAACCATAAACCCTAAACCAAACTTCTCCGAACGGAGCATTTTGCAATTAAAAAATTTTAATAATTAAACCATAAATTCTAAATCATAACCCTAACCCCAACTACCCCGAACTGGGCATTTTGCGAATAAATAATTTTAATAATAAAATCCTAAGCCCTAAACTCTAAACCCAAATATCACAAAACCCGTTTAACCCAAGTCGAGGGATTAGCAATTATAGAATTTTCATAATAAAGTCGTAAACCCTAAACCCAACAATTCCGAGCTGAGCATATTGCAATAAAAAGATTATAATAATAAAATTGTAAGCCCTAAACTCTAAACACAAACAACCCAAGCTAAGCAATTTGCAATAAACAAATTTAAGTAATACAATTTTGAACCCAGACCTTAAACCCTAAACTCAAATAATCCAAGCTGACCAATTTAGAATAATAAATATTGAAATAAATTTAAATCTATACATACATAGCCAATAATAAATAATAATATGTAACACAGGTATATTTGACGCTTTTTCGTGAAGTGAAATTCACTGAATTAAGAGTTTATGGTTAACAATTCTATTATTTAAATTTGTTCACATTAAATTGCTCAGCTTGGGTTATTTGTGTTTAGAGTTCAGGGTTTACGATTTTATTATTATAACGTTTTTACTGTAAAATGCTCAGCTCGACGTAGTAGGGTTTAGGGTTTACGATTTTATTATGAAAATTGTTGATTACTCGGCTTGGGTTAATTGGGTCTAGGGTTTAGGGTTTAAGGTTAACAATTCTATTATTTAGGTTTGTTTATTATAAATTGCTCAGCTTGGGTTATTTGGGTTTAGAGTTTAGGGCTTACGATTTTATTATTATAATGTTTTTATTGCAAAATTGTTTAATTGCAAATTTCTCGATTTGGGTTAATTGGGTTTGAGGTTAAACATTCTATTTGAATTTATTTACTGCGCATTGCTAAGCTTGGGTTCAGAGTTCAAGGCTTACGATTTTCTTATTAAAATTATTTATTTGCAAAATGTTCAGCTCGAGGTAGTTGAGTTTAGGGATTAGGATTTAGAATTTATGATTTAAATATTAACAAACATTTAATTGCAAAATGCTCAGCTTGGAGTAGTCGGGTTTAGAGTTTACAGTTTATGATTAACTTAAAATTTTAATTGTAACATACTCAGTTCGGGGTAGTTGAGTTTAGGGTTTACGATTTCATAATGAAAATTGTTTTAATTGTAAACGTAAAACATTCTATTATTTAAATATGTTTACTATACATTGGTCTGCTTGGGTTTAGAGTTTACGGCTTATGCTTTTATTATTATAATTATTTATTTGTAAAATGCTCGGCGGGTAGTTGGGTTTAGGATTCAGAATTTATGGTTTATATGTTTAATTATTAAAAATTTTTAATTGCAAAGTACTCAGCTTGCGGTAGATGGGTTTAGTGTGTAAGGATAACGATTTTATAATAAAAATTGTTTAATTGCAAATTTCTCCGCTTGGGTTAATTGGGTTTGGGGTTTAAGGTTTAAGGTTAACTATTCTATTATTTATAAATTTGTTTACTGCACATTACTCAACATAGGTTATTTGGGTTTAAATTTTAGGGCTTATGATTTTATTATTAAAATTATTTATTTGCAAAAGGCTCAGCTTGGGGTAGTTGGGTTTAGGGATTTGGGTTTAGAACGTATGGTTGAATTATTAAAATTTTTTAATTGCAAAATGCTCCGCTTAGGGTTGTTGGGTTTAGGGTTTAGGTTTATGATTTTATTATGAGAATTTTTCATTGCAAATTACTCAGTTTCGGTTTAGGGTTTAAGGTTAACAATTCTATATTATATACATTTTTTAATTGTAAAATGTTCAGCTTGGGGTCGTTGGGTTTAGGGTTTAGGGTTTGGAGTTTACGATTTTATTATGAAAACTTTCTATTACAAAATGCTCTGCTCGGGATAGTTGGGTTTAGGATTTAGGGCTTAAGATTTTATTATTATACTTATAGTTATAGTGTGTACTTCGAGTAATTTAGAAAAATGAGCTTCCCAAATATGAACTAAATTAATAAGTTTTAATATTTGAAATGTTGGGGAAAATATTCGCTGCCATTTTATGGGATTTACTATATTACATTACATTACCCTTGCATTGATATAATATTCTTTTTTTGCCAATTGAATTATCGAAATTAGAAATAAAAATTCGAAATAAATTGAATATATTGCGGTACAGAGTAATATACGGGAAATATTTATATTAAATATTATAAACATTTATATGTATAGTGATATTTTTCTACTTGTTGAGTAGTTTTTTGAATACTTGACTATTTCAACATAGCATACATAATGAATGAATCACTATATATATATTATAATACAACTTACACTTATGTTATTTAAATGATCAAGTGTAGCAAAATACAAATTACATTGTCAGCAAAGTCCGGAAAGTTTCGTAACATTTAGAAAGTTAAGTTGGATTTGTAAATTGGTCAATTACGGGACGTCGGTTCCTGAGGATCAATGGCTAATACGGTCCTGCTGTGTGTGGTCGTGTGTGTGTGTGTGTGTTTGTGCATGTGCGTGTGCGTGTGTTAGTGTGTATGTGCGTGTGTGTGAGCATCGGTATATCAAGTAATCCACGTAAAATTTAATGTTTCAGGGGTAATTTTGTTATATAATATAATTAAGTTCAGGGCTAAGCGGTTATCCAATTTTTTAGTTTAAGTTTTTCGTTTTTCTTTTTGTACTTTAAAAATAATATCACGTGCATGCTAATTTAGGACAGAAGAAAATAGGACAATTTCAATATGTTATATGAATACATTAATGTATACCATTATAACTAGGCTATTTACCTTCGCTGAGTACAATGTAGTATCCAAATGTCAGATCGTACGGGTCAAGCTGTTCTCGACATGTCATTGGCATATACATTCTGCCGCCCTAATGAAGAAAGTGTCTATTATCTGCATTTTCGCTTGGACGAAAATATTGAGCAAAATGTGTTTAAAATTTATAATTGCTTATTTTCCTATTCAAAACACTTTTATCCATGTTAGAATCATTTATCTCCTTTAAACTGGATGTATCTACTTTTTCTAGGATTAGTTCTTGCTCTTTATCCCTCCCAATCTCAGACATCCTCATCCGAATATCATCTAACTTTGTATTTTCCTCTGAGATAGCTGTTTTGTTTAGATCTAGTATGTCCATCTGAGATTGTCGCAAGAAATCATCTATTGACACTATTCTCGCTATGAACGAATATTTCTCATAAATCGATTTTTGATCATCTGATACATCTTAATTTTCCACTTCAAGTATAATTGTCCAGTTTCGATTTTCATAGACTCCTGTTAAGTACTCTGATCCTGAGTCTTTATAAAAAATTTTAAGTATTTTATCATCTAGGTATACTCTTACACCTACATCAGCAAATCTTCTGAATGATATGAGATTATCTGAACTATCTCTAGCTGCTATCACATTTGTCAGTATAATTTTATTACTTTCATCTGAATTAATTAAATTGAAAATCAAGTCACCTTTACCGTCTAGTGTGGTACTTGATGACATATTATTGTTAGCACTTCTGATAACTTCACCTGAGATCTTTTTAAAGTTTCTTAATATTAACCCTTTGTTATTAATTATGTGTTCTATCGCACCTGAGTCTGCAATGAATGACAGTTTTGTGAGTGTGTTTTCTTTTGCTCCTGCCTTGTTGAATTTCCCAAATTATTTTTGGTTTCGTCCTGCAGTTTGTAATTTTATTGTTTTTTTTTTTTTAAATTACCTCTACCTCTGAAGTATCTATTAATGTTGCAATATTCTCTACCTCTACCTTTGTTACTTCTGAATTCTCTGTTGTTACGTGTGTTTTGTTGTTACTCTGCTTCTAGCCGCAATAGAAATGATTTTATTTCATCTAGGTGCATTTCTGATCCTATCGTCTGATCAAGTGCGCTGAACTTAGTTCCCTGTTTACTTCTGATACTGCCTGATAAAATACAGATCTCTTTTCTTCTGAAAGAGGAGTCATTATATCATAGCTCTTATATTCCCCAACAATCGCGTCGAAACGGTCACAGAAATCATTAACAGTTTCCTTGTTTGTCATTTTTAAGCGATACAATTGATTTCTGACAGAAGAAGCTATCATATTTAATTCAGATTTTCAATAGTCTCTGGCTTTTCTGATAATTTCTTTTGGTTCTCTGATGGGAACTTCGTATGTACTAAATTCAGCATATAAGACTATAGTTTAAATCATTTGCAAAGGAAGTACTAATACCTCAAATCCCGGCCCTCTAAAGGTTAATGATTTTTCCGCGTACAGACATATTGTAAATTATTTGGAGATTTAAGATTTTCGAAGACTGGCCAAATTCTCAAATTTGATTTTTCAGAATTTTATTTTTTAAATGTATAACATTACTCAAATTATAATAGACCGATTTGTCAAAGTTTATATATTGAATGCAATTTTAGAAATGTTTTAAGCAAAAATTAATCCGATAATATAAATTTGGGCCCATCGTCGCCCACTTATATGCTAAAATTTGTGTATAAAAGAATACATTATCGCCAATTCAATTATTCTATTTTGCGACAAGACCAATTTCGATCTCTTATATACAATCCAAAATTTGAAAAATCCAAAAAACACGAACTAACGAATGACTTTCTTCATTAAACCATCGACATCCACAGACTTCATGGTATTCCTCTTCAGCAGCTTTACCAGCATAGTGTCCTGCTTTTTATTCTCTCTGCGCGCCTGCATCAAGCGTCCCACCTTCTTCCTTTTCAATCTATATTATGTATGAACTTATGTAGGTGCTCTCCATTGCTGATGTGTGTTTGTTGTTCCGACAATTGCGAAATAATAGACTTTTATGTGTGTAGCTACTTTAGATGCACTGCGTTTATTAGTACTGAACGTATATGGTCAGTACGGCTGAGCAATGAAGTGAAGACTGATTTGGAAATGTGCGGAGCCACTTATATATATATATATATATATATATATATATATATATATATATATATATATATATATATATATATATATATATATATGTACATTCATTTTTGCTTAAAACATTTCTAAAATTGCTTTCAATATATAAACTTTGACAAATCAGTCTATTATAATTTGAGTGATGTTATACATTTGTTTATTTTAGTTGTAATTATCATTAATACTTCGTTATAGTAATATAGTATATATTTCAGAAGTGAATTAGTGTACTGATTTAAGTATAAATGCGATTATACATCTAAATTTATATTATCGAATTTTAATTTTTGTTCATAATATTTCTAAATATGCATGTATACTTTATTTAAGCTTTGTTAAATCGATTTATGATACTTTGATCTATGTTTGAAATTTGAACGTACTAGATGTAATTAACATTTATGATTAATTGTACTTATATTTTCTATATTTCAAATAAGAATTAGTAGAATAGTTTAAATATAAATGCTATATACTGATTATGTAATCTAAGATTATTTAAATAAACTGTCATCAAAATATAGACAACTCTATTCTTGTTATTTCATACATGTATCGTTTATTCATTTGATTGTTCCTTTCTATACAAATTATTTAAAATGGATTTTAAATTCAAAGTTTAAAGAATAACAAATTTGTTTAAATTTTATATATGCACAAAAATTGTTATGATCCCATAATTTTTATATCTATTGTGCTACGTAATGGTACATCATTGCGCGTATTTTGAACACGCGGCTATAGATGTTTTCGTAGTATAGAGCTTAACTATTTGAAAAATGATTTGGTTTTATCTAATTTATTATATGTTTACATGTCCATTTTTAAACGCTAATAAATTGTACAGAAATACGTAATGTTCATATTTTGTCTTTCATAATCATGTTTACTATAAAGAATTATTAATTAATATTTGATGATAGAGTAAAATCATTTTTTACTAGAAATGGAAAGTTGACGTAAATAGATCAACTTTATAATTACTTTTATTCTAATTCATCAGTTAAATTTTAATTTAACCATTTGAAATGATTTTAAGGTTGGTTTGAAAAGAACTTTGTTGGTGTATTTATGTCGTAAATACGAAGAAGTGCTGAACATCATCAAGTTTCAACAATTAAAGTATACGTTTTTATGGAAACTGTTTATTCTGAGTAAAATTAAGGTACACTGTAAGTATATGATACTTATGCATATGTTACTAATGAATCTTGATGATATTTAAAGCAATTATTCTTGAAAGTGTTCTTAAAGGATTGATTATTAACATTTATTTTGTAAGCAATATGTGAATAATTGATAGAATACATGAATCGATTTATATTTGTTTTGAAAATATTTTAATGAGAATTGAACGCGTAAATCGTTAACATTTTTTTATGATAATTGTTTTAGTAGATAATCAGAATGCCATACGGTTAGTTAAGAATCCTGAGTTTCATAAGCGCAGATATCCGCAATCATTAATTTGTGAGTGTCAAGCAAAAAGAGATAGTAGTAGAGTATCTACAGTCGAAACAATAAATCTGAATATATGTGAGCACCTAACACACTTACGAGGGTGTCAAACCATTCAAATTTCCCGTCGAAATTCCTAACCTCAACTCTTTGACCGAGGTATGAACAATTGATTACAATTAATAAATAAACCAAATTATGAGAAACCAAGACATCATATAAATATCAGTTACAGTCATTTATTTCCATCAGGAGAACAGGAAGATATGAACCCAGTATACGGCCGGCGCGAGTGCTAATTGTGAAAAGTAGTAATATTGAACAGGACAGCAGAAAGTTTTCCATCAATAAGCATTTTGTCTTCTTTCTTGAAGAGATTGAGAAGAATAAAGATATCAAATTTTTTATTATTAATACATATGCCAATCTAAATCTTGAAATATAAAATAGATTGAAAAAAAGTAGATCTAGAAACTTTTGGCCTTGGACATTCAAGAGAAAAGATATAAACTTTTAAAACATCTTTCATTTATATAAAAAATAACAGTCTTTATCAGTTTGCAAAAAACGAAAGAACATTGTTTTGAAACCGAATAAAATTTCCATATTCTATACGAAAAAAGAGAGGTAAACAGTTCGAAGATAAAAAAAAAAGAAGTTTCAAGAAAAATCTTTTTGACTCAAATATTCTAATTTTAATCATATTAGCGAGTATCCAGAGAGACTGTCCACAATAACCAATTCAAGCTGGGATACCCAATTTCGCATTAACGAGTTTTTACTGCAATAAAAAAATAATAAAAAAATGAATATGAAATATTAAAATATTTAATTTATAGTTCCATAATACTGCTTTTACAAGTTTGGCGAGATAACTTAAATGTTTGTAATTCAGAGATTTGCAAAAATTCTTAAAGTTTCTACGTAATATTTTTCAATGTATTTACGTATTTTTATATACCTAATTTAAAAAAAATTTTTTTTTCAATTACTAAAGAATACAGAAAACAATGTTTCAGAAGTGCAAAAAATAATGACAGAAAAGTGCGCATACTGGCGGGTTAACTAGCCTGTCGACTGTGGTACCCAATCTGAAGGCAAAAAAACGATTCTACGTATTTTGAATATTTATAAAAATACTTACGATAACAATTTAACGATAAGACAATGATAAAAGAGGAAAGATTCAAAAGTATATTTAAAAGTTTTATATTATATCATTAAAATAATTCCTTTAATTCTCTTTCTATATAATCTAGACATAATTGAACTTTCAAGCAGATTTGAACTCCACACAAGCCATAGATATCCACTTCATAAAAACTATCGATGATCAAACTGTTGATAAATCACCTCCACGACTCACGCAACTATCATAATAAAAAAAATAATACACACTGCATTAAATTCACATTGGCAGGAGCACTCTGCCAAACAGTCTGTATTTATAGAAAAAAAAAAGCAAACTTAATCTCGTCATACATTTTTGTACAAAAGGAAAAAGAAAGCATGATCTGTACATTCCGATGAATCGTAACATAAGCCATAAGCCAGAGCACCTCTCAGTCCCAGTCGCCATTTCCGATATCCCTGACGATATCCGTGCTGTCCGTTGGCAGCTCCGCGTCCTCCCCGAAGCTCTTCGCCCTCTTCGGCTTCTTCTTCGGCTTCCTCGCCTTCTTCAGCCTCCTGTCCATCTCCTCGACGGGGATCTCGAGGTCGCTGTCCTCGTCGCTGTCCCGTCTCCTGCCCTTGGACCTCTTGATCTGGGGCAGCTTTACGTCCGCCAGCGCGTCGTTCTGCGTGAGGAGCTTGAGCTTCGTCGCCTGGTGCACCTTGATCCACGACTCGTAGAACTTGGCGCAGGGGGTGCCCGCTGACTTGATCTTGCTCTCCCAGCTCTCGATTTGCCAGAGATTCTGGAGGTCGAAGGTCTGCTTGGCGCGCTCGGCCTCGAGGAACTTGCGGCCCTCCTCGAGTTTGTCCAGCAGCTGCTTCATCTTGCGACAGTAGTTGGCCACGTGGCACTTCTTGAGGAAGGCTTTCAGCTGGAAGTGAATGAGAGATTTAGTAGTGGGGAGATGAGTTTTCTGTATTGGAGGGTTGCGTAGTGTAGTTGTGAATTGAAATAGGCGATTTTTCAGAAGTTGGAAGTTTTGAATGTAAAATCGTTTTGGAAGTATTTTCTCAGAGTTTTATGATGATCTGATTAGAATTCAGAGATACTAAAGGCGCCTTCGAATAAAAGCGTATTTGGGCATTGCAGTTAATAAAGACGTTTTGAGCTAACGAAAGAAACCATTTACCTATTTCAAGTAAAGCATGAAATACTTTATTTCTATACTGGATTTTAATATTATGAGTTCTAATACTAATTTCGAACAAACATTTCAGTATACAAATTTTTTTTCAAAATAATTATTTAGAAACATGTTTTTAATTAGGTGAAATAATTTTCTTAAACCTTTGACTTGCTTTGAATGATTGAAAAATGACAGATTTTTTTCACTAAAATTCGATATAATATGCTGCAAACCAATATTTCAGTAAAAATATATGACTATACTTTTTTTTTAAATTCTCAAAAATTAGCTTTCTTTCAACTTTTTGATAGGTATAACCCCTTAAATCCATGAAAATATTCATTTATTGCTTTACATACCTTAATTGAGCACAAGACATACATATCTGGGAAGTAGATGGTATGACTGTCTTTTGCTGCACTTTCTAAAATAAGTTCATAAACATTTTCGATGATAGCATCTTTGTAACCATTTTCTTGTGCTTGACCTTTCGATACCCTTAGCATACACATTAGCGAAATAGGTTTCATTGAGACAGCTTTATGCTTTCGGTTAAAATCATAATTCTCTAATATCTAAAAAGAAACGATTAAAAAAAAATTTAGAAAATATAAAATTGTTATTCAAATTAATATAAGTTTGTTACAATTATTATTATCATTACCTCTACAAGGAATGGCAATGATGGAATAAATACATTTGCTTCTCTGGATATGTTGATCAGCATTCTTACACAATGAAATCGTAATGGGTAATATTGTGATGTTGGAATCAATTTTATTACTCCAATGGTGATCTATAAAAAAATTATGTAAAAATTATATTTGACTTTAAACATAAAAAGTTAAAGTATAAGTCAATAATGCAACTTACTTGTACTAGAGGATACACTAATTGACGTAATAGTGACTGCCTTTTTGATAGTGGAATTAGTTCTGACCAAAACCACAGGGAATTGATGTATTGCCAATTATATACTGCTTGGAAGTTTTCCTTCTTTTTCAGTGTTAAAGCATTTCGCAAATGAATTGCAAGTTGTCGAATGTACAAGAAGGCATTGTAGTAAGCGCAATCGTTATCAAGCAGATATATTTCTACAAGAGAACGACGCATGAAATTTATTCCTGGTAATGTTGTGGGTGAAATGAATTTTGAATTTTCGACATATTTAATGTACATAGTCTGAAATTTAAAGGCACATATGGTTAGATCATGAAAGTTTTAATTATTGAGTAATATTTATAATTTTCTAACCTTTAGTAAACTATTCAGAACTACTGTATTTTGACTTGTGGCAATTTTTACGATGCACAAGAAAGCTACTACTCGCACAGTTTCTTCCTCTCCAGTTGACCAGTACTTCAATAGAATACGCAAAAGAGGTTTGCGTAATGAAGAGAAAGACTGTGTGTAGGGTAGCATTTGATGTAAATGTTTCAGAAGTGGTGTGATGATACTAGCTGATGATACATTTTCAAAGACCTGTTACATGAATATTCATAACGAATTTTTGTTTTGATTAAAATTTCAGTTGACAGAAAATTGTATAGAAATCAAAATTATTTAAATTACCTTAATGAGATCAGATAAATAAGATTTGATAACTCCTTTGACTTTTGGAAACCTTTTTGTTTTATGAGCTTCAAATCGAGTTTCATCGCCAAGCTTCAAGAACTTTCTGAAGGCATCTGGTAGTTGCATCATACACAACTGAACAATGCTATTGAAAACTAGAAGAGATTTGTTTTTATTTTATATGTAGTTGTTGATATCCTTTTATTTTAAACAACTAAAAAAAAACTTACTTGCTCCTCCTTCAACTTTGTATTGTGTGGTTTGATGCTCAGCATCACTTACAGTTTCTAATGCCGCATGAAATGCTTCTACTACACTCCTGATAGTTTTTGAAGTTCTAAAAATAAAATGATTGTTAATACTACTGTAACTACTAATTAAACCTGTAATTTATGGAAAGAAGATATTACTTGTCTTCCTGTATTTCCTGTTGCCAAGTTTTAATTAATTTCAAAGTTACTTTTATTCGGCCACTTGAGAATTCATTTTTCTCTGCACCATCTGCCTCATAATCAGATTCGTCACTTCCAACCTGAGGTATAATAATTTCTCATATTTTTAAGAAAGAAAATTAAAATAATATACTACTAATAGTATTAGGTAAATAAAATGAAAATATTACAAACCTCTAAGTCATCAATGCCAGGAACATGTTTTAAATCATCTTCATCAGCAGATGAAGCATTGTCAGGTTCATCATCAACATTAAAATCTAAGAGGTTTGTGTCATTTTGTTTCAAGTATTTGAAAAATTCTGGATCCGTGTCTTTCAGTTTCAACAAAGCCTTCTTATGCTCCTTTGGATCTAAATCACTTTCACCACTGTCTGAATCATTTTCTGCTTGTATCTTAGCTATGTAAATCAATAATCAATTTTATTATCATAAAATATATATGATATAATAATTATTGTAGGAACAAACTTACCAGATTCTTTTTTACTTTTCTTTATTGGTTTTGCTACTTTGACTGGCCTTTTTTGTTGTTTATCTTCATCTTCAATATCGCTGATGTCCATGTTTTCAAAATCTTGATTGAAAAACTCATCTGTTGAGATTGCAGCTATACTTTTGCTTTTTTTCTTCTTCTTTACATTCTGTACATGTTTCTTTGCTAACTTGTCCACTGCTTTACCTTTTTTGAGTTTCATCTTCCTTCTAAACAAATAACAAAAATTATTTAAAATCATTTTCACTTTTTGAATCACTTGTAAATCTCTTTAAATGTAATTTAAAATTCGTTAACAATTCATTATATTTATAATTAGTAAATTGCTGTTAAGTAGTTTATTATAAAATGTTCTTACGTATTTAGTTCAACACCTTTTTATTAATAAATTCGTCTTTTTCCGACTATGAAAAACACGTTAGTTTGTATTGCTTTTTAGGTTAGGCGATAAACACATGGGCTTAGACCACCACATGGGGACCGGACTGCAGGCCAAGCACATTTGCATGCACCGACCAAAACATTTCTCTGTCGGTAAGCAGAGTCATGAAAATTCAACTACTTTATCAATTGGTCGAATTACAAGCGGGAAAATTTAAAATAAGATTTGTAAAAATTACTTTTAAACTACTTTTTAATAATTTATTATCATGCAAGATTTGCATAAAAATTTAACATAATACATAACAATAACGATTTATAACTTCAATTATATATAAGTATTTATTTTACTACTAAAGTTTTATAAACTTTCATATAACAATAACGATCATAACAATTAATACGTGTATATACTTTAATTAGAAGAAAAGTCTATCAAAATATTTTTAAAACGGATGTTTGCCTAATACAACAAAAACAAAGAAGCAGTCGCAAAATTGCGATAAGCTGTACCTGACTCCGATAAAAAACGAAGGCTCATCGCCTACAAGCAACAAAGGCTAATTAGAAAATTGAATGCTTCGTTTCGACATATACCGCGCATACGCACATTGGCATTACGAAACATAGTCACGCTAGAAAAACGCCACCTTCTTTCGCATTTAGAATCGGATGTTTTTAGATCACAATAAAGTAAATTGTAGATTCTCGACGTGCGTGTGCGTCAGTCAACCATTCAATCGCGATTTTTCGCACGCGCGTAATAATGCGTCGCGTCACGTGCACGTGGCTTCTTTCGCTCTTTGAGCTTGTTTATTAAAAAAAAACAAATTTGAATGAACTGTGATATGATAAGGAATACATGTACACTCGACGTGGGAAATTTCTGGTTGAATGTGTTCGAAATCCCCCAATTAGCTTAGCGAAAACGTGCGTTCGATCTAATGAGACACAATGAAATTGCAGTATGTCAAAAAAATTCAAACGCATTAGACCAGAAATTTCTCACGCCGAGTGTATACATATCCGTGATAATAACTGCTGAGATAACTAGCGCAAGAATCGAAAATCTATTATATAATCATGTATATTAATTTCTATCTTACTCAAAATAAAGCTTATTCTGTACTATTCTATTATTTTGTTGTTCTTTTATTCGTGTGGTGAACTTTCATTCGGAAAGGGTATCCTCAGGGAGTATCCACATACGTACTACCCTGTGCTGGAGCTTTTCTACAATGAGTTTTGTTCTTGCGATCTTAAGTTAAGTTCCGTAGAAGCATATTCACTGGATTGGACAATTCCGCTAACGCTGATAAATTTCAACCATAATTGACCAATCAACTGAATGTGCTCTCAGCGCAATAAAATGTTCAGAACTCGGAGTACCAGAAAATCACCGGAAGAAGCCCAGAACAGTGTGCCTTCCCACTAAGAATGTTACGGATAACCATAACGTACCTCAATTAAGCGATTTTTTCAATCTTTAGAAATCATTTATTATGTTGGATATCATATTTTTAGCTAACCAGAACATATTATAGCTATAAAGAATATCTTTTAGTAGGTCAATGTTTGAAGAAATTACATTCTTTAATTCGCTTTCTACAAGAAAATGTAATAATTGTACGTTGCTTCTTAAGGTGTCCTGATCCGGGTCAGATCAAAGCCTGCGCACAACAAAATATTTACAATGTAGTTGATTCTACTCGAAAAGCAAAGTCTTTGAGTAAGTACAAGAGTATAACCTAATATTGTGATATATTTATATCCCTGCACTTTAGAGCATGCATACCTATGTTCTAAGTCCCTGCAAGGCTGCAAAAAAAATCACGTGATATAATAACATACCAAGCCCATATATGAATTTTGTTGAAAAGTTCATTTTACAATGTATAAACTATTTTCAAAAATTTAACTTCATTGCTATAATTAATTTTTAAAATTTTTATTTTATCACTTATAAAAAAACATTTTAGAAAATTTCATAGAGAAAACTCACAAAAACTTAGTAATTTGCTACCAATGTTGGTGCCAACTCGAAAAAGTTGTATTTTAAATTTAAATAACCAAAATGTTAACTTTTTATTCAATGAAGATAATAAACATTTGATAGTAAGCGTATTATTTTCTTAATCTCTTTATTACAGTAACTATTAATTTTAGCTTGTTAGAGCGTTTATTTTTTAAGTCGGTTCTATTTTTCTCTTTAAATATTTATTTTAAATGTCCAGATATTAAGGTTTAAATATTTCAATTTCCTGTAATAAAAGCATACATTATGAAAAAAGAAAGTAATAAATGAACTTTTGCCACATATAACTTTTTTATTTGAAAATAAACCACGCATAGATAAAAACTCAATTTAGAAAAAAAAGTGGACTTAAGTTTTTATGCCTCGAAGCCAAAGATGTACAAAAAGATAAATGAAAACTTTATTTATGAACTTTTATGCAAATTATCACATATAGAACATTCAACAAATTACAATTTTTAAGGAGAATTTGGATTTCTAATTATCTTTAACAGGTTCAGTCCGCCTAATATATACCTACGTCAACTTTTGTAATTTTTTGCAAAATTAATTGAAATTTCAAACGTTTAATAAAAACTAGAAAGATGTACCTATTTTGAAATTTCTGAACAATAAAGGTTCCCGTTACAGAAATAGATTTATCAAGTCCAACTTTTTCATTAATAAAAAATTTATAACCATTTGCAACAATTTATGGTACATACATACATCATACAACAAATTCTTCTTAACGAATGCGCTTAATTTTTTTTTAAATACTGCAACTTCATTGGGTTGAACGCATGATTTCCAAAAACTTTGAATGCATTCGATCAGAAGAATTTTTTGTCGAAAGTACGTATTTGTACCATGTTGAATTGAACTTCTTAAAATATACCTAGGTATATATATGCTTACTTCTTTCTTATTGACGTAAGAAAAATAAATCAATCCAACTCCACGAAACAACTATAAATTCATCAACGAATAATAAATCCAATCGTATTAATTCATAATTATTAATATTATCAACAATTTATGTCAATTTTACTAAATACCCTTGCTTTTAATAATAGCTCATCTGTTTTATATATATATATATATATATATATATATATATATATAATGTAGCGTAAATTTATGTAACTATGTAATATTACAAAGTGACAATCCACATAATAGCAAAATTTGAAAACTCACAAAGTTATATTAGTCTACTACATTTTTTGCCTAACAAAAATAACAGAAAATACCTATAAATGAAAAAGATGTACTAAAGAAATACAAAATTGAAACTTGAAGAATTACGAAATAGCGCGCGAGCTGTATTATTTTCCACATTCGTACGCATTCTTTTAATCTCTCGTATTCGATAAAACTATAGAACATCTACATAAGCAACTTTTAAAAAATCGCTTATTCATCTACAAAACTACCTAACGGCATTTTTCGCGTAACATCGAATGCCACTATCCACGCACGATACAAATCCAAGTTCAACATATATCGCTCAAGGTATAAGACAACTTTTTATTATTTATCAGCCGTATCTTACAAAAAAAAAGAAACGATCCCGCGAGCACGCGATCGCAAAAAAATAGTGAATATCTCTACAATGTATTCATAATGCATACATAACACCCAACAATTGACCATCGCAATTATATATACGATATATACGATCTCCGGCTTTAGTCTGCAGTCCACGAGTAAAGAAGAAAAATCACTCAACAAAAAAATAAAGTGCCTGAGACGCAGCTGAAGTCGAGTCGTTGACTCCTCCGCGACGTCTGCAGCTACATACTTTATACAGTGCACACGCATCGCGTATATTAGACGAGTAGGAGAGAGAATTGCCGAGAAAAGAAGTGTGCACGCGCAAGAAAAGAAAGAGGGAAAGAGTTAGCTAATATAGTTTTTTGTACGCTCGCAAGTGCGCGCACAAGCGTTACTTGTATATAAATATATAATAATAATAATAGAAATAACAGCTTGTTGTAGTTATACACGTTTTGCGCTTTCTAACATTCAGCAGTAAAGTTGATGATTATGCGTGTGTGCGTTTGTGTTTGTGTACGCGTGTGTGCATGCATGCGTGTGTTTGTGTGTGTTTGTGTGTGTGGGTGGGTGCATTTGTGCGTGTGCATGCGTTCATTCGCGTGTGTGTATGCGCACGTGCGTAAATTTGTGTGTGGGTGTGACTGATGTATTTGTGTGTGTGTGTGCGTGTGCGTGCGTGCGTGCGTGTGTATGTGTGTATCAGTATTTAAAGTTTGTTCACTCTGTACAAATGTTTATAAATAAATAGAACCGGCTTGAAAAAACACTCTTAAAATAATAATACTTTTATTAATAACGGGAATGATAAAATATAATAGGCTCAAGATCGTTGTGTATTTATAAAAAATATATCATCAAAATTGATGTAACCGTTCCAGAGTAATTCGCAAAATATATAGAAATCATTGATTTAAAAAATATGTTTTTTGCTTATACTGGTCTTGTACTGGCTTACTTTTATGGTACCACCGTGGAGTAACTCTTTTTTAAATACCACAAGAATCTTTAAAATATTTAGACGAATTTGTTTGAATTTTTTTGAAATGTAATATTTTTTTGAAATGCTACTTCGTTGATCGAAATCTTGTTATCGCTAACTTCATTGGTGGGTTACGAAAAATTCAAACAAATTCGTCCATATATTTTTAATGTCGAGTGTACGTACTAACATATTACAGAAAAAAACATATATTGTTAAGTGTTGGCAACCTCTTATCATTCCTGTAAATTTGCAACTCCGGTCCAGCAACTCTTGCCAATACCGATAAAGTCCGGCTACAGTACTTCA
This sequence comes from Gastracanthus pulcherrimus, assembly GCA_949152435.1. Classification (NCBI taxonomy): domain Eukaryota; kingdom Metazoa; phylum Arthropoda; class Insecta; order Hymenoptera; family Pteromalidae; genus Gastracanthus; species Gastracanthus pulcherrimus. The sequence goes on along the minus strand of OX424574.1, from coordinate 12,340,226 downwards.
CCAATATTGGACGATACTTTCATTCTTCTTTCCAATATTGGACGATACTTTCATAGTACCTCCTCCTTCTTGAGATCGGTTAAAAATCGGTCAAGCCGTGTATGAGTAATCGGTGTACATACATAAAAGAAACATACGAGTCGAATATAGAACCTCCTCCTTTTTGAAGTCGGTTAAAAATTCAAATGCATCCGATCAGAAGAATTGGTTGTCGAGTCTATGTATCGTTTACTTACCATTAGCGTTCTCCCTTTATTTGCGCGCGACTTGCAATTTGTGCTATTATCACTCACTTTTCTATATATGATTAACGTCAGTGCGTATTGTTGTAATTTATTGTATGCAGAAAAAATTTGCATTTTTAATTTAAAAAGTCACTTAGTAAAATAACGACCAATTTTTCGTTTATTACACTTATAAAGTAAATTGTTGTTTCTTTAAAGTGATTTGTTAATTTTATTAACATATTTCTGAATTTTACTAACAAATTGGTTAAGAAATTGGTTATTGTAACAAGTTTCTTTATTTACCAATGTCTTAGTAATTTTTACAAATATTTTAATAAAATTAACAAATCACTTTATAAAAACAACAAATTGCTTTGTAAGTGTAATAAAAAAAATAGTTGGTTGGTATTTTACCATGTGATTTTATTAAATTACAATAAAACATTTTTAAGCGACTTCAAAAAAGAAGGTTCTTAGTTTGACGCGTATGTGTGTATATATGTTTGTTAGCGAGCCATACTGAACCATTCAACATGAAACTTTTTGCATTTATCTTGGTATCGTTCAACTTAGGTTACGGAACAAAAATTTTCAAATACTAGGCCAATACAACGCCAGTACAACCAAAAAACCGTATTTTTGTGAATAATTCCTGTATGTTTCTACCGATTACACAGGAAATGACGGTGCCAATTTCGATGATTCTTTTCTTATTCAATAAAGGGTATCCCCTGTATGTCGTCCAATACAAATTGATACTAGTATTGGGCCAGTTCAGTAATGCCATTTTTGGCGGAATACCACACGTAACCGATTTTTTAATGAGTTCTCTGCATAACTTATAAACAAATGCAGCCATTTGAGTTGCACTTTACTGTTTTGAGCCAGTACTGAGCCGGTACCATTAGTACTGGCAAAATATGAATTTTCATGTTATCATACTTAACATAACACTAAAAAGTGATAAATATTAATTTTCTTTTAATAGAACTGACTTCAAAAGTAACCCTCTAAAAAGTAAAAGACATAATATATTTATTTTAATAATATATGGAATTATGAAAACATAAATTCACTATCAACATTAACAATTGGTTAATTGAATTCAAACTAAAACTTTTTGGACTCGCCACCAAAAATTTACGCAACTATCTAAAATGTTGCGATTGAACGTATTAGGTAATTATTGATTCTGGCGCTCTACAACTCTAAAAACTTCTAGTTTGAAGTCCATTAACCAATTGTTGTTGTTGATAGTGAGTTTAATTTTCACAATTCCATATATTATTAAAAAATAATATTATTTTTTACTTTTTAGAGGGTTACTTTCTGAAGTCTGTTCTATTTCTTTAAAAAAATTATTATATTTGTGTACAATTAGTGCTACTTGATTATAATCTACATATTTATCAATAGAAAACTAGCAAAATATCTTTCTGTCACCAAAAACCCTCGTTCTATTGCAAGTATTAATGTTTATTTATTCAAAAAAATAGGATCAATTTGTATAAGCATTGTTGATTTGATTTTTATACAGTAATTATCTACCTATTTTTGTTAAAAAAAAACTTAAATTGTTGGCTTTCAAATAAAAAGACTGAGATGTTTTAGCAGATATTCAATTAAGTATGCATATTATAACTTCGTAATTTCTGTCTTATCTGATAGGCAATATTTGCAATAATTTAGTATAATTATTGATGATATTTACTCTTGGAAATCCCAGATGCAAGACTGTATTTGGCTTTTGGCATCTTAGATCATATAGGTAATGTCGTCTCGTTGGCGGCAATACTCGACGGTCGACCAGCGGCTGTAGTAAATGTATTTCGATTGAGCCTAGGAAAGTCCCACAATAACACCAATGGTTCATATAGGAAACGCGATATTCATCTTTCATTTAATTTCTCTTATTTTATCTTAACGATATCTTGCTGCCACTCACTAATCTCCGTAAGAAAATTGGGAAAATCCCGCAGCTGTACTGGATTCAGAATATGAAAAATCTCCTTGAATGGCCATAATGAAAACTTGTTATTTTGTATTGATGTATCACATGTAGATACGGCGTTTTAAGGTCTTAATTTATTAAATAAATAAATTGACCAAAATTATAGTCTATTAAAGCCAATACTCTTCGTTTTCTTTAATTTATCAGGAATTATATGGCTTTTATAGATTAGAACTCTGTAACTTTAGTCAATTATATTTTTTTCATATTCCTATATTAGTAACCTAAGAAATATGTATTTTAAATATATCGTTAGAAATCTTTTTTTTATATTTAGATAAAATATATTCAAATTCGTTTAAAAAAACTGCTGCTTACTGCTTTAGCAGAATGCCTTCTCAATGAGAAGCTCTGAATGATCAAGAGAATCTTTTAATTAAAATTAATACTGAATAAAGGTATGCTAATAGTAACCGTACTAGATACGAGAGTTTCAGGGGACAATTTATTCAGTGACTTTTTTATGATAAAATCAATAGGGAAGCCGAGAGAGTGGGGCTAATTTGTACACGAGGTAAATTTGTACAATGCAAATATCTGGAACTCAAGTTTTTGTTCAAGCTTGTTAATCAAACATATTAAAGACATCAACATAATATAATCTAACTTTCGACATAATTTTCTCAAATTTTTCTAAAAATATTCGGAATTCTATTTTTTTCTTTCTATTCTCTTCATAAATAAAGTAAGAATATCAAAACTAAATTGTCGTAAATCACCATTTATTCGTTGTCTACACTGAGAAAAAAATTACTAACCATTACTAGATCCTCTAATAAATCCAATATGATGTAGGAAAATTTTACTCATTACTATGAACTTTAGGACTGAATACTAGACGTCTTGTTTTAAGTGCTATTTGTATCTTATTTTGATTGTACGAGACTCAGTACTAGGCATGCTTGTAATATTGACTATCCTGCTAAGGAATAGATATTATATTATATATAAAGGTGCACTAACAAATAGGATTGGGTATCACATCAATACTTTTATATTTATATGATTACTATACCGGTATTGCTCGAGTAACCATACATTTTGCTGTTGTAGCTATATTATGGTTGTCGATAATGTTGTATGGTTGTCACAGCGAAATAATATAGTTGTGAGAGCAATAACAAAGTATTGTTGCAGCAACAATACGTAGTTTAGTTAGAATAACCAGATTAATTTATTTAATTAAAATAATTTTACGGGCGTTGCGATATCTAAAATCAAAGGATTAACAGACAAAGTATCTTTCCTTTTATTTTAGGAAATTCCTAAATCCAACGTACACTCATTATCATTCGAGTCTTCTGAGCTTTCCCAACCCCGAAGATCGAAACTACCTGCTGCAGTACGAGCAATAGCATCGCGCATAAACAGCTTTAATTCACCTGAAGAGCTCACAGTTGTCAACATAAAACGAATTTTTTAATTTTTCAACCGTGTCTTTACTTATTCTAATTCGTATTTAAGTTTTGACTAAAATTATTCAGCGATTTATTCAAGTGGAGCTCAATAACAGCTGCAAGCAAGAAAGAGCTACACACGAGACCGAATACTACTCGATAATGTCGAAGGACTGTAACTATATCTTTTATTACCCATAAAAAACACAGAAAGTTTCTATCATTTTTAGCTACGCTAATATGTAGGAATGCTTTCCGAATATCCGATACAATGCCAAGTTCTTCTTGCCGAAATATATTTAAAATCGCAGAAATTTGATCAAGCAGGTTTGGCCCTTTTACAAGGCAGGGTTCAAAGGCGAATATCCATTTATACTCGCGGACGCGTTAAAAACGGGTCGAATTTTTGTAGTACTATGGCGCTTTATTACCGGACGGTGAGGCAAATAATGACTCGGTATATTTAACTCGTCGGCCGGCACCATCTCGACTATATCTTCATTTAACCTATTTGTGAAAACATTATTATACGCTTCATACAAATGTTATCTTTTAAGCTTTTCTATATCTTTAGTCAACCAGTGTTGCGCGATATCATAATTAAATACGAGAGGTGCGATTTCGCGGTTAATTTCGCGGTCTGTATAACAAATTCTCGGGTCTTATCGTCTTTTATCGATTATTCTAATTTTAGCATACTATCTGCGATTCCGAGAACATCTAAATTCCACAAATGCGATAAATTAGTTTCTCGCACGTGCATTGTTACAACCATAGTCGCAGCGTCAATTTTACTATGCTTTGCAGGTAACTTACCCATGATAGTCCAACCTAGATAAGTTTTAAAGACCGTCAAGCCATTTTTCAAATCAACTTTTTTACAAGTTAACAATTTACCTAGCACATCGACACGGATAAGTATATCAACTCTGCTCTTGATTTTTCCCTGCATTCTTTTCTTCAAAAGTACCCTAGTGGAAATGATAACTGCGAAAAAGTGTGAAAAACTATGAAAAGAATGTGAAAAAGTGTGAAAAAATGTAAAAATACACATACTTGTGGAACATTTGTTACAAAACACATATGCAGAGTTTTTCACAGTTTTTCACAGTTTTTTCATAGTTTATCACAGTTTTTTCGCAGTTTCTCACAGTTTTTTTATATTTTCTCACATTTTTTTCGTTACATTCTCTTATATAAAGGAAATTACAAATATGAGAAATTGTAATAGAATGTGAGAAACTGTGAAAAACTGTGAAAAACTATGAAAATCTATGAGAAACTGTGACAAAATTTATGAAATATTCTATAATTATTTTTTAAAATCATGTTCCAAATGTAAGCCCAATTTCACAGTTTTTCACGAAGTTCTCATGGTTCCACACACTATTTCACAGTTTTTCACAATTTGAAATTTCCACTAGGGTAATCACTAAAAGAAAAAACTCGATTTTTTTCCGACATTCTCTTAACGCTACTTCACTATCGCATTCGTCGGCGTTCACCTTGTTGCAAAACCCGTACAACACAAATCACATTTGACGCCAACCTTACATTTTTTAGAAATATGACCGTATTTCAAACATTTAAAACACGCATTTTTACGTTGAACGATATCCTTGCGTTCATTTAGATTTAATTTATGTTTAGATAAAGCTCTATCGTCTTTCGAGGTCAAAAGTACGCTCGCACTTGGTTTTTCATTGGTTCGTGTTTACCTCTAATTTTTTTAGTTCGTCTTGTTCCGTTTATAACTTGAAACCAACCAGCGCCATGTTCATGCGTTCTTCATTCTCCGACTCTTTCTGCAGGAATTTTAAGAGCTGCGTGAGTCGATCTTTGTTTACACGCTCGCCGTTGGCGTCCCTTTCCTGGACTTCCTCCCGATGCCACGCGCGCAGGACATTTTCGGCAAAAGATGACCCGATGAGCGGATACAACATAACGTTTCAAAATGGAAATCAAGCACGCAAAAAAGCGATATTCGCACATAAAACTTTTGGGCTGGAATTCATAGGTAGTCGTGACTCAAACTGAATCTTAAACTCACTCTCAAATACGGCTATACTCAACTTGAAACCATTTCTCGGTTGGAGTAGCGCATCTTGGTCATTTTATAGTTTATTTATTTATTTATTTATTTATTTATTTATTCCAGAGTTACATATAACATTTGCTAAATTCGATACAGAGTAGAAATTATTTACACACTAACACACTATAACGCCGCAAATCCTGCAGAGGGAATTGGTATTCCATGTTCGCAGGTCCGGATTAACAACAAAAATAAAAATAAAAAGTGCTGGTTAGTTTTACTATATTCATTACAGCAAAAACCTCCAGCCATAATAAACCGTACAATGCAAGTACCATTCATTCATAAGGATAGAATGTATTCACGTCGGACTTCCAGACATGGATCATTCCATCCTTCACCATTCATTCATACATACTTTGGTTAGGTTATGAAGGTCTTCTGACTCTTCATCCCAACTCTAAATAACATTATTAATAATTTATTAAAAATTTAACAGTGATATATAATCTCTCTTTAACATTTCCATATAAATCCTTATTAATTAATATTATCATTATAAATTGTGTTAAAGATTCTATATTTTTATATAGTTAGTAATAATGTGACGATTACATTATATTAATTCGCGTTAATTAAGATTACATTGCACATGCTTAAGATTCTATATTTTTGTACATTTTTCTTCGATATTATAAATATTTTTATTCTTATAATTTAATCATTGTGATTATATAGTATGATATTTTACGTAGCCATGAACTTGCAAATGACCAAGATGTGCTAGTTCTATTAAGAAATTGTTTCCATTTGAGATTGAAATTGAGATTAAGTTTGAGTTATGACTATGAATTCCAGCCCCTCCATTTCGTCCGCTCATAATATACGCATCGAGATCCGCACCGCTTCGTGGCCCGGCTGTTTGTGCTCTCTCCCGCTACTCGCGCTCGCTACGGAAGTATTCCCCCTCTCTCGCGCTCGCTATGTAGGCCCACTCGCGTTTACCGACGGCGAATATATCGCACGTTCAAAAAACAACATTCTTAGTGGTTGAAACGCGAGTCTTTCTTAAAAATTTATTTTTTAAAAGTAGCAGGCTTCTATTCTTATTACAGACAGACATTTTGAAAAACTTACATATTCTGATTCAGTGACCTCAAAAACATCGAAATTCATCAAATTCTTGGTTTTCGAAAAAATCATCGTTACAAAGCTTTGTCTTTGAGAAAGCAAAATTATTGTTCTTTTTTCCTCCAATCAAGACCTTATAAAGAAAAAAGTGTATGTTTTCCTTGAATACAAGCGACATATGCTGCTGACATTTTTGTAGGTAGTCATTTTATCGCCCCGAATTATCGTTATCGGCGCGTGTAAGCGGAGTTCGAGCAGACGCATACGAGAAACCGATGACAATGTCAACACAAAACGAGTATAAGAGTTGTGAGCGCCTCGTTGTCGTGCAACACTGCAACAAGACATCTTTCTTATTTCTGTCGCGAGTTTATTCAACTTCTTCATTATTACATGATCACGTTTTTTCATGATGAAATATTCTTTGATGAGTAATCATGATGTTAGTCTTTACAAGATCAAAGTGCACGTTTAACGTCAGAAGTTGAAATAAAAGAAAGGTAAGTCTTCCAATGTAAGTTTTTATACAGTATAAATTGTAATTTTAAAGTTTTGAAAGACGTAGTCTTCTTTTTTTGTCCGAGGCAAAATGGCATTAATATTACTTTAAAAAAAAAAACCATTTCGAAAGAAATAAAATGAGTAAACATAATATGTGATGAAGACGTAATATTTTGCACGCTAAAATGTCTTATTCTTTGTAAGTAAATAATCCCTAAATGATGAGTGATGTTTTCGAGGATATTAAGTAATTATTCACTCAAATAAAATGAGTAAATCGCTAAAAAAAGTTAATTGATCTGAAAAAGAGTAAAAATTTCACTCGCTCAATTTCAACGTGTAATCATTATTTTTCATAAGTATTTTTTTGTGGTAATTATAAGAATTGTTAATATAAAATAAAATCTAACGCACTTAAGTATTCACTTTTGTTATAGCTTAGTAGTGATAAATTACGATCGTTTATTCCGTGTTTTATAATAAACACACGAGAAAAGTGTAAAAAATTGAACTAATTAATTATACCAATCACATTTTAAGTGTCTAATAAAAAAATGTTTGACTAGATAACCCAATCGATAACATGATTAATTGGAATAAATGTTAATGACTACACACAACAAAGAAGCGAGGAAAACTTTTTGTTTCCGTATACAAATTTACTGATTTATCATCGATTATCAATATAAATATTTATCAAAAAAAAATCAATGCACAAAAAATAAACTTTTACGCGAAAATGAAAAAAAAAACACGATTTAGCCGTAAACACGTGATTAAACCTATGATTAGCACTTGATTAAACGCGTTTTTTTTATAATTTATAAATTTTTGTCGTCAGAAATGCGACACTGCATAAACGATATGTACATAAGATCAATAGAGGCACTTTGTTTATATCTATGGGTTCGCGGAAAAACGACTTAAGTCCACTTTTTATGTTTTCGAGATATTAAGGTTCAAAGTTTTAATTTTCCATTTAAACTAATGTTAAATAAATTCATAAATAGTAGATTTGGTAGCTCATTTTCACACTTTCCTGATTTTTTGCATTTTTATCTAAAAATTTACTATACAAGGATACCAAAATCGCTCAAAACTCAATTTTCAAGAAAATGGACTTAAGTCGTTCTTCCAGGAACCCCAGATGTTTCGTTTCGCGAATGCGAAATAATGCAAAAAATCTTCCAGTCATTTGAAAATTACTTAACGGATCTTTATCGCGAAGCGCATTTATAAAAGCCGTAATTTTCAGACACGCATTAAAATTATCTCGACAAGTAGTGCAATCGCGTCGACTCGTTCACTGACGTCAGTTTTATGTACCCTGATCATAACGACATTTCAGGTTTCTAATATTTGTATCATTTGTTTCTGGTTTAAAATAATTAAGCGATACAAATAGGTAGTCTTGTGAATGAGGTATCATTATCGTTTTTGTTGGATGTTTTACGCGTCATCCTTTACTATTTTCTCTATATATGTCTCTACATCTATATACATATATAGAGAAAATAGTAAAGGATGACGCGTAAAACATCCAACAAAAACGATAATGATACCTCATTCACAAGACTACCTATTTGTATCGCTTAATTATTTTAAACCAGAAACAAATGATACATATATATATATATATATATATATATATATATATATATATATATATATATATATATATATATGTGTGTGTGTGTATGTGTGTGTATGCGCGTGATGTTTTACGCGACATCCTTCACTATTTTTACTATATATATATATATATATATATATATATATATATATATATATATATATATATATATATATATATATATATATATATATATATATATATATATATATATGTATGGATGTGTGTGCATGTGTGCTTGCGTGCATGCATGCGTACGTATGTGTATGTGTATGTGTGTGTGTGTGGGTGTGTGTATGCGTCTGTCTGTGTGTGGGTGGGTGTGTGTATGTGTGTGTAGGTGCAAGTGAGTATGTGCGTTCATGCGTGTGAGTGTATTTGTGTTTGTGTTTGCGTGTACGTGTCCGTGAGCATGCGGGCGTGCTGACGTGCGTGCGTGTGTTTGCGTGTGTATAAAGACAAGTTTTATTGGTACATGAGTAAAATTGAGCTACTTATAAACAAATTGATAAGATAATTATGTTATTTGACAGAGCTGTAAATTTTTTATATAGATGAGTAATAATTTATAACATAAAAAGTATTAGCAATTTTTAATATCAAGTAGAAGCTTTATTTCGTATTATTAATACTTGAATGTTCCGTTTTAAAAATCAAAATATAAAAAAAATTAATTTACATACGAGCAAAACGAGTTTATTGTGAACATACCTACAAAACACGTAGGAGGTTAGGTATAAAGCTTACGTTATGTTAAGATTAAGGTTGGGCTCGAGTCTCGCGTCGCGATGCGATAACGTCCCTCCGGACAGAACGTTCCTGTCGATCGAAGTACGAGGGTAGTTCAATAAGTCTTTAGAATAAAGTATAAAAACAATTTTTTTTGGGTAAATTTTTTTTTATTTTTCAACATAATCTCCTTGGAGCTCTATACACTTGGTCAATCGCTTTTTAAGTTTTTTTAATCCTTCAGAAAAGTGCGTTTTCGGAAGTTCCTCAAAATAAGCACTTACAGAGGCAATGACGTCTTCGTTGTCCGTAAATCTCTGTCCACCGAGCCATTTTTTCAAGTTTGGAAATAAGAAAAAGTCACTGGGGGCTAAATCTGGTGAATACGGTGGGTGTTCGACCAATTCGAATTTTAGTTCTTCAATTTTAGCCATTGAAACGAAGCATGTGTGAACTCGGGCGTTGTCGTGATGAAAGAGAATTTTTTTTCTCGCCAAATGTGGTCGTTTTTTTTTAATTTCTTCTTTCAGCTGCTCTAATAATGATGCATAATACTCACCAGTAATTGTTTTACCCTTTTCCAAGTAGTCAATAAGTATAATTCCACGTGCATCCCAAAAAACTGTAGCCATAACCTTACCAGCTGACTTTACGGTCTTTGCCTTCTTTGGAGCTGGTTCGCCTGTGGAAATCCACTGTTTGGATTGTTCCTTTGTCTCAGGAGTGTAGTGGTGTATCCATGTTTCATCCACAGTCACAAATCGACGAAAAAATTCCTCAGGATTCCGACTTATGCGCGCCAAAAGAGCCTCAGAGGCGACCACTGTATTGCGTTTATTCTCAGCTGAGAGCAAACGCGGCACCCATCTTGCCGATAGCTTTTTCATGCCTAATTTTTCATGTAGAATTGAAACAACTGCACCTATAGATATCCTTGTGGCCTCAGCTAACTCACGCACTTTTAATCTTCTATCCTTCAACACCATATCGTGGATTTTATTGATGATTTCGGGAGTAGTTGCTTCTACGGGCCTTCCTGAACGTGGTTCGTCACTTATTGATGTACGACCACGCTTAAATTCATTTACCCAGTTATAAACCGTTGCTAAGGCAGTGGCAGATGTGCCATGAACTGAGTCCAATTCATTTTTTATCTCATATGGAGTTAAACCCTTTAAATGAAAATGTTTAATTACCGCTCTGAACTCGTTTTTTCCATTTTTCTTAACAAGCAATTTTTTTTTTTCAATTGGTTATAATAACACGTAAACTCAGAAGATGTGGACTGTGACTGCACCATATATCTAGTCGGGAGTGGTGCTGACTGAAAACAGATGATTTGGAGCGATTCGCGCGCCATCTGTTGGTCATTCTAAAGACTTATTGAACTACCCTCGTACCAAGCCGGTTGAGTACAACTCGATGCTCCTTACGAAGACTAGTACATTTCATAAGCAGCATCGAACTGTACAAGTAAACGCAAGTCCTCGTAAGGACCCGTTTATAGTGAAGACACAAGGTTGTATTTCGATGCGTCTACATGCATCTAGATACATCGAAATTTGTCTCCACTTATGTCGCTGGCTTGTGTTGATGCATCGAGTTGTGTCTAGGCACAACTAGACACAACTCGATGTGTCAACATCTCCAAACACGCGTCGAATTGTATGCAGAACTCGAACTTAAGAGATACAAGGTGTTTGTACTGACTGGATACGGTGTCATTAATGCTAATGGTAGATGATGAGGTCCAGAGTGCGCTGCGTAGGTTTCTGTATTTAACTATAAATACTGATTGAAGAAGGTGTTCAGGGTGGTTATTATGGTCGATGACGAGGTCTAGGTACTTGCGCTTCGTAGATTTTGGTATCCAGGTGTAGATCAATACTGGTCGTACAAAGCGTCTAGGTGATTATGGAGGCCAATGACAAGGTCTACGTAGTTATCGGTTTCTAGATATACGTGCTGAACGAAGAAGGTGTCCAGGTGGTTATAGTGGCCAATGACGAGGTCTAGGTAGTGTGCTCTGCAGTTTGTAGCGTCTACATGTACCCTTGTATCAAAACCTTACGCACGCAATATTGAGCAGAAGTTGCACATTCTGTTTCTGAATTCTGCTATGCTTCTGCTGATAGGCAAGTGCAGCAGACCCTCCGTAGCAGAATTGCCAAGTCTTGCGATTGTTCGAGTGCAAAGTTTGGGGCCCGATAACGAACGCGTACGTGCAACAGGATTGCACAAGAATTGCGAAGACCCGTGCAGCAGGTCCTGAGCAGCAGAATTGCGCAAGTCTTACGAAGGCTTGAGAGTGGGTAAAGATACATAAAATGCATGCGTGCGTGCAGCAGAGTTACAGCAGAATTGAAGTAGATGATATAACAGATACTTAGCAGCAAAATTGCAACAGACTTGCGACTGCTAAAGTGTATCATAGGGCTTATATTTTGCACATGCGTGTGCAGCAGATCAATTACGGTGGTTCGATTGTGTCAGGCTCTATGCCGCAACATGTCAGCAGGCTTAAGGCAGCCTGAGTGTAATCAAAAAGTTTATAGCACTGCGTGGTCTAAATCCGCTACCTATGCGACGTGTAAGAAAGAATCGTTTAAGTCACACGTATCATAATGTAGGGGAGACCGGGGCAAAGTGAGCCTAAAAAAGTTTGAGCACGAATATATAAATATATTTCAACCATTTATACTTCTAAATATATTGAAAAGGTAATATAAAATTTATTTAATATAAATCTCGAGCACCAAGACTGTGAAGCAATTAAAAGTATTTTAAAAATCATCTACAAGAAAAAAATGAAAAGACTCAGTTTGTCACGAGCTTGGGGTAAAGTGAGCCTTGGTACGGGGGAAAGTGAGCTTCAATAAATATGCAGATAAAAGTTTAAATTACGATAAATTAAATATTTTTATTAATTTTTTAAACGTAACTTAATCCATTTGTTAACAGACATATAAGTTTAAAGCTTTACAAAATGTATTTATTACACATAACCGCAAAGCCAGTTGGAGGTTAATCTTTATTTTTAACATTGTTTATATAAGCTCGCTTTACCCCGGTCAGTTTGCCCTGAATACATGTGCGACGTGAGAATATTTTTTAACCCTTTCAGGGGCACATTTTTTTTTTAAATTTTCAAAAATTTTATCAAAAAAACTAGCGTGCGAAAAAAGTTGAAAAAAATATATATTATAGAGCTGGACACGGACTATAGATAGAAAAAATTTCAGAGCTCTAGAGTTTTTTGTTCAAGAATAAACGATTTTTTACGAAGAAAAACGAGTTTTTTGTGATTCAATTGTTTATAACTATTTATAAATAAATAAATTTGCATACTTTTCTATATAAAACTTATAACTTATCATCTCAAGAGTCCAAAAAGTACTCACACGCATAGGAGCACTGAAAAATACGTCCGAAATACAGAAAAAACTGAAAGCAAAAAGGTGGTACGTATACGTACCACTGCCCCTGAAAGGGTTAAGAGATTTACGTGTTGTCTTAATGTATTAAAAAACTGTCTATTGAAAATTTAGTATACTAAGTACAAAACAAAATAACATACATACCACTTTTTTATCCAAAAACCTAAACATGTAAAATTATGATTTCGAGTGGCTTAAAATGCATTGTTAAATTTTTCATTAAATAACCTATATGTACCAAGAAGCATTTAAAAATCATTGTTTACTTAGATTATCTTATATAAGTGAAATTATTTTAAATGTTTTATTTATGTCGAAATATAGAGAAAGCTCACTTTACCCCGGTCTCATCTACTATTATTTAACGAAAGAAGATTAAAAAAACGAGGCTCGCTTCATAGACGATACAATAATCATCGCTGAGTTCCCAAAATCCGACATTCTTCGTATGCTGAATGCTGACCCTTTATCCTCTTAGCATGGTACTTCTAGTTATATGAGAGCGAATTTTCAGTTTCTATCACCTTGCGGTGACACGTGAACTACAATTTGTATTATAGTACATATACACTTCGGCAGAATTGTGTAAGATGCTGCCAGAGCGTGATACAATCGTCTGCTGTAGGTCTACTGCAATTCTGCTAGACGCACACTTTATTTATGTTAACTGCTTGACTATACTCTGTATGACACATTTCTGCCGCAATTCTATTGTAGAGAGCCTTAAGCAATGGCCTGCTACAAGTTCCTTTCCGCAATTCTTGTGCAATTCTGTTGCACGTAAAAGTGCATTATCTCGGTCCAACATCTGCACTTGAGCTTCTTCAAGACTTGCGCAATTCTGCTGCATAATATCTGCTGCAAGTATCTCTCCGAGTGTTGTGCAATTTTTCTGCATGTGCACATACATTATAAGGGCCCAAAATTTATGCACTCAATCTGCCACGAGACTTGCGCAATTCTGCTGCGCATATCTGCTGCACTCTCCCGTCAGCAGAAATATAGCAGAATTTGAAAATAGAATATACACGTTCTGTTACAATTTCTAAGACATGCAGAAAAATTGCTATAGAATTGCAAATGACATTTTTACCAGGGTAGATACTGGTCGGACAAGGCAGTCCAGTCGAGATGTTTATGGTGGCCAACGATGAGGTCTAGGTAGTGTGCTCCGTATTTTTCGGTGTCCATATATACTTACTGGTCGAAGACGATGTCCAGGTGGTTATTGTGGACGATGGCGAGGTCTAGATAGTGCGCACCGTAGTTCTTGGTACCTAGACGCTTTGCCCGACCAATATCTACATCTAGACACCTTCTTTGTCCAGTACGTATATCTAGGCACGAAAAACCACGAAGCGCACTACCTAGATCTCGTCATCGTTCAACATAGCCATCTGGACGCTTTGCCCGACCAGAATCTACATCTAGACACCAAAAACTACGGAGTGCACTATCAAGACCTCGTCATCGTTCAACGTAACCATCTGAAGTCCTTGCTCGACCAGTATCTACATCTAGACACTAATAATTACGGAGCGCACTACCTAGACCTCATCAGCGACCATAATAACCACCTGGACACCTTCTTCAATCAATATTTATAGCTAGATATTCAATCCTACAGAGCGCACTACCTGGACCTCACCATCGGCTACCATAAGCACTAGAACACCGTATCTTGTCAGTACAATCACCTGGTATCTCTTTCGTTCTTAAGAGTCATGTCTATAGTTGTGTCGACGTATATATAGTATGCAATAAATGAAATCAGTGCATTTTATTGCATTGTGTTCTCATTTCTCTGCTCCCACCATCCTTAACAGTAAATATAAAAACTTTTGAATAAATTGTTCCCTAAAATGATTTGTATTTTATCAATGTTTACGTAACCCTATTCCAATATATTTTTAATTCAATAAATTTTTAATCATGATTTTACTTTAAAAATCATACATCAATTTAATAATTCATTTATCATATACTAATTGACTTTGACATATTTATATTTAGTAATTTTACCTCGAAATCTCAGAATAGTATATTTATTATAACCTACTTTTATAAAGTAAAATTCTTTTTTGTATGTGATTTTGCAACTTTGCATTAAAGATACAATGTTTTATGAACCATTTTAATCATAGAACCGTGACAAATTTACTTTTTTGTGATTTTATAAATTAAGTCTCAGTTGGCCAGCGACAATGGTTAAGCGGGATTCTTTAACCAACCGATGGCTAAATCGTTGGCCAAAATCATTGCGATTTGGTATACACTTGGCGAACGGTTGAGTACAGTTTCTACCAGGGATCATGTCAAATTTTTATGTATGATTAATGATCATACATTTTTTAATCGCATTATATATGATTTGTATACATACTTATTCGAAATTTTACAACATAATAATGTGAAAATAAGTTAATACATTCATACATATTCATATGTTATCGAATTTCATATATGTATATACGATCATATGTGATATTAAAATCATATGTTGTTATATATGATCATATATAATTATATATATATATATATATATATATATATATATATATATATATAATTTTCATTCATTTTACTATAGATTTAAAGATTTTTTTCTTTTGGGTAATCAACAAATTAAAATGTCTAACTTGTATTAGGTAAAACCCGAAATGCAAGTTTATTTATGTCTGATCTATTATTAGCTTGCGGATGAAGAAAGAGAATAATTAGCAAATAATCTATAGCAATATATACAATATTTATTATAAATGTATTATTAATATAATAAAGTTATATAAATAACTCGATAATTGTTTATTATAATAATTAGCAAATAATCTATAGCAATATATACAATATTTATTATAAATGTATTATTAATATAATAAAGTTATATAAATAACTCGATAATTTGCAATACATGCAGCTTGAATTACATCAAATATTTTCTTGACCGGTAGTAAGTACTTTATGCCATTGTCTTGTTTTATAATTATTTATTTAATTGCATTTTTATAAATTTATTATTTATATTTATCCTTACTAATCCTTATCCTTAAACTTACTAATATATAAATGTGAATGTTTGTTTGTTTGTTTGTTTGTTTCTTTATTACTTCATCATGCAAAAACTGCTGCACATATCTTAATTAAGCTTTAATAATTCTCTTCGATTTACCTCTTATGAAAACCCAATTTGTCCATTTGTTCTGGTCATTTGTTTGTATTGACACCCCTAGTTATAATTAGCAAACAAATTTCACGAAGATTAAAATTAATATTGGTAAGATCAAGTGTTCAACAGTTCGAATTCATATTAAATTCAATTTAAGATTGTTTTCATAAATCTTTAAAAATTTTCTTGCGTTGGGAACTATATATGTATAGAAGATGTGTCTAAAATTTTAAGTTAATTGTATAAAAATTAGTGACGGTATACTCGACGGACAAAATATCTGATACGAACAATTTGAATTTTTTGGAAATCCTCCAATGAGGTTAGCGAAAATATGCATTCAATCCAATGAAATTGCAGTATTTAAAAAAAATCAAATCTTTCGAATCAAATGTTTTGTCCGTCGAGTGTTCTCTACGGCAAGTGAATTTTGTCATCGAACAAAAGCCATCTTATGGGCTTGGGGAGGTCTAAGAAAAATAGACCCGTTTAAGTCTTACTAAGTTTACCGTGATGTTATTATTACAAAAAAAAACAATTGCTTGATGATTATAATAATTTTTTTTAATTAAAATTTTAAGGTATGTGTAACCTTTTAAGGAGACAGGCCTAGGTTAGACCCAAAAGATTCTTTCATGAGTCCATAAAACTTCTTATAAAGAAAAGCAATCATTACTAATTTTTTTTACTATAAATACTTGGTTATATCTTTAATTTTACTAGTGTAAAACCTCAAAATCTTGACCTTACACGTCACAATAAATTACTATTGTCAGCACCATAATTATTGGAGGAACTTTGCGACGTACATGATTCTAGCTGTTATGATAAACGAATTTCTTTTTTCGACTGTTATTCGATCATCTTCATTTGACTTGTACTAAAAATACGTAAAGCATTGTTTGTTAAAATTTTTAATTCGTGTCAAAAGAAGTCGAATGATTGTCTAAATTTGGTTTATCATTTTACCTATATACAATTCTGCATTTCGCAAAATTCATCCAATAAATATGGTACTGATAATAACGATTTATCGTGACGTGTAGGATCAAGATTTTAAGATTTTACAATGTTAAGTTTATAGATATGACTAAGTATTTTTAGTCAACAAATATTCAAAATGATTACAGGCAACCGCAAAAAAATTACTCATTTCGAGCATGCTTGATTAAAGTGGTGAGAAAAAACCATTTCTACCTTCTTTGGAGGGTACATTAATTGTAATGAGTCATCGTTTCAAGAAATGACTTATGTTGTCCGTAGGGTAGAAATGGCTCATTTCTACCCTACGGACAACATAAGTCATTTTTGCCCTAGGGAAACGATGACTCATTTCCGTTCTAAGGGAAAAATGGCTTCTTTCTATCCTAAGCTCATTTCTACCTTATTTTTAGTTCGTCATTCGTGTGGTGTATGGCTCAAAATGCGCAATTTCCCATCCGACTCATATGCATAAATATATCTCAATCATGCATTTCTTAAAAAAAGATATGGTGTGGAACACAGTCGAAGGGCATTTCACACATATACACTCGATCGCACACGCGTACACATACAAACAATTGTACACGCGCACAAGAATTTACATACACACACTCAATTGCACGCGCACACACCACACACACAGACACACTCACAAACACACACACACACACAGCACACTCACAAACAAACACACACACATAAATTGGTAACATTATTACGGCCCTACCGGTACCAAAATATAAAAATCAATTGGGTACCATTCCTACTCTTTTGATAGAAACATAATTTTTTTTTCTAACAAAAAAGAATCCTATCCTGAACTCCCCCGCAAAAATACTTCGACGAACGTCCCGAAATCCCAATCTCCGACCGAAATTTTCCCATTCATACATAGATCAAAGAACGCTCGTCGAATTCGGTTATTCAGGTCTCAACCTAGCGTATACCATGCCCACCACCAGCAGCACCGCGCGTCCGCGACGCTGCGTTACGAAACTGGGGCTCGCGAGAGCTCTCAAGCACACCACCGCACGCAACGCGCGCCGCTGCGGCTGCATTGTAAAATAGCGCGCCAAAAGCCAATTCGCGGCGCGCGGCGCCAGTGCAGCGACTCACGGACGCGCGCGCGCACACACAAACTCGGCTTATATAATGCGGCGCGTGCACGCGCCGGTCTGTGCACACGTCTGCTGACGGCGGCGTCGGCTGCACGCGCTGCGCGGGCCGCCCACCCCACGCTAGGCCTACCCTTCGCGTGTTTTTTTTAATTAAATTGATTTGACTTCGTTTCGTCTTGCGAGTTGTCGATTAGATTTTTGCTTTGGTGGCGTGTAAATGGAAGTTTGAAAGATTCGCACGCGAGGGTTCTTTCGTTGTAGTGCTTCGGTGCCCGCAGTGGCTAGTGCGTTGCAAAGCTGTGCTGCGGAGGTGGTGGATGTTATTTTTAGTCGTGTTTACAGTGAGTTGGAGTGTGGAGAATAATATAAGATGCGGGTATTCGAGAGCGCGCACGTCTGTGAAATGGCAAGGAAGTTGTAAAAATGCAGATAAATTTAAGCAGGATTGTTTTGTAATCAGTTTGAAGGAATATGCATATAGTGGCATGTTGGACGTCTTTATAGTGTTATCTAATGAACATTTTTCTAGAATTGCAAATGATTATTGTCATTCCTAACTAATGGGACGTTTTCTGTATAGCTTGATGGCAAATTTATTCTCGTGGCTTCTAGTATAGTGAAATTTAAAGTAACTGTATTAAAAAGTTTAGATTGTTATGTGTATCGCACAGAGAAATATTGGTCAGTGAGTGAATCCTTGTTTACATGAGTAAAATATTGACAAAAACGGCTGAGTGTTGATGAAATTTTCGTGAAATACGTGAATAATAGAAACCAAAAGTTAACAAAAATTAACAAGCCATAAGATCTACGTACGTAGTAGTATGAAAGCTTTCGTAACAATAACTATATTACAGAATGTATGTAAACTTAATTTTGAATTTGAATGTACATAAAAATAAAGTTTATTAATTCTATTATTATAAATACACTTTCTAAACATATTTTATGTTTATTATGATTTTTCTAATATTAGAATAAATACCTATGCGATATATATTCAATTAAAACTCAATTTAATCTGAATTTTGCTTAAAGAATTATTTGCACCGGTGTTTTTAAATTTAATCTTACTTATCAAAATACATTATTTAAAATTAGAAT
This sequence comes from Gastracanthus pulcherrimus, assembly GCA_949152435.1. Classification (NCBI taxonomy): domain Eukaryota; kingdom Metazoa; phylum Arthropoda; class Insecta; order Hymenoptera; family Pteromalidae; genus Gastracanthus; species Gastracanthus pulcherrimus. Next base: position 12,320,753 of record OX424574.1, on the reverse strand, counting down.
TTTAAAATATCCATGTATTTATTCTGTCAACACAAAAAGAAATAAAAGCAATCCGTGAAAAAAATTAAAAATACAAAAGGAGTAAATAAAGGTGAACTATATCTTATAAACATCATAATAACACTGAAAGAAGATACATGGATTGATTTAAAAACCAAATAAGGATGATGTCACAATCTTAAATCGTAACATCATAAAAATGAAAGTGTATTACATAATAATTAATACAATAATAATAATAATCTTATTTCAAGGCTATAAACCAGTGTGATAAAATATAAAAACAAATATTTGTAATCTTTCTTCAAACTTTCATCCTCCATCAAACAGTATTTTATAACATATTTAAAAATATTTTAAAAAACTCTAATTAATACAATCATTGCTCTGTTTTGAATATTCAAAAATTCGATTTCAACAAACGCTACTATTGCTAACAAAGCGCGTCTATCCTGCGAAAATTGAACTTTAATCAGACTTCAGAGGGTGTGTTTCCTGGTACTTGCAAATGAAATACAACACCCGCAGCTTAATGTAATAGAGCCATATTCTTCATATTAATTATTCTACTTCAAACATGCAATATGTTAATGAAAAATAATACATCAACTTCTTATTATAACTCTGTAAGATTTTAAACTAGAAAATCGACTAAAAAGAGTAAATATAGAAAAACAGAGCTTTAATTTAAATTTTGTTTCATATAAACAATTTATTTAGTTCAAAGTTTACGATAATTGAAGATAGTAAAGAAAAATTCATGGAAAATCGTCAAATTTAAAAGAGTAGAATGTCCATGATTTTTCGTGGATTTTTCGCCACCATCTATGATTGTTCTGAACTTTGAACTAAATTAATATTCATATACGAAATATAGCTTAAATTAAGGCACTTTCAATAATGCGTATTCGAAATAAAATAGCTGACATTTTAATAACATAGGCCCATCAGTTTAAACTACGGATACTAGGCTCGATACTAGGCTTCATTTTTAGCTTCTAAAATACACCTCCTGAAGCCTGATCAAAATCCGATAGTGATCTCCTCGATAAGTAAACTAAAATTCCAATCTTCGTTCCAAAGTACCTTATCAGATTTTAAAATACATTTAAAAACTTACTCAGATCTATTCCATCATCACTATCTTTTGAACATTCAAAAATTCATGTTTAATAAACTGCATCTCTACTGCCAGACTAGAGTCTCCAATACCTTAAAAATAAAAAGACTTGAACCTCCAAAACGCTTCTTTTTCAGCTCCTCCCTGAAAAAGCAAGCACTTCACTCGCCGCGGCTCATCGTGCGCATAAAGCTCCACTTTCGGACGCCCCGAGGCACGCAACTCTGAAGTACCCGTGCCACTTGTGTATATATAGATATTCAAAATGAACGCTACGACATACGAGGGCTACGCCGAGCTGCTCGGTGGCGTCAAGCACGCGGGCATGCTGCTCTACATCGTTAACCCCTACGAGACTACCTTCGAGCGCCACGAGGACGTGCCCGACTATCAGCTGCAGGTGAGCGCAAAGTCCTTTCGAATTTCGCGAGCTCTATATGGGAATTTTTAATTTACGCGCCACGACGATGCGTACGCTTCGTTCGGTTGATACGCGCTCTCGTGGGACTTTGGAGCGAATGGTTACTCTGTGAGAGTGATTTATTACTGGGCGATTAAGTGGGATTTTGATGAAACTGGTTAAACTGAAAAATGTCACTTTCGCGAGTGAGATATTCACTATATCAGAAGAAATGTACCGAGTGATAGGGGCAGAAAAAGTTTCGCGCATATAAAAGCTCTTTGAGTAAAAATCCACTCTATTGAAGTGAAGTATTTACTCGATGAAAAGGTGGAATTTCGATTAAACTGTTTAGAGTGTAAAATAATTTTTATAATGAGTTAAATATTTACTTCAATGTAGTCGCTTTTTACACAAATATAAGGGAAAGTTACTATAAAGTGGGTTTATTTTCATTCTAATTATCATGAGATTTTTAAAATGGCCTTCCACGTGACCACAGAGTGTAGTCACTTTAGTCGAAGAAGAACTAAAAGCAACGTTTATTTAATCAGTGAAGGTTGAATTTTTCACGTTGTTGAATTGGTCCTAAATTCAGGACCGGATTTTATAGAAAAAACCTGAATGTGAAGATTCATGTGTACCTGCATATGAAGCTGCATATGTGCCTGCATGTGAAGCTGCATATGTACCTTCGTGTACACCTGCATATAAATCTGCATGCAAACATACATGTTTTTCGCTGTATACCTGTATGCGATCCTGCATGTTAATCTATACCTACTTTAATCTGCATGCTACCCTGCATGTGATTCTGCTGAACCTACACAGCATCAAACAGGTAAACATGCATGTGATACTGCTGCGAACCTGGCTTAATTTTTCAAAAATGTATCTTGTCATTCGATTCAAATATTACTCTTAATTTACACAGTTTTGCTCGTCAGAGATAATTGCTTACACGACGTAGCTTGATCCAAAATAGAGGCATGTCTGCTTAGAGCTGGATCACATGGCTCTTTATAATCTCGCAAAGTTAATTTGGGTGCTTGATAACTTAAATATCAAGTACAGCTTTTTACTGGCCGTTAGGTAACCGACGAATCCTTGAGTTTAAGTTCCTGCTTTTGTAAGAAACAGCTGTTTCAAGCTGCCTCGTTTTTGTATCGTGCTGAGAGTGTACAAATTAAGGATAAAGCCCAGTCGAGAATCTATTTTCTGTTCATTAACACTAAACCTTTTGGAAACTTAGCAGCGTATATTATATACAAAAACTAAGAAAAAGAGCCCATAAAGGCCTCAAAAGTCCCCTTAAAAGCTGAGATATAGCTCAAAATTCGTTAAAAATGGTCAAAAAAATGAAGATTTTCAAAATAGTCCAAGCGATGAAGCATTCGATGGCGACAATTCCTCTTGGATATTTCAATTGTAATATACGTAATAAAGAGATTTGTGGTGTGGAATTGCTTTAGAAGAATGATAACAAAAGTTACACGTGTTAGAACGTGCGACATTTAAAAAAGCTCATTTTTTCAGTGTCTTTTCATTAATTTTAAAATATAAATATTCATATTATTTCTAAAACTACACCATATATTTGTTCGTATTGTTCTAAAGAATAACCACAAAAAAATTCAAATAGATTTGCATATTTCATTGCCTAGAAGACTCTGAAGCCTGATCGGTAATAAAAATATTAATTTGAAGACAATCAGTTTTTCGTAATATATATCTATATATGTATACATAAATTGTGTATATAGTTACGTGTGTAGACTAATATATATGATTAATATATATATATATATATAGAATTAATATATAGCAAAATTTAAAAATAGATTTTTTCGTAACTTTTGACAGTTCTCGAGTGGGCTACATCATTAAGGAGATCAGATCCATATACTTTTTTGCAAAATTAAGCGAGAATAACGGTAGCATGACATACATCATGTTTACTTGCAGAATAGCTTGCAGGCTCGCCCGCAGGTTCGCGTGCAATGCGTCATGCAAGTTTGTCTGCAGGATAGTGTGTAGGATCACCTACAGAATTACATATAGGGTAGCATCCAGGTTCGCCTCCAGCTTGCATGCAGATTAAATATAGATTAACATGTAAAATTGCATGGGGCTTTACTGCCAAAAATGTATTTTCAGATTTAAATGTAAGTTTACATGCAAATATATATACAGATTCATATGCAGGTTTATATGCATATGAATCACGTGCAAATTAGAATATAAACGTGTATAATATATGCAGAATTTTGTGCAAATCTGTATCCATGTGCAGATGCATGCAATCCTATATAGATCCGCATGTAGGTTCTATTTCATAAGAGTGGGTCCTGAAATTAGGGCTCATTCAATCAAACTACGAGTGTTGATATTCACAAGGTGTGCACAGTGAAAAATTCACCCTTCACGTTTCGTGCTTTTCATTCAGTTTTTCGTTTTTGACACGAAGTAAACTAAATAATTTTTTTTAGCAAATATCGCAATTTTATTGAAAAATAAAACATTACATATTTTTTAACTACCAAATACTCATGTTGCTTTATAAATTATCAAAAATCAGAAAGATATAGTTAATCACGGTACACAAAAAATGTTCAATCCAGTTAATACAGATATGAACTTTCGGTTGATCGGACATTCTTCAATTACTCGCATCAAATTACTTCATATATTATAATAATATTTTATTTTAAAAAATCAAATATTCACAAAGTTTTGTCTCAGTTTTTGTTCATTCAATCATAGAACTACCCATAAAAAATAAATACATTTAAAACAAACAAGAATGATAACACAAAACATACTTTTATTTGTATTCAAGGTCTGGTTTTCGTTTTTCTTACTGATCGCCTTAGAGAACGCGATACTCTACGCGAAAAAGGGTAGCACGTTTCGACTGAACGACCACGTGTCGTCCATATCACACTGGATCCTGCAAGAAACTGGACGGTAAGCGTAGGTAACACCGCGCTATATATATTTTATTGCTCTTTATAATACAATTACATTCGCAAGTTTTTGAAATTTCTTCTATAGTGCAAATTTTGCTTCATGAATTGCAACATAAATCAATTAATCCTTAACACAGCTGATTTGTATACTACTCGTAGTATTTTCAATGAAAAGTTACATAATTTGAATAGATTTGAATAATTTTTTGCTCAATGCAACGCGTTTTTCATTGCTCATGGATTACTGAGGTCGACACCTTATTATCTACCTGTATTCGAGCCTAGTAATGTGTTTTCTAATTTGCAAAAATTGACTCAAAGGCACTTGAGAGAATGAATTTATTAACCGCAAATCGATTGCAAGTGATGATTTCGCGTTTGCAGGATACTCTTTCGAGGCGCGGAGTACTACGCTTACATACTGATCTACGAGCATTTCCGAATATGGAATTTAGCTTGGGATTCGCCGTGGACTTGGTATGTCACGGCCATTGCGGTTGATTTTTGTTACTACTGGGTACATCGAGCGAATCATGGTATGTCTTATTGCTTATACAATTTCCTATAAAAAATCACGTGAGCCTGACATAACATCTTACATGATATTATGAAACAAAAAATCAGGTGTAAAAATATGCGAATGAAACCATCTAACAATTTTATAGAAACTGTCTGTTAAAAAATTACCTAAAATGATATGTGACATTCTGATACCGAATTTTAACGTGAGATCTCACCTGACTTTTAGACCTGAATTATTGTTTTATAATATCACGTTATTTTGTAGTAAGCTGTCAAAATTATTTAAAATAAGTAGAAATTCCCGAGTGTGGTTAGACTGTATACCTTACTTTAAGTGGAACAAATAGATATCATATTCTTCAGTATTTCACATATTTAAGGAAGTAAAATTTGTCTTTTATTAAATAGTATACAAAACTGTAAATGCTGTAAAAAATTTTGAAATTGAAATAGTTTAATGAAGAAGAAAAAATAATTTTATAGGCACTCTCATGTGTTGATTTGGTAGATAAAATTTATGTCTAATGAAGATTATCAGGGCTGTATTGAATGCATTATAAGGTGTAATACATACAAAAAAGAGACTTCTAAAATGTTGGCTATAATTAAAATAATAAACAGAATTATGAAAAATGAAGAGCTCATTGCCATTCGTTTTGAAATTATCTACCAATGTGTGAAGTTTCAAGTAAAAATGTTGTGGCTTGCATCAATAGCGTTTGAACGAAATTTCTTGATAGAACAGAGATCTACGAAAGGTAATCCGAAATTTCGTTCAAATGCCATTTATATATGCAATGATATTATTACCTGAAATTTAACCCAGTGGTAGAAGGGCAATGATGTAATGGTTTTTCATAATTCTGTTTGTTTAATTGTATTTAATTATTCATATCTCAGTCAAAGATTTGAGGTTAGGAATTTTGGCGGGATATTTAAATCGTTTAACATTCACAAAACTATCTGATATTTTGGATACAAAACAATTCTAAAATATTACTTCTCCATAATGAAACTCAAAAGATTATAAATAATATCACTAATCCACGAGCACGCGCAAGACTTCTTTGATACACTACCCTTTTTTCAAACTGTTTTTTCTCATCGAAAACTTTTTTTTTCATATTGGGACTTATAAGTATTCTTCATAAATGTTATTTAACTTCAAATAAAGCAAAAAAACGTTGAAAAATAATCTTTTATTCACAAATTAATAAAAGCAACTATTAACAAAGTCGAAAAAAAGTTAAATAAATATTTAAATAATTTTGTTAAAAAGGTGCGCCTACTCGCGGGTTAAAGCTCCATTTCAATTCAATTTGACTCAATCGCGTGGTTTCGAATCACCTTTTACAGAAAAACGGAGACATCATTCATTCTAACACGTACTGCGATACACCACGAACAGACACAAAACCAACCAATCGAAAACCCACGACACAGAGACAAATCTCCAGACTCCTCATCCCTTCAATTACACATGAAACCACTCACACCCCACTCTCTCATACGTATGAACAACCCCCTTCGTTTTACTTGGCACGTGCCTGTTATTAATAGAGCGTCACGCACATGTACGCACCGTGCGATACGACACGCCCGCACGATGTGCATGCACTCATATTTTTTCCCTCTCTGTACTCTTGTGTCGCAGAGGTGCTCTTCTTGTGGGCCCATCACCAGGTCCATCACAGCAGCGAGGAATTCAATCTCGTGGTCGGCCTGCGCCAGTCCGTTCTGCAACAGTGGTGCAGCTTCGTAAGTATAATACCTATACACAAGTGAAAAAAAGCGCAACTGCTACGTGTTTCCTATGTAGTTGTATATTTGTTTTCTTCACTTGAATGGTAGTACGCGCGTGGGCGCATGGAATATACTCTACTCGAATTGCTGAGAGTCGAGAGTGTCTCTTACGATGTAATATGGTATACATAAGTATAATGCTTTTTGCTTGGTATTATATAGAGTATAAGATTCGCGCTAGGAGGAATTGATTTCATTGCGTGTTTCCTTTTCAGCTTCGATCTTTTTTTTTTGGTACTGGTCGGTGGACAGTAATACGCGACACGAGTCTCGATTACCACCTCGCGCATAAGAAGTGGATTGTGACGCGGGCATAGGTCCGGTGTGTAAGCTGAGAGAAGCGTTTAAGGGGATCGGATTCTTTACGCGGTGATGAACTGATGCTTCTCGTTTGGGTTATAAGTGTTTTGTTTTTGTTTTTTTTTCGGAGGATGTTAGTCGCTGGTAGATGCTGTTAATTAGGTGTTATTCATTTTTATGCGGGGTCGAGCGTCGAGTATAATTCAGTTAAGTGATGGTATTTATACGGGTTGATTTAAGAGTCGGGATAGATTGGTTTGAATCAACGTAAAAACTGTTGTTTACATTTGAAGTGATTAATTAATGTATTTGTTATTCATTCTTAGAAATAACAAATTTGAAAATTACCATAGAAAGTGAAAGAAATGTATGCATGAAATATTGAATGCGGTATGTCTGACCATACCACGGTCTTTATCTACTTACACAGCCAAGTACAAAATAAAAAAATTAAAGCTTAACCACTGTTCTTTTTTAATATAATATATTGTCAAAATTGTTTTTACACTAACTAGAGCTCTTTTGAGGTATTTTAAAAGATATAGAGATAATTACCATTATATCTTTTGCAACAATAGTACGCGGATATGTTAAAATGGCAATTTATTAGTTTAACGATTACGTAATGTAAGTTCTTAAAAGCAATTTTTAATAAAACTTCTTTTGCAACTTTAAGGAAATTTTCAGAATATCATTAATGATCTTAAATTTGATCTAAACAGAATTTTAAAAATTGAAAATTAACTGTATACTACAGTATTATAACATCCTTTAATCATTATTATTAAAATTAATTAAAACCTGTTAATGAGCTAATGTATATAAGCCGAGTTTTGCATTTATTTATAAAATCAATTGAAATTCAATTTCAAACATTCAATACAAATTCAATAATTCTACCTCTTCTCGATATCTTAAAGACTTACAAAATCGGTTACATAAATAATGTCATCAACTCTTACTTATACAGTAAAACAAAATAAAAAAATAAATAAATATTAAGACACATATTGCTCACACCGAATAAATCGATTGCAAGTTGTACTAAATAAATAAAGTTTTCGCCTTATTTTTAAGAGAACAACGTCTGAAGTTTTTCTGAAAGTTTCAGCTAAATTTGTTTATCTAATTTAAATATTTATATTATCTTGAAATTCAAACAGTTAAAAAGCTTGTCCCCTTATCTGTATTAACTCCCCTTAACATATTATATCCTCTTCCTGCTTTCAAGACTATCATCTTTATTTACTTCTAACATGCACGTATAAACTAATTTCTTCTTTACAAAAACAGCAAGGAAAAGCTAAGAATATTATTAAGCTAAGAATAGACAAACTACAAAACTGTTTCGATAAAACGTGAATTTCAGATGTTTTACTTACCACTGGCATTGTTCATACCACCCTCCCACTTCGTCGCTCATCACCAATTCAACTTGATTTATCAACTCTGGATTCACACCACAGTCATCAGCGACCTTGGCCCACTCGAGTGGATCTTCAACACGCCGAAGCATCATCGCGTGCATCATGGTAATCACTTAATTAACGTTGCGGTAGTGCGAAAAGAGGCAAAAAAGGGAAAACAGGCGGATAAAGTCATGTTAAACGACCGCTAATATTATAGTCATATTTGCGAAAGTCTTTTGCGGATGCTGCGCGTGTCTGCTGATTTTTAAAGACTCGTGTTTGATTTATCGGTGTTTTCATCTTGCGTAAATCGAGCGTAACGCGTTTCTTGCGGACATTATAGATGCCATTAGTAATAGGGTGATATGTGATTTTTTGCTTGTTACTGTGATAATTTTAACTTCAAATGTAGACATTCCATTTCACAGATACTTTTAAAATCAGTAGGTTACTATTTTATTTTAATTTTATCTATATTGGGAGTTTAAATATTCCATGTGACCTCTGGTAGCCTATGCTCTTGACCGCCATTTTTCATATATATATATATATATATATATATATATATATATATATATATATATATATATATATATATAGTTTCCTATGTTAAAATAAACAACATGACTGCTACGAGCATAGGTTTTCACTTGCGCCACCGTTGGCGCGGTGGATGTTCTCTTTCCCAATAGAAAAAGAATCAGCGGAAAAGTATACAAAATTTTCCGTACGATTTATTACAAAATTTTCTGTAAGATTTTCTGCATTATTTTCTGCAAGATTTTCCGCAGAATGTTCTCCACAGATTTCTGCAGCTTTTAGTTATTAACTAGATAATATTTTTTGCACGATTCTGCATCAACAGACAAAATCTTATAAGATATACATGTAGATAATTCTACAGAAAATTGTGCAGAAAACTATGCAGAAAATCATGCAGAAAATTCTACGAAAATTCACGTCAAAAAGTGGACACAGTTGAGATGGGCATAGAGTATTATATGTAACTCGAGAAAAAAGTCGATTTTTCCCTCGGGTGATACAGTAAACTCACCCGCGGGAAAAATATTCGACTTTTTGCCCTTATTATATAGTGTACTATTACGTTATAAATGGCATTTTTAAATTTTGAAGATTTCTGCAATTTTAATACTTCATCTAAAAAGATGTTTTAAAAAAATTATTTAAAATAAACAATAATTTTTTTATCAAAATTCTTTAAAATAAATTAATATCATAAAAGGCATTAAAAGATTAGAAAATTATGGTCCGTTTATATAAAAAGAGTCTTAAAATCTATATAATTCAATACGAATAATAAACAATGATACAAAATCAATTGAAAATCAAAATTATAAAATCAGTTAGTCGTGATTTTTCTCTTTTAGAAACATACAACATAAATTACCAAATATAAAATAGTAAATTAAACTTGATTAATGAAAGCCCTTTTCACACAAAAACAAGTGGTAAATTTTCCTTTCGTAACAAAATCATAACGTCGATTTATTCATGATGCACCTCGTAATTGAGTTCCTTGATACCTGATGCAAATAAAGAGCGACAATACTGTCGCTCGCTGAGCTATTTTTGCTGCTGAATTATTAATAAGGCTCTCCTCGTATACGTGGTGCAGCACGCGTCGGTAACCGCAACAATGAATTAGCGCCAGTGATACTTGACTTTTTCTTTTTCTTTTTCTTTAATGGGCTGTCGCGCGCAGTTGCATGACAAATGGCGTTTCGCGTTTGGCGTCATGTAAAAAAACAACTCTCAATTATGAAGCAGCTGACAAAAAATGGACAAAAACTTGGATAATCATTTCCTAGATTAAGTAACGTTATTATGAGTCTGCATTACTCAATCGTTGACAAAACATGCAAAGAATGTGTAAAAACATCATTTGAAGCGTCACAATACTAAAATTCACGTGAAACCTCACGTGACAGTTTGCGTGAGATTATGAAACAAAAAATGAGGTATGTAAATTTGCGGATAGTTCATGAAACATTTTTGAGGATTTTCGTAAAAAGAGTAAACATGAGATTTTATGAGAAAATTTCCTATAAAACGTCATAAAATTTTAGATAAGTTTCTATAGACTGTCAAACGTACTTTGCCTTAAAGGAAGCTGTTACAAAACAGCGAATTTGTCCTTTAAATAAAAAAAAAAAATTTTAATTAGATGGTGAATATTTTAAACCACAGTTTACAAAGTGTAAATCTGCTGGATATATAATTGCGATTCAAACCCTAGAAACTTTGTAAAACAATTCACAACTTAATTTAATCGTTAAAAAACTCAATTATATGCAATACAAAATACAAAAAAATAATGAATATTTTACATTCCCTGTGAGCCAAAATTCGCTGCTTTTAAAACGCCTTTTTAATATGTGATTTTTTGTTTCATAATCTCACATGAGATGTCATGCAATATCTCACATGACTTTTCTGTCCGTTCAAACAGGTTGTAATTTGTACTGTCTGGACACGAATTACGGCGGCGTTCTGATAATATGGGACAGGATTTTTGGGACTTTCGCAGAGGAGCGACCTAAGGAGGAGATAATCTACGGTCTGGTGGTCAGTCCGCAATCTTACAGTCCTCTTTATCTGCAGGTCAGTCGATTTTATGCACAACCATTAATACAGAGTCCAGAATAGCGCGAATTTTTCATCCTTCACTTTGTGATAATGAACTATCTGATATTCAAGAACTTTGGAACGAAATTAATCAAATGATGAAACTAGGCCAGGATTTTCGCGAGATGATTAAAGTTGACGATAGTCCGCCGATATATAGGCAATAAATTGTCCTTTTTTTCTCGGCGCTGATAAGATCGATAAATTTTATCTAAATCAGATGATTAATAATGGACGGATTCGCTCTGAAATGCTAATGTAGTGTTTGTATAAGATTTTAATCTTGAAAGCGCAAGTTCATCGGTGATTTAATTAAATAATCAGTGAAATTAAGATTCTATTAGAAGTAAATTTAAGAATGTTAATTAATCTGCTGTTGATGAAACTGACGTTCATGTACTGGACTAATATAATTTTATATTTTTGCCATGTAAGTAATATACTTACGAAAATTTTATGAATTTGAATGAAATTTTCCAGAGATATTTTTAAAAGTATAATGATGAAAAATTACATTTTCTTTGAATATTCATGTATGAAATAAGAAAAACTTCATCACGCTAGGGCAATTTGGTAAATTAACTATTTTCATTAAAATTCATTGCATTTATCTCAATCATATTGAAAATATTTATGCAATCACTTTAAATTAAGTGAAAAACTTTATTTCAGTGTTGTAATGCTATATAACAAAACTTTTTAATTTGATAGTTTTAAAATTGTTGTCATTTTCAAAATCAGTTTGACCTCACATTCATTATTATTTTCTCCATTCAAGTTTTCTTTCATGTCTTCTACTGATAAAAATAAAAGCACTAGAGCATTTTTATCATCTATTTATAGTCTCTGCATAACTATCGTGTCTAGCAGCAGTCTGTAATTATAGTAAGTCTAGCCGCAATCCACAACTTCCAGTCGCCGAATCAAAAGAATCCCAGTCTATATTGACTTACAATCAAAGCGTAAAAAATCCATAAAATACTCCGACAGTATAACATAACAACCCCTCTCTAAAAAACCCATAAATAATACTTCCTCCCGAAACTAAACCCCCCATAAGAAAATATCCTAAGCCTCCCTTTCCCCGTAATCCAAGACCCCATAGCACTCGCCTAATCAGCTTACTTACATCCTATGTGGAAACCCTGCACTGTGCCCTATATCCTCAACTTTTCTCCTAGCTGCATTCTATATGTACATATATAAAGCGATACATGTCCGCCTCGTGTTTCCGACAGGTGTTCTACGCGGCGTCGATGATCGCGCGCAGCCTGAACATGGGAAATCTGAGAGACCGGCTCGCGGTGTACTGGAAGGGCCCGAGCTGGCAGCCCGGCCTGCCGCGCCTCGGCCTCGACGAGTTCAAAGTCAATGTGAGTGCATGAAAAATTGTCTTTCTTTGGAAGATTGGAAAATTATTAACGTATTGAATAAGATAAGCTATTCAAGAAGAAACAAATTTGTATATAGTATAAAAGAGCTTTGTATAATCGGTGAAAGTACACGGTAATAAAACACGGTATTTTATACAGATATTGTTAATAAAAACGAAAAGCTACTTAACGTCTCAAGAATTTTTCATTTCTTATTTGTTGTGAATGTTTCAGGGCTTATTTTTTTCTTCGAATAAGTATCTTTAAAACCACCAGGTTGAAATTATAACATAATTTATGCAGAAAGAATAAAAGCTAATTGTTTATAAATAAATAATTTATTTTTATTGTTAAAACATATTTTGTAGGACTATAGTATTAAGAAAAACAAATGTCTTCCAGGTCAATTTAAAGATATATGCTTAACGAAAAAAATAAGCCCTGAAAACTAATGAGAAATGTAAAATTCTTGAAACGTTAAGTAACTTTTTTTGGATTAACAATATCTTGGTTCAAAAAACATAAATTAATATGAAACATTTTTTTCCTAGTGTATAATACTGTGTTTTATTACATTGTACTTTCACCGATTATACCAAACTCTTTTATACTATAATACAAATTTTTTTCTGCAAGGCCTTTTTAGCGGCTACGAACTACCTTAAAGATGCTGCTGGGACGCATGATACGGTGCATTATGCGATATTTTTCTATGAGCGCGACGCGCGACACGCACGCGATGTCTCGTAGTCGTACAGTATGTGGCCTTCGGATTTTTTCACGAACGACCGGAAATGCGTCCGGTGGAAGACATCTGCTCCTCCCTTTTTTTTATATTATTTTTGCTACGTTTTTCTGGGCTAAAAATAGATATCACTGAACTGGAGCTTTTGTAGTAGGGAATTACATGACATTGATGATGTTGGAGGTTACTTGAAATTTAGGATGTGAAGGGATGTGTTGATATTTTTAATAGAAAGTTTCGTTAAAATATAGTTTTAATGAATTTTATCTATCAATAACTTCGAAAAATTAAAGACAATGATCGACATTGAAAGTTAATTAATGCATAAATCTTGCATAAATTTATTATAAAATTGAGTTTAATTTTCTGTTTGTATGAAAAAACGCTTTTTCACGCGTGTATATTTCATAAATCAATATCAATAAATAAATTAATAAATAAAAAATATGCTTTAAAGAATTTTTTATTATATTGTAGTAAAGTGTATAATTATAAGGTTTTAATTTAAAGCTACATCGTCAATTTCCTATTAAGTATACTGTAACGTTGCACATCAAATTATCGGTAAAATATTCTCCCTCGTTCTCTTGTATTAAATTTAATTAACGTAGGTATACACTATAAAAATGATATTCAGTTTTTTCGGAGAAATTTACTATTTTTTTAATGTAAAATAAATTAACGCTTTTGAAAACATAGATATTTTCTATCGCAATAGCAATTTAAAAATGCTGCCAACTGCTTTGTTACTATGCTTTCTCAAAGAGAATTTAATTAAAATTATTATATTAATAAGGGAGAGCTGCCCAGTATCGTCCGTCATGGTTATTTTCCTGTCAAACTATTTTCATTCATATTAGTGATTTGTTGCCCTACTGAGAAATGAATATTTTTCAATAAACATATTATTGTATATATCGTATATCAGGGTGTCAGCGATGTGTTATAGATTCTAAAATCTATTTTTATATATAAAAACAAATGAAATCTATACCCATAAAAGATTGAATAAATGGTGTTTTCTTTCATTGCAAAAAAATGCATAAGAAACAAAAGCGCATCATTTTTTTAAATAGCTCATTTAAAAACTTTACTACTATTTAACATATTCCATCATCTCAATAGTATAAAAATTATAAATTTTCTATGCTCTATTATAGATAGATACAGATTCAATATTGCAAAAATAAATTATGACATTATTAAATAGTTTTTAAAAATCACAAAATAATAATTTTTTTAATATAACATTATTTTTCCAGTTTTTTTATTTTTTCGTGCAATATAATACGTAAAGTTGGGTAGAAGTGTGGAATAGTAAATCTCATATATAATAATACTTAATATTTTCAAGAAAAAGCACAACGATAAAGCTTAGAGATGTCGTGATATACAGGGTGAAAAAGTATTGCTTATATTCAATAATCTCTAATATCTCAGAAGATTATGAACAAAATCGGTAAAAATATTCAGTCAAGAACCTGACATCTAACAAATATTCTCTGAAAATTTCAAGGCATTACATCAAGTATTCTTCAAGTTGTCCAAAAAAAATTCATTTTTTTGATTTTTTTTTTTTAGAAAACAAACCGTATATTACCTAAAAAATTACAGGAATGTACCCGTATATGAAACAAGTTTTTAGTAAAAATTTAATTAACTTTTATCATATAGTTTTTGAATAATAAATGTTAAAAAATAAAATTTTGTATAACAACTGAAAAACGACTAATATAAAATCGTTATTAGTCCTAAAATGAAGGATTTTATGAGTACTTTATTATATAAGAAATTCGCTCCCCAAAAATGATCCTGGCATTGAAAAAATTAAAAAATCGAAATTTTAACATTTTTAAATTTTGAAAAGTGGCCTTAAAAAAATTTTATTCGACCATTTATGCTGAAACATTCAAGCGCACATCGGGTATTGATAGCAAACATCTGTGCAAAGTTTGGGAAAGTTACACCGCAGATTGAATGAATGGTGATATGCCATATACTAATACACACACACACATCGTACGCACGAAAATTTAAATTTAAAAATTTTCAGTATTTCATCTTTAATTTGAAATTCTTAACTTTTCATGTTTATAGTTAAACAAAAGTGACCAATACGTTTTTTGTCACGTCAGCCAAATTGTTTTTGATAAAAAAAACTGTAACTGTCATTGGAAAACTTTAGTTGCATCGATTTTGCTCTATTTAATTTAGTACATTTTAATTACAGATACTTATTTATTTTAGTATACCAAGAAGAAAAATAATCTGAACGATTTTACATATATCTCAATTAACAACACTGTAAAGAAACTTCCTGATACATGTAACGGGAGCAAAAGTTGCTGATGTATATTAAAATTTTTTAATGTCTTAACTGGACATTAATGTCACAATTACTGAAATTTAATACACATTTACATTAAATTTTATGCAAATGTGCACTAAATTTCATGAAATGTATATTAAATTTCATACACATGTACATCATTTACATTTTTGGTACGTGTACATAAAAATGTTTTCAGTTTTTGACTTAAAAGTACGATAAATTTAATATTATTTTTTACAGTGAAGTTAATCACCCTACTCTATATATCTGAAAACACAAAAATAGATTGTAATCTTTTGTCCTTTTTTGCCCATCGATACAGAAATAAACGGTCGTTTGATCATGGAAATTAAATCAAAGTGTTCGCTAATCGCTTTTGTCGCTGAGAAAAAATGTATAATCAGACATCAAATCTCAACCGCGTACGACAATTTATTAATCGCAAGCGTATACACGCGCGGTAGTAATTATCGCGATGTAACATCTCTCGACTGTTCTTGATGATCGTCTCGTCGTCTGGGAGATCGAAAGAAAATAAAGTATAAATAAACCGGTTGCACCGAGGAAATTTTTACAATTAAAGCACGAGATCACGCTTATTGATCGGCAGCTATAGATTCCACGAGATTTTTTATTTTTTATGTAATTGAGCGCGCATTGAAGATGCCGCTTGTGATGCACTTTGTTTACCTAATTTTTTTTATTCCGGTATTTCAAAAATTTCAATGTCTTTCTTTTTTTCTCCTTTATTTATGTGATCGTCTTTCGAATCACATGCAGTCTATAATTTTTGTACTTTATCTATTGCAAGTGTACAGTTAATAATAAAAACAATTTTTAGGTCACATCGCGGGTTAAATACAATCCACAGTTACCTACTTGGCAGAGCTGTTACATAGTACTACATTTTTGCCTTGTACTTTATACTCATTGTCAGCTCTACGATGAAAAAACCGTAAGTTTCTATTATATATGATATCTTTTTTTATTCGTTTAAAATTATTTTTTCTATCATTTACATAATTTCCAATAATTAAAATTTATAAACACTTGTCGAATAATACTTAAAACCATTAATTGAAAACATTATTTTCTTGTATCTTATATTTTATAGACGGATATATTATTGCTAAAAATGTATAGATCTATAAAATATAAGAAAAGAATTCACCTTTAAAGTCCCAAAATGTATCACTAAAGAACAGTTTATAAAATATACGCATTTCCGTAACGAAACCTCTAAAGAAAACATTCCACATCTACTAAAACAACCATCCAACCCAGTTTTCGCAGGAGCTGCACAGCGTATCATCAACGGCGATGATAATCAACAACGTCTGCGCTCTGACGACGATCGGCCTGCTCTTCGATCGCTCCAAGTTCGCCAGTCTCCTCGAGCTGGCGCGCTGCTGCGCCTACCTCTACTTCTTCCGCAGCCACAATCGGCCCAATCTACCTCTGCTGACCCACGCCTACGTCGCGTCCTGCTGCCTCTGGCTCTACGACATCTTCCGCGTCTCGGCGATCAGCTAGTGATATCGCCTTACCGGTGAGAATTCGATACACGCGCGCAGCGGCAGAGCTCCCCCCATGCGATAGACGCAAGAAGAGAGAGCCAAACTGACTGATGGACGGAGTGCGAGGTCGAACCGGAGACGAATGGAATGCTGGAGATGGGGCGGTGAAACCGAAGATGCCGGGGCACACCGGGCGTGCCTGGCCGCGCTGCAGCTGATCGCAGATTGCGTAGTGACCTTGCGTTTCTAGGTAATTCGAGGCACTTTTTTGCTTTTTGCTTTGGTTGGATGAGTCTGTGGGATGTGTATCTTTGTTTAGAGTGGGTGAAATCGTAGGAGGTAGTTGCAGTGGTTCAAAAGTATGCGTGTCGAGAGTGCTTCGTTGCACAAAATTTTGATAGATCTGGTGGATAATTGTATAGTAGTGCTTGATTGCTCGAAACAGAAGACATAGTTTCGATTTCACAAAGAATTATGGCAATTTCCTTCGAATACTGACAATTTGACAAAATTTATAGACACTTTGACAGAATTCATACGAAATGTGATAGAATTCGACAGAATCTTTTCAGAATTCGACAGAATCTTTTCAGAATTTGACAGAATTTTTACAGAATTTGACAGAAATTCTCAGAACTTCCTTACAATTTAACAAAAATTCTCAGAATGTTAAATACATTCTCAGAATTTGAATATTTTCTCAAAATTCGAATTTTTAAGAATTTCCTCAGAATTTGACAGACGTTCTCAAAATTTTACATAACTTCTGAAAATCTGACAGAATTCATTAAAATCAGACACAATTAATTGTCAACTTAAAGCAAATATAATCAGAATTCACACTTTAGAGAAATTATGTATTGTAGAATTCCGACAAATATTTATTATAGGCACCATATCAACTTCCTTTAATTAAAAATTTAGTTCAGCAGATACGTACATTTTTTGTATGAGAAAATATGTGTATGTCATTGTTTTTATATAGCGTTACTTATATATTATTATTCTAGAATTTAAATAATATCTAGTTATAAATAGCACATAGTTTTAGACAGTATGTTTTTATTTATGTATTCGTTTATTTATTTGCAGATTAGCAAAAGAATCAAGTGAGTTGTTGGAACCTGATGCAATTAACGTACAAACACAATGAACGCCTTAATTTTGATGCGTTTACGCAGGGCCAGTAAATAATTCAAATGTAGATATATATACTTAGTCTTGATATTAAATTATCGTTTTTAAAACACAAATATTATTATTTATATTTCTAGTCTTAAATACAATTAATTTAAGTTCGAGCCTTATCTAGGCTTCATAAAAGATACCGAATACGTAACTCCTTGTATTATTATTATCATCGGAATTACGTAAATGATGACAATCACTTGTTCTAGATTTTCTTATCTAACATGTGTAGCGGCGAATGCATAAACTTTTAAATCCTTGTAAACTGGCTGATATGATATGCGATGAATTGAAACTCGGCCATGAACCGAGAGACTGACTTGAGCGAAAAGTCTCATTGTTTGGGAAAACTTTTTTGATTATACGGCTTATCTGTTGTCTGACCTATTCGATTTTTTGTGCATGCATACATTGCTCCGATTAATGTGTCTTGTGTAATATCCTTATAAGATTTTTATGATTGAAGTGACATAATTCTGTTTAAAGATATAAATAAATTTATAAACCAAAATAAAAGCATGCATGGAATGTTTTATGTACGGATTATTTGTTATTTTGTAAATAATTATTTAGATTTATTGTATTTAGTTTTCTGTTTCTTTTAGTATATAAATATATAATGAAAGTATTGATGTTCAGAGTTTTGCACGAATATTATACCACCAATCCTATTACAATCATATTGTACAAACTATATAATATCTTTAGAAATGTAAATAATTTAATCAATGATTCAAAATTATTTTAATTATGTAGGAACAAGGTATGAAATAAATGAAAGTACAACAAGAATTTGAAATGCTTATAAAACATGCCATTTTAATACAGCACTATTATCATACAACTTGAGAACATACAAATAGCATTCCGAAAACATGACGATTTACAAACGCAATTCATAGTGTCGTATGAAACATTGAGAATAAACGGCCAAGCGATCGGGAGTACCCATTTTCTTATTTTTGTTAAATAATTACGTGTGATTTTGTGTTTCTGCGTGTACTTGATTTATTTTATTAAATTACTTAATTTGTTAATATTTATCATTTCTCTTTGGTTTAATTATTGTTCGTTCGCTTCTTCAAAATTTGTTTATTGGGCTTCACCTAAAAAGAGTGGCGATACATCGAAAAATGATTATTGTACGTTGTTACACTTTTTTTAATAACATTTTTTTATAACTGCTTCTTTTTTTCGTAATGTGTTTATACGCGGTTATAAGTCTTCGGCGTTCGTTCCCTTATTCATTTCTTCTTCTTCTTCAGCGGCGGGAAGCGGTGTATTTATTTTTTTTTCTTTCATATATAATAATCGGCTTCGCGACTAGATAATAACTGCACAAGCGCAAATGCATTATAAATGAGTCTCATTACATATACACTTCGTATACGTCCAGTTTCATCAGCGTCAAATGATAATAATCATGATAAATCGAGTCACAAGCGATCCAAAACACGACGAAGACAACGGACGACAACGTCCCGCATAATAATAATCGGAAAGAGACTTTTTCAAAACCTTTTCCCTCGAAGCCACAAAACACACTCAAATAATCGCGATATATATTTCCTTTTCGTTTTATACATATATAAAATTTTTAAATATGCACTTACAGCCATTATAGAGATCTTAAACACTTAAATCGAGTATTCAATCGCATAATAAACTTTGCGTTATAATAATTTGTCACTTTTCTCTTTTCTTTTTTTTCCCACTCTTCATAAACTATATATTTTCGCGTTAATGAAACTGGAGGCTGCTTTGGTTTCACAATGGAAAGAAAAACGACGAGGACCGATCCTTTCTTTTATCTTCTTCTTCTTCTTCTATTTTAGTGATAAAATCTGAAATCCTTCGGTATAAAATTCCAGGATAAAAAGAATCGTCCTCCGGGTACATCGTGACGCGCGCGCCAACGCGACGCTCACGCGGGTCAGTTCGACTGACTTATTCTTCCACGAGACTGCGTTCTCTCTCGATACTTCGCGCGGGCGACGAAGTTACTCTGTCCTCGTGCGCGCGCGGAAGCTCTCGTGCTTTTGAAGCTGACTTCCATCATTTGCTATATTTTTACCTCATGGTCCTTTGTCTGAAATAACAAAATTATCATTTTATTAATATTAATTTTTGACATTATAACCATATAAGCAATAATTTAATAAATAATATTAATTTTGAGGATAAAGAGAATTTGATATTATTTTTAGTTTTGATATGATATTTTTATATAAAATATTGATAAAATACTAAAATGATGATAGATATAAAGAAACATAATATGCTTATGAAAATAAATAATATAATTTTAAGCCTAGGTTGTCATACTAGGTCAATATAATCCACAATTTTCTTTGTGTAACGTTTGATTTCGTAATTTTTTAAGCACATTGAACATTGATTCTTGAATAAGAAATGCTATAACTAATCAATGAAAAATATGGTTTTTAAAAGAGAAATATTTACTGTTTTTGGTACTAAAGTGAAGTTTCTGAAATTTGTTAACTGAAAATAAATAGGGACATCCAAAGTACAAAAAACTTACTTTCTTCCAAACATAATTTGTCTACTTTGGGGACCCAGAAGTAAAAAGTAAATGTATGTCTTATTCAGAAATCATCATATTTATCATACTTAGTTTGTTTCATTTTGCACGTTTTCTAGGCAACAAACCAATTTAGATTCATATGCTTGCTTCAAAAGTAAAGGTCGGTAGAAATTAAAATATTCTTTTTATAGTTAAAACCTATTTTAAACAGCAGTCAATTAATTAAAATTGATTAAACCGACCTATATGTAACAATATCGTTGGCAAAAAACAGGTATGATAACTATAGTTAATTTAGATTCCATTTTAACAACTTATGAAGTCAGTATATATGCACTAGATAGTTACACACATATCATTTAGTTTAGTTTCTATATTATTTTTAGGAATAATACATAATCTATAAATAAAACCTACCGATATTGCATTCTCTTTGCTTTCAATCTAACTCTCGCTCTGACTATGGCTACCCTTTCCACCTTTGTCCTCCTTAGTCGAGTCCTGCGATTCCAGCACAGGAAATTCCAGGCTGTCTGATGATATCCGCCTGCTACTACCGAACTGCTTCTCCTGCTCCTCCTTCGGGTCCTTCACGTTGTTGAGTGAGTCCGAGCTCAACGACGGATAATCGAGGGTTGTTTTTAATTCTAACGAATCTGAGCTTCGACACATGACGTTGTAATTCCGTGTGCCGTTGCCTTCGAGTTCCAGCGAGTCCGTGCTCGTCTCCATCAGATTCATTTCGGTTGACCCTTTCGCTGGCTCTGTGAATGAATGTACATTAAAGTACTTCTACAGCATAGTAGTAATAGTAATTTTTAAATATACATAGTTAAACCTTGAATTTCATAATTAATCGTATAGCTTTAGTTTGATTTTATTTGTTTAGAACCCAATACCGATTTTACTACAACTTTAACTCTTTTTTTTCCCTAAGACAGTATCATTATTCATAAAAAATTCTTAAGAAATTCACTTAAAGTAATAAAACGTTTGTATAAAAAAATCATTATAATAAATATTCTACTCTTAGCAAATGTAAAATTAATTTTAGGGAATATTTTGTTCAAAGAAACGAATTTTTTGATGCTGATAATTATATTTATAAGAAAGGAAAAATATCCCGTTGAAAAAATCGAGGTGGATTTTTAATCAGTCCGAGAAATCCAGGTTTTCCAACAGGAATGTAACACTGAAAGTCAAAGGGTAAACACAACGGAAAAGTATTAAACCGAATAAACCAACGATTTTCCTTACCATGCATAACAGCTGGCGTTTCGGACGCAATAACTGTGACCGGTTGCACAGGTCTATCACCCGTATCCGTCAGATCGATCTGAGATATATCCTCCGTCGTGTCATCGTGTCTGTCGATCTTCTCCACGTTCGCCTGCGCCAATCTGATGATCTCGTCGATCTCTTTGATCCTCTTCTCGTAGTCATCCGACCCAGAGGTGCTCGGATTGAAAGATCCAGGCGCGCTTCCCTGACTCTCCGCCTTTGCTCTCGCTAAACTCTCTAATTTATACCGATTCTCGGGGCTCTCGTGATCCAGCAGATCCTCCTCCTCCCTCGCTCTCAGCTCGATCATATGCGCCTCCTTGCAAGCTTTCTCCAGCACCTCGAAATCCTTCACTGACGACAGCGATATGTCGTCTCCGTGGCCAGATCTACTGGTGGCGTATCTAGAGATTGAAAACGACGATTTTATTAAATCATTCATATGACATCAAATACGACGATAAAATACAAAGTGTCTACCCGAGCCAATAGATCCGAGTTGGATTTCGGATCAGATTGAGTTACTCGGATAAATCGGATTACCCGTTCAAATCAAAGGACTAAAGAAAATTGGGTTACTCGGTCAAATCAGATTACCCGCTGAAACCGGATGCCACATCAAACTATTATAACATGGATCAGCTAGTAGTACATACCTCCTGGGCAGACTACCGTTACTCGACGAGTCCTGCGAGCTACTGTGCTGCTGCTCGGCCCTCCTTTTCGCGTTCTCCAGCGCCATGGCGTTCTCCAGATTCTCGAACTCCTGCAGCGAGCTCAGCGACACGTTGTCGTGATCCGTCGGCTTGAAGTACCGTTTCGCCGCGAGAGCGTCGAAATTGTCGGGAGTGCTGCCGAAACTGCCGCGCATGCTGCCCACGCTGCCGATCGACTCCTTCTGACTGCCGACGCTGCCGAATCGGCTGCTGCTGCCGGCCTCGAAGTCCGCGACCTCCTCCTCTTTGATGTCCTCCAAGGGGCCGCGCTCGTACTCGATGTCGTAGAGTCTGGCCTCGTTCTGCTGGAACTGCATCTCGATCCACTTCTTGCCGCCCTCGTTGTACTGCTCGTCGTCCGAGAAGGACTGGGAATACTGGTCGTCGTTCGAGGCCTGGGGCGGGCTGTCCTCCGATTCAAAGTCGAAGAGGTCGGCCGTGCTGCGGGTAGACTGGGCTTGGGCCTTGTCAGTCTCCTTCTTCTCGGCTATGAGGTTCTCGACGTCGCGGTCGTAGTTCTTACTGCTCGTGTAGGACATCGAACTTATGCGTATTCCTTTACCTGTTCGGGATGCGTTGACGAATATTTAAGTGAACTTTCGGTAGCTTAATTTGTAATGTCAGACATTAGTTGGAAAAATCAGGTAGATATGTACTTGGATTGAATTTTAACTAGAAATGCAGGCCTTTTTCTTAAGTAGATTTTCTGCTAGATTTCCTGAAAATTTGCTTTTTTACGTAAAATGGTTATCCGTACAGGTGTTTATACCATCTTGAATAAAAGTGAATTATTTGTAAACAAATCAAGGCTATCCTCGAATATTCGGAATTAGCACTAGTATAGGTCACCATTTAATGTTTAATTTAGCTATTTTTATTTTATGCGATTTTTTAGAATCTCCAGCAGGCAATCCATCTGGAGTATTATAATCCAATCCAAGTAAAATCCAGCTGGAAATTCATATTCTTTTTTACAGGAACGTATTTTTATTTGAAAAATAGTTTGTATTTAAAAACGAACATTAACCATGTCCTTTATCAAAAAGCAATAACCATCAAAATTTGCAAGCGATTCGCAAAAAAAATTTGCAAGCGATTTGCAAACAAAATTTTCAAACTCAGGCTCCTGTCTGAAAAACCTTCTTTTTTTAAATAAAAAAATAGTCGTAAACTATATTTTAAATGAAATAAATGCAGACTAACGGATTTCAAGAAGTTCACTCACCTTCAGAATCGAATTCTTCAGCTTCTCGTCCAACTTCCTCCACGACCACGAAATCGTCAATAATATCGGGCTTATCAACCAGCTCAAACGAGTCGCTATCCGGCGAATTCCTATCAGTCTCTTTCTCTATAACAGTCTCTAAAGAAACTCCTGACATCGACGATGACGTCATGCTTAGCTGCTGCTGCAGCGTCAGTCCGGAGCCAGATACGTGGCCCTCCGCTCCTCCATTCTCGTCCTCGATGCTCGACATCGGGGTGTACTTCAGCTCCAGCGAGTCCGGCTCGAATGAGCAGCTCTCCGAGGCTGCTTTGGCGTCCGCCTGTTCGGAGGAGCTCGTCGACGGTTCATCCATGGTTTCACTCGACTGTTTCGGGATCGTTTGGGTAGTTGTGGATTGATGGATCAGGGTGTCCTCGGCTTTAAAGGTGACGAAGTCGGCGGATGTTGAGGCGGATGTTGAGGCGGTCATCGAGGCGCGTACCTCTCCCGTTAGAGTGGAGGAGTCGCTTAGCTTGACGCTTGAACTTCTCCCTTCACTTGATGATTCTTTGTTGATCTGGACATTGAATGTGTTATCGGTTATTTTTATGGATATTATTGAATGTAATTACTTTGTTTTCGCCCTACTGAAAAATAAAAAAATATCGTTGGGTGGGAGCGAAAATAAAACATCTCTTGTGTATAAGCATGGGAGGTATCTGATTTGACCTCCGACCCGGCGATATTTACGTAACTAATAAGCCAATAAACTAATAAATAAACGTGATTTATCATATATTAATTTTCATATAATTAATCACATAAATTTATAAAAATATCGACCAATTAATTAGCTGCTCAATAAAATAATTAAGTATTCGATATTATATCATATAGTTAATCATGTAATGCATCATGTTAGATTAGTAGATTAATCTAAACAAAAATTTTAATTGAAGAAAACGGGGTTTTAGTTCATTACTGGGTATTCTAGTGTCCTATTGGTACCATCAATGTGATAATACCAATAGGAGCTTATATTATGTAGGTTAAAACCTGATTTTTTTCAATTCAACATTTTGTAAACTATCTAGAAATCTCATAAGGTAAACATGATTTAATAACCGATTCATCAATTGGGCTCAGTAGGGTGTCAAAATAATTGAGTTAACTAACCACTTGGCTGAAGATCATTTCGCTGGAACGTTTCATCATGCAAGGTACATCGGGATCCAGTTCGAACGGCTTACCGCCTTCGTCTTCCGACGTGTAATTCGACGTTTTCATATCGTCGTCCAACGCGCTCTCAAGATTCTCGTCGATCTCGTCTTTGTCCATCTCGGCCTCCGACGCCATGAGCGTCTCCGATATCTCGCTCGTGCTATCGATACTGCCCATCTGACCAGAGCTAAGAGAACACAGTGACTTCATGGATTCATGGGAGCTCATGGTGGTCGCCGCGGTATGGTAGTCCTGAGAGGTGGCTTTCGAGGACGAATGCTCGAACGACATCATTGCCGTCTCGTACTCCGATGCGGTAGTGGAACTAGGGTGAGCCGCGGATTGAAGAGCTTCTACATCCGAAGAACTGGGGCGACTGCCGCTCTCATACTCACAGGACTGGTAGTTGCTCTCACCGCTACTCGAGACGTCGGCTTCGCTTTCCGATGTTACGTGACGGTGACTACTGCGAGAGGGTTTCTGACGACGACGCGGTGCAGGTTGAGGAGGTTGCAACGAGAAAGTTTCGTCCTTGGCGGTGCCCTCGGCATCCGAGCCGGATCTGCTTGCCGCCTTCGGCGAGGAGGAGAAGGACTCGAAGATGTCTTTGGATTCTTTCTGAGAACTCTTGTCGGACTCGCTCTCGATCACGATGGACGTTTTGCTCAGATCTTTGTCCGATACCTTTTTCTCCGCTGAACTGCTCTCGGACGAGCTCTCGTCACGGTCTCGCGCGACTTCGCCGTGACGACGAGGTTTGGCTATAGGAGATGACGAGGAGGAGAGATTCTCGGCGTCGCTAACCTTTTCCAAAGAAGGTGCTTTGTAGAGGAAGGGCAGTTCGTTGGGAATCGATTCCGGCTGAAGCTTGAATTGGAACTCCGAAGGTGAATCCTTTATTTGAATCACATTTTCGCTATTCTCGCTGAGTTCCTCAATGAGGTCTTGCTTTGCTGCTTCGAGATTTTCTTTTACTTCGGCAATTTCTTTCTTCACAACTTGGTCTAAAACGGTAATAGCATAACGCGAGCTCATGTCAACATTTTGGAAGTCTTCCTTCTTCAGTTTATAAGGACTAGTTTCGCTGTGGGACGTGTGCGACTTTTCGCGTTTCTCCGCCATACGTTTGTGGTCATCCCAGCCTTTAGATCGCAGGTCGACCTTTGTTTCTCTGTGGAATTCTGATCGCGGTGGTTTTTGAGTAGTTGTTACTCCTTGAGATTCCCCCTGCTTCTTTGCTTCTTCTGGATCGAAAGTTTTGTAGGATAATAATTGTACTTCGTCCTTTTCATCTGCGGATTCAGTCTTCTTTGTTTCCATTTTGAGTAACATTTCGGATATTTCGGGTGGCTGTTGGTAATTCTCTAGATCGTAAGACTGCTTTTTACTATCTTCATCATCTTTTACAGTTTTATCGGATATTTGAACCGTTTCTACACTATCTGATTTTTTTACTGTTGTTTCTGTCTTTACTTCTAAAGATTTATCAACTGGCTTCATTGTATCTGCAAATCGTTCTTCAAACATATTCATTGAATCGATGTATGATGTTGCATGAGTGGACTCGATCGCAGTAGTACTTACAGGAAGCATTTCATCTTTGCTATCTATTTTCATTTCTAAATGTTCGTCTTTTGCCTCAACAGTTTCTTTAAAATGTTCTTCGAAAATATTCATTGAATCAATGTCTGATTTTTCAGTTGATACAGGTGTTGTAGCTATTCCTGGAAGGTTTTCATCTTTGTTATCTTTTTTCAATTGTAAATGTTCGTCTTTTATTTTTACAGTCTCTTTAAATTGTTCTTCAAAAATATTCATTGATTCGATGTTTGTCGTAGCAGTTGATTCAGCTGCTGTAGCACTGCACGCCAGTTTTTCGTCTTCGTAAAGTTGAAGTAATTCGCTGTCTTTAGATTTACTAGTAATATCAGTTGGCTTGAAAGGCTCGTCTAAACTCATAAATTGATCTCCCGCTATGACATTCACTGCAGTTTTTGTTTCTAGAGGCATATCGGTGAACTTAAGGATTCCATCATGATCACTTTCCATACGTTGCTTTTGCTCTTCAGCTTCATATTTTTCTTTATCGTAATCAAAACTATCCTCATCATCATCCACTGTCATGAAGTGAAACGACCTTGCAGCCATTTCTTCCAGCCTATCGTCTGTTGGTGTTTTTGCGTCATACTCTCTTTGCAGAGTGTCCATCAATTCTTGACAACTTATATCTAATTTGTTTTCTACCAACTCTCGTTCAATATCCAGATCTTGTTCATTCACAGGGATCACAGTAAACTTCGACTTTCCACTTAATTTTAACGATTCTGATTCATCAAGCGATGTAGAGCGAGTTTCTTCAATACGCGGGATTTCAAGCGGTTTCTTATCTACACTTTCAGTAATGTGTACTTGACTTTGCTGCTGTTTTAATGATGACTGATACTCCTCGAGCTCTTTATCAAACGCTTGGAATGGTTCTAGAGGTTCTGATACTTCTATTTTCTCGTCACCTATCATCCAATTAACAGGTTTTATTTCTAATTCCTTGACTTTTAATCTAGGCGAAACAAGTGGAGGGCTATCAATCTCAAAAGAGTCTCGTTCAGTCTTTCTCTTTATAGAAATTTTTTGCAAACCACTATCTGGTTTCTTGTGACTATCTTGTGGCAAAGAAAAATCAATATTCGTATCTTCAGAATATGTGGCAGAACTCATAGTAACATCATGTTCTAATGTATTTAATGAATCTACAGCTGGGCTCTCATGTAAAATCTCCTCCTTGATTGAAATATCACGAGGACCTGACGAAAACTTCACTTCATCTATCTCGATCGATGAAACATCCATTGAATCCTGTCTCGACTGACTTTCATTTTCTGGTTCTAGAATTTCTAAAACTCGAGCACCAGAAAGTTCTGATATAAATTTACCTTCAGCAGTGGTTTTAGTAGCTAATTTGATGTTGTCTACTGAAGATAATACTTCTTTGACATTCGAGGTTGAAGTTTTTTGTCTATTTATGTCATTTTCATCCAACTCTTCAATTTCTATTTGTTCAGACATGCTACTAGGGCTCATTGTAATATCTCTCTCGGGTACTTTTGCTTGAGATGAAGATAATTGAAATGACGATGATTCGTCTTTTGTTATGTCTTCGCTTATACTGACACTTACACTATCTCGTGATCCAACATCAACCAGTTCTTCTTGAATCAATGAGCCCAATTTTGTAATATCCCGTTCTGCATCAATTGATTTACGCATTATACTTTCAAATTTCCGGGTCAAATCATCAGCCAGCTCATCATGAAAAACTTCAGATTCAATAGTTCCACTTTCTGGAGATTGTATCTTTTGCTGTACTGAGCCAAGAGAACTTTCAGTCGATTCGACTATCGTTTTTGAAATATCTTTTTGGGATGCGTCTACCTTTGATTTAAAATCTTCTTTAACATCGAACGTTTTAGAACTATCAGTTATTTC
Organism: Gastracanthus pulcherrimus; assembly: GCA_949152435.1. NCBI lineage: Eukaryota > Metazoa > Arthropoda > Insecta > Hymenoptera > Pteromalidae > Gastracanthus > Gastracanthus pulcherrimus. The sequence goes on along the minus strand of OX424574.1, from coordinate 12,291,976 downwards.
TTCTTGGAACATAGATTTTTCCACAATTTTTCCTATATCATCCTTTTTGATATTTTCATCTCGAAGATCTTTTTCTAACTTGACACGTGCTCCAACTGTTCCATCTTTTAATAAACTTGATGTTTCCTCGGTCGTCACGATTTTTTCCTCGTCTTCTACTGATCTCGCCCTAATACTGTGCTCAGTTTCCTTGCCCATTTGTGAAGCAGAAGCTTGAATAGTTTCAAGCTCATCAGTTAAACTAACTAATGTTTTTTGAGTTGCACTAACAGACGTTTCTTTCACTTTACTTTCCTTTTCCTCAATTTTTTCATCTGGTGAATGTCTTGTCAAAAGAGACGCAGAGGTCTCCTTCTTCATAATATCTTCCTTCTCTTCATGAGCAATTATTTTTTCTTGTCCTGTATCTATTTCAGATGACTTTACTTCTTTTTTCTCTAATGAAGTTGTGGCTTTGTGATCGACTTTAGACGTGATAACACTCCCGGATGTAACAAAGTCAGCTTTCTTTAAGGCACTCGTATCTTCTAAGAGCTTTAAGGCATCTTTCGGATCACCTGTAAAGGTTCCCGAGAATACTTGAGATTCGCTGGTTTGTTTCCTTGTATGTTCTTCATACTCTTGAGTTGTCACTTCTTCACTTTTTTCTTTTTTAGTTACTGTGACTGTTTCAAAACCTTTTTTCGGTTGTGCATCTTTCTTTGGAATTTTATCAGAGGACTTTGGTGAAGGCGGTTCACTTTTAAGGCTCGAAGATCTAGAATCAGAGTCTCTTGATGATCCTGGACGTTTCAAGGATGGCTTTGGTGATTCCTCTTTAGAATCTCGTCGCTTCGTTATAGCAGTTTTTGGTATATCTTCTTTAGATTTTTCTCTCTTTGGGACAGGTTTCGGCGAAAAATCTGAAGTTTTCCTTGCAAGTTGTTTTGGGGAATCTTCTTTTGAATCACGACGCTTAACTCCGGACTTAGAAGCTATTTCTTCTTTAGAATTTTCTCTCTTTGGCAAATATTTCACAGGCGTATCAATTTTCTTGACAGCTGGTTTTGGTGACTGCTCGCTTCTTGAATCTGAACGTTTTATGCCAGGCTTCGACGTTATTTCTTCTTTCGACTTTTCTCTTTTCGGAGTAGGTTTTGCTGAGAAATCTTCTCTAGACTTTTCACGTTTAGGAAGTACTGATTTTTGTATTTCGTCTTTTGATTTTTCACGTTTTGGTAAAGGTTTTGTTGAGAATTCTTCTTTGGATTTTTCACGTTTTGGTAAAGGTTTTGTTGAGAATTCTTCTTTGGATTTTTCACGTTTTGGAATAGTCGACCTAGGTATTTCATCTTTTGATTTTTCACGTTTTGGAATAGTAGATTTCGGTATTTCATCTTTCGATTTCTCACGTTTATGAATACTTGATTTCGGTATTTCATCTTTAGATTTTTCTCTTTTTGATAGAGAAACTGAAGGTAATTCGTCTTTTGACTGCTCTCGCTTTGGCGGAGATTTAAGAGAAAATTCATCTTTTGATTTTTCCCTTTTAGGTATCATTGATTTTGGAATTTCGCCTACAGACTTTTCTCGTTTTGGTGTCGCTGAAGGGGAGTCATCCTTAGGCGGTGATTTGATGGAAAATTCGTCTTTCGACTTTTCTCGACGCGGAATCATTGATTTTGGTATTTCCCCTGAAGATTTTTCTCGTTGTGCAGCTGATGATAGCAAATCTTTTGCCTTATCATCTTTAGGTGGTGATTTAATAGAAAATTCACCTATCGATTTTTCTCTTTTTGGAATCATCGACTTTGGGATTTCGCCTATAGATTTTTCTCGTTTTGGCGTTGCTGAAGGCGAGTCCACCTTTGGCGGTGACTTAATGGAAAATTCGTCTTTCGACTTTTCCCGGCGAGGAATCATTGATTTAGGAATTTCTCCCATAGATTTTTCTCGCTGTGGAGCTGTTGATGGCAATTCTTTTGCTTTATCATCTTTAGGTGGCGATTTAATAGTAAATTCATCTTTTGACTTTTCCCGTCGTGGAATCATCGACTTTGGTATTTCTCCTATAGATTTTTCTCTTTTTGGAGCTAAGATGGGTTCTTTGTCATCTTTTGGAGGTGACTTTACACTAAACTCATCTTTTGACTTTTCTCTTCTGGGTAACATTGATTTCGGGATTTCTCCTGTAGATTTCTCGCGTTTTAGAACAGTAGATGAAACGTCCTTTATTTTATCATCTTTGAGAGGCGATTTAATAGAAAACTCTTCTTTAGATTTTTCTCTTCGTGGTATCATAGATTTCGGGATTTCATCCATAGACTTTTCTCGTTTTGGCGCTGCTGAAGGTAATTCTTTAGCTTTCTCATCCTTTGGTGGTGATTTAATGGAAAATTCTTCTTTCGATTTTTCCCTTTTTGGTATCATTGATTTAGGAATTTCATCTATAGACTTTTCCCGTTTAGGCGCTGCCGTAGGTAATTCTTTAGCTTTCTCATCTTTTGGTGGTGATTTAATGGAAAATTCTTCTTTCGATTTTTCCCTTTTTGGTATCATTGACTTAGGAATTTCATCTATAGACTTTTCTCGTTTTGGCGCTGCCATAGGTAATTCTTTAGCTTTCTCATCTTTTGGTAGTGATTTAATGGAAAATTCTTCTTTCGATTTTTCCCTTTTTGGTATCATAGACTTCGGAATTTCATCCATAGACTTTTCTCGTTTTGGAGCTGCTGAAGGTAATTCTTTAGCTTTCTCATCCTTTTGCGGTGATTTAATGGAAAATTCTTCTTTCGATTTTTCCCTTTTTGGTATCATTGATTTAGGAATTTCATCTATAGACTTTTCTCGTTTAGGCGCTGCCGTAGGTAATTCTTTAGCTTTCTCATCTTTTGGTGGTGATTTAATTGAAAATTCTTCTTTCGATTTCTCCCTTTTTGGTATCATAGATTTAGGGATTTCATCCATAGACTTTTCTCGTTTTGGCGCTGCTGAAGGTAATTCTTTAGCTTTCTCATCCTTTAGTGGTGATTTAATGGAAAAATCTTCTTTCGATTTCTCCCTTTTTGGTATCATAGACTTAGGGATTTCATCGATAGACTTTTCTCGTTTAGGCGCTGCCGTAGGTAATTCTTTAGCTTTCTCATCTTTTGGTGGTGATTTAATTGAAAATTCTTCTTTCGATTTCTCCCTTTTTGGTATCATAGATTTAGGGATTTCATCCATAGACTTTTCTCGTTTTGGCGCTGCTGAAGGTAATTCTTTAGCTTTCTCATCCTTTAGTGGTGATTTAATGGAAAAATCTTCTTTCGATTTCTCCCTTTTTGGTATCATAGACTTAGGGATTTCATCGATAGACTTTTCTCGTTTTGGCGCTGCTGAAGGTAATTCTTTAGCTTTCTCATTCTTTGGTGGCGATTTAATGGAAAATTCTTCTTTCGATTTTTCCCTTTTTGGTATCATTGATTTAGGAATTTCATCTATAGACTTTTCTCGTTTAGGCGCTGCCGTAGGTAATTCTTTAGCTTTCTCATCTTTTGGTGGTGATTTAATTGAAAATTCTTCTTTCGATTTCTCCCTATTTGGTATCATTGATTTAGGAATTTCATCTATAGACTTTTCTCGTTTAGGCGCTGCCGTAGGTAATTCTTTAGCTTTCTCATCTTTTGGTGGTGATTTAATTGAAAATTCTTCTTTCGATTTCTCCCTTTTTGGTATCATAGATTTAGGGATTTCATCCATAGACTTTTCTCGTTTTGGCGCTGCTGAAGGTAATTCTTTAGCTTTCTCATCCTTTAGTGGTGATTTAATGGAAAAATCTTCTTTCGATTTCTCCCTTTTTGGTATCATAGACTTAGGGATTTCATCGATAGACTTTTCTCGTTTTGGCGCTGCTGAAGGTAATTCTTTAGCTTTCTCATTCTTTGGTGGCGATTTAATGGAAAATTCTTCTTTCGATTTTTCCCTTTTTGGTATCATTGATTTAGGAATTTCATCTATAGACTTTTCTCGTTTAGGCGCTGCCGTAGGTAATTCTTTAGTTTTCTCATCTTTTGGTGGTGATTTAATTGAAAATTCTTCTTTCGATTTCTCCCTATTTGGTATCATAGATTTAGGGATTTCATCCATAGACTTTTCTCGTTTTGGCGCTGCTGAAGGTAATTCTTTAGCTTTCTCATCCTTTAGTGGTGATTTAATGGAAAATTCTTCTTTCGATTTCTCCCTTTTTGGTATCATAGACTTAGGGATTTCATCCATAGACTTTTCTCGTTTTGGCGCTGCTGAAGATAATTCTTTAGCTTTCTCATTCTTTGGTGGCGATTTAATGGAAAATTCTTCTTTCGATTTTTCCCTTTTTGGTATCATTGACTTAGGGATTTCGTCCATAGACTTTTCTCGTTTTGGTGCTGCTGAAGGTAATTCTTTAGCTTTCTCATCCTTTTGCGGTGATTTAATGGAAAATTCTTCTTTCGACTTTTCTCTTTTTGGTATCATTGATTTAGGAATTTCATCTATAGACTTTTCTCGTTTTGGCTCCGCCGAAGGTGATTCTTTAGCTTTGTCATTCTTTGGCGGTAATTTAATGGAAAATTCTTCTTTAGATTTTTCTCTTTTTGGTATCATAGATTTAGGGATTTCATCTATAGATTTTTCTAGTTTTGGCGTTCCCGAAGGTAATTCTTGAGCTTGTTCATTCTTAGGTGGTGATGTAATGGAAAATTCTTCTTTAGATTTTTCCCTTTTTGGTATCATAGATTTAGGGATTTCATCTATAGATTTTTCTGGTTTTGGCGTTGCCGAAGGTAAATCTTTAGCTTTCTCAGCCTTAGGTTGTGATTTAATGGAAAATTCTTCTTTAGATTTTTCCCTTTTTGGTATCATAGATTTTGGAATTTCATCCAAAGACTTTTCTAGTTGTGGCGCAGTCGAAGGTAATTCTCTATCTTTGTCATCCTTTGGTGGTGATACAATAGAAAATTCTTCTTTAGATTTTTCCCTTTTTGGTATCATTGATTTAGGGATTTCATCCATAGACTTTTCTCGTTTTGGTGCTGCTGAAGGTAATTCTTTAGCTTTCTCATTCTTTGGTGGTGATTTAATGGAAAATTCTTCTTTCGATTTCTCCCTTTTTGGTATCATTGACTTATGAATTTCATCTATAGACTTTTCTCGTTTTGGCGCTGCCGTAGGTAATTCTTTAGCTTTCTCATCTTTTGGTAGTGATGTAATGGAAAATTCTTCTTTCGATTTCTCCCTTTTTGGTATCATAGACTTAGGGATTTCATCCATAGACTTTTCTCGTTTTGGAGCTGTTGAAGATAATTCTTTAGCTTTCTCATCCTTTTGCGGTGATTTAATGGAAAATTCTTCTTTAGATTTTTCCCTTATTGGTATCATTGATTTAGGAATTTCATCTATAGACTTTTCTCGTTTAGGTGCTGCCGTACGTAATTCTTTAGCTTTCTCATCTTTTGGTGGTGGTTTAATGGAGAATTCTTCTTTCGATTTTTCCCTTTTTGGTATCATTGATTTAGGGATTTCATCCATAGACTTTTCTCGTTTTGGCGCTGCTGAAGGTAATTCTTTAGCTTTCTCATCCTTTGGTGGTGATTTAATGGAAAATTCTTCTTTCGACTTTTCCCTTTTTGGTATCATTGATTTAGGAATTTCATCTATAGACTTTTCCCGTTTAGGCGCTGCCGTAGGTAATTCTTTAGCTTTCTCATCTTTTGGTGGTGATTTAATGGAAAATTCTTCTTTTGATTTCTCCCTTTTTGGTATCATAGATTTAGGGATTTCATCCATAGACTTTTCTCGTTTTGGTGCTGCTGAAGGTAATTCTTTAGCTTTCTCATCCTTTGGGGGTGATTTAATGGAAAATTCTTCTTTCGATTTTTCCCTTTTTGGTATCATTGACTTAGGTATTTCATTTATAGACTTTGGTGGTGATTTTTCTTTCTTAGATGTCAGAATTGACTGTGTAGGAATTATAGGTGTTGTTCCATCTTTTGGCTTATCCGCCGCAGGTATATCCTTTTCTTTTCCGTTTTTTACAAATTTCTCTATGTTCATCGGTCCTTCAGAAGTAGCTTGTGTTACTTTCGGTTCTGTAATTAACGTAGATTCAGAAGTGACGTGTGTTTCTTTTCCTTCTGTAATTGAAGTAGTTGCAGAGTTAGCTTGCATTATCTTCGCTTCCGTAACTGAGGAAGTTACGGAAGTAGCTTGTAATATTTGCGATTCCGTAACTGCAACAGTTACTAATCTATCTTTCAATTTGTCTTCAGATAATGATTTTACTTCATCGTGTTTCAATGCTGCTGCATCTTGTGCGTTATCTGTTAGCTTCGCTGTTATAGGTAATGATGACAAAGACTTATCTTCCTTTGGTTGATCTTTTATTTGTGTTACATGCACATCTTGTGTTTTCACATCTTTGTCTAATGGCAATACAGTGGTATCGGATTTTACTTCTTTAGGCGGTGATTTTATAGAGAATTCATCTTTAGATTTCTGTCTTACTGGAATGTGTGACTTAGGTATTTCATCTTTAGATTTTTCCCTTTTTGGTAGAGACACTATATCTGCTTTCTGTCTTTCACCTTTTGTCGAAGACATTAGATCTGCTTTATGTTTGTCACCCTTTGGCGGAGATTTCAAGGAAAATTCTTCTTTTGATTTTTCTCTTTTTGGTATGAACGATTTGGGTATTTCATGTTTAGGTAGTTCTTTCTGTGATGTCGTCTTTTCAGGCGACACCGCTTTACCCTTATCTGTTTTAGGTTGTGCTTTGGCGGGTGTGATGTCTTTTGGTTTTTCAGATTTAGGTGAAAATTTCAAATGTACATCCTCTTTTGATCTATCCTTTTTAGGGGGGGACTTTGAAAGTGAATCTTCTTTTGATTTATCTTTCTTTGGCGGAGACTTAGAAAGTGGAGACTTAGGTTCTTCCTTGGATCTTTGTCGAGTTGGTACCGCTTTAGGTGAAGTCTCCTCTTTTGACTTTTGTTTGGACAGAGTTGATTTTGGCGAAGTTTCTTCCTTGGTTTTAGCAGATTTTACAGCAGCTACAGGAGATCGAGATTCTGCAACTTTTTGTTGCTTAGTAACATTTTCCTGCATTTTCGTTGCTTTTGCTTTACTTTCTTTTTCAAAATCAATTTTGGTGACTGTTTTACTTTTTGTATCTGGCTTTTCAGACTTTTTGATCTCTACTTTATCGCTCGGTAAGTCTACTTTATCACTGGAGATTTTTTTATCAACTTTGCTAACTGTTTCCTTAGTATGTAAATCAGATTCCAACTTACTTTTGTTAGTGGACTCGGCGTATTTTTGATGAACCTTAACACTACTTTTCTTTTCACTATCTTTCTTTTCACTGTCTTTCTTTTCCTGGCCACTTTTCAGTGCTGACAGATCTTTTTCTCCTTTGCTAGTCCTTCGTTCACTTTTCTCTTCTTTAGAATCCTGCTTCTTTACGAACAAATCCTTTCCTTCCTTGCTTTTCCGCCTCTCATCTTTCTTCTCCTCTTTCACAGCATCCTTCTTCCCAAATAAATCTTTCTCATCTTTGCTTTTCCTTCTCTCATCTTTCTTTGTAAGGTCCTCCTTCTTCTCCTTGATTTCACTCTTGTTGATATCGAACAAGTCCTTCTCCTCCTTGCTCTTCCTCTTCTCCATAATATCGTCTTTCTTCTCCTCTCTCCTTTCCTCCCATGTCCTAATTTCTACCTTCTCCGGTTTGCCACCCATCTCCATTTCCTGTTTCGCTTTCTCTTCTAAAATCCTCTCTGTCTCTTCAAACACTTCCAGCGATCTCTCGTCCTCGCTAGATATCGAGATCCCGGACAATCTAGCCGCGGCGATTCTCGCGGATTCCTGGGACGACTGGCTCTTGAGCGATCCCCTCGCAGCAGATATTTCTTTCTGTATCTGTTCCTCGAAGTAATGAGCCTTTTCAGCGACCGTGCACTCGGATATGTCGACCCCTGGACCCATATCTGGCGGTGGGCTTTCTTGACCATCACCGGCCACACCACCTTCGTCCTCGCTGCGTACCTCGCGTACGTCGCTGAGGCACTCGCTGTCGCTATCATGATAAGTGAGCTGCGAGGTATGCGATACCTCAGACTCACTGCGCTGGAAGCTCTCACGCTTACTGCGCGCCATATCCTCCCAGAAGCGACGCTTCTCCGAGTAGGTTTTCTTATCCAAGGCTGGAGGCGAGAGCTGCTGTTGGAGCTCCTGCATGGAAAGGGTAGTAGCATCTACGGATTCTAGGGGAGTGCAGGCTGATTGGTCTTTTTGAGCTAGCAGGCTACCGACGGCATCTAAAACAAGCAAATAGAGATTTGTGATCGTGTTTAGGGCGATATTTCCCGGTTGCGCCAGAATGATTTTTTTCTAATTTGAAATAAATATTTAAACAATGTAACAGTTAATGTTTATTCTACCAATATCAATTCTATTCTAAAATATTAAACATTAGTTATTTGGTCAATATTTAATATTTTAATAATGGACAAGTTTATGATTTTAAGTATATTTATATATTGTTTTTAATTCTTGATTTAAAAATTTATAATTGTTTCAAATATTGTATCTTTTCTTGATTTACATTTTAGCATGTTTTCTAATCTTTATAGCACAATATGTACATTAAAAAATAAGACGAGCTTGGAAGTTTTGAAATAAGAATATTCCAGTTAATATCAGCATAATCTCGTTTATTTCACTTAAGTTTTACATGAACATAAACAGCACCTGCGGATCGGCTGCATTTACAGCTGAACACTCGCAAAAATCCCCCGTAAACGCGCCTCGGAGGAAGTTGAAAAGCAATGAACAAGCATTTGTTTGCTTATATTTTTAATGAATTATTAAGTACGTAATAATTGTATACAATAAATATATTTTCATAAATATTTCTATTATATATACATAACGATTTGATAGAACATATATCTTTAATAATGATGTAACAACAATAATAATAAATTGTGTTTAATTATTTGACATGTAATATGCAATTAATCTATATATTTTTTTAAAGACGGTTAATTTCTTGTACATAGAGATTTAGAATTCAATAAAAATCACTAACAATATAGTGGCTAATTCAGATATAGAAAATCTTATTTTATCACTATAAGGCAATTATGTATTATCATGTTATTTATTTAGTTAACTTTCTCAGTAAAATTTTAAGAATCTGAATTCACCATCTGCAGATAGTAACTTGCACTAAATTCTGTATCTCGTGTATTATTATCGCATTATATTGAGTATAATTAATTCATCGACAAGTCATGTGTGATGCTGACACTTTTGACATAGCTTAGAGTGTTTAATATTCCATTTTGTTGTCTATGATAATGTCGAGGACGGCAGTTATGTCTGCAAGCAACAGATAGACACAAATACATTTTAGTAAAGTTAATCCGGGAAAAAACGGGGAGCAGTGTACTGCTGTTAATTCGTTAATTTCTTAATTTTGTTTCTACTATTTAAGGCTTGATCTACAATCGCGATTCTTTTATTAATATAATCGGTTCTGTTACTGTCCGAGACAAAAATTGATTAACTAGTAAAAGATTAGAAATTTATGAATTTATTTTTCCTAAATTTTGTATATTTTGGGTTGAATATAGATAAAGAGAAGCGTGCGCTCAAGAGGAAACTGTTTTGATTGTATACATATTCATTTTGTATCATAAATAAATTAAAAAATATATATTTTGTATAAAAATTGCGACGTAACGATATACTGAATTTCGTTAATTCAGTAATAATTTCAAGCTTGTTACACATTTATTCTTTTATACGTATTATTGTATCTGTAATTCGTACACGATAAATATTTAAATACGTATAACATTAATTTAAAATTTATGTCCCTATGGCACTTCTACAACATATGAGAATTTGTTATTTCTTCGATTTTAAATACGAAAGCCATGGATCTTATTGAAATAAAAATAACGACAATAGACTATATTGTGTTTAAAATATCTAGAATTTAGTTTTATAAAAGGGACTCAAGAAGGTATGTAATCTTAGCTTCATTTAAAAATCTCTAATTTTTTTAATGAAAAATATTTTTCAAATTTAGATTACTAATAATCTTGTTATGTAACATTAAGATGTTAAAAGTAAGCGGTTGAAAAACAATTAAATATATAGAATAATGTTTAAAACGAACGCATAATATATCAAGGATAATTTAACATCTACAAGTGAGCTATTGGAATTGCATTGTCCTGCATGAAATGTATTATACTTTTCTCGGTGAGAAATAGTTATAATATCTATTGTCTACTTTTAATCTTACATCCGGCATCATTATGGATCCTTTCGCAAGGATCGTCATTGTTCCTTAAAAAGTTAAAATTTAAAGAATTCGTTCAAAAATATATCGTAATTTGATCAAATGACTTAAATAACATCAAAACTCACAAGAAGATATAGAATGTTTTTCACGACCTATCATATTTCAATTAACCATCAGACATCTTCATTCATACAAATCAAATTTCAATTGATAAATCAATTTCTATAGAACTAGTATATCACGAAACAAAAAAAAAAGAAACTCCCAATCGATGATTCGCCAATCTCGTCCTCGCCTCTACTCAAAATCCTCCACATCCGTGTGACTATCGCTGATAGCATCTTCAGTCGGGTGATCCTTCACAGTCAGCAGCTGCTGCTCCATCTTATCCACATTCCTCATCACGATCTGCGACGCGGCCATAACATCGAAGGCCTCGTACTCCTCTCGCCTCTGTCCGCAAGCACCGTCCGCCACGTCCTCCTCATCGGAAGCTTCCATATCCTCGCTGTCAGTCGTCGGCATCACGAGCATATCCGGCGCATCCGCGCCCAAAGCCATGGCCTCATCGTCGATGGACATCTGATTGCGGACTTCGATGCTGAAAGGTCCGTCGCCCTCCTTTGTCGTTATCGTTTCGCCGTTGAAGTCGCAGAGTATGTCGCTGCGAGGTTTAATGAATATCGGCGCTTGCACAACCTCCTCCTCGTCGTTGGACATGTCCTCGAGGTCGGTCTCGCCCTGGTGAGGGTTCTCGCCGACGGTGAGGCTACCGCGCGGAGAGGCCTTTGCTTTAGATTTGTTACGATCGGTCCAGTTGTTGTCGGCGTTGTTCTCGGGCTCGCTCGTGTAGATCTCGTCGACGTCCGTGAGGTTCTCGATGAAGCTGTTGCGACGCTCTCCAGAGCCACCGTACGAGGAGTCATCGCTACCGTCTAAGGTTACGGATATTGTTGGGTGTAGGAGGTTGTTGTCACCGTAGACGATGGATTTGTTGGTTGCTGATGGTTTAACACTGTGATTTGGGATTGAAACGCGAGGTGCGGATAGTTCACCCTCTGAGTCGGTGTCGGAAAAGTGAAGCGAAGTGTTGTTCATCATGGCGTTGAGACGACGACGAGTGGATCTCGCCTTTCTCTTCGTCTTCGCACCTGTTGTCGTTGTCGTGGTGGCGTGTTCATTCTTGATGTGCAGATTGCAGCAGTCTCCATTTACGGCTTCGCCTACTTGGCAGTCGATATGTTTAAGGGAATCTAGTTCATTGTTGTTTGGTGGTGGTGGTTGGACTAGAACTTCCGGTGAGGTCGCTTCCTGCTGGTTCTGCATAATCGCTTCTGGCTGAATTTTGACGCTGCCGTTGCTGCTTCTTGGACTTGTGGCTGGACTTGAATCGCTTTCGCAGTGCGGCAGCTTTCTCGGGCTTTAGCTATCTGGCACTCGGTAGGGTTTTATTAGGGGAGTAACTAAAAGTACCTGAAAAACCAAAGTAAAAGAGGGGGCTATAGTTCGTGGGGGGACTATACTTTGTTGTTGCGGATGTAGCTGGTTGTGTTAGGTGGTGATAAATGATAAAAGAATGTTTTGGTTGAGAGTGAGAAATTAAATTGTGTGAACTTATAATTCTATTATTAATTTAAGAAAAATATGTTAGAGTGCGAATTAGTTTGGATAACTGTTAAAAGTGTATATTAATAAATAAACAAAACAAACGGAAAATAGTTTGGATAATTGCTAAAAATGAATATTAATGTAAAGTACACCTCGTGAGAAAAACTGATTTGAAAAATGAGTGATAATAATTAAGATTGAATTTTAAGAGGCAAGTGTATCTTTAAACTTTATTCAAATTATAACTGATTACAATGAAATTACATAATAGAAGGTTGGTGATGCAATTTTATCGTTAAATTTTCTTTTTACATTATTCTTGTAATGAATTTAAATTACGACGTGTTATTGGTTTCAAGTTCATGGATCAATATCAAGCGCAAGTGATTTGTCCACGTTTCATTTCAATGGCTTCAGAGCGGCTATCATTGAAACTATGTAGAATGTATGTCATTCTAAATTACTTCCAAACATATTTCGTATAAAACTATTTTTTCAAACGGTAGTTTTTGTATATGTTTATAATAAAGTAATAAATATTAACAATAACTTATGCTTTATTATTTAAATTTATAATTCAATAAATTTCTTTGTTATTTTAATATTTAGCTTTACTTATTTTTAAATTAACCTTCTATGGTCATATAGACTATGGAGTGCAGGTAACCTCGATATCTTTAGATGGCTGCCATGTTCAAAATCAGCAGTATTTTGGGTAAAAAAATTACTGAACATTCATGAAGTAATGTAGAATATGAATGAAAGATTTATTTTCATTACATTTAAATCTCAAATAGTACAAAATCGTAAAGCAAAAATTTCGTCAAAGATTGACTTGCTTCACTTAGAAATCTAGTATAGCCAATTACATTTTTAACATTTAAAAAGCTAACACAGTAAATAACCCTCTTAGCAAACGGTAGTTGAGTAGAAAAATAACCTTTGATTCATATTCTATACCACTTCAAGAATGCAATTAATTTTTTTTAAAGATAAAACAATCAACAATCTGGGCATGCCAACGTTTAACTATTGGGGGTAAATAAATCTCAATGACCATCGTGTTATTATTTGGAGGTATGACCACGGAAGGTTAATAAAAAAATCAGCACAGTTTTTATAAACAAAAGATGCACTTATCCTCAAAACAATTCTCTTCATGTATCTTACAAAACAAAAAATAACCAATAAAAATCATAAAGTGTACATGAGTAGATGAAAAACTGCACTCACGTTTCACAGTGTTTTGCGACACGAACGGCAGCGTAAATCCAACTGACTAAGGTTCCGAAAACCGACTGTTAAAAGGCAAAGTTGACGACAACGACGGCGGTGGCGGCGGTCAATTTGTATATACTTGTCTAAGCTTGTGGGAGGAACTAGTATGATCTGATCTGGTCGAGGGTCAGTCGGTAACTACAAAACCCAGGTGTGTACGTGCGACGGGAGGAGGAACCTTGCGAGAATTTGTTGATACTCTTATGCGGCCTAATCGAATTGTATGAAGCCTTACCCAGACCGTCTAAGTTGTAAGAGGATTAACGTTTCCTTCGGCCACATGCGGTGAGAGGGACGAACAAAAAATAGGAATAAACAAATGATTGGGGATACATACACTCGCACACGCACTCGATGAAGTAATTTCGTATACTTGTGGTAGATTCGATGAAATTCGACGTTTGCCACTGGTAAGGGAACATTTTTATTGGATCACGTCCTGAATTTTGTAACCTGCTGCGTAGTCGCAAGAAATTGCGACGAAATTTATAATTTATAAAATAAAAAACATAAATAAATATATATTTCAAAATTTGCCTAATTTTGTTGCAGACATTGAAGGGGTATCCAAGATCATTAAAAGTTTATAAACTAGAGTGAAGTGAAAATTGAAAATTATATACAAAAGTTTTCTTAATATATTTTTTTTTTCATTTAAAGGGGGATCGAAAAGTTTCCTTTGTGTTATTCATGATTAAAATGTTATTTGGTTTTAGAACATATTTTACATTATTTGATACAATGATTTCCCTAGAGATTAAAAAAGATGAATTGTTATATGACATGTTATTTTACAGCATTTTATGTACAATTAGATTCGTATCATAAGATTTCCTCTTGGACGCATTCTTCGTATTAAATGAATAAACATTTAGAGTTAATGCTTAATAAAAACTTTGCATACCTATTTGTTCCTTTTGAAGAGTATCAGTAATGAACTTCTTCTCGGATGGTGAAGTGCGTTTTGGTTGATCGCGTTTTTCTTCGTTATAGTCAATTCTGTAACTTGATTTCATCAGGATGTCCATCTTTTGACTTATGATGTTCGAATCTTCAATGCCTGTGAAAATAATCGATTAACTTGTGCAACAATATAAAATTCAGCATAATCAGAAATATTTTATATTTGCAAGTGATTTAATGTTCATTTTCCTCTCTTAGGTCTAGTTTGTATGCTTTTTTACAAAACTTCCATTAAAATCTTCATAAAAATGAAAAATATTTATCATTCTACTAATTTATGTAAGAAATATCATTCGTTAAAATGGTTTGTGCTCTTTGATGTTCAAACGTTAAAATTTACTGTCAGAATTTTTAAAGAAATTTATTGACGTCCAAAAATCAATAAAGTCTTTCATAATTGGGCAGTCATTTATTAGGTTATTTCATGATTTCTTTTGATAAACACTGTAAAGTTTTAACGGAAATTAATTCACTGATACTAACAATAAGGGTAGAATTTAAAATCACGAAAGTGTTGTGTTTCGACCCGGGCCTGCCTTACTGGTCTCGTCAGTAAGGCACTAGGAAGACCCTATCTTATACGCGAGATATATAACCAAGCAGAAAATGTTACTTATAGTAATACCACTAATACCACTTTTGTACTCGTACTAAATTACTCGTACTATGTCACCATATTGTCGCGTATTAGCAAAAGTATTACACAGCCACCTGGCGAACTAAGTGGGTGTTCAATAACTCGTGTCAATCGACGAGGCACGTTTACCGCCGTTTACATACAAACTTGTCGCTCTCTCGTGCCTCTGGTCGTAACCGGTGGCTTACCCCACTCCGCGATCACGTGTTTTACGATCCCAACTACGCGTGCAACGTCCAGCAGCGACTTTTCTCTTACTCTAGCGCTTCTACTTCGCAACAACTTCTATAAGTTATTCATATTATTCTAATTATTTTACATAAGTAATATTACTCCAGAAGTTTAGTATTTTCCACGTGAATTTGCCTTTCAAATTACAATTATTTATGAACTCGATTATAGTCTCTTCTGATTTTCCACATTATTTCTTTACATGTCTAAATTCATGGTGTTTGCAAACGTGTAAACCGAACTTGATTCTTTTTAATTATTCTATCTAATATAAATTTTTGTGATTTACACATCATCTGATAAATGATACCATACTTCTTTTGTAAACTTTTCGAATTTTTACAATGCATCTAAAATAAACTGAGAAATAAATCGCTGATAGCACTGGTAATGCCGCCTTTCAGTGACAACATCTTCAAAGTTACATGAACTATGATATATTTTTCAAATCTCCATCTATTTACAGAATTTAAAGAGATTGGTGAATCGGCTTGAATATTATATCCGAATCATTGAAACCTCCAAAGAAAAGCAAAATATTATAGAACCCAATTGGATAAGTGTAGACTTGATTTTCGGACTACAACTGACAATTTTTCGAAAACTTGTCCACCACATACAACTTTTCTCACGAACAAATAGTTCTTTTTTTGTATTTAAGAACATTTAAAATTAAGGTTTGTCCAATTCATACCCTTGTATTTCTCCGTGTACGTGATTTCCGGCAGCACGATGTTCAGCACGCATAGCGGCTGCTGGGAGGGTTCGCCCTTGACGACCTTGGGCTCCCTCATAAACATCATCCGCGCCACGGGATCGAGCTGCGGATCCTTGACCTTCACGTGGAACGACAGGCGATTCTGTCGGAAGGCTTTGAACGTGAATTTGAGTTGTACGCCGGACTTCGTGACCGGCACTAGGTTACCGCTGAACTCAATGTACAGATCCTTGCCATCCAGAGTCTGAAATGAAAGTTGACATCATCGTTAAGGTTGTTCTTGAAAGAGATAAAAAGACGCGGTGGTGAAAATGATTTAACAGAATTCATCAGAATTAGTTATACTCAATTGTCACGCATCGTAAATAAATGTTTGGACTTATACTTCTGGTAAATTCTGCAGAAATATGACAAATCATTTATGACATCCACTAGGGAGGGTGATTTGATTTGCAAAATTATTGTTATTACTTACTTCAACGTCCCGGCTCTTGACGATTTCCGCGAATTCTTCCTGCTTCTCCAGAGTGTGGATTCCCTCTTTGCTGTCGGTCATGCAGAGGATCCTCAATGTAGCTTCGACTTCCTCCATTCGTTTCGAATAAATCACAAAACTAAAAACAGAAAGCAAACACACCGTGCACTTAGTTTGTAATTATTCATTCTTATTTCATAACTAGGCTAAAAAATTGTTGTAATTTGTCATATGATTAACGAGTGACTTGGTATTTCATGTATCGGCACAAAAATAGCATATCATACATTGATTTGTAGAATGTTATCGTTTACTAAAAGTTTAAGGAGTTAAATAAATCAAATATTCTAATTACTGTAAACAAACTATTCAAAATATCACCACCATGGCATATCACTTCCATGGAATCCTAACTTGTTATAGGTGAATAAAGGAATATAATTAAACATAACGTACTGTAATGAAAAATTTTAAATCATATAATTCACTTTTTAGATATGTCCAATTACAATAAATTCTGTCCACTGTTAAAATATCAATTAATATTTTTTTCTTTAATTTATCTACCGATCTCCCGTGACAAATTACGCGAGTACAACCATCACTCACTTGGTAATAAACGGCACGTAGAGCGACTCCCTGTAAAGGTCCGTGGCCATCTTGGGCACCTCCTGTATGTTTCTGCAGTCCATCAGCCAGAACCTGGCCGAGACGGTGGTGGTGAACGAGACCTTGTCGTTCATGAAGTTGAGAGGCGTCGAGCCGGTGACGTCCTCCCACTGGGCCTCGCTCGTGCCCCCGGCGATGCTGCAGAGCAGCCGTAGCGTGGGCGTCTCCCCACCGTAGTGATTGATCATGCCCTTGTTGGCGGCCTGGGGCACGGGCAGGGTCAGACTGATGGGCTTGTGGAACTTGCGGCGGCGGGGCTCGATGGTGATCACCGGCGAGACGGCCACGCAGTTGCCGAGGAGCTTGGCCGTCAGTTCGGCCGGGATCACGTGCGCCTGGAACGAGAGATCAGGGTGGGTTTGGTCCTGGGTTGTTTGGTCGAGTTTTCAAGAATTGCTGGGATACTTTGAGATCCACAGATGCGCAGTGAGTGGGGGAATATGGGTGAATGTAGAAAACTAGCTCTTATTGTTTGAAGATTGTTGAATTGTGAAAATATACAAAAACTGAACTGGAGAACTGAAGCGAAACTTTAAAAAAAGAGATTAAATTGATAAAATAAGTGAAAAAATCGAAATGTTATCAGATATTAGTAAGAAATTGAAAAATTCACTTTATTATATTTTCCAGTTCTACGGAAATAATTGTTATTTATAAGCTTAAAATTTTATGGATTCTTCATGCTCGTATACATTTTATAGGTCCGCTATAAACATTTAACGAGTACCGTATAAATTGAATTTGAATATTCTTTTTTATAATCATTTTCTTTTTAAATATTGATGTTAGAAGAATCTAAAAGATTCAGCTGAAAAATATACGCATAATTGATACATACGTGATAATACATAAGTCATTTATACGATTGCCCTCGTGGAAATAATAATCTGTTTCTCAAATTTTGAAAACAATGCAATCCTTATCAAAGGAGAATGACCATGGTATAAGGGAATTTTGATCAAAACTATAAACATATGAAACCCATTTCAATATTTCATTGTTAAGTACGTGTATTTTAGTGAATTTAAAAAAAATGAACGCCCTTGACGATGTCAAAAATAGCTAAAAGTCAAACTGTCGGACTGATCTCATATGTATCTACTGATCTAACAGATGTTAAAATGCTTAAAAAGTCACTAGTTAGCAGTTTTATTGCAAGTATTTCAAAAAATAATCTAGAAAATTTTGAACAAAGATAAACTTGGTATTGATTTTGACGTTGTCTTGAAGCTTTCTCGGATTTTGCCAGAGTTGCGTAATTTTCCTCAATTTTTCTATAGTTTGACAAACTTTGCAAAAACAACTACAAATTTTTACCACAAATATGTAAAAATGCATTTCCGTTAAATTTTACTAAGCATTAAGTACCTGAATTATCTCCACTATGCCAAATTATGCTTAACTCTACATCGTGCTCGAAATTGGCTAGCTTAAAATAATTTGGAAAAGTTGAAAAGTTTGACACGAATAAGCATAGTTTGGTAAAGATAATCAAATGTAAGAATGCTTAGATGCGGAAATTATTTAATCAGTATAAGTAGATCATGTCCGGGATTGGAAAGCCACTTATTTTTATTGTCAAAGTGAAGTGTAGCATATATTTAAGATGTACGTGACACGATTGCAGCTGTCGAAACGTAAACATACCTGCAAGCCAACTTTGATTTTCTTGGTCAGAGCGCCAGGTGGAAAGACGGCCTGCACCTGATTGGCGACGCTGGAAATTAGGATTCCGCCCTCGGCTCCGATAACGTGCACTTCCTGCTTAATACGAGTGACGATTGCAAAGTACTGCGGAAACTCCAGAGTTAGTATTCGCGTTATCCTGCCCGAGTGTATGGAACTCATGTGCAAATCTAAAGAGGAAAAAAAAACAGAAGGAAATAAAATAGTGAATAGAACTATTTGTATTCTTTGTTAATATGCTACATATAATATATAAAAATGATATATATCTTATACCTATACATTTATATGTAATTTTGTGCTAGCAAACATATGTAATGTTGTATATACATATGTATGATCGTATATAATGCTGTGAAATTATATATGATTATATGTGGTAAATGATTATATAAAATTTTAATAATAATTTTTGTAGTAGGAATTGTAAGATTCTTAAGGATGGTGTTAATCGATTGAATAAATGAGACGGTTTAATATTTTAAATTAATGCCATAATTTAATCAATCAACGTCATCCTTCAAAAATATTTAATGATAGTTATAGTTTCTGTTTAATAAAATGAATTCATACCATAAGTAGTATTCAGGAGCGTATCGTCATTGTCAGCCGAGTTATCGTGTTCCTTCCAGTTTTCTCCGTTTTCACTTCGTAAAATAATGATTTCTCTGTCCTTGCCTTCTACAGAGGCGAAATGTGGTATGTCGATTAAAACAGGCCTAAAACCGAGAAAATATAATATATCAATAATAATTCCATTGCTTTTATTACTCGGTTAAATATTCAATTACGTAAATTCAAGAATCTGTCGATCTCTCCGAGTCAATTGTGGTGAAAGGATATTAAATAAATAATCCTTTCATTTAACATTTCGGTGGTCGATACCACCCTCATTAGAGATAAACTGTATACTTGTACTTAGAACTTCGAATAGTGATTTAACTTAATATAAAAAGTAAAAAGTAGTCTTTTTTGATAAGTACTTTACGATGGAATTTTTCATTTTCGCATTTACTGACTTTTTCTTATTAATATAAATACCAAAGTAAGAAAATTTGCCATACGATATTATTTTATATGCAAAGTTTTATATTTATTGTTATTTTAAATATTTTTTTGTTTGTAACAAATTAAAAAATTAATTTCTTTCCTAAAAGCTACTGAATAACTATTTGACAGATCAACTGCTTTCTATATGTAAAAAAAGTCAGTAAAAAAGTATAGAGTGAATATATTACAAAATTCATCGTTAAAGGAACTTTAAAATGCATAACTAATATAAATTAATAAATTTATGAATAATATTGTACAAAAAATAAGACGTTTTTAAGATGAGATGAAAATAATAATTTTAATTTAATTTCAATTTAATTTTAATGAAACAATTATTAGTTAAGTGACCCTAACCTTTTAACCGATTTCGCTAATTCTCGGAAATCCTATATCTGAGCAGTATGCTATTGAGAAAATAACTTACAATAAAAATGTACAACCTAATATCAACGCAAACATCGTTGCGTAATTTGTGAACGGCATCGAATTGCCCTATTCACATCCACGAACCCTGAGACAAGTCACAAATCTCCCCAACCTACCCCAAGAACGACGCGCCAACGGGCCCCATCTCGATGACCCTCGTAGCCAAGGACTCGCCCTCCATCAGAGGCGGCGGATTGGCCATCTTGCTGGGCTTGACCAGTCGACAGGTGACGCGTATCGGCATAGTGGCGCGCCTCGGAGGCACTATCAGCCGGATGCCGCTGTGCCGGCAGCCCTTCATCGTGCCGCCGCGCGCGTCCACCAGGAAACTCACCAGGAACCTGAATGCAATCGGATATTTTTCATCGTTGAATCGTGCCTTCGAGGCTGGGACTGCGGCGGACTTTACATCGAACAGAGTGCGGGTGCCATGGAAAGCGTTATCAAGTTATGCTGGGAAGCGTGGCTCGTAGCCCTTTCAATTTTATTGTGTCCCTGGTTGTTGGGGGAACCAGGAATGTGCGGGATGACCGAGACGGTCGAGATTTATCAAGTCGTCTCGAAGAGACTCGATCCGATCAATTGCCGAGATTTTGTTAAAATGCCGAAAATGATATATATATATATATATATATATATATATATATATATATATTTTTCACCAGAAGACTAGCTGGTGATACGATACATTTTTTAGAAATTCTAGGATACTTTCGTATACAATAATAAGAGCGTAGAACAATCCTGCTTATTATAAATGCGATCTCGTTATTCGTGCTAGATCCGAAATCTCGTCATTCGATTGATTTGGTATCCGATAATCACTTTTCTTGCATGTCTTTATAATTCGAATTATATACCCTGCGCAATGTTCCGTTCTACTGTTTCTTCTGTGCGAACGTTTTTTAAAATTTTGAAATGAAGAAGTGTAATAGAGGTGTACAAAATATAATTTGCTAAGTTATTAGTTTGTCGTTCATGCGCTCGTACTGGAGATTTTTCAAAAGTTCGAAAATCGTTCGCGAAAGAAGAACATTTTGCAATCGAACATTTGGATTCGAAATTCGAGATCGCAATTCAATATCCAAAATGCTATCATTATATGATACTTCAATGTAAAGGATTCAAATAAATGAGATCTTGGACAATACGACATATTGCAAAAACCGAGTAGACGAATCTCGCCTCGTCTCTATCGCGTCTCGCACATTCTTCTTGGACACTTGTTAAATAGAAAATTATTGAAAGGGTTACCACGTTTGCGCTGAGTAAAACCAAATATAAATGTGTTTATAGAAAAAGTCATTGCCTGACATTGTAACTGAAATAAGTTTTGAATAAAAAATAAATTTGTTTGAGAACACAATTGTTTTACCAATGCATGAAACAGAAAATAAGCAATATATCGCAGTGCTTTTAGTATACAGAAGAAGAGTTTGCTGAACAAAATAGATTTGATATACTAACGATTTATAATACGGTCTGGAATCGCATGAAAGTACAAAGAATTACGGCTGTTAGTAAATTATTTGTTAGACCTACAAATAAGTTCATAAATGCATTGCCATTACCTCGAGAAATCGTTGCTATCAAAGTTTTCAGCTGAACAATAATTGTTACTCTGAACGAACTCTTGCTGCTCTTCCTTAGAAACTATAATCACAAAAAAAATACATCAATTTAATCTTCATTATCCAAAATAAAAACTATGTATGCACTCACTTTGCCTGTGCACCGGATCGTCCCGCGTCACGTCGATCGGCAGCGAATCGTCCCTCAGGCTCTTCATGAGATCAGCTGTTAGGTATCGGTAGGGCTGCTCGCTTATCAGAGCATCCGAACCTGTCGGCAAATATCAGGAATCTTTTTGTACTGCGTGGTAAAACAAACGCCGACCGCGCCTGACAATGCAACGTCAATCGAGTTTATTACGCGATTGCATTTTATGGAATTACGAACCTCCCTCGTCGTCGGAGTCCGACATGAGACTCGTCTCCTGCAAGCTTTCTGGAGCGATCACTTTGTACTTTTCCTCCCAGTTCTTGTTGTCGGGTGTCACGCCGTCGTAGGGGAGACCTTTCAGCACTTCCATGACCGAGATGTAGCCTAGTTTTTGAGCTATGTTGAGGGCGGTCAATCCATCCTTCACACAAGAATTGCAAAATTATTTTCATTTTTGGGAAATAAACATTTTATTAAATATCGGAATTTGATTTTAGTTTGAAAGGAATTTTTAAATCACTGATAATTCCTGAAAGTTCCTGCGAATAAAGACGTATCTTAACTTTCGTATTTAAGCGTTGCAGTTAATAAAGACATGCATCAGCTATCAAAAGAAACAAGTATTATAAGTTTTAATTATTTAAGACAAGTTTAATGCTGAAATTATTTATTGATATGAAAATTAAAGTAATAATATCATAACAGAATTCTATGATTAACTATAACAATTTATAACACTTGTTTATTTTGATAGCAGAATTACATATTTATTAACTGCAACACTGAAATTCTAAGAATGAAATTCTTCTCTTATTGTTCAAGTATCTTACAAATTCTTAATTAAGGTTCTTTCATTATGCTTCTTTGATTAATACACTATATCAGAATATTTAAAAAAATATGGATTTGATTAAAAACTAGTCTATGCCTCATTCTTCATAACATAAAGAAGCAATAGAAAATGCAGTTCTCGAAAACCTCGACAAAAATATTGCAATCAACCCGTCCGAAAAAATATATAAAATTCGTCCGCACGGAAATGAATCGAGACGCGTTCTATCAATTAATTAATTTCAAATCAATCGATCAAAAACTGTAAGTAAAAAAATGTATAACTAAGTATTTGAAAAAGAAGGTATATAATGGCATATATATTACGTTGGTCCGAGCTCGGTGCGTGGCGTTGCCCTCGATGAGCGCCGACACGATGTGCGCGTGTCCCTGTTGGGCTGCCTGGTGCAGGGGCGTGTAGTTCTGCTTGGTCTTGACGTCGATCTCGGCGCTATGCTTGAGCAGGAAGCGGATCATCGAGAGATTGCCGAAGTGGGCGGCCACGTGGATCGGCCGGTAGCCGGTCTCGGTCTCGCTCTCGACGTTAGCCCCGTTCTTCACGAGGATCGAGGCCACGCGTATGAAGTCCTCCTGGGCGCACAGGTGCAGCGCCGTCAGGCCGTTCTGTCGGTTCAGATGGATTTTGTTCGTTTAATTGTGTGGATGATTGAAGAGTGTGTTATTGTTGTTTTACGGTGTGTGAATGCGTGGTGAGCTGAGATCTCAAAATGTACATAGGTAAAGGTAAGGCCTCACTAAACTTTTTCATTTCAAGCTGGGCTATTAATATTTTTTTATAAGGTTAAATATGACATATGTCAAGAAAAGCAATTTAATAAATCACGAACCAAGCTGGCATCTTAATGGTTCTCTATACGGGTTGAAATTAGTGAAAAATAAAAAAAAAATGTGTTATACACTTAGAAGTACAAAACAATTAAATTTGTGATCTAAGGTATAAATCTAACGGTTTTTTTAATTATGCTTCGCTTATTTTTCAGAAATTGGTGTTCTGAAGACTGTTGAAAAATGTTTCTGCAATCATACACGTTGTAAACGTTAAGACTAAAATTTTTACGAACGTCTCCTAATACCTATATTATGGATTAATAAAAACATTAAAACATGGAAACATTGGTTAACTTGAAATATTTATGTTGTATTCGAGTTTTAACCCAGGCTTGCTTCCTTATTTATACAAATAAAAGTTGTTAAAAAATTACTGTGTTTTTAGAATTTGATATTGATAGTATCATTTAATGTAGAATAATAATCTTTTTGATTTTGATAAAACTTTTGGAAGTTGTTTTTAGTACCCAAAAATGATATCCAGGTTCTGCACTTTTGTATCATAGGCCCTTAACTTCAAGATATGACCTGTTGTATCCGAAATATACTTTACACCATAAATCTGCATGGCAAACTTTTAGACTAGAGACATGATGTATCAAAAAAGTTAACGGAATGAGCATTGATTTAAATTTTATTTTATACAAAAATATCATTTTGTTGCAAAGTCATGATCAACTGAATTGGTAACGAAAAATGCATGAAAATTTGAGGATTTTCAACTCTTTAAATTGAGTGATATTGTATGCATTTTTCGTTATTATTTTCAATTATTCATAGCTTTGCAACGAAATGATATTTTTAAATAAACAAAACTTAAATCAATACTCATTCCATCAACGTTTTTGTCTTTGTGCATAATTTCTCTAGTCTATAAAATCTTTTAGAATTAAGGTGCGCAGTAGAGATATAATTTTTTACTATATTACCTATTTTGGATTCAATAAGGCATAAGTCAAGGATGTACGAAACAAAACTACGGGTTCTGGGCATAACTTTTGGGTGCTAGAAACCATTTCCTAAAGTTTCATTGAATTCCGTTTCTCTTTCTACTTTTTATTTCTATTTACCGTTGCGGATTCTTCTTGATAGTTAAGCGCCAGAGTTTACATCGATTTACAAAGAAATTTTGTCAATGATGCGACAAACTCTGGTTATTTATCGATGAAATAACAGCTACTTTATAGTACAAAAAATGTTTTAACCTGTTTTGATATGCACGAATATACTCAAGAAGGTTTTGAAGTATTAATTGTACTAGCTCTTTTAAAAACATCCCAAAATTTACTAATTCTCTTTTTTGCGTTTTACGTGATAATCCTTCCTTAAGTGGCAAAATGATTGAAAGAAAAGCTAATACGATACTGGATAAAATAGTATTATCGAAATCAATGAGGCTTACATATATTGAGGCTTACATATATTATGTAACTATTATTTACAAACAATGCTTAAAAAGCATTTTAAACTCTAAAGGTTTTGTCATACTGTTTTCTTTGAATATTGTTTACTTGTACAATTATGAAGTTTTAGTAATTAGATGTAGTAGTAATTAGAGCATTGACCTTAGGAAGACCAGCAAGACCGTGGACTGGATAAACAGTGGAATGTTGGCATTGCGTCTTATACAAATTTAAAGCTCGTCCAAGTAGACCAAGCTCATCAAGTAATTATTAATATAATAACTTAAAAATAGCGCGTAATTGTCTATGTAGAATTTAACTTGTGCAAAATAAACTGCCATTTTATATACATTTTTATGTAAACCCATTGAATGGAAAAAAATATGAATTAACATCAATCTTTCTGCACTAAAAAATATTCTTATACTGTGAAAAATGAATTAATCCTTTATTAAAACAATGTCAAATAAAATTAGATAAATAAAAAATGATTTTGTAAAAATCCATTTACATAATATATAGGTATTCGAGCTATACCTATCTTTAAAGTTTCAACTTCTTAGCTTATCAGATGATATGTAATAAATTGATTGCAGGATTGAATCATGACAGGTAGCAGACAGACAAAATAAAAGCGTTTAAAAATGCCCATCAAAGAATTCAACTAAAAACGAACGACTAGACATCCCGATGAAACATTGTAACGAGAACCACCTGTTTTCCAAAATCATACACCCGATATAAATATACGATATGACGCCCCGTTAATAATTGCTCACCTTCGCTTTGTGATTTGGGTCGGTGCCGTGCTCGATTAGCAAATTGGTCATATCGTAGTGACCTTTCTGGGCGCTCAGGTGTAGCGGTGTAAATCCCGCCTTCGACTCCACGTTGGCTTTCGCTCCGTGTTCCAGTAGCGTCGAAGCTATGTCCATCTGTGCGCGTGCATTACACGTAATGATACAAAGTATTTTATAATTAGCAGTTTGTGCGGTTGTTGGCTCTCGATTTAATGAAGATTCATTCGCGTGGGATTTGATCGAATTTAATTGGCGTGTGGAATACATTGGAATTATATCAATTGAATAAATCGTGATTTACTAGAGTGTACAAAAAATATTTAAATCGTGTCTAATGGAGTTAAGTGAAGAGTAATTAATCTGTGTCTACCGTTAATTGATTAATTAATAGGATTACTGCGACTAATGTTTAAGTCCATAAAGTATTATAATCTTATAAGTGATTTCATAAAAATAGTTGCATTGATTTTTACTTTTAGAGTGATATAAGAAAAATGCGATAATTTATGTGATATTCGCTTATACTACGTATAACTACGCCCGGGACTTATTAAATTTAAATTGATTTAAAAAATAAGTAATAAATTGTACTGTAAATTTTTTTTTAAACCATGAAAATTACATTTCTTATTTACCTGATTTTTACGTGCTGCAATGTGAAGCGGCGTTTGTCCGTTTTGTGAAGCTAAGTGTGGTGAAGCACCTTTTTCTAATAGTAGTTGTGCGACGTTCGGATGATCATAATGACATGCCAGCAGTAAAGGTGTAATATCGTTCTGAAACACAATTCCAAAGGAAATTAAGTCGTGATACTAATTTAAAAAGAATCCTTGCGCCGGTGTTAATTATTTCTATACAAAAATGTAAAAAACGTGTTCAAATTCAAACAAATTATGATTTTATATTTTTTAAATTGAATTCACTTTATTTATGCTTTTACACTTTTTTAAACACCTCTTAATACTTTTTTGACACTGTTTTGCACGCTTTAATACTTTTTACATTTCTTATACTTTTTTTACATCTCTTCAGCAAATTTTATTTAATCAGAATATGAAAGACAATAATAATCATATAATAATGATAATAATAATAATAATAATATAAAGCATTATTATTGTTGAAAATAATAAGAATAAAAATAAAAATTGTCCAAATTCAGACACTTGTTTACTTTTTCTTACACTTTTTTGTAGTTATGTATACTCGACGTGGTAAACATCTGCGTCCAACGATTTGAATTTTCATGTAATCCTCCAATGAGGTTAGCTAAAACGTGCATTTAATCCAATGAAATCTAATGAAATTGCAGTATTTAAAAAAAATTCAAATAGTTCGAATCATAAGTTATTCACGTTAAGTGTACACAAATATACATTATTTTATACTATCATTCACTTTATTGCAGGCTTTCATTCACAAATTTGCACTCTTTTACACTTCACTACAATTTTTCACACCTCTTTACGCTCTACGTACGTTTTTTACATTATTTTATAGAAAAAGAACTTTCACCATGGCATAGTAATGAAAAAGAGCAAAATGATACCTTTCCCTGTGCATCGAGTTTACTGTCCTTCTGCAGCAGTATCTTCGCCACGTTCATGTTCCCGTACTTGGCTGCGACGTGCAGCGGTGTGAATCCGTTTTTCGTGGTCGCCTTCACCGACGCGTTGTTATCCACTAAAATAGCCGCCACCTGATGGAAACACTCGTGTTAAAACTGACACTGCACTCGCTCTCTCACTCACTGTTTTACGACAAAATAATATACAGGAAAAATTACGCAAGCTGGCGAGATCTTTTTATGCAGTCAATGGCACAACGCATGATAGGTATTACGTACAAGGTAAAAAAAGCAAGGCAAATTACAGAAATGAGGAATGTGCGTGAGTAATAAAACATAAAATTAAAAAAAAAAAGAACGAAACAAAAGGAATAACGGCTTACCTGCGAAATACAATATAGATGAAAATCATAAAAAGATGGTCTACAACTAATAAATCACGTATATAAATTAATAATTGGCTTTTATATCGCTACACTATATAGGCTTGAAACTTTGAATGTTCGAGTGCATGTATACAATTTATAGATGTAGAGATACATGCTGCTTACAATATTACGTAAAAAAACAATATTAATAACATAATGTGTACGTGAAATTTCGGCAACAAGCGATAATGAATGAAGAACGCATGTGTAGTAAAAAAACATAAAAAATGATATATAAACAACAGCTTTATTAACATGTAAATTATAAAACAAATGAACCAAACAAAACATCGTCGTACAGATAAAACAAGTGTGCGTGGACAGTGAACGGTGAGAATGAAAATTATATCGTAGTATCGATGAATAAAAAAGGAACTGAAAAAAACAGTGCATATAAACGATCGCTTGACTGTACAAAATATAATTGATTATCGAAATTAAAAAAGAAACTAATAGTTCAACAGAAAATCTTAAATATTAGATAGTGTTTAAGAGAGTTGGTATGCTATCGAGGGGATGTGAAAATACCGGCGGAATAAAGACGATTAAATGAACACGTTAAAATTACAAATTTCAAATTAAAATTTAGTTCTTCTAGTAACAATATTTTTATCAAATGATAATAGTCAAATCGTTCAATCGATTACAGGGTATTCTAATGTAATAGGCTGTTTATAGTTTATATTAGCGTTTTTGCAAACTTTACTAAATCAAAATTATTGGCACCAGCTTTTTACACATTGTCATTTACATTTTAAAAATTATTACAATTTTTTAACTGAAGGTAATTTAAATTAAGTGTAGTCAAACACTCCGAGCATATATGAAAAAAAAGGTAGTTCATAACTGCTATGATTAGGTCTGTTCTACTTATTTAAGATTAAAAATTAACAAGAAAAGTAAAAAATGGCAACTCTTTAAAAATAACGTTTCGGTTATCTAACATTTTTTATCTTTCATGCTAATTAAAAGTCATTTTGAGTTTTACGTTTTAGGTAAGCAGAATAGGCCGAATCGTGGCAACTATAATTTACGTTATACATGATTTCGGAGTGCTCCATTGCAGTAAATAAAAATTATTTTGAATTAAAAAGATTTGTAATTATACTTTTCAAATGTTAATAAACACGTAGAAATAAAAATGACACCTTGAATTTCTACCGATTTTGCTTAGCAAATTCACAATACACCAAAGAAGCGCTTGTCACACTAAAATACCCTTTCCCACCTTCATCATCCAACAACTATTCCCCAACAACCAACCAAAATCTCGCGTCATCAACCAAAAGAGAAAAACAGTTCCCCGTCGGTACAAGCCATCTATATCACATCCCCCCTCCCCCCTCCTCCTCGAAAAAAAGAATAACAGACAGAAATCGTCAGATCATGTATTCGCGTCGCCGGCTCCAGAAGAGGAACCTCGAGTTACGGAGATCGAGGTAGTCGGCGATCTTGGCGATCTCGTCGTGCTCGTCGGCCGACAGTGTTATTACCTCTTCCTGGCCCTCCTTCGCGGCTATGTGCAGGGCCGTGTACATGTCCTTGGTGGTGGTGTCGACGGCGGCGCCGTGCTGCAGCAGGAGCATCACGATGTCGACGTTGCCGAGCCGCGAGGCTATGTGCAGGGGCGTCTGTTGCTCCTGGGGGAAGAAGAGGTGGAATGTCGTTTTGAGATATGGGTTTTTTTGGTTGATGAGGTTCTTTTTTACTGTGGGATTAAGTAGAAATGTGTGTGTGTGTGTCGGTATTTCCAATGATGAGGGAATTTGATAACGTAGAAATGTTATGACTACGATGATGATAAGTAGTAACGCGCGTCTGGACGGTTCACGCTGTTTCTACTTACAAGGAGAGAGAGAGAAATAGAGTAAGCTATGTGGGTCATGATTTTTTATGAAACATTTAAAAATCATTTACCTAAAGATGAAGCCTAGCACTCGTAGTTAAATTGAATAAGCTTTATACGATGAGATATAGCTAAAAACATTAACATTAGCATTATATACGTATATACGACTTTTTAACATTAAGCATATGTTAATATTTTTTGCTATATCTCATCATATAAGGTCTATTCAATTGAACTGCTGGTGCTATTCTTGAATGTTTGATAAAAAATCATGACCCACATCTCTCTCCTTGTTAGTTATACATACATACGAGTATAAGAGCAATTTCTCAAAATCGGCGTTCCTTAAAGTTCTAAATTTTGAAAGAATTTTGATTTTGGTTGATATAACATCAATTAAATTTTACGGATATCATACTCCCATATCTTTGAAAAAGTTTGTTGTTTTTATATTGAACAAAATTTTGAAAGGAGGTTATTCGGTTTTATCTAAAGTAACCTTCCAAAATTCTGATCAGTTCATTAAATCAAACTATCAATAGAAACAAAGAGTTTTTAATTATTCATTCTATAGAATTCATTTATAAAGACTTAAACGGTTGGTAAGGCATCGAAAAATACAAAATTATTTCCACTATGATTCAAAATAAATAAATTAATACCAGTACCGCAACATATATAGTATTTGATCTTATAAATATATTTTTTTACTATTATCGTATTTTTTATTTTTTTAGCATTTTATAGGTCTAAAAAGTATAAACGTAATATGTCAATGCCCAATACGAAGAAAAATGCGTTTCAAAGTTTAAGATAAATAATGCGATTCAGGAACTCAAATTAACCAACCTTCGTAAACACGTACAATAGCTCTTGAACTTGTATCCGTATATTTAAAGGGATACACATACATTTAAAATCTATTTTACGTATTTGGCTAGTGTTATAATCATTTTCGTAAACCTCTGAATTGCGTTACTCTTCGCCACAAACGCTGAATCGCGATACTCTGCGTAGCGAATTGAAATGCGTTTTTCTTCGTATTGGGCATCGATGTAATAAAACGTTATTAATGACGAAATCATAACTATACATTTGAATTTTCTTTGGATAAAATCTTCCTTTTAACCAATCTTTATTAAAGAATATCAAATGTCGATACAAATCGGTTTTCGTTAAGTGTATAAGTTAGCCCCAAGGCTTGACTTCGTTGGAAAATTGTTGTTTCCAAAAAGAAATATTTGTAAAAGAAATGGACGTATGACAAAATGTACACCCAGGGAAAGAACTATAAGAACTATCTTTCCGAACGTGCCGGTTAATGACCGTCAAAAGGCGCATGAACTGTGCACCCTTTGACGGTCATTAACCGGCACATTCGCAAAGATACTTCATTCCTTGGGTGTACAAAAAAGGTAACGATACTAAATTAGACTCATTCTGTACTATCCTACTGTATAATTCCTTCATATAATAACAAACAACTTTGATAGAATAGTTTAAATGTTGTATGTATCTGTATAACGATAATAAGTAGTAAAATTCGTCTGTCCAATCATCACTGTTTCTACTTATCCATCTACTTACTCTACGATCTTACTATTTCAGAAAAAAACAAAATTATACTTAAACAATACTTTTTGAAATCAAAGTTAGATAATATCAAAAAATCACGTTATAAAATTCACTAGTTTATTGTCTATACATCAATCATTTCGATTCGACACTCACCCTGGCGCGAGCGTCGACCTTCGCCCCGTTTCTCAGCAGTATGCGTATGATGTCGGTCTGATTGGCCCGGGCGGCCAGATGGAGTGGCGTCTCACCGCGCACCGTCGGCACGTCGGGATTCGCCTCGTGCTGCAGCAGGAATATCACGATGTTCATGCAGCCCATGAAGCTCGCCACGTGCAGGGGCGTCAGTCCAGACTGCAAAAATTATAGACACATTCTTTAAAAATTTGTGTATATCAATTAGAGATACGTGTTTTGATGGATAATTATGCCTGACTGTGATAAGTATGTGATACTATATGCTGAACGTTATATAGAGTAAAGAATATGTTTCTTTCGTATTGTGTCTTACCGGTAGGACGTGATTGGCAATTTTCCATATCGGTAAGTTTTTATATCAGCTGAATTGAGGTTTATACAAATGCCAATTTAATATTTTAGCAATTCTACAGGACCTGATGCGACTATTTCCTGCAGAAACTTTCTTCACACACATATTTTACAGGAACAAACACGTTCCAAAAAAGTTTTGAATAGCTATAAAAGTTTATGAATCATAAAATAAAGTATGAAAAAGTCGTAGAAACTACTTAGAGAACAGCCTAAATGGAAGTTATAATTTCCAATTTATTCTACTTATTTATCTTTCTGGATATATTTTTTGTGTTTCAATTTCTCCGATAAGAAATCTTTATGTAATCTGCAGCAGTAAAATTTGCTTACGAGTTGAAAAATTAATAATAAAATAATTAATACTCTTCAATGAATCAGAAAATGGTAAAAAACCTACGTCTCTTTATTTCAAAGTAGATAGATGCCAAGGCTAGTAAGACATTTCGCTTTTGCTACGTCTTTTCTTAATAAAAGTATTTAAGAAGAATTTTCATAAAACTTTAGAATATGTTTTATCAACATAATGCTACAAATTCTTTAAATATAAGTTATGTGTTTCGGCATTTTCTTTATTGGCTTCAAGTTCCTAAGGTATCTACTGTTCTACTACAAGTATGCATTGTTTAAAGAACGAATTTCCTAAACCATCCACTTTCAAAGTATCTAAAATCTACTACTGTAGTAAGACAGAAATTCAGTATATCATTAATTACCGATCATATTTCTTCCGAAATTTCGGACGTTATTTCCAGACTGCCGTAAAAGGTATTTGAGGTCGCTACTTACGATTTCGGTGTCAGGTTTTAAAAATTCGAAATGGCGGATTCAATAGTGTCCAACATTTCTCGAGAACGACCTTACAAAGAACCTACCTTAGAAAGAAAATCCACACTTTAAACACCTTCTTACTTGAGGTGCTGCTCGTGTTACAGGCAAATACGTAGACCGCTCTTTTCAATAAATTTTAACAATAACATTACAGACATATTTACTTAAAATTGAAAAATGATAAAACAATGGGTCTTCGTAATTGTGCGTAATGAGTGGTTTAGTTTTAAAAAATCTGCTTCATTCCCTGAATTGAATCTTCATTGATTTTTGTGAAAATAATCCCCCTAAATCAAAGTAATCATTTTAAAATAACTGGAAAATTTTGCATTCAAAGAGAAAGTTATTCAATATTATTCTTCTTGATTCAAGAGATTATTTCTCTTATACGGAAGAGTTCCGAACTCCGGGTTGTGAAATTCGATAAGACGGTTCTTTTTGGTAGCTAAAAAACCCAATCCCCGTAGTTTTCTCTTACGGGTTCTTTTTCTTAAAATATACCTTATTAGCAACCACTAGTCAGTACATACTGAAAGAGATAAAACGAGAGAAAATAGACATGTTTTCTTTAACAGACTACA
The DNA here is from genome assembly GCA_949152435.1 of Gastracanthus pulcherrimus. Lineage (NCBI taxonomy): Eukaryota > Metazoa > Arthropoda > Insecta > Hymenoptera > Pteromalidae > Gastracanthus > Gastracanthus pulcherrimus. The sequence goes on along the minus strand of OX424574.1, from coordinate 12,258,938 downwards.
TCATCCGATCCAAAAGCGGTGGGGACCTAAAACCTTAAAAGGCACATCTTCAAGTCTTTTCGAATGATATATAATTTATCTGCTTCAGTTTCATGGTCGAAGCTGTACTGCTCACACAAGCATTGCCTTTATTCTTTTAAGAGCCTAAGCATCGTACAGCTCCGATCATGCAGCCAAAGCAAATAAATCATATATCATTCGGGTTCAGGATCACGTCAAGCTCCACTGGGCCCTGCACTTCATCTCGCAAACAAAAACGAAAAAATGCACATCCATCCATCCATCCGTCCTAACCTACCTCGGTGGTCGACTCGATGGAGGCGCCGTGTTTGAGCAGCAGCTCCACGACCTTGATCCGGTTCTTCTTGCAGGCGATGTGCAGGGGCGTGAAGCCGTTGAGGGCCCGAGCGTTCGGGTCGGCCTTGCGATCGAGCAGGAGCTTGGCGACGCGCACGTGGCCGCAGTGCGCGGCCACGTGGAGGGACGTGAGGTAGTCGATGGTGACCTCGTCGACGGGCGCCCGGTGGTAGAGCAGCACCCGGGCCGCGTCCACGTGGTCGCCCTGCGAGGCCATGTGCAGCGGCGCCAGACCATTCTGTGATAAAGATGGAGAGAGAGATACAAGAAAGATTCGCATTTTTATAGGATTTTGTGAGTAAGTATTTATTTATTTATATGTGGGCATTGATGCCCCTTTAAGGGGAGGTTGGAGCGAACTTTACCATTGTATTTTGCGTTATACGTCTAAAATTTACATAGTTACTATGACATCAAAATCGAGGGTGATAATGCTTTGTTATTGTATAAAGAACAGTGGACAACAGCGTTTTTGTTTATTAATAATTTCAAAAGTTTTTTATTATGAAATATTATTATAATTGACCAGTAGAAAACGGTCCAAATCACGGTCATGTTACTGTTTCTTAACCTCATCGACGGCTTCACCTCGCGTCGAATTTTTCTTTATACGTCGAGATTTCATAGAAAATCGTACATAGCGACCTTGATAATCATTTATTATTATATTGAGAATAGTGGACAACGACATTTTTATACTACAAATACCTATAGAATTCTATTTTTGTGATGTAAGTTTTGAAGGTTAGGTCTAATTTCCACCAATCAGAATAGTTCCGGCATCCCCTTAAGTAAGTAAAAAATAAATTTTTAATAAATAAACTTGTCTCTATAGTTAAGCCTTTCAAGTTGGCTTAACTCTGATTGGTAGGAGTCTCTTCCCGCTCGCGCCGTCTACCGGCCCGAGGTCGACGCTCGCCATTCTCAAGCAATGGTTTTTACTCTTTTAAGTGTATTTTGATTTGTTATGGTCTAAAGATGAAATTCGGGTGGTTAAACGATTATCTTTTTATCTAAACGTATTTAGATATATTTATATGTATCTGTACACGGATACACATCTGTAATAGGGGAGACTGGGGTATAACGGGCCATAAGCAATAATTCCTATATTCAGCGGTAACAGTATTTATTCCGCATGGCAGTCACCTATCGTGATAGTCTAAATTAATGTTCTCTGTATGGACAATTCTCCTCAAATCAAGAAAATTTTGACATCACGAAAAGTTTTTACAGCCGTATAGAAGACAAAAATTTGTATGCACAGCGAGTGAAATTTTCTCTTTGATTCTCAGTGGTTGCAAAGTATGTACCTCAGATCTAATATTAACAAAACTAAATCGATAACCCCACTAAGCAAGAGCCTTTTCCCTTTCCCGCGGCTAGCTTTAGCATCTAATTTCACCGGCGCATTTTCTTTATACAAAAGAGAAAAAGTGTCAAATCTGACCTTGGTCCTGGCGCTGATGGGCGCCGAGCTCTCGAGCAGGGTCGAGACGCACTGCTCGTGTCCGGAGCGCGCGGCGCAGTGCAGCGGCGTCAGGCCGTCCCGGGTCTTCGCGTCTATTGCTGCACCGCTCTCCAGCAGGATCTTCACCATGTTGTTCTTGCCCCATTTCGCAGCCACGTGCAGCGGGCTTATGTTGTGCTGCAAATGCCATTCAGATGTGTGTGATTGGTCATTGACGTGATTAATATTCTTTTCTTTTTTATTTTATGAGATTGTGCTGATATTTGGAATTTTAAATAATGATAGTTTTGAGAAATTATATTTAATGATTTAGTAAAGGAGGATGGCTATGGATAGGAAATTTCTGTTCTTATAGTAATACCTAGGAAATTGTACGATCAGTTGAGGGTACATTCTGGTGTAATGGCTCTTAAAAAGCGACTTTTTCGGATTTTAAAAAAATACTGCAGGTATTACATAGAGTAAATATCCTTTTAAGATTTGCTAAAATATATTTGAAGATGCGAAAATGTTAAGAGTATTATTTTCAATATTAAAGGGTTTTTTGCATATTCCCCGACGTTGGTCTATATCATACTGCGATTTTTCAAGCTCACAGAAAATTTAAAACCATAGGCATTCTCTTTTTAAGATTGTTATAAAATTAAACATTTTTTCGATAAAACAAACTATTATAATAGGGAAGAATACAACATTTATTTGTTGTTTGGCATCTTAATTGATGGTAAATAACCTAAACTGACACTTACATTTTTGCATTCTTTTTATTTTTTTATTACATATACGGGCAGTTAAGTACTGCCCTTATCCAGGTATCAATTTTCAAGCCCGATTACCGCCGCAGAAAAATCCGGAAAAACATTTTCTTTAAATATCCCCGAAAAATTCGGAATGACGGGGATTTGAACTTACGCCCACTGAGCGACCTTTGTCTTAAGAGGTACGCGTTTACCACTTGAACCATCGACCGACCCAAAAAAGAATCGCCCCACTTTAAAAAGAAAACTCTATTAACGAAAGTTATAGCTTATATTAAAGGTCCTTTGAATAATATCACACCATTAAAACATCCAAAAGTGCCGGTTGGAGTGATGTCACACCGTTTTAAAAGTTTTGTCTGTATTTTCTTCAATTTTAAAGATATCGTAAAAATTCCAAAGTTTATAAAGAAACTATACCTCGGTCTATAATAGTATACTTTTTACTAGCAATATTGGTACTCTTTTCTATTAAAAAAGTAAATAGGAAAATTTCATTAAAAAGTAATACAATTGGCATAGGATTACGAAATTACAAATAAAAATAAGATCGGAATTCATCTTGTTAGTGAATACTACTCTAAAATTTTTAACGCGATTTTTTAAATAACACTTTCTACTGGATCGACATGAAATTTTAACAGGATCATTATTTTGATGTAAGAAGAAGCTCCACGGATGCCTATACTGATCCCAGATAAAACATTTATAGGGGATCTATAAAATTGATTTGATCATGAAGGATCCATAAAATTTTAATCATTTAAAAAAAAAATCCTTCTGAATAAAGTAAAAGACATTAAAAAAAGTTAATTTTCTTAATTTTTACTACTAAATGTCTGATAAAATCTTGTTTTTTTTCACGTATTATATAGCATTTAACCTTCTATTTTTTAAGATTCCCTTCATTTCCCAGAACGATATTTTTTTTAATAATCATATTCTAACAAACTCTAAACAATATAGTCAATTTTGCACTTCTGTCCACGTCCCTTACTTACTACCATTCCATGTGCACTCTTCTTTAAGAAGTACGAAGAGATTTTGCGATAGGTATATTAAAATATTTTACTGCCACACTATAATTTTTAACAGGAAATTAAAAAAATAAATTTTACTGTTTTTTTGAAGTATAAATTACAGTTACGATAATGAATAACATAATTATTAGTGTGAAAAACACGTGCTGATTTACCTTAGCTAAGTAATTAACATCGGCGCCTCGTTTTATGAGTAATCGGGCGATGTCTTCGTTGCCATAATGCGCGGCGATATGAAGCGGCGTGAAGCCGCTCTTTGACGTCACGTCTGGCTTGTGGTCGTTCTGAAAATAATCGACCTTTTATCTAAGAAGTTGCAATAATAGGTTCTTCGCTAGCGCTAATTTCTAAATCTATATGAATTAAGCGTGCTCTTTGAATTATGGGTGAAAGCCATTATGATATTTCAGTAATATAAATAAGTCGATTTCAATGACAAGAACATCCCAGTATCACCAGTCAAAATTTTAAAATCCAGAATTAGAGGAGTTCAGAATGTAGAAAGTTATGTTTACGAAAACTAAAATTTAGGAATTTCATAATTACAAAATCCTTATTAATCAGAACATCTAAATGTTCATGTAATATACACAATTTCAAATTACTTATTTCGACATTATATAAAATATAGCGTTTATAATAAGCAAAACTGTATTCTGAACTTCCAAAATTTAAGTGAAATAAATTTGAATTTCAAAGTTTCGAATGGTCATAGTAATGGTGAATTTCTTATGCAAACGCATTTCGATACAAGCTTAAATCTTCACTCCGAATTAATCTAAGAATAATTGGCTCCAATAAATCGAGAAACTAAATTTGAGCGCAGACGTACGTTTACCGCATCAAAGTAGAATGTTTCTTCTAGAAATTAAAAACGTATTATCGCCAGATATTTATAATACATTAAAGCGAATTATTTCGACCTGAATAATTGACATTATAAAAATCCACACAGCGTGTAGAGCGATCGAGAACGTGACAGTGAACTATAAATATAAATCCACGGGGATTAAAATAAGAAAAAAGACAGTTAAGCAGCGCCAATTAATTATTGATAATCGATTGTATCTCACCTGTAAAAGTAAGTCGGCCGCCTTGCAGTCGTCCTTTTTCGCGGCGATGTGCAGCGCCGGCAGTCTCACCTTTCCCTTCGAGTCGTTTTCTAATAGTACGCTAACTACCTTGTCGTGCCCCTGTTGCATCGCCACCGCCAGTGGTGTGAACCCGTCCTGGACAAAATACAAATTTCCGCACGGTCACTTAATGTCATAACTGATTATTATGTTAATCTCTTACAAAATTACACATCTTTTTTAGGCTGTCAGAATGGCCTATAACTCCATAATAGATTGGATATAATTTTACGTATTAATGAGTTTAACTATTAATTATGTCAAGGTTCATCAATTCTTTATTAAGCTTTGTTCTGTTAATTGTAATTTATAACGCAGTTTTTAGTGTTTTTAAATCTTTATGATTGACTTTATCAATTTTAACATGAAACATAGTACATGAACATAATACATAAACATTTATTATTTAAAAGCTTGTACATACCTCCGTCGCGAGACTTTGGTTCGCCCCGTTGTTGAGTAAAATCTTAACGACCTGATCGTGATTTTCTTGTGCGGCCATATAAAGTGGCGTGAATCCATTTTGCGATTGAATATTAACTGCAGCACCATATTGAATAAGAATATTAACTATTTCCGATTGTCCAGCTGTAAAATAAAACAAAAAATATAATTAAATGTCAAGTACATAAATATTTACATTGTTCAACTAGCTAGATAAAACCCGTTTTTAAATAAATTCTCTTACTATATGGTTTCAATTATTTATCTTAAAACATTTAGATTTGATACATTTTTCAACTCTAAATCACTAGCAATAAAAATGACGGCATATAATGAAAATTATTAGGCCTCGTAATGGCCATATAAAGTGAAAAATGAGGTCGATGAGAACCAGAGAAAAATTGAATTAAAATAAAGTGCCATTGAACTATCACCTAAGGATGCTATGTGCAATGCGGTGTTCCCCTTTTTCGTCGCAGCATCGACCTTTGCGCCTCGCTTTAGCAGTTCTGTCACGATTTCTACGTGGCCATCCTTCGATGCCAAATGCAATGCATTTAAGCCATTCTGGGAAAATATCAAAATATATCATTATAGTATATTATAACATTTAGGTATAATGTATGATTTTATTTATGCTTTCTTGTACATTCAATATAATTTATTAATTAAAAGGCATTCTATTTTATAAAAACTTCAAAATTATGATTTTTATGGCATATTATATATCGTATCCCTAAAAGAAGACTATGACAACTCTTCAACTAAATGTCCTGGCTTTTTGAAAAACTGGGTAAGAAATAAACTTTTTTTATTCGCTAAATTTTTTTCGCTAAATTTTAATCATTACATTACAAACTTTAAATCCATTTTCATAATTTTAAAAGTATACGTAGGTATATAATTTTCATTTTTTAATAGTAGTTTTTGGCACTAAAATCAGGCTAGAAATTTTCGAATTATCATAGAGTCTTGTTTTAGGGGTGCGATATTATGCATTTATGTAGTTTTACTACTATACTTGTTTATGTTTATTCTTATTTGTCACTTCCGTTCAATAGTTGAAATATTTATATTTTTGACAATCAACCATCATATAAGAGTAACTACTTTATCATTTCAATCATTTGTAAAGCAAAAAAGAACATTATTAATAATTTTGAATGAAATTAATATTTTGATGGAAATTTATTAGTGATAATTATTATCGATAAAAGTGACATTAGCTTACCGAGTTGGCTGTATTAATGTCGAGATCGGTGTCGAGGTGCTCGATCACCTTTTCGAGGTTACCCGACCGGGCAGCCCGGAGAAATGACGTTGTGGCGTCACTCTGAAAAATAAAACAACAAAAAATTAATAACTTGCTTTAGGCATACATATTTTCTTAGTCTATAGATTAGATAATTAGATGATAGTGCTAGAGTGGCTCATTTTTCGACAATAACGTTTGCGGCAGTTCAGGCAAGACAACATGACAAAAGAGTATTCTTGAAAGTCAATAACTAAGAAAAAAGTGTAAGAAATATGTACTTTTTAATTTGAATACAAAATCAAATTATATATCAATATGTAGTCGCCGCTTTTCTCTTTTTAGGTTTTTTCATGTGATTATGTCTCTCGAGAAAGAACCTTACTTAATGTTTGACATCTAATCTATACATGTCTACAATAATTGTTTAACACCTATATTATGCATATAATTACGATGTCGCATGTTTCTTTCTATTTGATATTTTGACAGTTTATGAAAAAAAAGAAAACTAGGACGCATAACGTAAGGTAAATATTTAACTTTATAATTTGAAATTCGCGTAACGCCAGAATAATATTGCACATTTAGAACAAGACTATGCCAACTCAACATGTATATATTTATAAAATTAAGCTAGTAACGTAAATTTGTAACGAAATAAAATGTTATTACTTAAATTTTATTGTTGTAATATAGTTTCTTAACCTTATGTAACCGATTTTCGAAGTGTGAACTATAAGGGGCTTTTAATTCTATATGAATTGCTTTGTATGCTAAAAATCATAACAATATGAATTTGATTTGTTATTAATATCAAATTATAATAATCTAATCATATTCTTATTCTGGTGGCGCAATATAAAATCTAATATTTTTTCCCATTGAAAATTAAATTGCACTCTATATAGTTAGTGTTTTATGCAAAACTTTAGGATATTTATAAGGTCTAACACCTTAAAAAGTTTCTAATTTTAGTTTACAAAAATTCACGAGTTAATCAAATTAACAAGCAAACCAGTGGTAAACTTCAATAATACTTTCATACCTCATATACAAAAGCAACACCATCGAATCTTTAAATCACATAAATTAATTCAATTCAATTTAACATCAAGCATTGTAATACAAAGTTCCCGGGCGAAAACTTCAAATCCATCGTCGAAATAACAATCGAGATAACGGATTTCATTCAAGACGAAACTAATCGCAACTTTCTCCGGCGGAAAATAATTCGGTCTCACGAAGTCTGCGCGTCTCTTTGGGGCATTATGCTACTGAGAGAGAAGAGACAGAGAGAGAAAGAGAAAGAGAGAGAGAGCTTAATCCATTAACCAGCGGGAAATCGATATAGCCGAGCTTCGCTCCCCGTCCCCTCGTCGACGTACGTCAACTGTGCGCATATATACACTGTGGTCCCCCCACGTGACGCGCACGAAAATTTTGGGCTTGAAGACGAAGTAGCGCGAAGATGGAGCGCGCGCCCGTAAGAATTTGTGTGTAAGATGGGGAAATGTATTTGGACGTGGGGCGCGACGCGGTCTTTTTAGGTATCTAATGAATTCTTGAGGAGGATTGCGAGAGTGGCGAAGCAATTTGTATGCGGGAGATTTGGCGATTTTTTGGGGAAAGAAGGATGTAAGAATGTAAGGAATTCTGAGTTTTCGTGTAGATTTTAGCAGAAGCACGCAAAGAGAATTTTTTTCTTCACGGTAAAGATTACTCTGATACGTGGTAAAGCGTATTCTAGTGAAGTATAAAAATGACTCTTATTTACGGTCAAACTTACTACTGACCGGTAAAAATTGTAATGAATAACGTTAATTTTTAACGTGTATTAGGGTCACTTATACCATGAAAATAGGATGTTCCACGTTTACTATGATTTTCACAGCAATTTTTATCAGAATATTGTTTCTATTCAGTTGAAAGCCGTGCAAAATGAATTAGGTAAAAAATAGAAATAGTTTATTATAGCGATAAACTTATATAGATGAAGCTCAACATTAGTCATACTTTTCTATGGCTATAAGTTTATCGATCTTTAAGTAGTTTATATAATATTCATATTTATATAGTGGTGAAGAACGTCCATAAATCTAGATTATTCTTATAACGTTTAATTGATAACGATCTAATATGTACCATCTTTATTTTTAGACATCATCACGTATCCAATTATGAATTCTTTAAGAAAGCAACTCTACTTCAGATTCTAAACTCATGGGATAAAACTACGGGCATTGGGGTTAATTTTTAGGTATCAGAAAATGATCCCCAAAATTTCATTAAAATACGTAGCCTGTACTCCGTGGGCTCTCTTTGTCAGAAAACGATCTCTTTATTCAAAAATATCCTCTCAAAAGAAATACATAGAGAAATTTCATTTGTGGGGATTTAAATGTTTCAGTGAAAATAAGGAGTGATCAAATGAAAAAGAGAAATAAAGTTTCCTTTAAAATTACTTTCTATTTAATTAGAATATTTTGGTCCGCATAAACAACATTGTTCTGCAGGTATAGACTACATGCTAAATCTTCCAGAGTGGAATTTCACTCTTTTCTAGAATGGAATATCAAAGCAAAGAATAAGTTCAATGATTTCACTCGACCACGAATGAATTTTCACTCTAATATGAGTGAGTTTATAGATGTACTAATTCCTAAAGAAACTTATTTATATACGATTGAAGATATGTATGAAAAATTGTAAATCCCTTTGATTTCTCGAACTACATTTTTCTTCCCTCTTCTTCTACAAGTCAGTCGCCTACGAGAAAAGAACATGAGCACATCAAAGCTCTGCAGATTAATTTAAATAACACGCGGCTCATACAAATTTAAAAATACTGTACTCTTACAACTTCAATTTAGTTTTTACTTGCATAAATCGACTATTTGTACATACTAAATAAATTTATTGTCCTTAAGCAAAGTCAATCTACATTTATTTATGACACATTAATTTGGCGCAAGACAAAACACCTTTCTCTGTATTCTTTTTGTAAAAACCCACTCTATTAGATATCCACACAATAACTATATTGCATCATCACCCGCTCTCTTATACAAATCCGAAAAGCCGAAGAAAGCAACAACGACAAACGCCCCGGCAATCAGCGCAAAGCTAATTACCGATCCCTCACGCTTTACCTGCAGCACGTTGCCCGAACCCCATTGAGCCCGTGTCTCTTTAAGTCATGCACACAGACCGCTTAATCCATTAAACCGTAACGAAAAATCGATACCCACCGACATTACGAAAAGCCTCGGGGCGCAAGGGGGGAACAGAAGAAGATGCATCGTAAGGAAAATACGCGCAGCGGTGTATATATACGTGCAGTGCACAGAGGAGGCGCGCAACACGTCTTGCCCTCGGTTTCTCCTCGTATGTAGGTTTTGCCTGACGTCGCATCTTCCTACCCCTGTACTAACTTGGATCACACACTTAGCCGGGTGAATCATCGGTTCCTATCTCTGCGGACGTGCGCATCGCGAGGGAGTCGAAGAGAACGAGGCGGATCTTTTTGTCCTCTCGACAAGTGTGGGGCGAGACTTTCTCGTGGTCTGAAGCTTCGGAATTTTCGTATATAAACTGTAGGATAGAGGAAAGGAAGATATGTGTAAAAAAATGCTGGAGCAGTGTTTTTGCTTTGAAATGAGTGCGATCTTAACGACTCTAAAGCAAAAAGTGTGCCAATACTGAATGCTTAAAATTTTGATTGATAACTTTAATGTGATAATTTTTATTAATAATCGTAAGTTAATTAATATGCGTTGCATTTAACAAAACATGGCAAAATTTGCACCACACTGAGAGACAATTTTTACTTCGAAGTCAGCAATATTTTGCTCAAGCATAGATAATGTGGACATGCAGGTAATCTGGTCACCCACACGAGAACTCGTTGTATGCGTTATTCTGGGTCGCCATAACTCCTATACTATATATATATTGTGTCAATAAATGTTAAGAGTCGCGGTGACCCCGGTGCTAGCGCCCTCTGGTTATAAGATAGTGTCATGTTTACGCGCGAAAGCACCAAAATTATGATTTCTTAGCAGTGCATGCATGTAAAGAAACCACTGTTGTCATCGTCATACAAGCGAAAATAAAATCATACGGTACATAAAATTATAGCTTCTTTACGTACTTTAAGGTGCAAGGGCCAGTTTTTGCCGTAGAGTTTATTTCCGATGCAAAAATTGCAACTTTCGTTACCGTTTATCGGTTGGTAAAGTGGTTATACGAATGCGTTGCAAGGCAAAAGGCAATCGATGTCAATAAACAAGTCGGTTGCTTCTTCAAAATTCCTAGGGCTACTAATCCCAAAATATCGACACCAAGGCATACGTTGCAGCACCATGCAGTTATATAACACATAAAAGAACCTCTGCTAGGTTTCTCTTGACTTTTTAAAGGTCTTACTATACGACTTTACCATAATAACTGATAGATGGCTACTTTACCAACAGTGTTCACCAATTTTTAACTACTTAGAACTTCTTTATTTAAAATTCGGAGAGTAAACTTTTTTTCAAAAAGACTCATGAGGTATTAGAGTTAAAGGTTCAAATAATACGTCTCAATAGTTTCCGAAACCCCAAAACCCGATATATAACTACTGGGAATCGTAAGTTCCCTAAAGTTGCCACATTACCTGCACCCCCTTATATCGGATATACGATGCATCACATCGTATAACATTCATTAACCATTATTACCAGAATAGAGAAATTCTGATGAGGTAATGTCATTACTGTGCCGTAGCAAAATGAAAACGAATTTGGTGTATTGCAGTTAATATATACGTATTTAAGTTATCGAAAGAAATAAGTGTTATACATTTTAATCAATTAAAAACTTTTTTAAATAATAATTTTTTTTAATACTAATAAAAAAATGTGTGCACATTTAAGAGAACTCGCTCCAGTGGTGATATAATGCGGGGGATATTCAACTACAAAATAATTCCTTATTATAAAAAAAATGTTCTTAAAATAAAATACGTTACTTCACGCCATCTTTAACAGTCAAAAATTTAATAAATTTAAAAACAATTTTATCAGACAAGCGAGATAGTACAATAATTGTGTAAGTGACCAATTTCCTACTAAAACATGAGAAAGTCTCTCGAATAAGAGATAATTATTTGTAGAATGTTTATGTATTTAACTATTTAAAGCAAGACGTCAAATCTTTGCGCGACAAACAGTATATATGATGAAACTACCGAACCTTTTTCCTAGGATTGTAAAATTTCGCCGGCTGTTTGTCTTTGCTTTATGCAGCTACAAGCAAATACATACATACCAGTTACAAAATATTATTCATTGCTTAAACATTTGCAAATTAATTGATCTTAATGATTTTAAATCAATATCGAACAAATAATTTCTAATGCTATTTTTAATAAAATTGTAAAAAAATAACTTTCAATAACATAAATCTAATTATAACCAAAAATAATAAGTAAACTTTAATAAACTGTTTGTCAATGCAAAAAACTCTTAAATAATTAACGAAAGATGTATTGTTTAAATTTTGTGTAGATATTACTTGCCAACATTTAATACGAATAATGTAATATCAATCAATGCAGTATCTGTATGTACATTGTTGTTGTTGTTGTTGTTATTATTATTATTTATATTTATAATCACAGTTCAAACTCACATAAAGAAATAGATGGGACTAAATTTGGATCTTAAAGAAATATTTATAGGTCATCTTAGGCAAAAGTTCGGTTGAAGGAAAACAAGAGAAGGAAAGCGAAAAAGTAGGCGGATTTTCGGACCTTACGAGTCGAGAATAATTTTGATTTCAACTCAGTCTCGCCAGTCGCCTCAGCCGACAACAAACAATAACAATACCTCAAGAAGAGGCGAAGGATTAAACGTAAAGCAGGTACGTAAAATTTAATATTTGCTATCTATAACTTTCTACTACTTTCTGACTACACTGTATCCTATCACGTGCTAATCATAGGTCGATAATTATCGCTTTTGCATGGTATATTTTATAATTGTTATTGTTAATGTTTATCCAAGATCAAAGGTAATGGAAACTTTTAGAGGTAATGTAAGTTACCCTACGTATTGGACTAGACTTGATGAATCAAGTAAATAAAATAATGTATGCATGATAAAGTTCATCAAAATCTTTGATAAAAAAATTTCATCGTTACAAAGCTTTTTCTTTGAGAAAGCAAAAGATCTTTTTAAAATATTGTTTTGTTATTTCTTTAAGAATGACAATATTTATAGTACAGATTTGTTATAATAAGTAAATTTTCGTGTATAACAAACGAAAGAAAACAGCTTATAAAAAATTTCGTATGGGGAATATTATTTCTACATACCAAATTAATTGATCTCAAAATAACGTAAAATAGAAAAATCGTTGTAAAACATAAACGAGTCGATGAATCTTAAAATTTCTTAAGATAATTTCAGAACAAAAATATTTTATGATATAACATAAATAAGTAATCCTTCATACTGTGAATTACTGTGATAAAGTTCTTTTATTCAAGCAAACACATTTAAGCATACGTAATCTTAGTCACACGTCTTCCTTTGTGTTATCAACTCGATAAATTTCGTGGTTACTCCGAATAATAAAAAATGAACTCTTTATTTTGTATGCCTCTGTAAATTGCACGTGTAACCCATCAGTCGTATTTTAGCAGGAGCTGTTGTCAAGTTTTTGTGTAGTCATTTTAACATTCTTGTAGTTATTGGTTAAATAGCGAGATGGGATTACTAATAAAGCTGGAAATGTTATCTTTCTGCATTTTTATCTGCCTGAATCTCAATACCGTTATAGAGAGTTACACCAAAATTGCCACAAAGCATCCCGATATGAAACTAGAACTTGTTCAAACTGTAAGTAGTGTATTCTGTTCTTATTAACAATATATTAATTCTCAATACCAATTGAACATTATTTATTGGCAATATGATCGCAGCTTTTCAGGCATGGCGAGCGAACCTGCGACGAAGCCGAGTTCAATATCGTCAACTACGCTGGTCTATCCGCGTACGAACCTTGGGGCTTAGGCCAATTAACCGATGTAAAAACATATATGAAACTACCTCAAAAACATATCTAGTCATAACTTAACTTTCCAACTTGTGGGGACTACAAGAAAGTGTGTTAAACGTTACAGAATGGAAAAGAAGAGGAGTATAAAATTGGTCTGATGCTGAGGCGACGCTACGCCGATTTCCTCAATGAAACTTACAATCCGGACGACGTTTATGCTTATTCAAGTGAGGATGATCGCACGAAAATGTCACTACAATTAGTACTTGCTGGATTGTATCCACCGAGTCCAGAGTTCGTTTATAGTCCAAATGTTAGATGGACGCCTTTGCCATACCAACATGCACCGAAGGAACTGGATGTTCTGCTCAAGCCTCAATATAATTCGAGGTGAGTGTTCTTTTGCTTTCTCAAAGAGAAATCTTTGTGACGATGAAAATTTCTTTATCAGATATTTTGATAAACTTTTATGCTTTCAAGATTCCAGAGTCAGAAAAATATGTTTTTAAAAAATGTCTGCCTGTATGTATGTATGTATGTATATGACAAATAATTTGTGGAAAGATAACTCTTCAAGGGAAACATGTTGTGTACTGAAATTTTGCAAACATGTAAAGTAAAACAAACATAAAATATAAATTTTATAAAAGTCGGAAAAAGAAATTGTGTCTCATTGTACGTCAAAAATATTAAAAATATTAACTTTTTCATGAAATAGACGGAATTTCTGTTTAATTTATGTATCTATGAATTAGCTTAATGCTATTTTAGAGCATGAAAAATGAAATATTAATTTTAAAAAATTTACTAAAAGACGCAAACATTTTTTTTGTTCTTATACGTTAAACATGTTAAATATATGTATGTTTTCAAAAAGAAGACGTAATTTCCTTATAATTTGTTATAACTTACATTCATCTTAAAGCTATGTTGTGAAAGAAAAATAAGAATTATAATTAAAAATAATTTATAAAAATCGCAATTCTTATTCGATGTATGTCTTTTAAGATTTAATGAATTTTCCGCGTGCAGACTGATGTTCAAAATTATTTCTAATTTTAAGATTCTCTCAGACTAGCAATACTTAAATGACTCTGCCTAATGTATTACTTTTAGCATTATTTTATTTAAAGTGAATTTCCAATATAAAATTCTTAAACTCAATTTTTCAGGGCTTCTCTTTGAGAAAGCATTCTGCTAAAGCAGTTAGCAGCAGTTTTTCAATAATGTTGCAAATTCAATATTATAATTACAAGGATAGTGAACACTTTTTAGAAGATGGATTTTCGTGAGTATTTGAGAAATATTTTCTTGAACCTAAACAACACCCACTACGTATAGTCTGTGACAATATGCTGTCATTTTCCAAATGCGCGTTAATTTAGAGAAAAATAAGATCTTGCAACCCCTTACGCCGAGATCAAAACTATCACAATTTACAACTTGTTTGGCTTCATTTTGGTATAAAAAACAAAATTTAAAAAAGCATTTCAGATATTAGAAAAGGTATAAACTCTTTTAATTTTAAAAACATCGACAATTTTTAGTTGTCATAATCTTGTTTTCGGGGCGAGGTATGTACTTTTGAATCTAAATCTAAGCTTTAATCTAAATGTTATTATTTATTGCATATGAAAATATTAGATTGTTCTAAAGCTAATAACAATCGAAGATAGTAACGAAAACTATGTGAAAAGTGTACATTTTCCTTATTATATTGTTATATTAGTAGCCGTATCACAGTAATAATAAATAAGATTTTTAAATATAAACTTTATTTTGTGAGAACAGATTTATATCAATGTTACGAAAATTACCAAGCACTCCAGAACACCAAAAGGAAATATCCGTACGTTCAGAGTTATTTGATATTATCAAAGAAAAGTCAGGAATTATTATAAAGCACTTTCCAGATATACTAAACACCTTTACTGCTTTGCACATAAACGTAAGTATTTATTCGTTTTATTATTAATTTTTTTCGTCGTAAAAGTTAACAACACGATAAAGTAGATTTATTGTATGTAATTGATTTAAATTAATGATTAAAAACTTAATTTAATCTCGATTTGTAAATAAATTGAAAAATAAATCGTTATACGATGTATAAGTACAATCAAATCACTTTCACTATAAAAAAAAACGGAAATAACCAGCATCATAACTATTTCATCGAATTACAGAACCGACTGAATATACCCCTACCAGACTGGTTCACAAAGGACGTAGAAAAAAGTATGCGCGACTTGTGCGTGTTTCTTCATAACAGCATGACCTCGACACCGGAAATGAAGAGGATAAATGGCGGCCCGTTGATCAGAACCTTTCTAGAGAACATGAATGTGAATAACACGGCAGTTAATCCGCGAAAGATTTACCTGTACAGTGGGCACGATATGAATTTATACGGAGTCAGAAATTCGTTAGGTCTGTACTCGACCGACTACTTGGACTTTGGCAGTGGATTGATCGTGGAAAAATGGAGGGATTCTAAAGATCGAGTATACGTTAGAGTGAGTCGATGTGTTTTAATATTTAATTAAATGATTTCTTTTCACTTAATATTTGAATTTTTAAAATACAATATCGTTTTGGAAATATTTCTAGTTTCTTGCTTGGAATATACCCGGTGAACAGCCGAAAACGTTAAGGCTTAACAATTGCGAAGAGTTTTGTCCATTGGACGATTACGTGAAGATTGTCGATGATGTGATACCATTCGACGAATAAATGAACTACATTTTCCATAACTTTGACCAAGTAAAAATAACTTTTTTTAAAGTGTTGTGACTGTTAAGAGCTAAATAAATTGCTAATTAAATTAATTGTTCCAATCTGAAATTTTTTATTCTAATAAATTAATTTTAAATTGCTATATCTCTTTCTAAATAATACCTAAAAAAGGGTGTGCTTTTTTATCATTCATGTCTTGACAAAAGACAATTTTTTACTAAAGTTATATATGTGCAATTTTTTCTGTGTACGTAATTTACTAAAATTATTTAAATATTTAAATTGACTGTAATCAGATTTTAGTAAGTAGATTCACTGAATTGTAAAAGATAGGTCATTTTATGCTCTGTTTAATACATTTACACTAAATTGATCATAATATTTCTAATATACCAAAAAAACTCGAAAAATTAAAACTCAAAAATCCAATAAAATTGTTAGAAAAAAACGAGTCGAAGAATCTTTAAATTTCTTTTCAATTTCATTAAAGAGATAGTAAAGAGCTATAATTTTGGTAAGTTTCGGACCTAATACTGCCAATATACTCCAGTATTCGCAGCTGATTAAGAAACGATTTTTCTTACAAAAAGATTTTTTTCCCTTCAAAAGAAAAGATAAAGCCTCAAAAAATTTACGGAATATTCTTATCCATAGTTCTAATCATCTCAATTTTTTAAAAAAAATTTCATTCTTATACTTCACAGATATAACTGTTTGAAAAAAAATGACGATTTCGTGAATAACGAAATAGCTTATTCAAAACTTCGGGTGGACAAAGGTAGGTAATTGTATGCTCTTTTAAATGCATTTCATCAAGTTATACCAATAACCCTGATTTTCGATTGTCTTTTAACAGTCTATTAGTCCCGATTTCCAAGTCAAAAAGTGGCCACAGTTGAGATGGGCATAAAGTACTATATGTAACTCGAGAAAAAAAGTTGATTTTTTGCCCTTGTTACATAATGTACTATTTTTGAGTCGCCACCCATAAAGAAAAACCAAAGAATAGAGCCCTGAAACATTCATTTTTATCGTATATTCACAGTAACATTGATCCACATACACACACGCACGCGCTCACGCATACACGCGCGCACACACACACACATACACACATCCATACAGACATTTTCTAAAAATAGTGTATTTTGATTCCCAGTATCTCAAAACATGTTTCTAACATGTTTTTAACAAAACATGTTTTATCACAAAATGTAAAAATGTAAAAATACACGTCAAGTTTAATTTTAATAATCTTCAGTTACATAAGTAATGAAACATGACTTATATGCCTTTCAGTATTTAACGTCAAATGCAAAATAGAATTCTACCAATAACATTAATACTATAGTTCCTTAAAGACATATCAATTAGCTCTTTACAATTTCTTTAATGTCCCATATATTTATAGTAAAATATTATTTGAATTATAATATATCCGCGGTATTCTATGAATCAATGAAGATTAAATAATAAAAATCATTATACACATAATTATTAAGTTCTAAAAATATTATATAAAGAAAGGATAGTGCAATATTCATAGAAAAACATTTATTTTCAAGTAACATTTTAAGTATCTAAATAATATTAAATAATATTTACATTATAAAAAGATGATTTAGCAGGGATAGAATTTTCAATGTTTGTAAAAATCGCCCATATTGAGGGGTTATACGAGAGTCTACCTAAATTATTACATGGCAGTAAAAACTACCTAACAAATTTTTTAAAACTCTTTCTTAGACTAAATGTTACTTTACTCAAAAAGAAAAGTTTGAGTTGCTCTTTGAACATTTAAGTTACCTTTATAAATTCAACACTAGTTGGTGCCATTAATTAAATTGAGGCTTTGCACTAATATAATAGGCAAAGGCTCAATTTAATTAAAAACACCAACTAGTGTTAAATTTATAAAGCTAACTTGAATGTTTATAGAGCAACTGAAACTTTTTCTTTTTGACCTAGGCAGTTAAACATTTTTTACATGAAATAGACATACCTATATTAACCTTTAGAGTCCCGGAAAGGCACTATAGTGGCTCTACCCTTGATCGATGCTTCACACATTATGATCAATACATGATATAAGGTATCATTTTCATTCTTTTTCTTCGAGGAATCATGTACCTCAAATGCCGGTACTCTAACGAATAAGAGGTGTTAAAACTCAGTATCTCACTTTTATGTCCCTTAATTCTTCAAGGCCAATATACCACGGATTTTCAAGGCCAGTTTTTGATGAATGAACTTGAATACTTCAAGAAATCTTGATAAAGGAAGTAAACTAATAAAAATAAGAAATGTTATCTATAACCTTCTCTATTTTTAAGCTTTATTTTTTAGTTCTTGTACACTGTTAGACAGTAATAAAAACTAGCTGAAAAGAATTGTGCGCAATTACCTTTTCACTTATAATAAATTGTATTTCTACAAACAAAAGCTTAGGTGTCCGATGCGGGCATATTTCCCTTGTACGATTTGTGATTGCTCTAGATTTTGTTAATTGCCTCTATAAATTTGATGAGTATTTAACGATCGCATTTGATAGAAGTAGACGCCATCTTTTTTATATTTATATATATTGCTTCCTCACGATAACTCTCGCACATTGTACGCGTTATTCTTATCCAAAAGTTATTATTATCCAAAATGGGATTGCTGTCGCGTACAATGGACTTTATAGTTATATCTTTCTACTTTCTTTCTCCAACTTCATGTCCAAATTGGTTACGCTTTAAAATAGCTTTGTATTTATTCCTCTATCTGAATCTCAGCACCACTGTAGGTGCATGTACAAAGATCGGTAGGAAGCGTCCCGATATGAAACTAGAACTTGTTCAAACAGTAAGTAGTATATTATGTTCTTATTCGCAATATGTTAATTCCCAATACCAATTTAACATTATTTATTGAAAATATAATCGCAGCTTTTCAGGCATGGCGAGCGAACCTGCGACAAAACCGAGTTCAATATCGTCAACTACGCTGGTCTATCCGCGTACCAACCTTGGGGCTTGGGCCAATTAACCAATGTAAATACAGCAATAAAATTAAAAAACTCAGTCATAGCTTTATCTTCTCATTTATGGAAACTAAAAAAGAACGTGTTTAAATATTTCAGAATGGAAAAGAGCAGGAGTACAAAATCGGCCAGATGCTCCGGCGACGATATGCTGATTTCTTCAATAAAAATTACAATTCGAACGACGTTTATGCTTATTCAAGCGAGGACGATCGCACGAAAATGTCATTGCAATTAGTACTTGCTGGATTATATCCACCTAGTCCAGAATTCGTTTGGCGACCAGCTCTTAAATGGATCCCTCTCCCTGCTCGGTATACACCAAAGGAATTGGACGTTCTGCTCAAGCCTCAATGTAATCCGAAGTGAGTATTTTTCTTTTCAATCGTGCTGCTAAATCAGAAGACGTATTTTGATGAGGCCATGGAAAATGTTTTCTTACATCTAACAATAAAGCCTGTTTCTCATAGTTTGTGTATAGCCTATATAGGGTATTGTTTTCCTGATATGGGTCTATTTCACCCTAAATACACGGTACTTTATTGTTTTATCATTGACGATTAGACTGTATCACTAACGATAAGACGGTGAACGCTGGTTAGCAATAAAATTTGACAGGACGTGGATTTATAGAGTATAAGTATCTTTATATTTACTGTCTAGCCAGTGTTCGCTATCTTTGAAAGAGACTTTACTTCCTTGGGGAAACAGATTCCTATCAGGGTATCGGAGGTAGTTTTTGGAACCAAAACATGATGCTTAGAACTCGTAGATTGTTTAATCGACCTTTGTTCTCGAGATATGAGCTATTTTACTTCGAACATAAGTCTATAATGATCTAAAGGTAAATAAAAATAGAGGGAAAAGAGCTTTATTAACTTATAAATCATTTTTCTAAATTAAATAATTTGTAGACTTATGATCAGAATGTCTCTCCAAATTCCGATTAGTAAAGTGAAAAATGCCGTCTACAGCTTCATATCTATTCTGCAACTATGCATAGTTTATTAGAAAAATGAACCAAAGAAGAAATAAATGTAAATAAAACAAGGTTTAGCGTAAGACTTATATTATATGAAAATATTGATTTGCTCCAAAGTTATCAAATATACTAATAAAAAATACACGAATATTCATGATTAACAATAAAATAAACAGGTTTGAATCATTGAGACAAAACGTACGCAGCACTCCGGAATATCAAAAAAGAATATCCGTACATTCAAAGTTGTTTGATATTATGAAAGAAAAATCAGGAATCATTATCAGAAGGAACGAATCGGATATAGCATACGCATTTAATGCTTTGCTTATTAATGTAAGTATTTATTCATTTTATTATTATAATTGTTATCTTCACATAACACAAAAATTTTGTTAAAATATTTAACAATATTCAATAACTTGGTATTCAATTTTACCGATAAGAATACTTAAATTTAGACAAAACCAACTCGCTTGCCCTTCGTTGCGCAATAATAGACGTCAAAACCAACATCACCCTAAAATTAAATATTTCTGTTATTTTAATAACTGCTAATGCAGCAAAGTTGCTTCTGGTAACAAACATATAACGTCATCATTAAATTTCATCTCGCTTTGAAAATAAATTAAAGAATAAAATGTGTTACAATTTAAACAATCAAATCACAGAAACGACTGAACATACGACTACCAGACTGGTTCACAGACGACGTGGAAAAAAGTTTGCGCGATTTGTACGGCTTCGCCCTGAACAGTTTAGCCTCGACGCTGGAGTTGAAGAAAATTAATGGCGGCCCGATCATCAGAACCTTTCTGGAGAACATGAACGTGAACAACACCTTCACCAATCCACGAAGGATTTACCTGTACAGTGGGCATGATTTGAATTTGTATGCAGTCAAGATGTCGCTTGGTCTGGAGTCTACTGACTACTGGGACTTTGGCAGTGGATTGATAATGGAAAAATGGAGGGGTGTCGAAGATCGATTGTACGTCAGGGTGAGTCGATAGATTTTAGTACTTGAATGGCTTTTGTATTGAAGATCTTTTTGAAATTTTTAGCCATACAATATTATTTTGGAACTGTTTTAGTTGCTTGTTTGGGATATACCCGGTGAACAACCGAAAACGTTGAAGCTTAACGATTGCGAAGAATTCTGTCCTATAGACAATTACATGAAGATTATCGGTGATGTGATTCCATCTGATGAAGAAATGAATTACGTGTTTAATAATTTTGACAAGACGAAAATGAAAGAACTTTTTTTAGGTGACGCGGCTGTTAAATTGTAAAAATATTTATCAAATTTATATTGCAATTCATTTTTTAAATTATTGTACATATACTTGCATCTTCAATAAATTGCCTATAATAGACAATTCTACTGGCATGCACGCCGCGGCCATTATAAACAAAGTTATATTTTTTTCGCAAACAAACTTTCTTTAAGAAATGCAAATACCACGCGATTGCGTACTGACTTTCAAGCAAGTACCTCACCAGCAAGTCCAATCTTTTATAATAAACCTAAAGAGGGTGCAAAAGACACGAGCGCGTCGTCGTACATCATCAGCCCCGATGGACCTGCGGTTCTTCCTCATCGATCGGTATCTTTATTTCCTCGCGAATTCGAACGATCAAACCTCAACGCTAACGGTGATAAGTGTTGACTTATTTTACCGTATCGCGATCTCATTCATCCGTATATTGCTGATTCTGAAAGATCATTTTAAATTCAGTGCTGTGTGTTTATTTTTCCTCACCCGAATCATTCTCCTCTATCAAATTCACCGACTACTTAATCCTCTGACGATCTTAACCTCAATCATACCAAATTCAATCGACATCATTAATTCTTTCTACTTACTTTATGCAGTGGGTTTCCATAAACCTGTGCTACGGTCATAATATGTATACAATAAAAAAGATAAATTAATAAATAAATAACAGAAAATAATTATTTTAGCAATATTTATTTGTGATGTCAGGTTATATTTAAATTTATAATAAAAGAAAATGATATTTATATAAATTCTTAAATGAGAATTATGAGATAAGAACGTAATGAGCGACCTTGCATTGCACATTTAGATTGCATAAATTAGATTCATTCTTCGAACATTGTAAACAATGAGATTCAAATACGTTAACAAACACGTTAAACAGAAATCGAAAATTCTCAGAGAAAGGCATATAATGTAAGAATGAAATACTTATGTACAATGCACTTGCAAAGATCGTGCATGTCTTATTTCCGGGCAAAAAAAAATTTGTTTAATAAGGCAATTCACAATAGTTGAAAGTACTGTAGAATCTCATGCATATCAAGGAAGAAACTGAAAAGATACAATTTCATATAAAATTAGATGCTTCTATAAAGTATTTTTAAAATCATACAAAAACAATTAAATTTAATATTTCAGAAATAACAAAACTCTACTATTTGATGAAGCAATGATACCTTTAAATTAAGCAATCATGAAATATAGTGGCAATTTAGAAATATTATCAGTATTCTTCATTTCTATACCGACGACTACTAAAGATAATGAATCTTTTGAAAATCCCACGGTCTAAAAATTTTGTATACGCTATCATACTCCAACCACAAACCTTTCCGATTAAATAATACACTTTACGATAAATCTCTGAATATATTTAATATCTTATTATTTTGTTTTAACCGCTGGATATCATTTGCGGTTACTCTATGTTTTCCCTTGCTATTGTATTTGACAGTCGTATTCAAGCAGTATCAGTCGTCGTTATTTTGTGCATTAGCCTCCTACAGTTCATTAGTAAACGTTGTACGTGTTTATTTCTCAGGTTGGGATCAAACTATGCGTGCAATAGACCTAAAATGTTTATTTTTGTGTTTTTGCCTACTCAGAATCTCAGTAGATATAATTTCATACGAGTTCATATATATCACTGTTTTTTAACTGAAATATAACACATTATTTAACAGAACTCGTGTCAGCCTATTCCTTGCTTTTGAATTTCAATGTTTAAAAAGTACGTGTCATAAGATATTAAGGGACAGGCCTAGGTTAAACCCAAAAAAATACTTTTTCTTACGAGTCCAGAGAACTTTTAATGTTTACAAGCAATCATTCTGAAAATTTGTATGCTATCAATACTTAAAAATATCTTAAATTTTGGCGTTGTAAAACCTAAAAATTTTGATCCTACACATCACAATAAATCACTATTTTCAATACCATATTTATTAGAGGAACTTCATTTCTCACACAATTCTAGGTGACATAATGAACCAAAATTTTTTTTT
The DNA here is from genome assembly GCA_949152435.1 of Gastracanthus pulcherrimus. Lineage (NCBI taxonomy): Eukaryota > Metazoa > Arthropoda > Insecta > Hymenoptera > Pteromalidae > Gastracanthus > Gastracanthus pulcherrimus. The sequence continues at coordinate 12,235,404 of OX424574.1, read as the reverse complement.
CAACGGTTATTCGACTCCTTTTTACATGTATTACAAAAAGAGCCAAGCACTTTTTCGTTAAATTCTTTTTTTTATTTTTTTGCGGAGATCCACTCAATTGCAAAAATTTTATTTTTAATATTTTTTAAAAAATGTATTGAGTTTAGTTTTATCAGTATATACGAAGGACCCAAGAACAATGTATTTTTTGGCATTTCTACTCATTTCATGGAAATATTTATATAATATAATATAATTTTCCCAATAATTGCAGTTGCTTTCTTAGTCTTCAGCCGATGATAAACCGAAAACATTTTGGCTTAAGGGTTTTGCAGATTTTTATCCTATAGACTATTACGTAAAGGTCGTCAGTGATGTGATACCAATCGACAAGGATATGAACTACCAACGAGTTTAGCTGGGCGAACGTTAAAAAGCCCTTTTTAAGAGATACTGCTGTTCACTTGTAAAAATATTTTTAAGTTTTATTTATTACGTCTTAATTAGGACTTTGCATGAAAAAATCCATTAGGTCCGTAATGTAGAATGTAATAAAATAAAGGACACGTCTTTTTCCTTTTTCAAACAGGTGCAAATTAAAAAAGTTACAGTCATTTAAAGTTTACAGATTTCCTATATATATATACACGGCAATGTTATATGACCTCACGAACATATATGCGAAACATATATACGAAAATATATATAGCATTCTAACTGTAACTCTTTTAATTTTCATGTATTTAAGAAAATAAAAAATACGTTTCTTTTATTTTTTTACTTCCTACATTATGGACCTAATGGATTTCTTCATACAAAATCCGAATTGAACGAAAAAATTTTATCATTATTCTACTCAATGAGTTTGTATAGCACTAATGAAATACCTATCAATAATTATTATGTATTTTTTTTACGTTTCCAACACACCTATCTTTTTATGCAATAAAATTATTGCATTATGAAAAGTGTACCTCGTTTTTATATCCCTGGTGCAGCGCTACAGTTTCATTTTTACGAATGATAACAGAAAATTTATAAAGCAGGGTTCAAGTTTAGAGGTACTCAATGCTTATAATATCAGGTACAATTTGCTGTTGGTTTTTTTGTTATGTTTATTACTTGATAAGTTATGATCATTTTAAGAAAATGATTAGGATTGTGTAAAAATGTCGACACATATTCCATTTTATATCTAAATTATAGTTTTGCTTGTGCTATAAGTAACGTTCACGATTTCTGTATTTACTTCAAGTTGGCATCTGATTTGACGCCGGGCGAATGAGTCGCTGGAGAAACCGAATCACTGGAAACTTTCTCGTTTGATGAAAAACCTATAGCTTTAAATCATACGTGTAGCACCAAATTGTAAATATTATTATTATTATTTATTGTTTCAACATATACCGAGGGTATATTTTATTCAAAGAGCGGTGTTGGCTCAGTGGTTAGCGTGCTAGTCACAGAAACAACACTGTTCCAGGGGTCAAGAGTTCGATTTCCGGTGAATGCACTCGGATTTTTTCCGAGTTATTTTCATCGGGAAAAGTACCCTGGACACCGGCTGTTTCGAGGCGGGTTTTTCTCCGGAATTTTCCTTCAGTGTAATTCCGGGTTTTCCCTTGCCTCACAGGCGTAAGCCTAGACGGAATTGCGAAACAGTGTTGTAGGGAATCAGGTGTCGGTAAGGTAGAAAAAAAGGTAGCCAATCCGATGCTGCGCCAGGGAGCGCCGGCTTTACCGGCGAGGAGCTGGTCCCCGAAATATGAGGCTTTCTCCAGGAACACTAGAAGGCTGACCCGATGCCTTCTTGGGGACAGAGAGTGTAGGCTTAACCGGCAAGGTGTGGCCTGAAAAGGATCTTCATCGGAGACGCTTCCCAGTGAAGGATATTGTAGGAAAGGATATAGAAAAGGGATATAGGATATGGATATAGGATCGGGCACTACTTTCATATAGAGGTGGTGGAAGGCCCCCCGCATACTTGGTCTACTAGGCTGTTCGCGGTAATGAGAAATAAAAAATATATTTTATTCAAAACACAAGCATAACACACTGTCTGTTCAAATATTATAATTTGTGATAAATTCGTTTTTTTAAACAACCATTTTTTTATACACTCCATTTGCTTAATATTATTCATATACTCTGAGTTTTAATTGCAGCTATAAATATAACGTATACTTAACAGTCGTGTTTAAGCAGTAGCACTCATTAAGATTTTGTGCAGTCGCTTTCTCGCAGTTACTGGTAAACATTGTACATGTTATTTCCTTCATTGTGATTTTATCATCGCTTACAATGAAGTTGAAAAATGTATATTTGTGTCTTTTTGTCTACCTGAGTCTCAAAACCATTATGGGCGCTTCCACAAAGAGCAGCACGAAATATAAATATATGAAGCTAGAGCTTGTTCAGACTGTAAGTATTGAATTCTCGATTATTTATTTTATATTAATGTCTTAATTTGATTTAAAAGTTTGAGAGTATGTCTGTGACTTCTCGGAAAACCCCCTTAAGTTAATTTTTTTAAATTTAATTTACCTTGGTTTTTTATCATATTTTATATCAAAATAGCAGAAGTTGATGCAACAAGATCCTATGGTCGATAACAGTACAGTACATAACGACTTAAGTATATTTAATATAGCACATAAGGAGCTGTTCCATTTCACTTTTACAGCTTTTCAGACATGGCGAACGAACCGTCGATGAAATCGAGTTCCATGCCTACCACTACACCAATGCAGATGTGTATAAGCCTTGGGGCTTTGGCCAATTAACCAATGTAAACAGCAAGAAAAGCCGCTTTTAAAACTTAGCATCTCCGTACTTATCCACGTGCGACCTACATAAAAACATATGTTGAATGCTTCAGAATGGTAAAAAGCAGGAGTACAAAATCGGTAAGATGCTCAGGCGACGTTACGCTAATTTCCTCAACGAAAATTACAATACGAGCGACGTTTACGCGTATTCGAGCGAGGACGACCGAACAAAGATGTCACTGCAATTAGTACTCGCTGGATTGTATCCACCGACTCCGCAATTCACTTGGAACGAGGACCTGAACTGGATGCCTCTCCCTGCGCGGTATACACCAAAGAAACTGGACATTCTGCTTAAACCTAGTTCAAGTTCAAAGTAAGAGTTATTTTGAAAAATATTAAAAGATTAGTTTGGTAGTCGTTTTAAATATTTGGTTTCGCATACGAATTAGTTGTTTAAGTGCTCAAGACTGCGTTGAATCTTAAGTTGAATGTTTTCTTTGAAGCTAGTCATAACACAATTGTTTAGACTAAATATGATATGTTATAAGTATTCCAAAATTTAAGTAAGTTGGAAAATTAAATTTAATCTATTACGTCGTTAATATGTTATATTTTGAAAATTATTATTTTCGATTACTATAAATATTAAATCAAATCAAAGTCGCGTAATAGAAATAAAAAAGTTTATTAAATATTATAATCATTGTTACGTTTAAATGCAGGTTCCAAGCATTGATGATGGAGGCACAAAACACTAAAGAATATCGAAAGAAGATGTCGGAATATACTGACTTTTTCAGTTTAATAAAAGAAAAAACCGGAATCAGTATTAAAACAAATAGTTCTAAAGAAATAGGACTAATCTTCAATACTTTGTTCGTTAACGTAAGTGTAGATAATCACGCAATTTAAGTATATATTAAATTTATAATTGTGATAGAATATACTTTCAGCCTACACGAGTAAAATTTGTTTTTTCAATAATTGTTTTAAAGGAGTTCAGAAGTTGATTGAAATTTCTCGCTTTGATTTTTAACGACCGAAAATTGAATAATTACTTATAATTATAAACATACTTATATTTATACAAAACCTAAACTTTAATCATTTGCTTTTAAAAAATATAAGTATTGTTAACTTCTCGATCAGTAAAAATAAAGCCGAAAGATTTTAATGATTTATTGAATTTCGGAGGTCTTTAAGCTTGCAATATTTATTTTTTGTTTTATCTTTTCTTTATTTGTCTATCATTCATGAAAAGAAACTTTTTTTATATAATTTTATAACGTATAGAAATATGTTATGTGACTTTGTTGGTCCAAATATACTACTCCTGAAAAATTCCGTGCGTATATGTGTGCATATGTGCATACGCACAAGAAAATGATTTTTTGTATCCCATCTCAATTTTGTATCAATTACTCGCATAATATATCGTTTACAATGATGAATGAATTTACAATGACTTGGTAGCTCAGAGCCAGCTCATAAATTAAGTTATGTATTATTGAGATCGCCGCATGCCTGACAAACTATCAATGTGGTATCACTTGAAGGACATGTTTAAATTGGTCTAGGCCCCCTGAACATATCGATGGCCCTTACGAAGACTAGCACAATTCAAAATTTCAAGAAGGCTAGCACTTTGCATAGGTTTCCCACGAAGACTTACAAGGTTGAAAGTCCACAACCTCTGGAAAACGATTCTTGACCAAACTTTAGGAGGTGGTTTCTGGTACCTAAAAATGAAGCCTAGCACCCGTAATCTTGTCCAATGGGCCCTTGTTCTCGAGATATGAGGTATTTTACTTTAAATATGCGTTATATTAATGAAGAATTGTACCTCTTCTTCGTACAGCAACTCAGCAAGTTTTTTATAATTTAAGCTTTATTTCGTATAAAAATATTATTTCGACGCAAAGTTATTAACAACCGAAGATGGAGACCGAAAAAGTATGATTATTCTATGAAATTTAACTCTTTTAAATTACATGATTTTCCATGAATTTTCATTCTCCATCTTCAATTGTCAATAACTTTGCATCTAAATAATATTTTTATACGATACAAAGCTTAAATTAGAACTTTTTGTACCTACTTTCTTTATATTTGACGTCAATTTTTCTAACATAAAAACTTGCAGAGTTGCTGTTCGAAGAAGAGGTACATTTTTTCTTTGAAATAACGCATATTCGAAGTGAAATACCTCATATCTCGAAAATAAGAGCCCATTAATATTACAGGTGATAGGCTTCATTTTTAGTTACCAGAAACCACCTCCTAATGTTTGGTTAAGAATCGTTTCCCAGAAGTTGTGAACTCTCCTTGTTAGTACTTTTCACGAATTTCCCACAAAGACTAACATGTTTCATATATTTCCCACCAAGACTAGCACTTTTCGTGTAGAATATATAAATTAGGGCTGTGTCAATAAACTCTCGAAGAGTCGGGTCGATTTTTTTTATAGTGCTCCGGTCGGGTACTAGACTCCTTGGGTACTCAAAAAATGATCGGTTTACCCGAGAAAATTAGGATACCCGACTAAATAAAAGTAGCCCGAGAAAGTTAGGCCGCGGAAAATTGCGAATATCAGAATAGTCTTTGTGGTGAAAATCCAAATGTAGATCCAATTTAAGCATCGGGTAAGCTTAAGTGTATCTGGGCTCCAATCCATATAATATCATTCAGATAAAACCCCATATTTAGAGGGGCCTAGCCATGTCCTTCCTATGTTAAAATTTGTCTAGGCCATTTTGAATACATGGCATCATCAGGATTGCATTCCATGTTTTTATGTGGACCCAATGTAAATATAGATCGAGATTCAATTTATCTAGACTTCCCTCAACATGCAAAAGACTACTAATTATATTTATTTCTTTATTTATTTATATATGATGTAAAAAAGAAATTATATATTATATAGTATGAAAAGAAATATAACAAATAATAACAAAACTAATGTAAATACATATCATAAGTATAAATCAAAATTAAATTATCGGATATAATTTGGTGTATAATACAAAAAAATATGTCATCAATTACTAATACATAATTGCTATATTTGAGAAAGATGACTGCCAAAGCATTTGACAGTATTTTAACAAAATAATAAAGACATAAAATTAAAGTATTTTCAAAAATTATCTGGATAGTTGTGTTTCTAGATAATTTTTAAAGGCAGTTTTAATTTTAATATTTTTCAGATACTGTATTTAGATACTTTTGGCAAAAAATCCCATGTATCTTGTATCTTTTCGACATCAATTGTTATTAAAGTACTCCTTTTTCGCTGCACACATATTTTTAAGCTTGCAATGTTCACTCTTAACGTAAATACTATCTAGACAAATATTTCTTAGACCCTGCCATTGAAAGCATAATCTAAAATATTCAGTATACAATTCTTTCATGGAATCACAGGAAAGACTGAACATATGGCTACCAGACTGGTACACACCAAAAACGAAGAAGACGTTGTTCGACATAACCGAATACGCTTTAAAGACGATGTCCTCGACGACGGAAATGCAGAGGATAAATGGCGGTACGATGATCAGAACCTTCCTGGGGAACATGAACGTGAACAACACCGTCATCAACCCAAGAAAGATCTACCTGTACAGCGGACACGATTTGAATTTGTCCGCAGTCACGATGTCCTGGGGTATTGGCGATACTTTCAAGATTCCGGACTTTGGCACTGGAGTGATCGTGGAGAAGTGGAGAGATTGTAAAGATCGGTTGTACGTTAGGGTGAGTTCCGTTAATTGCTTAATGTTTGAGAAGTTTAAAAAGAGAATCGAAGTAGAATTATCTGAACGATGTTTTCAAATGATTGCAGTTGCTTGCTTGGACTGAGCCTGGTGGAGAGCCAAAAACACTAAAGCTGAAGAATTGTGAAAAGTTTTGTCCTATAGACGATTACGTAAAAATTATCAGTGATGTGTTACCATTCGACGAAGAGATGAACTACCTCACGGACGACTTTAACATGGCGAATATTAACGACTTGTTCTTTGGTGACCCAGCTGTTCAACCTTAAAGATGCATTACAGCTCAAAGCGACGAGTCCGATTTTGCACTTATTCTGACCAATAAGTTGTACGTCACACCAATAAATTATCTTTCAATGTTTATGTTTATTATAGTTTTTAAAATAGAAAATAAAATTTATATAAGATTTATAATTATAATCTCAGATTGTATATTCATCGAAATGTACAACCAATAACATTTTATTAAAATTTGCCCGCAATGGAAGATAAATAGTACCTCCCGAAATATGACTGAGCGTATTCATATGGTTATAAATTATGAACCCGAACACGTATTTCCACTCAATAATATTTACTCAATATCAATGAAAAATGTATTATTACGATTAGTCGTTGAATCCTAATACGCGTCTCTCAATACCACGTTAACTGTCATTATATTAATTCGAATATCATCACATCTATAAATCTCAATGCAATACTTGCTCTTTGCTCATCTAGCATACTACCTCGACGCAACTCCGCGAAAACTTTCTTTCTCTCCTCTCACCATCTCCGCTTTCACACTCGACAAAGCAAACCTGCAAAGCAAAAAGTCACGAAAGGAAAAAAAGTATAAAAAGGCCAATAACCAACCCACTTTCCTATCCCTCTCTCTCTACCCCCGGTCAAAGCAGCGCACAAAAGCTCGCCGACAAACGAGGCGGCAGAGCTCGGCTTCGCTGCTCCCACGCGAAAAATCTCGCAAACATACGACGAGGTAGGTTGTATACAGGGTGCGCACGGGCGGGGTGAAAATTTCCTGTCGCAAATGACGGCAAAGAAGAATAAAGCCCCGATAAACGCGAGGAAAGAAGTAAGCAGGCCGGCCTGATTGCGTATAGTCCGCCAAAGGCCGATCCCTTGCTATGCGCTGCGCGGTATACACGACCATTACTAAACTGGAGCAAAACAGACCGGAAGAAAAACATATTTCTCGTGCCAAGTAGTGTGCGCTCGTGTATAGTTCGAGGGTATAGCTGTATCTCGCGCTGTATAGCCTTCTGTTTTATGTACCGCGGGCGGATGGGTGCCGAGGGTGTATGCGTAATTTGCTCGAGGCTGAGCGGACAATCGAAGCTCCATTGTGCGCTTGGTTTAACGTCTTCGCCAGATCTTTGAATTCTTGTGTTTTCTTTTTGGGTTGGTCTCTTTCAGGTTTCGTTTGACGAGTTTGGTAGCACGATTGATTATTTAGTAGCCATATTTAGAAAAGGTAATGTTTTCTTTTTACTTTTGTTATGACTTAGGTTTTAGAATAGTTTCGATCGGCAAAAAATATCTAAAAATGTGTTGTAGTTAATTTTATATAAGAGTGAGTTCATTTCAATTTAGCCATGGGTATTTGTCATAAAGGCGAGTGGAACTTTGTTTTTCTATATGTTCAATATAAATGTTTCATCTTACACCAGTATAGGTCTATTTTTGTGAATTTTTCAGGAGATAACACTGATTTGATATTGCTCTTTTAGCGAGATAAAAAGTATATTAAATTTTTACCAACTTCTATATCTTCTTTTCATTTCATAAAAATATAATTTTAAATTCTAATTGGGTGAAAGAGCATTTTTATCTTGTAATACATTTGAATAGATTATGTTATATTTTCTTTATAAACTATTGGAATTTTATTTATATCTGGATAATTAAAAGAGATATGACGCTCCAAAGTTTTTGGTGACATCACGATCATACGGCGGCACCTTTTATGTCGTTATGATCGGGAGGTCATAAAGGAACTTTATAATGCTACAACTGTTTTTAAAATATATCGTTTAAATTGCCTACAAATTAAATCTTTCAAAATGCATGATACGTCAGCTTACAATTTCTACTAAATGAATTCATGCTGACAGAAAAGAAATTGTCGCTTTTAATCCAATCGAAGCTTATGGGTCCATTATGAGTTCGCGGGCTCTTTGGGAATTAAAGCATTGAATTATAGTATGGTGACATTTCGATATGTTAATTTTACCGGGAGCCATCATGCGCTATTTTCGAGGATATAAGTTGTGGCACTAGACGATGTCTATACCGCCATTTAGTAATTCAGTGATAATATTGACAAACGTTTTTAGTGCTATAAAAGTTCAAGAAGGTAGAGTGATATAGTCTATTAAAAATAACATTTTCTTATACAACGCAGATCTTTAATGCATAATCTTCAGTATGATAACTACGTTAGATTATAGCTAGTAATTTAGCATTTTAAATATATGTATATATATTTATGTAAGAATAAGGAACAACATTTTGTTGTACTACATAAAGAAACGTCATTCTAAATATTTCAAGCAATTTATGAAGATTTTCAAGAAATGTGGTAGTTTATAGAAAAACACGTGTATTAATATGCGAATTTTTATGAGAAGAAAGAAGATAATTCTAATGGATCTATTTTCAGCAACGATCAGTTTCCTAAATAACGTAAAGCATTTTAGCAGTAATTAATTACTTCCTTATTGATTTTTACTTTGATCGGAATCAATCATAATTTTTCAAACATGTCAGATATTATTACAATAAGAGGCTCAAATTTATTTTATCACACTACTTTGATGCGGATATAATCTCTTGGCATTTCGCCATTTTATTTAACTTTATAAAAGATAGAGAATCATGATAATTACCGACCTCCACACAACATATCTAGTTTATAATAAGTATCACGGGTAAAAAGAACATTTATAAAAAGCGTACAAATTCTCTAAAAAGTTTACATAATACTATTAATATAATGACCATGAACTATGATGAATTCTATCGCTATTCAGTATTCTACATTCAAACATAACAAAAGGTATCTAAACTAAAATTTCGCCAAGGCTCGCAATCGCGATTAACCTATTTTAAGCCTGACAATACATAGTTTCAATGCAATTTTGAATATAAGGTGCTCCACTTGAATATGCCATTAATCATCATCACCGTGTACTTATTACA